>OX463324.1:6624063-7824063 GCA_949820665.1 Scrobipalpa costella | reverse complement strand
TGTGAAGCCGTTTTTCCTCAGGGCTGACTTCGCCGTTAAGGTTGTGTGTACAGGAGCATTGTCTTGTAAAATCAGAACACCTTTGCTGAGTTTGCCTCTCCGCTTTTCTTTGATTTGTTCACGAAGCTGGTCAAGCAAGTTTGCATAATATTCAGCATTAATTGTGGTATTTTTAGGCTAATAATCTATCATCAAAATCCCTTCGACATCCCTAAGTACGGTGGCCATTAGTTTTCCAGCCGACGGCCGAACCTTGAACTTCCTTGGCGGCTTTTCTCCTTTAAATTTCCATTGCATTGACTCTTGTTTGCTTTCCGGATCCCACTGGCGAATCCAAGTTTCATCACAGGTCACAATTCGAGAGATAGTCTCTTCTTCTTTACCTTTGACCAGGTCTAGAAATACCTGACAACATTCTACTCGCCTTTGTTTGTCAAAGGGGGTGAACATTCTAGGGACCCAACGCGCGCTCACCTTGGACATGCCCAAATGTTCGTGAATAATTTCATGAACTCGTTTCTTGCTAATGCCCACATCTCTGGCTATCTCCCACTGCTTGATTCGCCGATCTGCAAGAATCAGGGTCTTCACCTTTTCAACATTATCTGCGGTAACAGCAGAAATTGGCCTTCCACTACGTGTGTCGTCTTCCAGGCTCTCACGGCCATGTTTAAATTGCTTCAACCAAAACTTTATGACGAATTCAGAAGGACTTGAATCACCAAACACCTTTAACATGCGCTCTCTGATCTGCGTAGGCGTATTTCCTTCTTTACTTAGGAATTTAATCACTGCTCGATGCTCAAATTTCACATTTTGCAATTTTCTTTCGACATGGTGAAATCAAAGCCGCGCCAAAAAAACAAAAGCCAGCGAAAAAAATAAGCGTCATAATTTTGAAAAAGGAATAAATATTGAATATGATTTTGCAATGGCCAGTTCGATTTTCAAAACTTTCTTTAACAAAGTAGATTTTATATCAGGCGCCCCTCGTACATGATAGTCTTCCATGCTGGACTGGGAGCGAGAGAAAAACATAGAATGTGCCAGCTGGCAATGCAACTACATTTCTTCCCGGGCATGCTGTAAAAGCCAGCTAAGGGATCCGAGGGTTTCAGTATATTGTAATTTAGGCGATGGGCTGACAACCTGACACTACAGAAATATATCTACGAATCTATTTTAAATATCCCTCAAAAGGCGTAGTTTTATGTATGCATGTAATGCAAACCGATTGTCGTATGTAGGTTATTTCCAAGTGAGATAAGAGTTTCTTGGCCACCAAAAGGTAAGTTAAAAGTTAAAGGTTTTCTTCCATGCTGGCCTGGGAGCGAGAGAAATATATAGAATGTGCCAGCTGCATTTCCTACCGGGGAAGCTGTAAATCCAGCTAAGGGATCTGAGGGTTTCAGTATATTGCAATTTAGGCGATGGGCTGACAACAGCAATATAACTACAAATCTATCTTAAATAACCCTCAAAACTTTGTCTGACGTGCCGGAGCTACCTTTGTTTAGGTAGTTTACGCTCTGCCTATCCCATTAGGGATAGGAGAAGAAGGAGAGAATTAGGGGGAAAGAATTATTATTATCAATAAAGGCGTGATGGAAATCGATAGAGACGCCTGCAGAGATATAGGGAAGGCCTTTGCCCAGCAGTGGGACGACCTATAGGCTATTAAAAAAAACGGCGCGATTATATAAATAAAAGCGTGATTGTATGTATGCATGTAATGCAAACCGATTGTCGTATGTAGGTTATTTCCAAGTGAGATAAGAGTTTCTTGGCCGCCAAAAGGTAAGTTCAGTGGAAACATGAGTTCGACGACACATGGGAAAGATGCCAAGTTTCAACAATGCGTCGAGTCTAACACAAATCGAATACACACAAACATGTTACTTCCATGCTGGCCTGGGAGCGAGAGAAAAACATAGAATGTGCTAGCTGCATTTCCTCCCGGGCACGCTGTAAAATCCAGTTAAGGGATCCAAGGGTTTCTGTATACTGCAATTTAGGCGATGGGCTAACAACCTGTCACTACAGCAATATACCTACAAATCTATCTTAAACAACCCTTGTAAACTTTGTCAGACGTGGCGGAACGACCTTTGTTAAGGTCGTTTACACTCTGCCGACCCCATTAGGGATAAAAACGTGATTATATATAAGTATGTTGTCAAAAAAGTTGTGCATACTTTTAATTAGAGTACGAAACTGAACAACTTTCCCGAGAAGCGTAGGTCGAAATGTTATTGTTTTTTTAAAAGGTGTAAATTTTGACCTGTATAAAACTGATCTCTCTCTCTCTCTCTCTCTCTCTCTATTGCCTAGCGTTTTTCCGGCCTAATGCTGGAGTCCGCTTCTAAGCTTTTTCTACTCCAATAACCCGGTTTTCGTAAGCGAAAGATCGTTCTCTATCCGCTTAACTTTAACCTAGAATGAAACATAAAATGTGCCAGCTGCATTTGCTCCCGGGCATGCTGTAAAAACCAGGGGCATGATGTAAAAACCAGGTAGGGGATTCAAGGGTTTCTGTATACTGCAATTTAGGCGATGGGCTAACAACCTGTCACTACAGCAATATACCTACAAATCTATCTTAAACAACCCTTGTAAACTTTGTCAGACGTGGCGGAACCACCTTTGTTTAGGTCGTTTAAGCTCTGCCTATCCCATTAGGGATAAAGGCGTGATTATATGTATATCTAGCCAGCGCTTCTTCGTTCTGTCTCGTGATCTAGGGTCTATATAAAACTTATTAGATAATTGAATTTTGTTTGCTGTTGCCAGCCTGTAGTAAGTTGTTCACTTTTATGTGTAAGTTCTTCCCCAATTTTCCATCAGTACTGTCCATTACTCACTGGTTACCCTGTATAGATAGATATAGTATAAAATGTACTAGCTATTCGGACGCCTATTACAAACATTTTGAAAGCACGGATGACGTCATCGGCGCGTGAGCATGATGCACGCATAGTGATCGTAAATAGGGTTGCCAGGCGGAAACTAAAACTACACACCAATATTTCAAGAGCTTTGTAAGCAAATAGGTACCTATTTCTATTAGTCATCCCACCGATTTTCGGCTAAGGCCAACTGCGCAGGACTAGTTTTTTGTGCCCAAGTGTTTGCGCTGCACACAGGTGCACTCTCTATTCCTTTAATCTCTTATTCTGATGGGACAGACTGACTGACACGACCAGAGGGAAATCAGGCGCAGGACCGACTATTTACATGTTCATCTGACAGCATGGATCATCTTACTTTTCGGACAATCAGGTGATCAGCCTGCAATGTACTAACCAAACTAGAAACAACAACACAGAACTACTAGACTAGAATCTCAATAAGTACAAACATACATATAATCGTCATCAATCCTTTATTCCGAATGGGGTAGGCAGAGCGTAAGCTACCTAAAAAAAAGCAATTTTAGACTGAAATATATACATAACATACATACATAAAATCACGCCTTTATCCCTTACGGGGTAAGCAGAGCGATAAACGCCTCGTAAAAGGCGGTTTCGCCACGTCTGACAAAAAAATGAGGGCAATTTTAGATTGAAAAGTGTATTGCCATAGTGTCAGGTTGTCAGCCCATCGCCTAAATTACGATACACTGTAACCCTCGAGTCCCTTTTGCTGACTTCTACAGCATGCCCGGGAGGAAGGGCAGCTGGAACATTCTATGTTTTTCTATCTCTCCCAGTCCAGCATGGAAGGAAATATATACACCAACTCAATAAGTACTGGAGACAAAACCGTAGTTTGTAAAACTAGTAAATAATAAACAAGAACTATCATCCATCAACCATGATTTTCCACTGAACTAGATGAGATGTGATGTAGTTCAACGTTTAGATTCCATAAACCTATTTAATTTCAGTTTCATTTCAACGTCAAGAAAAGTCAGTTCAGTAGTCTAACCTTAAGCATGTAAAGAAATATGTATGTATTTAATCTATATAGCAGTATATTGTTTATTTATTTCATAAGTATATATTATTGATATTTATTAGTAGGATTATTTAGCATATTTTTCAAGTAATTGTGTTAGTTTTTATTTTTTTAGTGATAAGTAAATTATAATTTATTGTTTTAAATATTTTTAATTGTGTACGTCGTATCTGCCTCTCAGAATGCTATTTCACTAGCCTAGGTCTGATGGAAGAGATTTCTTTTTAGAAATAAGCTGTGCCTGTTGTGTTTTTGTTTTATATGTATATGTTCTTTGTATTTTATTGTGTACAATAAACTGTTAAATAAATAAATAAATCTCTTCTAAATTTTCTCAACCTTATTTTGAGAAGGAATTTCCACTCCATTCTCAATTTATACTTATTGATCAGACATATCGTTAAAGTGACGAAATACTATAACTTGAAATCTCTCCAAACAATCGATTAGCGTGCGTGTATCAACGCGTCTTCTTGCGTAAGACCAAAATTCACTTTGAGCCGCTGAGCTATCGTACTTAACTATTGTAACATGACCAAGTGACCAACCTTTCAGGCATCCACAATAGCAGCCCTGGCAAGGCCGGCGCCGGCGCATCCTGTCCAGTCAATTCGCGCACAATAGTCTAGTGGACTCAATAATGTCGCTAGCCATTCTTTACAAGGCTCTATACATAAATGCTAAGCCTAAATACCTATGCATTGTGGTCACAATATCCAGTATTGACTTATTTTGTTATTAAACTAGCGATTTCTTCCATGCTGGCCTGGGAGCGAGAGAAAAACATAGAATGTGCCAGCTGCATTTCCTCCCGGGCATGCTGTAAAAACCAGCTAAGGGATCCGAGGGTTTCAGTATATTGTAATTTAGGCGATGGGCTGACAACCTGTCACTAAAGCAATACATATTACAATCTAAAATTGCCCTCAATTTTTGTCAGACGTGGCGAAAGCGCCTTTTACGAGGCGTTAAACGCTCTGCCTACCCCGTAAGGGATAAAGGCGTGATTTATGTATGTATGTATGTATGTATGTAAGTATTGACGTAATTGCTCTAAGCTAAATTATAAAACCTCCAAGAATTATGCAAATGCTTCTATTTTCGGAAATCCTATAAAAAACGAATAAGAGAGACCTGAAGGTTTTCATATGTTGAAATATATTCGTTGGACGGACAATCCGTCACTGTAACAGATACGTTATTATATAACACCTATTGTAAACAGACCGGTTACGCATAATTGAGATTGACTATTTAAACACAGACTGACACATTCCAATCCAATGTTATGGTTCGTAAATAAATGCTTGATTTTCCTCCGACCTGATAGATAAATCGAATAATGTCAGAGACTTTTAAACTGCCTAACGTGACTCAGTCTGCATTGTCCTAAACCAACCGGGAACAATCTAACATAATCATATCGTCTTGTAACTCTCCGTGGAAATCGAACCCACGACCTGGATCGAATGCTTATTACTAGACCGCAGATGTTAACTCAATTTAAGACATACATTCCAACGCTATCAGTCATGAATTGGTCATCGAAGTCGTGACACTGGTTTACGCTGCATTGTCCTAACCAAAATGGGAGCAATCTCGTATAGCTAATACACCTGCGCTGGGAGCACGAATCGAACCCGCAATCTACAAATCGAGAGCCAAGAGTACGTTAACTCAATTTAAGACAGACATTCCAACACTATCAATTTGTTATGAATTAGTTATTCGTATACGGGTGACAGAATTGTTATCTCGCGAGCGACGCCGGGTCGTGACACTACTATATATACTTACAATCACGCTTTCGTATCTAATGGGGTAGGCAGAGCGTCAACGACCAAAACAAAGGCACTAACTGCTGATACCGCACCTATGGAATAAACCCAAATGTATTCAAGAAAGTCCGTCTATTTACGATTTTAAAAAGAGATTAAAAGTATGTATTTATGTATCTATTATGCATGTACGTATATATATACGATATATAAGTATTAGATATGTATGTATTGTTTGATTTAATCTTATTGATTTATTATTTTTACTTTGAATAGTTCTACTTCATGTAATTTAGGGTTATTTAAGGTAGATTTATAGTTACATTGCTGTAGTGACAGGTTGTCAGCCCATCGCCTAAATTGCAATATACAGAAACCCTCGGATCCCTTAGCTGGTTTTTATAGCATACCCGGGAGGAAATGCAGCCGGCACATTCTAAGTCTTTCTCAGGCTCCCAGTCCAGCATGGAACAACCTACGTGAGTTTCAGAAAATCGAACTCACGACTACGGAATCGAGAGACAGTGCCCGCCAGCCTTCCAGAGCTATCAATGTGTTGTGTATGAATTAGGGTGATATAATTGTTATCAGCTCAGGTCATGTCACTATGTTAGTAGATATCGTGTCATTGATGGCGGGGGCCAAAAGTGATACGATGATTCAACCTGCATCGCCCTGGCCAAAGTGGGAACAATTTTACATAGAGATAGTACCACTGCCAACCTAGTTCTCCGGGACCTACATTGTCCTGACCAAAGTGGGAACAATTTCGCATACAGATATTTCTACCTACGTGTCCTCCGGGAAAATCGAACTCACGACCTAGACATTAAGAGACAATGCCTGCTAGTCTGACATTTCAGACCTATCAATACTCCTGAGCTGGAGGTCGTGGTTCGAATCCCACCACATTACAAATGGTTTTCGAATTTAATATGTACGTTTATTCGGTGCCTTTTTCGTGCTTAAGAATGCACGTTAAGCCGTTGGTCCCGGTTAATATCGTTTAATACCGCAGATATTAGTCGTTAAGCCATGTCAGAGGCCAGTGCTAAGCATTGGCGGCTTGAAATCTCTGACCTAATCTAGGATTGGGTCTGGTTTCCCTTCTGGGTTGCCGAGGTCAGATGGCAGTCGCTCTGTGTAAAAACCAGTACCCTAATTCAATCACCTTGATTAGTTAGCCGACCCCGTGAGATGGGAATTGTTATCTCGCGAGCGAAGATGACATTATGTCAGTAGATATTATCATATTTATTGATGGCGACGGCCTAAAGTGATTTGATGACTTAATATAGGGTCTTTTGAGTTTAGGGTTCCGTAAGACAAGGAGACCTTTTTGGTCAGTCCCGCTCCGGCTTCGCAACTTCCATTAAAAGAAACCGCATCAAAATCCGTCCGAGGGTTTCTGTATATTGTAATTTAGGCGATGGACTGACAACCTGTCACTACAACAATCTATCTTAAATAGCACCGAAAAGAGTGGTTTTGTGTTTTATAAATAACTAGCGACCCGCCCCGGCTTCGCACGGAAATCATCAGTGTTTCTCTACTATATTATGCATGTATTATACATATAAACCTTCCTCTTGAATCACTCTATCCATTAAAGGAAACCACATCAAAATCCGTTGCGTAGTTTTAAAGATCTAAGCATACATAGGGATATAGGGACAGAGAAAGCGACTTTGTTTTATACTATGTAGTGAAGTTGGGATTATAAAGAGAAAATCTTTCGAACCTATTTCTGGAATTCTTTCACAATTTTGTAAACTATATCCAGAAGTAACAAGTCAATTTTTTACTGCGTAAAAATATGTATAACATACACTCGAGAAAACTCAGTCATTTCGTGTAAAATCGCGAAACAAGCCAAAGAATAGATTCTTTAGCTAGAGCTAGAATGATACAGTTTGTTATTCAGTGAGATTGAGATTGATATCATAAAAATTGCTTCTCATTCCCCTCTTACAAAAAGTAAGGGGATGAGGTCTCCCTCTTATGCTAAAAGAAAGAGGGTCACACGTCCCTTACAAATATTAAGATGTTAAGGCACCCCAGAAAAGATTACATAAATAATGTAGCTAATATTGGACTAATAGAATTCCGGACCCACCTTAAATCTGCATTAATAATGATATTAAAAATGCAAAAGTATGTTTTATTTATTTATTTAAAAATTTATTGCACACATAAACATACATAGGACACAAACATAAAAGGTACAGCTTATCTCTAAAAAGAAATCTCTTCCAGCTGACTTACGGTAGTGAGTGCATAAGTGAGGCAGATAAGGCGTGTACAATTATAATATAGGTAAAATTACATTAAATAAAATTCAAAGCCTAATATTATAATAAAACACAACAAATGTACATAATAATACATATACCTACAATCTACATAAATACATACATATAGTAATAAATCTATAATACTAGTACAAAAATACATAATAATTATATAAATTGCAGATAACTAGTAACGTTATAAAAATATGACAATAGCGAATTAATTATATTGTACTAGCTGACCCGGCGAACTTTGTTCCGCCTTAGACGCCATAAATGAGCAGATTTTTGATTTTTTGATTATTTTTTTTCCTTATTTTTTTCTTTCATAAGAACCTTCTGATAATAACGAACAGAACAAAAAAAGAATTAGCGAAATCGGTCTAGCCGTTCAGGCGTGATGCCGTGACCAAGGGAAATAGGGATTAATTTTTATATATATATAGATAGATAGATTTGTTATTTAGCACCATGGATAGGTATCTATAGAATTCTTAAATGAACTGAAATTCTCCATACTCCAGTTCTAAGCAAACTTAATTCATCAACATCATCTCCCTAGCCTTATCCCGTATCTTACGGCCGCCAATGGCCTCTGAAATGGCTTAACGACTAATATCTACGGTATTAAACAATATTAACCGGGAACAACGGCTTAACGTGCCTTCCGAAGCACGGAAAAAGCGCCGAATAAACGTACATATGAAATTCGAAAACCGAAAAACACAGTGGTACGTGGTGGGATTCGAACCACGACCTCCCGCTCAGGAGGCAGCGGCCCTATCCACTACACCATCGGGCTCATAAGCAAACTTAATTAGCCGCAGGTAAAAACGCCTGATGGAAAGCTACTCCTGAAGCTACTATCAGTCAGTCCTGCTGTTCACTACATAGTATAAAACAAAGTCGCTTTCTCTGTCCCTATATCCCTATGTATGCATAAATATTTAAAACTACGCAACGGATTTTGATGCGGTTTCTTTTAATGGATAGAGTGATTCAAGAGGAAGGTTTATATGTATAATACATGCATGATATAGTAGAGAAACACTGATGATTTCTATGCAAAGCCGGGGCGGGTCGCTAGTTTGAAACAAAGAAAATAAAAATAAAACTTTATTTCTTTTGTATGACTGTGTATATGTTTATTAGTTTATTATAAATATATATTATTTTATTTTATTTATATATTTATTTAGTAGTATTTATATTATTTAAGTATTAAGATTAACTTAGTATGCACTATCTGCTATGTACTATCCTACTACCCAAAGGTTGTCTGGTAGAAATTGCTGCTTTAGCAATAAGGCCGCCTATATTGTACTGTTTTGTTCGTAACTTTTTTGCTGTATGTATTTGTGTTTCTTTGTGCAATAAAGTATCTTGTATTGTATATGCATAGCATTTCGTGTGGTAGTTCAATACTGGACTGGGAGAGAAAGAAAAACATAGAATGTTCCACTTGCGTTTCCTCCCGGGCATGCTGTAGAAGTCAGCAAAAGGGATTCGAGGGTTACAGTGTATTGTAATTTAGGCGATAGGCTGACAACCTGTCACTACAGCAATACACATTACATAACAATCTAAAATTGCCCTCGATATATGTCGAGGGCAATTTATTTGAGGCGTTTTACGCTCTGCCTACCCCGTAAGGGATAAAGGCGTGATTTTATGTATGTATGTAGTTCAATAATCAAACCGTCTGCTTCTCAGTACAAATTCCGAGTACAGTTAGCACCATAGGGTGAACGAACCTTCAAATCCATGGCACAGACCGTGGAGAAAGTGCATTGTTTGACAACCATTATTACGTCAAAGCCTCGAGTGTCTCGTGGTGTGAGCTTTGTACCCCTGATCTGGAGATCGCGGGTTCGATTCCCACAGGAGGAAGTCAAAGTTGAAATTTTGAAAATTACTTTGTGATATTTTACCCACTTTCGTTAGGACAATGCAATCACCTGTTTTTTGCCAGGATAAAGAATTCCGTGCTTCAGAGGGGACGGCTGTGCTACTAGGCGGTTTCAGAACTCTGACAGCAGGGTTGATCGGTTCGATGTTCGACTCGAAAACCCACTCGCTAAGAAGAGGGTACGGTAAGCTACCGGCCGCTGAATTTTGTCGTCGATATATATACAAACCATATCTGAGTACGTTGGGCGTTATAGCCCGATGGTGTAGTGGATAGGGCCGCTGCCTCCTGAGCGGGGGGTCGTGGTTCGAACCCCACCACGTACCAATGTGTTTTCGGTTTTCGAATTTCATATGTACGTTTATTCGGTGCTTTTTCCGTGCTTCGGAAGGCACGTTAAGCCGTTGGTCCCGGTTAATATCGTTTAATACCGTAGATATTAGTCTTTAAGCCATATCAGAGGCCAGTGCTAAGCATTGGCGGCTTGAAAACTCTGACCTAATCTAGGATTGGGTCTGGTTTCCCTTCTGGGTTGCGGAGGTCAGACGGCAGTCGCTCTGTGTAAAAACCAGTATCCTCGTTCAATCCCCTAGATTAGGAAGCCGACCCCGTGAGATACGGGATAAGGCTAGGGAGATGAGGGAGATGATGATCTAAGTACGTTGCGCATTGATTTAAAAACTTCTTCTTCTTCTTTAGCGAGTGGAATTCTCGATTCGAACAAGGACCCGGGGGAACCCTGGTGTCAGGGTTTCCAAACAGCTTTGCTCATGGCCCTGACCACTAGACCACGGAGGCATTTTAAAACTCTAATACTAGGGCTCATCGGGTCGAAACTGCAGATCATAGGTCGTTGCTCGAGAATCCACTCGGTAAGAAGAAGGTCGTAAATCCACTCGAACCTTCAAGCCCATGGACCATGGAGAAAGTACATTGTTTGTCAGCCATCTTGCCATAGCCCTTTGTACTTCTGTTTGCACTTTCGATTAGAGGAGAGATTCAGTTGGGTCATGTCATGTCGGATATATATTTAAACCGCCTGAGCCTTGTTGATACTTTGGCTTAAGGTGGGGATACTAGCCAAGTGGCGCCACCGATAAGTAACCCAGTCCCCATTAGTAAAAACAGAAATAAAATAAATAAAATATGTTTTTATTGGTAGCTATTACAGAGAAAACTTATCTAAAGGTTAGTGCCTTCTGGTAAGCTTAAGGGCCTGTGTTAGAAGGCACCGCTCTTCCAATGTTAAGAGAATTAATTTTGGATACATATTAAATTAAAACTAAAAATAAAATTACTAAAAATACTAAAAAAATACTAAAAATAAAATTTCTTCCATGCTGGACTGGGAGAGATAGAAAAACATAGAATGTTCCAGCTGCCCTTCCTCCCGGGCATGCTGTTGAAGTCAGCAAAAGGGACTCGAGGGTTACAGTGTATTGTAATTTAGGCGATGGGTTGACAACCTGTCACTAAAGCAATACATATTACAATCTAAAATTGCTCTTAATTTTTGTCAGACGTGGCGAAAGCGCCTTTTACGAGGCGTTAAACGCTCTGCCTACCCCGTAAGGGATAAAGGCGTGATTTATGTATGTATGTATGTAAAAATAAAATTTTAATAAAAAACACAAAGAATCGAAAATCCGGTCCAACAGAAACAAGTTAGTAATTAAGATAGATTCTCTTATAAATTACCGATTCATAGTTCTTTGTAGTAACAGGAAGGAAAATTGCCGTTGGTGGCCGTTATTCGCAATTTTTCTTCCTGTTACTACAACGTGCTAAGAATCGCTAATTTATAAGGTTCTGAATTATTTTAATTACTACAAATTGATTGCGTTGGACCGGTTTTAGTGAACTATGTTTTTTTACTGACTTGGCTAGTTTCGTCACTAAGGTGCCTTCTGAAGCACGAAATAACGTTATTTACTGTAGTAACTGCTACTTTAAATGAGTTTTCCCATCATTGGCTTTTGCCCTATTCCAGGACCTATACGAAAAAAAATGTACTAAAAAAGTCAAACCAACATACATACATAAAATCACGCCTTTATCCCTAACGGGGTAGGCAGAGCGTAAACGACCTAAACGAAGGTCGTTCCGCCACGTCTGACAAAGTTTTGAGGGTTATTTAAGATAGATTCGAGGTATATTGCTGTAGTGACAGGTTGTCAGCCCATCGTCTGAATTACAATATACTGAAACCCTCGGATCCCTTAGCTGGTTTTTACAGCATGCCCGGGAAGAAATGCAGCTGGCACATTCTATGTTTTTCTCTTGCTCCCAGGCCAGCATGGAAGAACCATATTTTACAAAATTTCAAGACTCAGATAAAATTATGGATAAGTGGCATGCATCAGGTTTATTCCAAGTCTATTTCTGTCTGCTTACTTACATAATTTTCCGAATGGTTGGTTTCGATTTGATAAGACGGTACAGGATAACATTACAATGATAAAACTCTGATAATGTACGTTACATTAGCGATAACGGTGGTGTATGTTAGTGCATTGGAATTTATAAGTTCTACTTACTCACCTAAATATAGACAAGCCTTTAAAAAAATAATTCAAACAACCATGCTGGACTTCTGCACTTCCCGGGCATGCTGTAAAAACCAGCTAAGGGATCAGAGGGTCTTAGTATATTGTAATTTTGGCGATGGGCTAACAACCTGTCACTACAGCAGTATACAGATTTTAAACAACCCTCAAAACTTGTCAGACCTGGCGGAACGACCTTTTATTTGGGTCGTTAACGCTCTGCCTACCCCTTTAGGAATACAGGCGTGATAGTATGTATGTATGTAAGAATGTAGTCAATCATAGTTAACTACCAACACATAAAATAGTAGACAAAATAAGAAACAAAAACATTCAAAAGAACGAATTGAGAAATCAATTAAAAACTAGTCAACCTTTTCCAATCTCAGTTCTAACAGACTCCAAAATAAAACCAACATTTATAAAAAACAAAAAAACAACAAGTCATTTAAGTAAGAAAGATTTTTTTTGTGAAAATGGTTTTTCTTGATACGCTTTCGTAACCAACCGGCGGAACATTTGAGTTTGCATAAAGATAGTCATTGGAAATTGCTTCCATGCTGGCCTGGGAGCGAGAGAAAAACATAGAATGTGCCAGCTGCATTTCCTCCCGAGCATGCTGTAAAAACCAGCTAAGGGATCCGAGGGTTTCAGTATATTGCGATTTAGGCGATGGGCTGATAACCTGTCATTACAGCAATGTCATTGGAAATTGCTTCCTTGCTAGCCTGGGAGCGCGAGAAAAATATAGACTATGCCAGCTGCATTTCCTCCCGGGCATGCTGTAAAAACCAGCTAAGGGATCCGAGGGTTTCAGTATATTGCGATTTAGGCGATGGGCTGACAACCTGTCTACAGCAATGTAACTATAAATCGTATATAACTACAAATCTATCTTAAACAACCTTCAAAACTTCGTCAGACATGGCGGAACGACCATTGCTTAGGTCGTTTACGCTCTGCCTACCCCATTGAGGATAAAGGCGTGTTTATATGTATGTATGTATTGGCAAGGAAGAAATCTTGCTCTTAGGGCGTTTGTGCACTCATTCATATTAGATTCGCATAAAAAACATATCACTACATAGTATAAAACAAAGTCGCTTTCTCTGTCCCTATATCCCTATGTATGCATAAATCTTTAAAACTACGCAACGGATTTTGATGCGGTTGCTTTTAATGGATAGAGTGATTCAAGAGGAAGGTTTATATGTATAATACATGCATAATATAGTAGAGAAACACTGATAATTTCCGTGCGAAGCCGGGGCGGGTCGCTAGTAAAACGTATATATGCACACTGTACAAGCTGTCATACAATGGCTTGGAAGGTAGGAAGGCCAAGTCGGATATGAATTGGATACGAATCTAACATGGATAAACATTTTTACACTACCACATTCACTCACAGTTCCGAAATGACTCAAAACTTGTTTGACGTAGCGTAAACTAAACGCCCCATTATTAGGTCGTTGACGCTCTGCCTACCCAGTAAACGATAGAGGCGTGATCTGATGAGTACAAAAGGACAAAACTGTATGACGTAGCGTAAACTAGAAACCATTAATAGGTCGTTGACGCTCTGCCTACTACCCCGTCAAAGATACAGCCGCGATTAGATGAGTACAAAAGGACAAAACTGTATGACGTAGCGTAATCTAGACACCCTATTAATAGGTCGTTGACGCTCTGCCTACCCACTAAACGATAGAGGCGTGATTTGATGAGTACAAAAGGACAAAACTGTATGACGTAGAGTAAATTAGATACCCTATTAATAGGTCGTTGACGCTCTACCTACCCACTAAACGACAGAGGCGTGATTTGATGAGTACAAAAGGACAAAACTGTATGACGTAGAGTAAATTAGACACCCTATTAATAGGTCGTTGACGCTCTACCTACTGCGTAAACAATACAGGCGTGATTAGATGAGTACAAAAGGACAAAACTGCATGACGTAGCGCAAACTAAACACCTTATTATTAGGTTGTTGACGCTCTACCTACTCCGTAAACGATACAGGCGCGATTTGATGAGTACAAAAGGACAAAACTGTGTGACGCAGCGTAAACTAAACACCTTATTATTAGGTTGTTGACGCTCTACCTACTCCGTAAACGATACAGGCGCGATTTGATGAGTACAAAAGGACAAAACTGTATGACGTAGCTTCACCTAAACACCCTATTGTTAGGTCGTCGATGCTCTGCCTACTCCGTAAACGATACAGGCGTGATTTGATGCGTTAAAAAGGACCACATACAGGTGGCCTATATGTGGTCATTTTGAACTCTGTGTCACATTTTTGAGAGGCCAGCGCATTATCTAGTAAATAGGGTGATGTCATGTAAACGTTTTGATGCTCAAGGCGCGAGGTCAGAACAATCTTCGCGTAAGGTTTCGAAAAGCTAAAATTACGTCTAGTTAGAATGTCTGGATGCTGATCTGATCTCATCCTTATCTACGACTGGCTATGCGTTGTTTTGTTTGAGATATAGTTACGTCTCTAACCCTTCCGGGCTAGTTAGAGCATCAACGATCTCTTACGTCGGAGTAGTATTTAAGCATTTATAAACATGTATGTTAGTCTGTAAGGTATATATTCTTTGGGCCTCTGTTTACATTATTTAACTAACATCTACTAATGTAAATATTGTCTGAAATAAAATGATTCATTTATTATTATTACTAGCGACCCGCCCCGGCTTCGCACGGAAATTATCAGTGTTTCTCTTACTATATTATGCATGTATTATACATATAAACCTTCATCTTGAATCACTCTATCCATTAAAAGAAACTGCATCAAAATCTATTGCGTAGTTTTAAAGATTTTTGCACACATAGGGATATAGGGACAGAGAAAGCGACTTTGTTTTATACTATGTAGTGATAAAAAATAAACATTTTGGCCACGTTTGACACGATTTGAGTTGAGGGTCATTTCAGAAAGTACGAACTGTATATTGCTATAGTATATGAAAGGTTGGCAGCCTATTGCCTAAATTGCATGACTACGATTACTACACTATGGGAAGCAGCCGGCGGAAACATTCTAAGTCTTTCCATCGGTCCCAGTCCAGCATACATACATACATATAATCACGCCTTTATCCCTAATGGGGTAGGCAGAGCGAAAACGACCTAAAAAAAGAAAAAAAAAACGTTCCGTCATGTCTGACATAGTTTTGAGGATTGTAGGTATATTGCTGTAGTGACAGGTTGTCAGCGCATCGCCTAAATTTCAATATAGAGTAACCCTCGGCTCCCTTAGCTGGTTATTACAGCATGCCCGGGAGGAAATGCAGCTGGCACATTCTATGTTTTTCTATCGGTCCCAGTCCAGCATGGAACATCATATGTCCATAAAACTGAAAGACAACATAATTTTTACGATTGCATAATGCAATAACACGATTTTATGACTTGTCAAGTTCTGAGTAAGGTGGAATGTTTTCCATGTGATACTGTTTGTGATTATAATTTCCTGCCTCAGTAGTCTAGTGGTAACGCCTTCAGTTCTCGATCGGATCGGATTCCACGCGGTTGAGAACGCTTATGTTATTTCTAGTTTAAATGGAAATCAAATTCTTCCATGCTGGCCTGGGAATGAGAGAAAAACAGAATGTGGCAGCTGTATTTCCTCCCGGGCATGCTGTAAAAACCAGCTAAGGGATCAAATGGTTTTGGTATATTGTAATTCAGCAGCAGTATACCTACAAATCTATCTTAAATAACCCTCAAAACTTTGTCAAACGTGGGGGAACGATCTTTGTTTAGGTCGTTTACGCTCTGCCTACCCCATTAGGGATAAAGGCGTGATTACATGTATGAATGGTCACCGTCAGCGTAACAGGAAGTACCTGTGTTTTGAAGGGGTCCGTATGCTAAGTGATTTGATGCCCACATCAGATAAAAAATAATTACTGGTTAGATCATTGGTATACCGAAAACGGAATACCGTGTGTAAGGGACAGCGTACCGCTTACTGATTGCGGTTGATCAGTCAATGAAACTGAACAACTTTCATCAGGAAATGAACAAAAAATCTACTTTCCTATACAAACTGACCACGTTGTTGATCTGATAATTTGTATGGGAATGCCAAAATATTTTTTTAAATTTCTTGAATGTTGTTCAGTTTCGTTGACTGAGCAACCCCTATCATTTAACTTTACGCTGTCTTTTACACCCGGTATACTATTGGACTATTATACTAAAGTGCATTTAGTTAAATCTAGTTATACTATGTAATAACAATAACTAATAAGTATGTAATCTTAATACTGGAAGTATTAGAGAAAAATATAGAATGCACCAGCTGCATTTTCTCCCGGGCATGCTTTAAAAACCAGCTAAGGGATCAGAGGGTTTTGGATATTGTCATTTAGGCGATGGGCTGACAACCTGTCACTACAGCAATATACTAAAATCTAACTTAAAGAACCCATATAACCTAAGAATTGAATTGAACTTAAAAAACCCTTAAAACTTTGTCAGATGTGGCGGAACGATCTTTGTTTAGGTAGTTGACGCTCTGCCTACCCCATTAAAGATAAAGGCGTGACTGTATGTATGTATGTATGTAAACCCCACTCAATAAGAAGATTTAACCTTTTACAGACGTAGCACAAAGTTACATACAACCAGCATTCGAAGATTTCGAAGCCTCAAATATTACGAAAGCCGAAAAGTTCAAACATCGCATTCAAAATCCTTTCGCCAACCAGATCTACCGGTTTGATGTAGGCACGCTATATGTAGGTATGGGGTTCGGATCCTGTCAGATATAATCTTTGTAGTTATGCTATGTTTGAACGGGTTTTTTGTAACCGCGTTTTGGACAGTGTCTGTGCTTCTGGGTATTGTTCAAAGAAATATCTTTCACTGCATACATACATACATATAATCACGCCTTTATCCCGAATGGGGTAGGCAGAGCGTAAAAGATCTAAGAAAAGGTCGTTCCGCCACGTCTGACAAGTTTTGAGGGCTATTTTAGACTGAAATGTGTATCGGTTGTCAGCCCATCGCCTAAATTGCAATACACTGAAGCCCTTGAATCCCTTAGCTGATTTTTACAGCATGCCTGGGAGGAAATGCAGCTAGCACATTCTATGTTTTTTATCGCTCCTAGTCCAGCATGGAAGAAACTGCGTCTGTAGTATATTGGTGATTCAGTGCTTCCGAGGGCATGTTCAAAACGAACTTTAGCTGACATACATACATACATACATAAATCACGCCTTTATCCCTTACGGGGTAGGCAGAGCGTTTAACGCCTCGTAAGAGGCGCTTTCGCCACGTCTGACAAAAAATAAGGGGACTATTTTAGATTGTAATATGTATTGCTTTAGTGACAGGTTGTCAGCCTATCGCCTAAATTACAATACAATGTAACCCTCGAGTCCCTTTTGCTGACTTTAACAGCATGCCCGGGAGGAAGGGCAGCTGGAACATTCTATGTTTTTCTATCGCTCCTAGTCCAGCATGGAAGAAACTGCGCCTGTAGTATATTGGTGATTCAGTGCTTCGGAGGGTATGTTCAAAACGAACTTTAGCTGAGTTTGTAGATTATTGGCTATTCCGTACTTCGGAGGGCATTTCAGCCGTTGGTCCTGTACGTTTATTCGGCGCTTTTTCCGTGCTTCGGAAGGCACGTTAAGCCGTTGGTCCCGGTTAATATCGTTTAATACCGTAGATATAAGTCGTTAAGCCATATCAGAGGCCAGTGCTAAGCATTGGCGGCTTGAAAACTCTGACCTAATCTAGGATTGGGTCTGGTTTCCCTTCTGGGTTGCGGATGTCAGATGGCAGTCGCTCTGTGTAAAAACCAGTACCCTCGTTCAATCCCCTAGATTAGGTAGCCGTCCCCGTAAGATACGGGACAAGGCTAGGGAGATGATGGTCCTGCCTGTTAACTGTCTTTATAGGTACGGAGTGTAAGGGACAGTGTCCCGCAAACTGATAGGGGTTGCTCAGTCAACGGAATTGAATAACTAACAGCAGGATTTTTTTTTAGGAAGTCATCATTCGCTTGCCCTTATCCCATTTACTTGGGGTCGGCGCAGTACGTTTTTTTTTTTTTTTTTTTGCGGGTAGGCGTTGCAAAAAACACACAAACGTTTTTGGTTATAAAGTTTTAATTAAAATTAATTACTTACCAAACATTAATCATCTAATGTTTTGGTTTAATTAACTCCTAAGCCTACTTGCACTTGCCTTATAAATAAATTTTTACACTTTGTTCGACTTGTAACCACTTTCACTGCACTTGACTACACTGCACTGTCATCATGGACCTGTCTGAACAACTCTGTGCCCATGGAGACGACATCACAAAGCTGTACTCGCAAATGGGGGACTTCGAGGAGCGGCTTTTGAAGGCTACATCTCCATCCAACGCTGCTGCACATTCTGATCTAGCTGCGCTGTCTCGGGACTTCCATCAGTTCAAGACCTTTGTGTGGCAAGTTCTCAACAAACTTAAGGCCCAAACCAACTTGCTGTCCTTGGGTCTCGACCGCCATGAGACTTTCTTGCGCCGGAAGGTCCTGTTGTTTCATGGCATTGCTGAAAATAAAGAAGAACAGTTGAACAAGGTAATCACAAACATATTAACCGACCAAATGAAATTGACCGAAATTACCTCTGATGATCTGCAAGTCTGTCATCGTTTGGGGACCTTTTCATCAAAGCCACGAGCTGTACTCGTCCGGTTCCATAATCTTGACCGGAGACGCCTTGTTTGGGACTCCAAAACAGTGCTCAAGGGCTCTGGGATCATCATTTCCGAGTTCTTGACCAAGTCTCGGCACACAGTGTTTGTTGCTGCTAGGAAGTACTTCGGAATATCCAACTGCTGGTCGTCAGAAGGTAAAATAACCCTTATTTTGCCCGACAAGACCCGGAAGAAGATTGAGGCATTCATCGAATTGCAGGAGTTGATCAAGCGGTTTCCAGATCCCAAGTACTCGACGCCGGGCAACTCCAAGTCTACGCAGCCTCACACGCCAGTAACCGGTGACAAGGTGCAATTTGCTGCTGCAGTTGCGAAGAAGCAAGCACCTGCTGCGACTAGACAACCAGCGAGTGGAGCGACCGGTTCTTCTGGGAACCGACTGCGCAATCGGAAGTAACGCGATGTGTCTTTTATTTTTGTCGGGTTATATGTTTTTCAATATTTCGTTCGTGGAGGTAAACAACACATTTGCCCTGTTTTCTATTTTGTGACCGCATTTTTATATTTGTTTTGTTTTTATTAACATTTTGTAAAGAGGTTAGTGAATTTGACGTTTATCTGACGTTTGATCTGACGTTTGCGCTTGCCTTGTCAATAGTCGCAGTGGTACCTTTTGATTTGTTCTTTTTTTTTTTTTTTCACCATCAACTCGCATTTAACTCACTTCTTGTTGTTGCATGTAATTTTTAAAAAATGTACAGTGAGTTTTTTACTAGTGTTTGTGTTCTAATCTCCTTGTATTGTTGCTGTTGTTACTTTATGTTAGTTTAATAGTTGTTTGGTCAGAATAATACTTTATTGTTTAATTTGTTATGTTGTGTCTCATCTAGCCTTGTATCTTGGTTTGTGATTGTTTACGTTCATTAGTAATTTTGTTCGCGTTAATTATTATTTTTTCACCTTACCGCGGCAAGTGCTGGCTGGCTTATTAGGCTAAGTGTCATCTTTGCCGTGCAATTAATTTTATTTTAGGTATTTTATTTAATATTTTAGTATTGTGTTATATTTATATTACCTATAGTATTTGTCCAGTGTATTAGTTGTTATTTATACGTAATTACTGTTTTTATATTATTTATTTATTGTTTATATACAAAATGGATATTATGCCCCACATGAATGACAGTTTCCTCTCTTGCTCTTCTTCTTCAGATAGTTATCTGAGTGCTAGTAGTGACAGTGATTCCTTCCACTCGACCCATGATCAGTTGAAATATGTTTTTTCTAAATTTATTAATAATTTTAATGTCGTGCATATTAACGCACAGAGTGTTTCTGGCCATTATCCCGATCTTTTGGCAGCTTTTAGCAATACTTCTATTGACGCCATTCTTATTTCCGAATCACATCTCAAGCCTTCTCTGCCCTCCACCCAATTTCCTCTTCCAGGATATAAACTCATTCGGAACGACCGAACCGACAAGGGATGCGGCGGTGTAGCCATCTACCTACGTGGCGATATCGTGTACAAGGTGGTTAGTGCATCGCCGAGTTCTTATTCGAAGTCAGCAGAACACCTTTTTATTGAAGTCACTTTACATCATAAAAAGATACTTCTTGCAGTGTTGTATAGTCCTAATTGCCATATTAACTACTTTGATTCACTGGAAAATCTACTGTGCACACACTGTCCAGAATATGATCACACGCTGTTAATGGGTGACTTCAATACCTGCCTGGTAAAAGATGACTACCGTACTCATAAATTGCAGTCACTCTTGTCTTCGGTCAATCTCCATATTCTTCCACTCACTACCACACATCATTCCCCGAATAACCCTCCATCTCTTCTTGATTTAATCATTTCTTCTTCACCTGACCTGGTCGCTACGCACGGTCAGTTTCCGGCTAACTTCTCATATCATGATCTGCTCTACGTCTCTTACAAAATTCGACCCCCTCGGCGTAAACCCAAATTCCGTTTTTTACGTAGCTTCAGGGGCATTAACTTGGAGTCGTTGAGGCGAGATGCTTCCAAGATTGACTGGAATTTTCTTATAGCTGCGGATCGGATTGACGAAAAAGTTCGTATTCTTAACTTAAGCATTTTAACGTTATTTGACTCTCACGCTCCGGTTAAGAAGATTAAAATTAAGAGCGTTCCAACTCCTTGGCTCACTCAAGACATCAAGGACATGATGGGCAAACGTGATCGTGCTAAAAAGCGGTATAGGCGATGTCCAACAGACCAAAACTTATCTCGTTATAAATATTTAAGAAATCGTTGTAGTCGAATGTGTAGAGATGCCAGAAGACGCCACATACACAGCTCAATTGAGGCCTGTGATCCCGTACAAGTTTGGAGTTTCCTAAAAACACTAGGTATTGGCAATTCTTTAACTTCTTCCGAAGTTGGCCTTAACTTAAACGATTTGAATAAGCACTTCTCTCTTCCACCTGTTACTACTGAGGACAGAATTAAATCTCACACTATTTTTAATCTTTCTTGCCAAACATTACCTTCATGCTGTTCTTTTAACTTTAGTCCCGTATCTGAAGGGGATGTTAAGAAACATATACTGGCCATCTCTTCAACTGCTGTGGGCGATGACAACCTATGTTCCCGTATGATATCCTTGATCCTTCCCGAACTCTTGCCTATTCTTACACACATTTTCAATTTCTCCATGGTGTCGAGTTCTTTCCCTTCTGCATGGAAACGTGCAAACATTATTCCTCTTCCAAAAACTTCCAATCCTTCATCCTTTTCCGATTTTAGACCTATATCCATTCTCCCTTTTCTATCCAAAGTCCTAGAACACATCGTCCACAAGCAGCTTGCTGACTATATTTCGTCAAATAATCTACTATCACCTTTTCAGTCAGGTTTTCGGCCTGGTCATAGCACTGTAACGGCTTTGATAAAAGTCACTGATGATATCCGGTTTGCTATGGAAAATAAATCTTTGACCATCCTTACATTGCTTGATTTTAGTAGCGCTTTTAATTCTGTAGATTTTGACATTCTTCTTTCCGTTCTTCGTTCTCTTAACATCTCCTCTTCAGTTATAGCTTGGTTCGAATCTTACCTTCGTGGTCGCTCGCAGCGGGTCCGCTCTGATGAGGCTTTCTCTGATTGGTGTGATCTCGTTGCGGGAGTTCCACAGGGTGGCGTGCTTTCTCCTCTTCTTTTCTCAGTATTTATTAACACCGTCACTTCGGTTATTTCCTCTAGCTTCCATCTCTACGCTGACGACTTACAACTTTATCGACATTTCAAGGCTGCTGACATTGATAATGCAGTAGCTGACTTAAACTTAGATTTGGTTAAAATTAATACTTGGGCTACCTCTTTTGGTCTCTTGGTCAATCCTAAAAAATCACAGGTCTTGATCATGGGTAGCAGATATATGTGTCAGCAACTGGATAGTAACAGCCTCCCGGCTGTTATCTACAACGGCACTCCCATTGCTTATACTAGTACGGCTAAGAATCTGGGGGTAATTTTCGATGCTAATTTGTCTTGGGTAACTCACGTTAACACAATCAGTAGAAAGCTCTATTTTTCCTTTCACTCCCTTAAACGTCTTCAAAGTTTCTTGCCCCTGAAAACTAAAATCTCTTTGGTACAATCTCTCCTCTTTCCTATTCTGGATTACGCTGATTCTTGTTACTTAGATGCCACAGAGGAGCTACTAAACAAGCTTGAGCGCCTTCAAAATCTTTGCATACGTTTCGTGTACGGTCTACGAAAGTACGATCATGTTTCCCAGTTTCGCAAACAGCTCAAGTGGCTCCCAATCCGCTTCCGCCGGAACACTCACATTCTCTGTTTACTCTATAACATTCTTTCAAACCCTTGCTCTCCCAATTATCTTCGTGAACGTTTCAATTTCTCGCGTTCCCAGGACAAACCATGTCGTCCTATTGTTAAATCACTACTGTCTATTCCTCACCACCACACAGATTTTTACTCTTATTCTTTCACTGTCAATGCGGCCAGGTTATGGAATTCACTGCCGTACACGGTCCGTGATAGTTCTTCTGTCGCTGTCTTTAGGAAGAGAGTAAAAGAGCATTACCTTTCACTTTCCGTATAGTATTAGTTATATATATGTATTTATATATATTCATGTTTATATAGTTATTATGATTTTAAGTATTTATATAATTAGTTATTTATGTAATTTATAATTATCTGGTATTATTTTTATATTATGCTTTATTTGTGCACGCCTAATTTGCCTCTCATTTTAAGTCTCACTTCCGTAGGTCAGCTGGAAGAAATTTCTTAGTAGAAATAAGCTGTACCTGTTGTGTCGGTATTCCTTGTGTATTGTCTTTCTCATGTTACTTGTGTACAATAAACAGTAAATAAATAAATAAATAAATACGTTTCCATTCATCCCTGTCAGCCGTCAGTTCAACACTCACACCTACATACATACATATAATCACGCCTTTATCCCTTACGGGGTCGGCAGAGCGTCAAACTCCTCGTAAAAGGCGCTTTCGCCACGTCTGGCAAAAATTGAGGGCAATTTTAGATTGTAATGTGTATTGCTATAGTGACAGGTTGTCAGCCCATCGCCTATATTACAATACACTGTAACCCTCGAGTCCCTTTTGCTGACTTACAAACATATAATCACGCCTTTATCCCTAATGGGGTCGGCAGAGCGTAAACAACCTAAAAAAGGTCGTTCTGCTACGTCTGACAAATTTGGAGGGTTATATAAAATAGATATGTAAATATATTGCTTTAGTGACAGGTTGTCAGCCCATAGTCTAAATTAAAATATACTGAAACCCTCGGATCCCTTAGCTGGTTTTTACAGCATGCCCGGGAGGAAATGCTGCGTGCACATTCTAAGTATTTCTCTCGCTCCCAGTCCAGCATGCAAGATATTCAATAGGCATGCAGCTACAAAAGAAATACACAACTTTCTTTTACATTAAAATATGAAAATGGAAAAGCATTTGATATCTATCAATGCTTCACTATCTAAGATTGCGACCGCTTCGAAATGATACCCGTAGTAGGCGTAGTTGTCTACCGCATCTGCCTACCGCAGCGACGTTTCGAGTTCGATTCTCGGTCGACCATATAATTGTGCATGAAATATTTAACCACCTTTCATGCTGGACTGGAAGCGAGAGAAAAACACAGAATGTGCCAGATGCATTTCCTCCCGGGCATGCTGTAAAAACCAGCTATGGGATCCGCGGGTTTCAGTATATTGCAATTTAGGCGATGGGCTGACAACCTGTCTCTACAGCAATATACCTACATATCTATCTTAAATAACCCTCAAAACTTTGTCAGACGTGGCGGAATGATCTTTGTTTAGGTTATTTACGCTCTACCTACCCCATTAGGGATAAAGGCGTGATTATATGTATGTTAATATTTAACCTGCGCTTGTTTGCGTTGTGTGTATGTTTATAGCTCCTGCCTCCGTAGCCTAGCGGTTTGAGCCATGGGCTACAGAGGATAACTTTTAATTTATCAATTTGCGAGATTTTGTCCAGTTCGGTTAGGACACTGCAGGCTGAATTACTACATACAAATACTGATTTAATGTGAATTGGGTCTATATTACTTTTCATGTGATTGCTTACTACTTATCTAGGACTATATTTATAATTTTAAATGCATTGCATTAACATAGAACCAGGCAAGTCTTCAAATAAGGCAATACTTTTAAAGAAGTCTTTTCTATTTATAAAACACAAGGTTCTTTTTCTGTTGGTAGCTTTAACCTACATAGTCAATAGCTTACTATCACTATATAGTATAAAACAAAGTCGCTATTTCTGTCCCTATATCCCTATGTATGCATAAATCTTTAAAACTATGCAACGGATTTTGATGCGGTTTCTTTTAATGGATAGAGTGATTTAAGAGGAAGATTTATATGTATAATACATGCATAATATAGAGAAACACTGATAATTTCCGCGCGAAGCCGGGGTGGGTCGCTAGTAAAAAAATAAGTCTTCTTCTTCTTAGCGTGTTGATGGAACACGAGTAATTACATCATACCCAGAATTCAGCCACTTGTATTGCGGATAAGCTGCCGTCCATTAAATCCGCTGGCGTGCAGGTGTTGAGGCAAAAAATAAGTAGACATACATACATACATATAATCACGCCTTTATCCCTAATGGGGTAGGCAGAGCGTAAACGACCTAAACGAAGGTCGTTCCGCCACGTCCGACAAACTATTGAGGGTTATTTTAGATAGATTTGTAGGTATATTGCCGTAGTGACATACATACATAAAATCACGCCTTTATCCCTTACGGGGAAGGCAGAGCGTAAAACGCCTCCTAAAAAGGCGCTTTCGCCACGTCTGACATAAATGGAGGGCAATTTTAGATTGTAATGTGTATTGCTGTAGTGACAGGTTGTAAACCCATCGCCTAAATCACAATACACTGTAACCCTCGATTCCCTTTTGCTGACTTCTACAGCATGCCCAGGAGGAAGGGCAACTGGAACATTCCATGTTTTTCTTTCTCTCCCAGTCCAGTATGGAAGTGCCGTAGTGACAGGTTGATCATATGTATGTATGTAGTTAGAACCATTGTTGTTAGTGTCAAATTAGTTGCTTGCAAACTCTAGTGAGACAAGTTGACTCAACACCATTTAATTTTTTACCTCATATTTTTATCATCATGTCCACAGTTTTTTGTAACCATAATTTTTGGTTTAATGATATACCAGATATCTACCTACTTAAATTTTATGTCTACTAAAATACGGCCATATATATTCTTCCATGCTGGACTGGGAGAGATAGAAAAACATAGAATGTTCCAGCTGGCCTTCCTCCCGGGCATGCTGTTGAAGTCAGCAAAAGGGACTCGAGTGTTACAGTGTATTGTAATTTAGGCGATGGGCTGACAACCTGTCACTAAAGCAATACATATTACAATCTAAAATTGTCCTCAATTTTTGTCAGGCGTGGCGAAAGCGCCTTTTACGAGGCGTTAAACGCTCTTCCTACCCCGTAAGGGATAAAGGCGTGATTTATGTATGTATGTATGTATGTAAAATACGGCTGGCATAGTTTATGTATGTAATACACATAATTTTAGTACAATAAAATGCAAAAACAGTGCTGATAACAGTAAGTAGATAACAATAATTTACCTAGTTGGTTTGCCATATCAGTCACATGGCACAGATAATTTTATGATTCAGAATTTATTATAAAAAAACAACCAAAGAAAAGATGGATGGACTGCGTGAAAGATGATATGTCTAAAACAATTATGAGTGTTGAATTGACGGCTGACAGGGATGAATGGAAGAAGAAAACGTATTGCACCGACCCCAAGTAAATGGGATAAGGGCAAGCGAATGACGACTTGTGTAGATTCAGTAAGTTGTTAGATATTTCTTAAAACTAGTCAGATATAACAAAAACATTCCTTTAAGAAGTTGCTCACACTGCTTACCCCTTAAGGTACAGAAAAAATTGGGAAATGGCAAATAATTCAGAATAATACATTAATTATAAAGAAAAGGTGTGTAAGTTGTTAGTTAACTCAAAAATAAGCCTTTAACTAACCAGACATACTCAAAACATCCTTTTAAGAAGTTGCTTTCACTGCCTACCTGTTGAGACACAGGAAGAGAAAAATGCAGGAATAAGCAAATAATTCACAATAATACATCAATTAGGAAGAATAGGTGTTATGTCCTAAAAGTAATAACAGATTAATTCAAATACAACAGTGCCTGTTTCGCCCTAATTCTGTTTATAACTGGTCTGTGTCAGTTATATACATACATATAATCACGCCTTTAAAGTTAATGGGGTAGGCAGAGCGTAAACGACCTAAACAAAGGTTGTTCCACCACATCTGACTAAATTTTGAGGGTTATCTAAAATAGATTTGTAGGTATATTGCTGTAGAAACATCGCCTAAATTGCAAAATACTGAAACCCCCCCACATCTCTTAGCTGGTTTTTACAGCATGCCCGGAAGGAAATGCAGCTGGCACATTCTATGTTTTTTCTCTCACTCCCAGGCCAGGAAAGTAAGTGTAAGTTTCTGTATTACACTAGCGTTCACTGTCCCACTGCTGGGCAAAGACAAAAAACAGTTAAATAAATACAAATTAAAAGGTATTAACTAAACACCTTATTCTTTAGGGCCTAAAAAACTAAGATAAATACAATTTATATCTTTTTCATTTGGACTTTAAACTTAAGTTTTAAAGCTCTGACACCAAGGTTTATAGATTCATTGTTTGACTTGAAAACCCATTTCTTAGGAAGAAGACTTCAAATTTCAAGTATTCCCAATTAATGAAACTTAAAATGTTATGCTTTTGAAAACTAGATAGTTTAAATTTTCAGAAATATAATTAGATCTAGTTTCTTTGTGGCCAGTTGCAAATTATCAGAATAAACATGGCTTCAGTGTTTTATCCAGCATAATAACTTTATGCCTGTTTCGTAATTGGCAACAAGAATGTCACATCACATGCTTTCATAGAAAGAATAACATCAGTATTCAATACTTACTTCTAAAACATAAATATTTATAATATTTTATGAACATACTTTCAATATAAAAATCATGAAAGAATTTACTTGGATAAGTGCTGTATATGTTAGTAAAACTATTCTAAACATACTTTATTTATAGGTAAAATAAGAACTTTATGTAAATCGAACATACTTTACTCATTTACAAAATCAGAACGCACCAATTTATTTCAATGGTCGAAGTACTGATTGGCATGGTAACCCTATCGGATTGAAAAGTAGGAAAAACACTAGCGCGAGTTCGTAAAAACGTGACCCATATCACTCGGTCGGTTTGCCGGCACTCCCGGCGGTGATGTCATCATCAAAGCAGTAATAGATAACATTTTTTTACTGAAGTCACGCCCAAAAAGCTAGATTTGAGCAGTTTTTGAATGCGGCAATGCATGAAAAACACTTGCAACTTCTTCTGCGGTAGAGAACAATGGTTTTTTCAGTTGAAAATGAGTATAAATTGCGTGAACCGAATCTGGTGTAAAAGTACAGATTAACGGAATGAAACGCGGCGCGAAAGCGCTGTCGATGCTTGTTGCCGATGTTTTTATAGGATTTGAGCTTATTTTAGCCGGTTACAAGATCGGCTAATAAAAAAACGACCTGGTTTAGGACTCCATTTCTTACAGACACACCCTATAATGAGACGCCGCTACAGCATGCGTTTTGAAGTCACTACTGCATTTGTATAGAATGTATAACCCGGTCCATGTAATGTGAAGATGTTTTGCTGTAATACTCACCGGCAACTCAATCCTAGACGGTTTTGTCGCTCCAAGGAATCACTACCACAATCACTCAACACTTACAGAGCAACCAGTAACATACACTAAGCTCATAAAATAGATAACATTATAATGAAACAGCATGCACAGAAGGTCCGCCAACTATTTTAACGCACAAACATTACCGACATTACGCGTAAAAGCGTAAATTCTTTATTTCGTTCGTGTAAAACTCGACTGCACGCCACCGCGCAAGATCGATGTCGCTCGCGTTTGATTTTAGTTCGTAAATTCGCCGTGTTCGACGTCTCGCGTCAAAACGAGTTTCGTGTTCGGTACGATAGATGGCGCTAGAAGATATTGCAGTGTGACCATTTTAAATGTTAAAATCTACCTACTTAGTTGCCAGCTATATCGGCCTTGTTTAGGTTAGGTGGAGTTTTGAAGACTTGTAAAAGGGAAATCATATATTCTTTAATAATACAATTTCACATTTTTTTTATAATTGTCTTTTATCCTTTACTGTCCTAAGGAAACCTTATTTTTTTGCGTAATATACGTTACTTGAGTTGCTCTAGATCCTAAACAAAGAGACATAAAAACTAAAAACTTACAGTCTTCACTTTCCGAGAAAAGATACAACTCAAAGTTTAAAAAGAAAAATATTATATAAAAAAAGAAAACAAATTTGGAAAATTTATTCATGTTGCTGGCAGCATTTATTGTGCATCGGTAGTTTCTACCAAATTTTTCTACCAAATACTTGCATCAAACCAAATCCGTCGGACTATTCCCTCTACTACACTAGCGCCACGTACTGTCAAATCTCGAAACATGATTTATCGCCATATTTTTGTCATGGCGGACGTATATTTATAGAATCGAAGGGTGTTGATAATTTTCAGTAAATAATGGAAGAAACAAAAGTGATTTACTACATAGACGATGAGGAAACCCCGTATTTGGTTAAGATACCGATATCGCCGGAAAAAGTGACGCTATTAGACTTCAAAAACCAGCTAAATAGGCCGAATTATAAGTTTTTCTTCAAGTCAATGGACGATGATTTCGGTGTCGTAAAAGAGGAAATTGTCGACGATGGTGCTCATTTACCGTGTTTCAATGGTCGTGTGGTCTCTTGGCTTGTGTCAGCCGAAGGTTCAAACCCATCAGACGGGGCGTCACAGTGCACAGATAGCAATGCCAAAGGTAAAACTCAACCTCCGGCTGCTACGAGGGATAACTGCACAGATACAGACAGCACGATCTCCTCCAGACCCGGCCATAGGGCTTCCTGCGACAAATACAAATACAGAGGCCTGAGAATCAACGGCCATTCCAAATACAATCACGGCTTAGAGTACGAAACAGCGTCAGTTTTGTCCTCCGATCTAGATAGCACCAGCCTATTCGACAGTCAATCTGAGATCACTACGACCACAGGGCGACATACAAACGCCTCAGTCGACAGAGCCCTAACAGAATGCAGCAGCGTATCGCACTTACAAGTCAGCAATCGAAAGAGGCCTCAAAGAAGAAGAAAACGGCCTCAAGTCATGTCTCGAACATCCTCATACTCCTCAATAACAGACTCCACAATGTCTATGCACATAATAACAGTGACATTAAACATGGATACGGTGAACTTTCTGGGTATTTCAATAGTCGGACAGTCAAATAAGGGTGGCGATGGTGGGATATACGTTGGAAGTATAATGAAAGGAGGTGCCGTAGCTTTGGATGGACGGATAGAACCTGGTGATATGATTTTGCAGGTATGTTGGTTGTTCACTTGCTTATTATTTACCTTTTAAATGTTAACAAAGGCTATATAACTGATGTACCTACCTTCTATAGGCCTAATCTATGCTACTTTAGTATTTCCAACTTGGTTTTAGAATAAAGGTAAACAATGTTTCATGTCTGTTTATTCAGAAACACATTTCAAAAATAAATTATACTTGTTGGCATATTAGTTAAATTACTAAAAGTATTATTTCATTATGTTGTCATATCTATAATATATAATAAATAAATCTAAGCAAATGAAGGTTTGTTTACTGTCCCCATCTGTACTACATAAATCACGCCTTTATCCCTTACGGGGTAGGCAGAGCGTTTAACAAAAATTGAGAGCAATTTTAGATTGTAATATGTATTGCTTTAGTGACAGGTTGTCAGCCCATCACCTAAATTACAATATACTGAAACCCTCGGATCCCTTAGCTGGATCTTACAGCATGCCCGGGAGGAAATGCAGCTGGCACATTCTATGTTTTTCTCTCGCTCCCAGGCCAGCATGGAAGTATCTATCTACATAATATCTTGGAAAAAAGTCTTAATTACTGATTTAGTTTTCATTATTTTTTGGAAAAATATATAAACAAACCATTTTAACATCTCCCAGTTATTTTATTGAAAAATATATATATTGAAGAAGAAATTGCAACTCTAGCAATAAGAGATCAGATAAATCATTTATTTGCAAGAATACAGATTAATCAGGTCTTAAAAATAACAAAAGTACAGTGTATTCAGCCTACATGCAGGTGTGCAATTATGACTCTAAGAATTACATTTAAGAAATTAAACAAATCAAAATAATTAATACATTGGTCCATTGAAGTCAAATAATAAAATATAAAATTGTATTTAAAATAAATAATAATTAAAATAAAATAGTTTAAAATTAAATTAACAAAAAATAATAATAATATACAATTTATGTCCCTTTTTAATCCAATAATTCCCTTATACAATAAAAGCAATGTTGTAATAACCATTTTGTCAAATGGGTTTTGAATGATGTTTTAATGTATTGTTTGATGTCGCGGAAGTTTATTAAATATAAAAATGCACATCATCATCATCCTAGCCTTATCCCGTATTTCTCGGGGTCGGCTACCTAATCCAGGTGATTGAACGAGGGTACTGGTTTTTACACAGAGCGACTGCCATCTGACCTCCGCAACCCAGAAGGGAAACCAGACCCAATCCTAGATTAGGTCAGAGTTTTCAAGCCGCCAATGCTTAGCACTGGCCTCTGATATGGCTTAACGACTAATATCTACGGTATTAAACGATATTAACCGGGACCGAGGGCTAAACGTGCCTTCCGAAGCACGGAAAAAGCGCCGAATAAACGTACATATGAAATTCGAAAACCGAAAAACACATTGGTACGTGGTGGGATTCGAACCACGACCTCCCGCTCAGGAGGCAGCGGCCCTATCCACTACACCATCGGGCTCTTTAAATAAATAAATATAAAAATGCACATATTATAAATATTTTTCTTATAAATATCTTTGTGACAATATAATAAGGCTGTCTAGGTTGCATGTACTTGTCTTTGTGTTATTATCTATTGTGTTGTATCACTTATTTCGGAAGGCACGTTAAGCCGTTGGTCCCGGTTAATATCGTTTAATACCGTAGATATTAGTCGTTAAGCCATATCAGAGGCCAGTGCTAAGCATTGGCGGCTTGAAAACTCTGACCTAATCTAGGATTGGGTCTGGTTTCCCTTCTGGGTTGCGGAGGTCAGATGGCAGTCGCTCTGTGTAAAAACCAGTACCCTCATTCAATCCCCTAGATTAGGAAGCCGACCCTGTAACATACGGGATAAAGCTAGGGAGATGATGATGATCTTTGTGACAATATAATAAGGCTGTCTAGGTTGCATGTACTTGTCTTTGTGTTATTATCTATTGTGTTGTGTCACTTATATTTCCTACATACAAAAAAGTATATTCATCTTATCTTAATTTCCAGGTCAATGATGTAAACTTTGAAGACATGACAAATGATGAGGCAGTGAGGGTGTTAAGAGAAGTGGTCCAAAAGCCGGGGCCTATCAAACTAGTAGTAGCCAAATGCTGGGACCCCAATCCTAAAGGATACTTCACTATTCCTCGGACGGAACCTGTCAGGCCTATTGACCCTGGTGAGTACTTACATACATAAAATCACGCCTTTATCCCTAATAGGGTGGGCAGAACGTCCTAAACAAAGGTCGTTCGCCACATCTGACAAAGTTTTGAGGGTTATTTGAGATGGATTTGTAGGGTATATTGGCCTTTACCCTGGTGAGTACTAATAGATAAAAGCTACTTGCCTAAGTTGCCTAGTCATTTCCATGGGGTTGAAATAGACTTCTTCAAATTTCCCTAGATTTATTCCTAAGAAGACTTTCACAACACTCATTAAGTATTGGCTGGTGGTAATTGATGGTTGTCATCAATAGCGTAAATTGCAATCTCGCTCACCATATAATGCATGACTTATAATACCGCGCTCGCTACGCTCATAATTTAGAGTTATCGATCCCCATTCTATAATATAAAATTCGCACTATGATCGCTACATGATTAATGACATTTATTATTTAAATTATTCATTCTTTCATTCATACATCACGCCTTTATCCCTAATGGGGTAGGCAGAGCGTCAACGATCTAAACAAAGGTCATTTCGACACGTCTGATGTCGTGCTGTAGTGACAGGTTGTCAGCCTATCACCTTATTTACAATAAACTAAAACCCTCGAATCCCTTAGCTGATTTTTACAGCATGCCCGAGAGTAGATGCATCTGGCATATTCTATGTTTTTCTATCGCTCCCAGTCAAGCATGGAAGGAATTTTTACTTAAATTATACGACATTTAATAATTTAAATTATTCATTCTTTCATTCATACATCACGCCTTTATCCCTAATGGGGTAGGCAGAGCGTCAACGATCTAAACAAAGGTCATTTCGACACGTCTGATGTCGTGCTGTAGTGACAGGTTGTCAGCCTATCACCTTATTTACAATAAACTAAAACCCTCGAATCCCTTAGCTGATTTTTACAGCATGCCCGAGAGTAGATGCATCTGGCATATTCTATGTTTTTCTATCGCTCCCAGTCAAGCATGGAAGGAATTTTTACTTAAATTATACTTAAACTTAACTCAATTTATACTTTTTCTTTGTATTTTCTGGATTTATTGACATACTATTAATTCCATCCTTGCCAGTGGTAAAGCCGACTATTAAGTGCCCATCTTCTTCTTCTTCTGACGAGTGGGTATCGAGTCTTATCGACCTGATGAACCCTGGTGTCAGAGTTTTTAAATTCACAAATTTCAACTTTTTGTTTCCCCCCTGGGAAACCAGGACCTCCGGATCGGGAGTCCATGGCACTAGCCACTAGACCATGGAGGCAGTTAAGTGCCCATAATAATGTCTCTTACTTGTTCCACAGGTGCATGGGTGGCCCACACTCAAGCCCTCCGAGAGGCCTACCCTCCCCCACCACCATCGTTATCTGCCCTACCGGTCTCATCAGTATCTGAAGCGAGTACCCTACCAGCCGGAGCACATGAACCCAGAGCACACGTTGGCATGGATATGGCAGCCGTTGTGAGAGCCATGTTACGTCCTGATTCCGGTAAGATAAGAAAAGTAGAAATAGAATAGGACCAAAGATGCTACCTTGAGGTATTCTAATTTTGGCTCAAATAGCTACGTTAATGTGACCAGACTCACGTATTAATATCGGAGGCATGGACATGGCAGCCGTTGTGAGAGCCATGTTACGTCCTGATTCAGGTAAGATAAGAATAGTAGAAATGGAATAGGACCAAAGATGCTACCTTGAGGTATTCTAACTTTGGCTCATATGGCTACTTAAGTGTGACCAGGCTCAGAGTAGTACCTATTTAAGTCATCAAAGGCAATATTAGGAATCTAGTATGACCAAGAATGCTGCCTTAAGGTACTCCAATATTGTTGTTGTCTAAGGCACGTATTGATATCGAAGCCCTTCGAGAAGCCTACCCTTGTTTTTGTTGCGAGGGCCAAGTTGCGTCCAGGTTCCGGTAAGTTAGATTATAGTAGGATCAAGGTGGCTGCCCTGAGGTATGCCAAACTTGAAAACGCACAATGGTAGTGATATGTCCGATCATTTGCTGGGATTAGTTTATGTATTAGTTTATTATATATTATGTATTAGTTTATTTTACAAATATCTATGTAGTAGCTTGTACTTAATTTATGTATTATATGTTATGTAATGTATTTAGGATACCTATTTGACTAGGTTTGCACTATCCCGCTTACCGCTACACTTTTTTCTTTCACCCAAAGGTTGCCTGGAAGAAATTGCTACCTTAGCAATAAGGCCGCCTATGTTGTACTTGTTTTTTGTTATCTTTTGTGTTGTATGTTGTATTATTAAGTGCAATAAAGTATTTTTATGTTATGTTATGATATAACCCAGATGTTGCAATGATGTTATCGACTTTTAGGCGATGCTCGTGCTATATGCTGCTGAAATCCAAAATCCTCACGCCTCAAGCAATAAGTATTAGGCCCTGAACAAACTTATCAATATAAGGAATAACATCATCGTATTAACATACATACATATAATCATGCCTTTATCCCTAATGGGGTAGGCAGAGAGTAAACTTCCTTAGCAAAGGTCTTTCCGCCACGACTGACAAAGTTTTGAAGGTTATTTAAGATAGATTTGTAGGTAACAGGTTGTCAGCCCGTCGTCTAAATTTTGATAGACTGAAACCCTCGGATCCCAAAGCTGGTTTTTACAGCATGCCCGGGAGGAAAAGCAGCTGGCACATTCTATGTTTTTCTCTCGCTCCCAGGCCAGCATGGAAGTAAAAAGTATATTTATGTAACCCTAAATTACTCCCAGACCACAGAGTTCCGCGATGTTTCTCTGTTGGAGTTAATTATTGTAATATTCCTTACAGGCCTAGAGATCCGGGACAGAATGTGGCTAAAGATCACCATACCCAACGCCTTCATCGGCGCCGACGTGGTCGACTGGATCCTAAACCATGTCGCCGGCATAGCGGACAGGCGGGACGCCAGGAAATACGCCTCGCATATGCTTAAGGTATTGTTGAATTCCATAATAATCCAGTCATAATAAATGTTCTAACTAATAATAACTTCCATACTGGACTGGGAGAGAAAGAAAAACATAGAATGTTCCAGTTGCCCTTCCTCCCGGGCATGCTGTATAAGTCAGCAAAAGGGATTCGAGGGTTACAGTGTATTGTAATTTAGGCGATGGGCTGACAACCTGTCACTACAGCAATACACATTACAATCTAAAATTGCCCCCAATTTATGTCAGACGTGGCGAAAGCGCCTTTTAGGAGGCGTTTTACGCTCTGCCTACCCCGTAAGGGATAAAGGCGTGATTTTATGTATGTATGTATAATAAATGTTCTAATACTTTCTACAGTATGCAAAAACATTAAATGGCAAGTGAAACCATACTTCAAAATATTGTAAAATTTCTGTACATCTTAACATAATATTACATACATACATTCATATAATCACAGAAGAGCCCGATGGTGTAGTGGATAGGGCCGCTGCCTCCTGAGCGGGAGGTCGTGGTTCGAATCCCACCACGTACCAATGTGTTTTTCGGTTTTCGAATTTCATATCTACGTTTATTCGGCGCTTTTTCCGTGCTTCGGAAGGCACGTTAAGCCGTTGGTCCCAGTTAATATCGTTTAATGCTAAGCATTGGCGGCTTGAAAACTCTGACCTAATCTAGGATTGGGTCTGGTTTCCCTTCTGGGTTGCGGAGGTCAGATGGCAGTCGCCCTGTGTAAAAACCAGTACCCTCGTTCAATGCCCTAGATTAGGTAGCCGACCCCGTAAGATACGGGATAAGGCTAGGCAGATGATGATATAATCACACCGTTTTCCCGGAGGGGTAGGCAGAGACCACATCTTTCCACTTGCTACGATCCTTACATACTTCTTTCGCTTCATGTACATTCATTAATCTTTTCATACATGCTTGTCGGTTTATGATACTCTTGACCTGACTCTTCTTTTCTTCCATGCTGGCCTGGGAGCAAGAGAAAAACATAGAATGTGCCAGCTGCATTTTCTCCCGGGCATGCTGTAAACACCAGCTAAGGGATCTGAGGGTTTCTGTATATTGCAATTTAGGCGATGGGCTGTCACCTGTCACTACAATATAACTACAAATCTATGTTAAATAACCCTCAAAACTTTGTCAGACGTGGCGAAACGACCTTTGTTTAGGTCGTTTACGCTCCGCTTACCCCATTAGGGATAAAGGCGTGATTATATGTATGTATGTATGTTAACCTGACCTTCCTGATCAAATAATAATACATACATACATACATAAAATCACGCCTTGATCCCTTACGGGGTAGGCAGAGCGTCAAACGCCTCGTAAAAGGCGCTTTCGCCGTGTCTGACAAAAATTGAGGGCAATTTTAGATTGTAATGTGTATTGCTAATGTGTAGTGACAGGTTGTCAGCCCATCGCCTAAATTACAATACACTGTAACCCTCGAGACCGTTTTGCTGCCTTCTACAGCATGCCCGGGAGGAAGGGCAGCTGGAACATTCTATGTTTTTCTATCTCTCCCAGTCCAGTATAGAAGAAAAAATGTAAATACATACATACATACATATAGTCACGCCTTTATCCCTTACGGGGTAGGCAGAGCGTTAAACGCCTCGTAAAAGGCGCTTCCGCCACGTCTGACGAAAATTGAGGGCAATTTAAGATTTAAATTTGTATGCGAAGATAAATAATCATTTAGTTTATTGTAATTTAGGCGATGGGCTGACAACCTGTCACTACACATTAGCAATACACATTACAATCTAAAATTGCCCTCAATTTTTGTCAGACGCGGCGAAAGCGCCTTTTACGAGGCGTTTAACGGTCTGCCTACCCCGTAAGGGATAAAGGCGTGATTTTATGTATGTATGTATGTATTTAGTTTAATTTAGACTACGCCATCCATGACGCGGTAAATTGTCTCCTTTCGGTCCGATTTTATTCAGACCAGTGTGAGGGTCAATCTATCTTCTTAGCGAGTGGATTCTCGAGTCGAATGACCTGATGAACCCTGGTGTCAGAGTTTTTAAACCGCCTAGTAGGCCTCTGACATGGTTTGAGTAACGACCAATATCAAAGACAGCGACCGGGACCGACGGCTTAACGTGCCCTCCTAAGCACGGAATCTTTTTTCTTTTTCGGACAATCAGGTGATTCAGCCTGCAATGTCCTAACCAAACTGGGGAAAAAATTACAAAGTGATAAATTCTCATATATCAACTTTGTGTTTCCCCTCTGGGAATCGAACCCAGGATCTCCGGATCGGGAGTCCATGGCACTAGCCACTATACCACGGAGGCAGTTAATCTATCATCTTACAAGACAGACTAACTATATAGATAGCGATTGAGAGTGAGAGCAAGTTTGAGTTCGTATCAGAAATGTAATTTCAGTACAATATGGCCTGTGAAATCAATAGTTAATATCACTCTCAATCTTGATAACGCTTTATAAATACAAACCTAACTGTCACAGAAAAATAATAATATTTGGCGCATATGCTAATCCTTTAGATCTAAAATATTGGTCAGGTTAAGCAGTATCTAACTGTTTTTTTTTTTTAAATAGTGCCAAAGTTTTTACATTTACTGGACCAAAATTCAAGCAATATTTAGTCATATTTATGTAGAATGTTCAACAATTAACGAAATTTCCTTATTTTCCCAACAGGCGGGCTTCATAAGACACACAGTGAACAAAATCACGTTTTCCGAACAATGTTACTACGTAGCGGGCGATCTGTGCTCAGACCTAGCGTCACTTCGCATCCACGACCCGGACAGCCTTAGCGACGCGCCGCAACCTCTTCCAGATCCAAAGTAAGTCAGAAATATATAAGGAATAGTGCTAGATCGAGATTGCTACCCTGGGAGACGCAAATTAGGAATAGTATTGGACCAAAAATGGTACCCTGAGAGACGCAAATTAGGAACAGTATTCGACCAAGAATGCTACCCTGTGAAACACGAATTAGTACCCTGAGAGACACAAATTAGGTATATCGTTGAACTACGGTTACTTCCCTGAGGTAGTCTAACCTAGTTACATTATTACAAGGTTACTACACTAAACTACTTTCTACCTACCTACAATGCTCACACAGTGAACAAAATTACGTTCTCCGAACAATGTTACTACGTAGCGGGTGATCTGTGCTCGGATCTAGCTTCTCTTCGCATACACGGCCCGCACGGCCTTAGTGGCGCGCCGCAACCTCGTCCAGATCCAAAGTAAGTGAAAAATATATAGAAATATTGCTAGATCGAGATTGCTACCCTGGGAGACACAAATTAGGAATAGTGTCGAGCTCAGAATGCTACCCTGAGTGACGCAAATTGGGAATAGTATTGGACCAAAAATGCTACCCTGAGAGACGCAAATCAGGAATGTTGTTAGATCAAGGACACTTCCCTGACAAACCAGAAAAACATACTGAGCTAGATGACATACATTAGGAATAACGTCGGGCCAAGGTTATTACCCTAAGCTACTTCTACCTATCCACAATACGCACACAGTGAACAAAATCAAGTTCTCCGAATAATGTTACTACGTAGCGGGAGATTTGTGCTCGGATCTAGCTTCACTTCGCATCCACGACCCGGACAGCCTTAGTGACGTTCCGCAACCTCTTCGAGATCTAAAGTAAGTCAGAAATATATAAGTAATAGTGCTAGATCGAGATTGGTACCCTGGGTCACCCTGAGGTCGAATGCCTCCTTAAAATCCATATCCTAGTTCTAAATAATGTGTTTGTTACCAGTGCAATGGCCCGGGGTCAAATGCATCCTTAAAATATATATCCTTGTTCTGAGTAATCTGTTTGTTTTCAGTGCTATGGGCCCAGAGTCAAATGCCTCCTTAAAATCCATATCCTAGTTCTTAATAATGTGTTTGTTTCCAGTGCAATGGGCCCCGGCTACATGCCATACTCTGGTTCGTACGGATATCAACCCATACCCTTCAAATACACCTCATGCGTTAGTGAACACACCATTTACGGGTAAGTTATGTTCACTATTATGCTTGTAATTTGTAGCAATCAATTTATTTGTATACTCCGTTTTTTAACATTGCGTTATTGATACAAACTTGTTTTGCGGCCCGTAAACGACTTTTCAATACTATTTTAAAGGAAGTCAACAGCAAAATGTTATGGTTCCGAAGCAAGGAAAAAACACCGAATAAACGTATATAAGAAATTCGATTTCTTCCATGCCGGCCTGGGAGCGAGAGAAAAACATAGAATGTGCCAGCTGCATTTCCTCCCGGGTATGCTGTAAAAACGTTAACGTTAAGCCGTAGGTCCCAGTTAATATCGTTTAATACCGTAGATATTCGTCGTTAAGCCATGACAGAGGCCAGTGCTAAGCATTGGCGGACTGAAAATTCTGACCTAATCTAGGATTGTGTCTGGTTTCCCTTCTGGGTTGCGGAGATGATGGCAGTCGCTCTGTGTAAAAACCAGTACCCTCATTCTATCACCCAGATTAGGCAGCCAACCATGTGAAATACGGGATAAGGCTAGGGAGATGATGACCGTAGATATTAGTTGTTAAGCCATGTCAGAGGCCAGTGCTAAGCATTCGCGGCTTGAAAACTCTGACATAATCTAGGATTGGGTCTGGTTTCCCTTCTGAGTTGCGGAGGTCAAATGGCAGTTGCTCTGTGTAAAAACCAGTACCCTCGTTCTATCACCCAGATTAGGTAGCCGACCCCGTGAGATACGGGATAAGGCGACGGGAGATGATAGGTCGAAAATCGACGTGCTATTCTATGACCCTTGAGATCATCGAATTCTGTTGTTCAATCAATCTCGAATATGAACCAGTATTTTCTGTGCGAGCATCTCTTTAATTCCTTTTTCTCTCATAATTTCGGAAAAAGCTTCATACTTCGGACCATATATTGCATTTTTTTCGGCCTCGCAGTAATGTAATACCGTAACTGAAGGGACAGCGTCCCGCAAACCGATAGGGGTTGCTCAGTTAACAACTTCCACCGGGAGGTTCATTCAGAAAATGAAATTTGGCTTTTCCATACAAAATGTTCACCTCGATCAGACAATTTGTATGGAAAAGCCTTTTTTTTCACTTCCTGAAAAAATACCTGGTGGAAGCTGTTCAGTATCATTGACTGAGCAACCCCTATCCCTAAAAAATGGTTAACGGAGAAAGCATTCTATAGCCACGCAGAATTCATTGACACTAAGCATTGACATATTACATACATTGATTATTATGACTTGTTATATGATGATGATGATGACATCTTATTTTGTATTTAAATCTTCGAATTGAAGTTTGAATTTTATTACACTTTTTGAATTTTGACATGTAATGTATATTATGAATTAAAAAAAATATGATTATGATTATCAGTTTTCAGGACGCTGTCCCTTACACCTGGTATATTGACCCATGGGAATCAAATTTTGTTCAATCAATTTCAAATATGGACCAGAATTTTCTGCCATCTCATCTCTTTAAGTCATCTCACTTCTTTTTTCTCTCATTTGCTCGTAAAAAGCTACATTATTTTAAATTTACAAAACTTACATTAACTCTTTTCGGTCCTCAAATTCGTAGACTCCAGCAATTTCTCCAAACGACAACAATGACCATTAACAACCGCTACACGAAGTGTCGTCCAAATGTACTCGACCATATATTGCTTGTTTTTCGGCCTCGGAGTAATGCAATATTACTATCTAATCTCTTTGTACACAGATATAATCGTGAGGAGAGCGTTCTTTCCGGTAGCGGAGGATCGAGCGCCGGCTCAGACAGACTCACTGCCAAGGACCACACCGCAGGTAAATGACAATCCAAACTTTCTTTGGAATACATACATACATATAATCACGCCTTTGTCCCTAATGGGGTAGGCAAAGCGTAAACTACCTAAGCAAGGGTCGTTCCGCCATGTCTGACAAAGTTTTGAGGGTTGTTTAAGATAGATTTGTACGTATATTGCTGAAGTGACTGGTTGTCAGCTCATCGCCCAAATTACAATATACTGAAACCCTCGGATCCGTTAGCTGGTTTTACAGCATGCCCGGGAGGAAATGCAGCTGGCACATTCTATGTTTTTCTCTCGCTCCCAGTCCAGCATGGGTGGAAGTTGTTCAGTAACATTCGACTGAGCCACCCCTATCAGTTTGTGGGCCGCTGTCCCTTACACCCGGTATAAACAGGAAATAGTTGATTATTTTCAATTAATTGTATTTTTTTCCAGCCCCGCCCACCAACGAAGCGAAGTCAGCCTCAAGCGGTTCCGGCGCGTCCGTAGTAGTTGACAACACGCGGCTGTCTCACTCTAGCGGCTCGGAGCGACACGACCGACCCGTGTTGTTCCTGTAACGGTGAGCGAGACGAATATATTGTCCTAATTTTATTTATTTATTTATTATTGAAATTTACTTATTTACTACACTTACAGGAAAACCAATACGTGCAGTAAGTTAAACACATACAAAGACAATACAACAAAGATTAACCATAAATAGCATAGCTTCCACGCTGGACTGGGAGCGAGAGAAAAACATAGAATGTGCCAGCTGCATTTGCTCCCGGGCATGCTGTAAAAACCAGCTGAGGGATCTGAGGGTTTCAGTATATTGCAATTTAGGCGATGGGCTGACAACCTGTCACTACAGCAATATACGTACAAATCCATCCTTGAATAACCCTCAAAACTTTGTCAGACGTGGCGGAACGACCTTTGTTTAGGTCGTTTACGCTCTGCCTACCTCATTAGGGATAAAGGCGTGATTATATGTATGTTAACCATAAATTAAATTAAAAAAAGACAAACAGAAAATTGGCTTAAAAAACTAATAAAGAAAATTTATAATAAAAAATGTCCACACAGGATTGCTTAGTTATCATGCAATTGAGTAATCTGATGGCCTGAGAAGTAGGGGCATTCTGCGCCGTGCAAGTGGTCCGACCAACACTAATCTTCTTCTTAGTGAGTGGATTCTCCAGTCGAACAACGACACGATGAACCCTGATGTCAGAGTTTCCAAACCGCCTAGTAGTACAACTATTAGGCCTCTGACGTGGTTTTTGAGTAACGACCATTATCAAAGACAGCGACCGGGACCGCCGACCGGGCCCTCCGAAGCACGGAATCCTTCAGAGCATCAACCGCCTAGAAAAAGGCTTTTGCACCATATTTGACAAATTGGTTATTTTGGCCTTCTCTGATGATTTCTACATTATGGGACGCAAATTAGAGAGACCAAAGTTGCTACCCTGAGGGACACATACATTAGTAATAGTATTGGATCAAGAAGGCTACCCTGAGGGATATACATTAGTAATAGTATTGGATCAAGAAGGCTACCCTGAGGGATATACATTCATAATAGTATTGGACCAAGAATGCTACCCTGAGGGATATACATTCATAATAGTATTGGACCAAGAATGCTACCCTGAGGGATATACATTCATAATAGTATTGGATCAAGAATGCTACCCTGAGGAATATACATTAGTAATAGTATTGGATCAAGAAGGCTACCCTGAGGGATATACATTCATAATAGTATTGGACCAAGAATGCTACCCTGAGGGATATACATTCATAATAGTATTGGATCAAGAATGCTACCCTGAGGGATATACATTCATAATAGTATTGGATCAAGAATGCTACCCTGAGGGATATACATTCATAATAGTATTGGATCAAGAATGCTACCCTGAGGAATATACATTAGTAATAGTATTGGATCAAGAAGGCTACCCTGAGGGATATACATTCATAATAGTATTGGACCAAGAATGCTACCCTGAGGGATATACATTCATAATAGTATTGGATCAAGAATGCTACCCTGAGGGATATACATTCATAATAGTATTGGACCAAGAATGCTACCCTGAGGGATATACATTCATAATAGTATTGGACCAAGAATGCTACCCTGAGGGATATACATTCATAATAGTATTGGACCAAGAATGCTACCCTGAGGGATATACATTCATAATAGTATTGGACCAAGAATGCTACCCTGAGGGATATACATTCATAATAGTATTGGATCAAGAATGCTACCCTGAGGAATATACATTAGTAATAGTATTGGATCAAGAAGGCTACCCTGAGGGATATACATTCATAATAGTATTGGACCAAGAATGCTACCCTGAGGGATATACATTCATAATAGTATTGGACCAAGAATGCTACCCTAAGGGATATACATTCATAATAGTATTGGACCAAGAATGCTACCCTGAGGGATATACATTCATAATAGTATTGGACCAAGAATGCTACCCTGAGGGATATACATTCATAATAGTATTGGACCAAGAATGCTACCCTGAGGGACGCAAGCTAGGAATAGTATTGGACCAAGAATGATAGCCTGAGATACACAAATTAGGAATAGTATAGAACCAAGCATGCTACCCTAAATAGTATTCGACCAGAAATGGCTACCCTGCCAGCCACACAAATTAGGAGTACTGATACACTAATGATGCTATTGAAATACACAAGTAAGGAATAATGTTAGACCAAGGTTACCCTCAGTTTCGCAAATTAGGAATAGTGACGGACCAAGTATACTACCCTCAGAAGACACTGTTATTTTAGTCAGACTCTGACGCCATTTTTAAATTAACTGGTTTTAATTTAATGATTTACCCAACTATGGCAGGAGCAAGTATAAGATACTACTTGCTTGAAAATAGCTATTTAAAAAAATAAAGCATGCATTCACTCCTTTCGGTACTCGAGTTCGTAGCGGCCGGGAATTTCGGCAAACGACAATAATGAGTATTACCGACCGCTACGCGAAGTATTTTAAGTATACACTAGTATGGATTAGGTGTTTTTAAGTTCACAATATATTTCTTTTAAATGCAGAATGCGAAAAAAAATATGAATGAATGATTAGAATGTCCTTCGAGGCGCCTGGATGCTCAAAATAGGGATAAGTGGAAGGAGAAGAGGGAGGCCTTTGCCCAGCAGTGGGATGATGTGGGCTAAATAAGATAAGATAAGAAGATAAGCTTAGAATGTGCGCCTGTCATACGCGCCATGCAAATTTAAAATGTCAAAATATTAAGCTGGCCTGGGAGCGAGAGAAAAACATAGAATGTGCCAGCTGCATTTCCTCCCGGGCATGCTGTAAAAACCAGCTAAAGGATCCGAGGGTTTCAGTATATTGTAATTTAGGCGATGGGCTGACAACCTGTCACTACAGCAATATACTTACAAATCTATCTTAAATAACCCTCAAAACTTTGTCAGACGTGGCGGAACGACCTTTGTTTGGGTCGTTTACGCTCTGCCTACCCCGTTAGGGATAAAGGCGTGATTATATGTATGCCGTAAAAACCAGCTTAGGGATCCGAGGGTTTCAGTATATTGTAATTTAGGCGATGGGCTGACAACCTGTCGCTACAGCAATATACCTAGAATTATCTTAAATAACCCTTAAAACTTTGTCAGACGTGGCGGGACGACCTTTGTCGCGTAGTCCTGTGCGAGACAAACATATTATTTCTTTCTTTCAAAATGGCGGCAGTTCTGCACGCATTATTCCTTAACTAATTCTTAGCTAGTTCTTGGCTGTCACTTTCTTAACTTTGACTTAAGAACAGGATAGCAAATAATCATATGACTTTGAAATTCCTTATCTGACGTAAGACACTTAAAATAAGAAAATAGAGCACGCTTCCTTATTTTACATCAAATAAGCAGTCTTATGTCAGATTAGGAATCTTAAAGTCATGTGTTTATTTATTTAACAGTTTATTGTGTTCATTTGCTATCCTTTTCTTATGTCAAAGTTAATAGAGTGACAGCACTAGCTAAGAATTAGGATTATGTCGCGAGTACATACACACATAAAATCACGCCTCTATCCCTTACGGGGTAAAAGGCTCTTTCGCCAAGTCTGAAAAAAAAAACTGACGGTATTTTTTAGATTGATGTGTATTGCTATAGTGACAGGTTGTCAGCCCATCGCCTAAATTATAATACAATGTAACCCTCAAGTCCCTTTTGCTGACTTCTACAGCATGCCCGGGAGGAAGGGCACTTCTTATCTGAACAATTTTGATGTATGTATTTATGTAGTTTATTCGTATATGTATGTGTCAATATATTGTTTAGTATATATGTATGTTTATTTAAGATAGTAATATACGGTAGGTATTTATTCTATGTATAGGTATGTAAGTATTTTTATTTTTTTTGATTTATTAGTCTCTGTTAATGTTGCATTTTCTTGTCCCCTCAAAATTATTCACTTTCTCTTACTACCATTGGGTTGGCTGGAAGAGATCTCTTCATAGAGATAAGTTCGTAAATATATTTTTAAATTACATTTCTTTTGTGTTTATGCAATAAAGTATATGTATAAAGTATATATATAAGGGCAGCTGGAACATTCTATGTTTTTTCATCGCTCCCAGTCCAGCATGGAAGAATCTCCCAGTCCAGCATGGACGAATTTCCCATTTCTTACATACATACATTCATATAATCACGCCTGTATCCCTAGTGGGGTCGGCAGAGCGTAAACGACCTAAACAAATATCGTTTCGCCACGTCTGACAAAGTTTTGAAGGTTATTTAAGATAGATTTGTAGATATATTGCTGTAGTGACAACCAGTCACTACATAAATATATTGCTGTAGTGACAGTATGTCAGCCCATCGCCTAAATTAAAATATACTGACCCCCTCGGATCCCTTAGCTGGTTTTTACAGCATGCCCGGGAGGAAATGCAGCGGACACATACTATGTTTTTCTCTCGCTGTCATTCCAGCATGGAAGTATTATTTGTTTCTTTCACATTATATAAAAAAGGTTGCCTGGTAGAAATTGCTACCATAGCAATAAGGCCGCCTTCATTGTACTTTAATTTGTATTGAATTTGTTCTCAATTCCTGTTGTTTTTGTTTTATGTGCAATAAAGAATATATATATCTATCTATATACTAATATATTTTTTATTGTTCCAGGACCGTGTTCTAGACGCCCATGTACTGCCAAATAACGTGTAGAATTTATATCAAACATTACTGTTTAAAATTAACTATTAATGTAGCGATTAAGCTAAAGTACTGTTAATAAAATAAATCATGTTTCATACATCAAGATAACAGACAAAATAAGTTATTTTTTTGGAGACTGTACAATTGGTAAAATAAATAATCGAAAGGCTTCAAAAGGTGTCGTAAACTGAACAATTTGTAGCGCTCATAGATGGCGCCACATCAAGTTACAACAGTCCTGAAACGCGGTATCGAAGTTTGCTCGGCGATCTGCATATATACAACTTCCGAACTAATCCAGTCGGACTTTTAGTTTGAAACCAGATAAGTATGGAAATTTGATTAATCGGATGTAGATTTATAAAAAAAAAAAACCTTTTCTTTGAGACTATAATAATTGAGATTAAATGGAAAAGTTGTTCAGTTTCATACATCCGTTAAGATTGTTGTGAGATTTGACGCCTTGTTTCAGCTGGCCTGCTTGATGAAGAATTCTTTTCAGCCTTCGATGACGATTTTCTACTAAAGGCTCAATTCTAAATGCCATCTGCTACAGCTAAAATCAATTTAGAATGATCAAAAAAACGAAAGAGTCAGGAGATTTAGTGTATGATTTTATTCGTTATTCGTATTTTTTTTCCCTAATTAAGGATAGGCACAAGCTTCTCGAAAACGACCAATATGAGCTTCTTCTTCTGTCGAGTAGGTATCGAGTCGTATCGACCCGATGAACCCTGGTGTCAGAGTTTTTAAACCGCCTAGTAGCACAACTATCAGGCCTCTGACTTGGTTTGAGTAACGACCACTATCAAAGACAGCGACCGGGACCGACGGCTTAATATGAGCTGATGATAATTATCAATTTTAGCGACTGCGTCTAAATACAGAAGAAATTAATAAACTGGTCCAAAACTCTTGCGAACAAGGTGTCAGACTTTAATGAATTAATTTCACGTATGTTTTGATTTTATTATTCTGAATGTAACAGACATATTTTAGCTATAGCAGATGGCTTCCAAAATTGAGTATTTTTTATTTTATTTTAGACAATATTTTTTATTTTACTTCATAACAATGAACCATAAGTGCTATACATCCCAATAATAGTAATAAAATAACGGAAATTATTATAGATATTATGATAATTATTGGAATAATACAGGTCTGTGTACATGGTGGCATAAAATTGACAATTTTGTAAACAGATATCGATGTAAGTAGAATTCAATAATCAAAATAATATTTAGGAATTGTGTAGTAGGTATAGTCCAAGAGATGGGTAACGAAATGGATTTTTACTACATTAGACTTTTTGCTATTTTGTGCAGCTGATGTCACCAAAGTATCGCAAAAGTCTTTCTTATTAGTCTTTTTCATGGTAATAATTACAATTTATCTTGTTTTTTCCTTCATCATCCCATCTTTTTCCGCAGTATATTAAATTCGTCATGACATCAGCTACACGAAATAATCCGAATCTTCTCAAAAACCATGATTTTTGACTATGGTTTTTTATGTACGTCTGTTTCGTTACTTATTTCTTAGACCATTAAACTTAAGTGCCATTTTATTTATTGTACCGGCACATAAGAAAGTTATTTTGAATATCTTTTCATGTATTTTTGTATGGTACGAAACATTTTGTATAAAATTAAATCACGTTAGAAATTTAATAAAATGGAATCATTTTTCAAACTAAGTTTATCATATAAACTACCCTAGTTAATTTTTTTAGATGTATATTTTTTCCGCTTTCATAAATGTTACAAAAGACTCAATTCTATTTGTCACTTACTAAAGAAAATTAAGACTAGTCCTGTCACTTTCATAATTTATATTAAACTAGTGACCCGCCCCGGCTTCGCCCGGAACTTATCAGTGATTCTCTACTATATTATGTATCTATTATACATATAAAACTTCCTCTTGAATCACTCTATTCATTAAAAAAAACGAATCAAAATCCGTTTTGTAGTTTTAAAGATTTATGCATACATAGATAGGGACAGAGAAAGCGACTTTGTTTTATACAATGTAATGAAAGACAGAAATAATTTACAATTACATTAAGAAGTGCAATTTTTCATACATACATACATACATATAGTCACGCCTTTATCCCTAATGGGGTAGGCAGAGCGTAAACGACCAAAACAAAAGTCATTCCGCCACGTCTGACAAAGTTTTGAGGGTTATTTTAGATAGATTAAATATACAATACCTTCCTTTGCAATTTTTCACGGATTGTAATTTTAGTCATTCATTATTCCATTTTAGCCAGCCTACATGTGGGTATATTATTGTGCTAATACTAAAGTAAAAATCCACAGGCAATAAATAAATCTTCTTAATTTTAAACTTTTTACAGGATTAAGTCAAATTTAGCAAACCAGTAACACAAAAAAATAATTTACTTTAGTAACTTATCTTATCATTTATCGTACAAGTATGGTAGCTGCGAGAGATGCCATTCAGAAGGAAAACATAAGAAAATGTATCCGAAATCTATAGGAATTGCGTCTGTCACAGCTGCCATCCTAGATTTTTTTGAGTATAGTAAAGTTTTTAATCAGTAAACCTGTCATATGTGTTATGTTAAGTTTGTAAAATGATTCCAATGAGGCTTGCAAAAATATCATTCGTTTCTATGTAATCTCACCAAACGGTAAATTATTATGAGAGATTAGTTGAAAACTCTGAAATTTGCAATATTTTCTCATTTAGCATTAGACAATAGTACCAATTCTTTGACGACACAATTTAACTAAATCTTGACAAAGATTTATGTTGTCCTTCATGATAGAAAATATCAAGTTACAATTTTAGCTAAGACTAAGTGATTTTGTGCGCATACGAATTGCCCCCCAATAGTAAATTTAAAAAAATATTCTTTACACATACATACATAAATCACGCCTTTATCCCTTATGGGGTAGAGCGTTTAACGCCTCGTAAAAGGCGCTTTCGCCACGTCTGACAAAAATTGAGGGCAATTTTAGATTGTAATATGTATTGCTATAGTGACAGATTGTCAGCCCATCGCCTAAATTACAATACACTGTAACCCTCGAGTCCCTTTTGCTGACTTCAACAGCATGCCCGGGAGGAACGGCAGCTGGAACATTCTATGTTTTTCTATCTCTCCCAGTCCAGCATGGAAGAATATTCTTAATTAAAAAAAATATTCTTTATATTTCTCACAAAAACATTTTTTATATTTTGTTTCGACATTAGTAACTTTTTATAGGCCCAAAATTGTTTCACAAATTAAAGCAATAAAAACGCTTGTATTTAGAATTTACATTTCTTTTTGTCAAATATTTAAATCAAAATTATTGTCTAATGCTATATGACTTGTAGTAATAAATATTATTATATCAGGTTGTTTTAATGTTTATTTTAATCATATTAAGTACGCCATGTATCCTGTACATTTATTTATTATTTTTTTATATCATGTAAATAATAATAATTATTAAATAATAATGTTAATGTATCGTAGACGGAATGCTAGTTAGGCTACGTATTTGGTACTGTCTTAAATAAATCTAGTGAAATCAGCTGTAATGTTAAAACTGAACAACTTCTTATACTTTTTTTATAACCTACAAACAACAGATTATATCATCGACAATAATAACATTTTGTAAAGAATTTAAAATACTCAAAATATTTTTCAATGTTTTGAGGTCCTTAAGATAACCTATTTTTTAAAAATAAACACAGAAATCACTTTTTTTATTAAAATTTGTTCACAAAATAGTATCAAAACCGCACTAGACTGCATGCGTAGTAAGTTGTTCAGTGAGTCACATAAAACTGTTTTCAAAAGTTTTACAATTTTTTATCAATTAAAAATTATATAGATTTGATTGGAATTTTAGACTGTGCCACTTATATTAATCAATGTGATTCTTTTAACTTTATATGCTGCTCTTCCTATATTTTTTAAAATATATAAATGTATTTTATTTTCTGTCTTATTGTGTCCAAACAAAACCGGGTGTAAGGGACAGCGTCCCGCATACTGATAGAGGTTGCTCAGTCAACGACACAAAACAACTGGAAATTAAAGTAAAAATTGGCTTTTCCATACAAAATGTCAACCGCTATCAGTTTGCGGGACGCTGTATTACACGCCGCATATTTTTAATCATTTTAAAATTCAGCTAAATTAGGGCCAATGATATTTGAATAAGTGTATAGCCGAGCTAATCCAGTTTGGATTACTAATTAGTTGTCAAATTTAACTTATTCTGGCGGCTTATCCCACTTTAAAACCATTTGGTTGCCCAGCATAGGTGATTCATATACCCTTAAGACTAAAAAAACATAATTCACTAAAAATACAGTGCCGGTCCAACAGAATCAAGTTATAGTCATTAAGATAATTTAGAACCTTATAAATTAGCGATTCATAGTTCGCTGACAGCGAAGAAAAATTGCACAAAACGGCCACTAACAGCAATTTTTCTATGAATCAACAAGCGATGAATCGCAAAATAAGGTTCTAAATTATCTAAATTGCTTGATTCTGTTGGACCGGTTTTTCGATTCACTGACCTTTTTAGTGAATTATGTTTTTATTACTAATGGGGGTGCCACTTGGCTAGTGTCGTCACCTTAAGTTATCTTACTAAGCGCATTTATTTAAAGCTAAAATATATTAGGCTGTATTGGATTCGATTCTAAATGTCAAATTCTTAAAATAATTTTTAATTCGTTTTGTCATAAATTTAAACATCAGGACGAATATAAATTTATCTTTAGTATGTGTCATTAAGAATCGAGCCCTTTTAAAAAAAGAACAAATAATTAGGGCACACAATGCTAAAAACGAAATTTGTATACGTAGACGTTTCATTTAACATGTAATGAAGACATGAGGGTAAAAAAATGTAATGTTATTACATTAAAATTACCATTATAATGGGATAATTACAATAATTGTTACTTAGTGGTTCCCTAAATCGAACGTGCATGAATACAGGATTGCTCAGTCAACGACACTGAACAACTTTCACTAGGCATGGTTTGTATGGAAAAGCCATTTTTTATTTCACTTCCTGAAATAATTTCTTGGTGAAAGTTGTTCAGTGTCGTTGACTGAGCAACCCTTATCAGTTTGCTGGACGCTAACGTCATCATCATCAATCAATTTATATCCATTTTTTTTATTATAGAAAATAATAGAGACAGAATAACAGATCGACTAATGCAGTTCCCATAAGCCCTTCTCTATGGTACCTCTAAGACAGGTAGGTATTTTTAATTTTAAGCAGGGCTTTATAAGTTTATAACTAACTGAAAGTGACAGAATAAAAAAGCTATCAAAACTAGTAACAATAAATTAAACTAAATTTTATCAGTTTTTGTGGCTGTAATGTTAATATGGTTTTTGGTTCAGGCTTACGAGTTTCTAAAATGCTTTAAATTAGTCCTGTCACTATCTCAATTTAAAAATATGAAAAAGGTAGAAAATCTATAAACGATAGCTGTTAAAGTCAATGATATTTTAAGAAAGATACGTTACGTTCATACTGCACGCACATTTTAATAGTTCCGCGACACATATACATACATACTTGTAACATTGCATATCTAAACAAACGCTGAGTGCGACAGAAAATAGGCAAAGCGTAAGAGTGAAACAGATAGCTATTTGTAATCAGTGCAGCTCATACATACATACATAAAATCACGCCTTTATCCCTTACGGGGTAGGCAGAGCGTCAAACTCCTCGTAAAAGGCGCTTTCGCCACGTCTGACAAAAATTGAGGGCAATTTTAGATTGTAATGTGTATTACTATAATGACAGGTTGTCAGCCCATCGCCTAAATTACAATACACTGTAACCCTCGAGTCCCTTTTGCTGACTTCTACAGCATGCCCGGGAGGAAGGGCAGCTGGAACATTCTATGTTTTTCTATCTCTCCCAGTCCAGCATGGAAGAAAGTGCAGCTCGACTGCCTAAAATGGTGACAATTAGCACCATTTGACGGCACGAGTTTCGCGCGTTGGTAACGTATCTACCTATATATAATATCATTAGTCAAAGTGGCTTAAAAGTCTAGATCGCTCCCTACTTTAGAGTAATTTTAGGTGTTGTATCTAATTTTGACAGTTCTAAAATGTAGCTCACTTTTTTAAAATTATTTCTAATTTGCGAAAGTGACAGAAATAATTATAGGTTAATTCATGCGCGTCGGATTTAGGGATGAAATGTGTAACTCTTGAACATATGTATTGTTTTACGTAATCTTTTAAGCTTTAAAGGTTTTGTACAAAAATATTCGCCATTTTGTTGCATTTAATATATCTTTAAATATCATAAATATGTTTTATTTCACTGCCCCATTTTCTTTAATTCGGTTCCTTTATTTGGGAACACAAATTACAGAAAAAAATACTATATTTGAAAGAAAGAAGAAAGTAAATAATTTATTTTGCTCCACAACACAATAACAACATTTTACAAAATTAAACTTATCCTAAAATAGAAATTATATTGTGTGATGGGAACAAAAATGGTCTCCACTCAGCATATGTGCAGGAAGCAGAAGCTACCTACAGCGCTGGTATTCTGTAAAGCCAAAATTAAATAAAATGTGGACAGCAAACTTGTTTCCATCATTCAAAATTAAAAATAGGTTATAATGATACAACTAAATTCAGATACAAACTAATAAACTTTGGACTTAAATGAGATCTATAAAAAATACTTTAAATTTGCAAAAATTATAATAATAACATTTTTTTTTAATAACATATATTTTTTTTTATTTAAAAAATATGTGGTGAGCGTGGCTCTACGGGTCATTGCTCTTCGTCCTACAGTTCAGAAAAGTGATAATGATAACTGATCATCATCATCTCCCTATCCGATCCTTATCCCGTATCTCACGGGGCTGGCTACCTAATCTAGGGGATTGAACGAGGGTACTGGTTTTATACAGAGCGACTGCCATCTTACCTCCGCAACCCAGAAGGCAAACCAGACCCAGTCCTAGATTAGGACAGAGTTTTCAAGCCGCCAATGCTTAGCACTGGCCTCTGTCATGGCTTAACGACTAATATCTATGGTATTAAACGATATTTACCGGGACCAACGGCTTAACGTGCCTTCCGAAGCACGGAAAAAGCGCCGAATAAACGTACATATGAAATTCGAAAACCGAAAAACACATTGGTACGTGGTGGGATTCGAACCACGACCTCCCGCTCAGGAAGCAGCGGCCCTATCCACTACACCATCGGGCTAATGACAACTGATATTGCATTAAATTGTTTTACGAAAATCCTCATTCACCACTACACGGTGCGAGTTATGGTATGGAAAGCAAATAATTTTATTGATAACACAATTACTATTCTAATCCGACGGTAACGTGCCCTCCTCCGAAGCATAAGACAAAAACTTAGTTTGGGATTAAAATATCCGGTGCATTTGCCTCAGAGCGTAGCCTAGATTTAAAAAAAGTTTATTGACATTTCAGTGTTGCCATAAAAATATTGATTACCTAATCAACAGGGAAAAGAGTGGATATAATTTTAAAGATTTAGTGCACATCGGCTCATTGACCGATAGTGCTTTCATTCAACGACTTTTACAATCATCCATATTTTTACTTATCGTAACCCGACTGGCTTTAAAAGGAACCTAGAAAGCCCATCACAAATTTGTGCAGGGTAAAATAAATTAAAAACGGGATTTTTAAATTTAATAGTGGTCACCCAAAATGCCAAAACGTCAAACAATAGCTGACAAATGACAAACCAACGTTTTGCGGTCATCGTCCTTTGAATTTTGAGATAGCATCGTACAATTTGCTACCTTAGCACTTTTTAATAAGGTTAATATTGTCAAATCAAATTCTTTCCGGAAGTGTTGTGGCAGATGCAACGAAATGATTTTTAGTTCGTAGAACCACGGCGTTGATTGGATGATTTCTGTTATTATTATAACCTTTTTATTACTTTTTCGCTTTTATTTTCCTTCGCAATTGATAAATTTCTACCCAAATCCTTGTTATTTTGGTGATTTTATGTGTATTCTATCGACAACTACGCTGGAGCGTCGATAAAAGTGAGTGTTTATGTCAAAACATTGTATTTCGTCCACATAATTAGATCAATGTACTTAGCGTTACTTTTTACCTAGCATGTGCAGTTATTTCATGAGATCGCCTATTGTTTCGTGTTCTTTTTAAATTAAACACGCCATTTTGTGGACGGGGCCCGTAATTCATCTGTTTTAGTCCATTTGCGGCGCCCTATCGTCAAATCTAATAAAATTTGAATGCAGAATCGTATCGTAAGTTTATCTTTTTCTTTAATAAAAAACAGTTTTCTATAATGCCAATACTTTCTTTCCAAACAATACACTGCCTTCTTAATTAATTATCTTGCTGTAATTTCTATAGTTTTCTTTGCATTATTATTGATTTTCTCTTACTTATTCTATCTACTAAAACATAATCATTACTTGTGTTTATGCCCCTTATATTTAGTGATATATCTATTCAATTATTCACTGCTCGAAAATAAAGGAGATGTGTTATTTTGTTGGTCTCATTTCATTGCCTAAACATTAAAAAAATTGAATGTTTTTATATTATAGTAGCAAATACTAACCTCTAAAATTCAACTAACTTCCTTTTTTCCTACTTTGTCTACTGCTAAAGTACATGCTAGACTGGGAGCAAAAGAAAAACAGAATGTGCCAGCTGCATTTCCTCCTGGGCATGCTGTAAAAAACAGCTAAAGGATCTGAGGGTTTCAGTATAGTGCAATTTAGGCAATGGGCTGATAACCTGTCACTACAGCAATATACCTACAAATCTATCTTAAATAACCCTCTTTGTCAGATGTTGTGGAACAACCTTCATTTAGGTTGTTTACGCTCAGCATACCCCATTAGAGATAAAGGCGTGATTATATGTATGTAAAAATCAACTAACCTTATTTTATCTAAAGCTAAAGTACCTACTAAGCATTTTTTTTATTTCACTCTATCATCAAAATATATAGCTTCCATGCTGGCCTGGGAGTCAGAGAAAAACATAGAATGTGCCAGCTGCATTTCCTCCCGAGCATGCTGTAAAACCCAGCTACGGGATCTGAGGGTTTTAGTATATTGTAATTTAGGCGATGGGCTGACAACCTATCACTACAGCAATACACGTATAAATCTATCTTAAAAACCCTTAAAACTTTGTCAGACGTGGCGAAACGAGCTTTGTTTACGCTCTGCCTACCCCATTAGGGATAAAGGCGTGATTATATGTATGTATGTATCATCAAAATGTAACAGTCATACTTACATAATTATTTTAACTACAGATGTTCTGCGTACAAGAATCGGATCACAAAGATCCTTTCAACGAAAAGGATCCACTCTCCGTAACAGTATCAGAATCTAGTGATGACGAACCCAGTGCAAAACGAATGAAGCCTTCGTACACAGACGCAATCAGCCCCTCATTAAACCTCAAAGTCTACCAGATACCGGCATTCTCAACACCGAAGAACCTGTCCATCTTTCCTACAACAGCATCACCGTTACCAAAATTTGTGAACAACCCGCTAAATCTAGCCAACCCGTTGGCTTTAGGCAACTTAAATAACCTACAAAATGCGAATAGTTTCGTCAGGTCTTTGCAAAGCCGGTATTCTTTGCCCGCTAAGCTAACAATATCTCCCGTACAAAGTCCTAAACCCAGTCTAACGAATACGGGAGAGGTCGTAAGGTATAAAAAGAATGGAGAAGTTGCAAAGAAAAGAGGACCACCGAAAGGGTATAAACGGAAACCGAAGATTGGTCTGTCTGAGAGCTTAACCAATGGAGCTCTCCTTCAGGTAAAAACATAGATTAAGCAATAAGTAATTCATTAAAATGTTCTATGTATTCTTTCATACTGGAGGGGTACCGAAAAAAATATAGAATGTGCACGCTGTATTTCCTCCCGGGCATGTTGTAAAAACCAGCTAAGGGATCTGAGGGTTACTGTTTATTGTAATTTAGGCGTTGGGCTGACAACCTGTCACTACAGTAAAATACTCACAAATTTATCTTAATAACCCCCCAAAACTTTGTCAGACATGGCGGAACGACCTAGGTTTGTTTAGATCGTTTACGCTCTGCCTACCCCATTAGGGTTAAAGGCGTGATTATATGAATATGAATGATGTATAATACTGAAAAACACACCACATACCAATGTGTTTTTCGGTTTTCGAATTTCATATGTACGTTTATTCGGCGCTTTTTCCGTGCTTCGGAAGGCACGTTAAGCCGTTGGTCCGGTTTAATATTGTTTAATACCGTAGATATTAGTCGTTACGCCATGTCAGAGGCCAGTGCTAAGCATTGGCAGCTTGAAAACTGACCTAATCTGGGATTGGGGCTGGTTTGCTTTCTGGGTTGCGGAGGTCAGATGGCAGTTGCTCTGTGTAAAAACCAGTACCCGCGTTCAATCCCCTAGATTAGGTAGTCAACACCGTGAGATACGGGATAAGGCTAGGGAAATTCCACCACAATGATAATTCATACCCTAAAATATGGCCTGTTAATTTTTTGTCCGTTCATTGTATATCAATCACACAACTTCCCAATATATTTTCAGGCACAAAACACGATCCTGACAAGTCTTCTGGCGGCCAGCAATAGTTTAGCCGCTTCAGCCAGCAATAACTTGTCGGCCGGTGCACCTGTATTGACTTCCATCCATCTACCCAAACTTATACCTCAACAGTTGGTGGCTACTCCACAGATTAAAGTGCCTGAAGGTTAGTACTGACCCACAATAATAATGATAAAGACTTTTATTTCCCAAATTTAACTTAGGTTATTTACATTACAAACTTAATCATTTAACTTCTTGTCTTCCATGCTGGCCTGGGAGCGAGAGAAAAACATAGAATGTGCCAGCTGCATTTCCTCCCGGGCATGCTGTAAAAACCAGCTAAGGGATCCGAGGGTTTCAGTATATTGCAATTTTTGACAACCTGTCACTACAGCAATATACCTACAAATAAATCTTAAATAACCCTCAAAACTCTGTCAGACGTGGCGGAACGACCTTTGTTTAGGTCGTTTACGCTCTGCCTACCCCATTAGGGATAAAGGCGTGACTATATGTATGTATGTATCATTTAACTTAAACTAAATTAATGGTAATTAAAATATACATTTTATTGGGGAATCTCGCTTCGGACAAAGGCCTTCTCCAACTTATGCCATCCCATTCTATCAGCAGCTACTCTTGTCCGTGTCCCTATTGCCACCCGTATGATGTCATCACTCCAACAATGTCTTGGCCCTACAAATCTATCTTAAATAACCTTCAAAATTTGTCAGATGTGGACCTTTGTTTAGGTCGTTTACGCTCTGCCTACCCCATTAGGGTTTAAGGTGTGATTATATGTATGTACTAGCGACCCGCCCCGGCTTTGCACGGAAATCATCAGTGTTTCTCTACTATATTATGCATGTATTATACATATAAACCTTCCTCTTGAATCACTATCCATTAAAAGAAACCGCATCAAAATCCGTTGCGTAGTTTTAAAGATCTATATACAATACAATACAATACAAAATTCTTTATTGCACAAAGAAACACATACAACAGAAATAAAAAGGAACAAACGTGACAGTACAATATAGGCGGCCTTATTGCTAAAGCAGCAATTTCTACCAGGCAACCTTTGAGTATAGAAATTGTACAAGCAGAAAGCGTACATAGGGATATAGGGACAGAGAAAGCGACTTTGTTTTATACTATGTAGTGATGACGCTACTATCGGATTTCAAACGCCTAACAAACAAGACGGCTTGAATGGCATTCACAGGATTTTTCAAAATCCTTCCGAAGGGGGATGATTTTATTATTCCTGCATTATTCGCTTCCATACTGGACTGGGAGAGAAAGAAAAACATAGAATGTCCCAGTTGCCCTTCCTCCCGGGCATGCTGTAGAAGTCAGCAAAAGGGATTCGAGGGTTACAGTGTATTGTAATTTAGGCGATGGGCTGACAACCTGTCACTACAGCAATACACATTACAATCTAAAATTGCCCTCAATTTATGTCAGACGCGGTGAAAGCGCCTTTTAGGAGGTGTTTTACGCTCTGCCTACCCCGTAAGGGATAAAGGCGTGATTTTATGTATGTATGCATTATTCCAGGTGTAGAGCTGGTGGAATTGACCCTGGACCCTGAGGACTGGTTTCCCACAGAGCCTTACAAGATGACGTTCAGTCGGAAGAAAAACCCGAAATGGAAGAATTTCCCGTTCCGCTGTGAGCACTGCTTTAAGGTAAGTTTTTGATACCTACATGAAGTAAGTTCTTTTATTGGAGGCGTATAATAATACGCCTCCAATAAAAAAAATTACAAACTTCGATGCTGGCCTGGGAGAGCGAGAAAAACATAGAATGTGCCAGCTGCATTTCCTCCCGGGCATGCTGTAAAAACCAGCTAAGGGATCCGAGGGTTTCAATATATTGTAATTTAGGCGACAGGCTGACAACCTGTCACTACCGCAATATACCTACAAATCTTTTTTTTTTTTTTTTTTTTTTTTTTAGTATATATAGGCGAGCATTTGTCCGCCATCTCACCTGGTGGAAAGTGACGATGCGGACTATGTTGAAACATACTCACCTATGTAAATCTATCTTAAACAACCCTCAAAACTTTGTCAGACGTGGCGGAACGACCTTTGTTTAGGTCGTGTACGCTCTGCCTACCCCATTAGGGATAAAGGCGTGATTATATGTATCGTAAATTCTTAGATTCAGATGAATCCCAGAATGCAGATCCTCCTGAAAATAACAATACAAACTAAGACGGTGCTCACTTGGCTTAGGCCCGTGAGCATTGTGATACCGGCAACAATATGTAGCCGAGCCGAAATAAAACGGAATACAAACATAATATAATCTTCTTCTATGCTGGACTGGGAGTGAGAGAAAAACATAGAAAAACATAAAAACCAGCTAAGGGATCTGAGGATTTCAGTATATTGTAATTTAGGCGATGATGGGCTGACAACCTGTCACTACAGCAATATACTTACAAATCTATCTTAAATAACCCTCAAAACTTTGTCAGACGTGGTGGAACGGCCTTTGTTTAGGCCGTTTACGCTCTGCCTACCCCATTAGGGTAAAGGCGTGATTATATGTATGTATGTATGTACAAACTTAATCATAATAATTTGTATTTTCCTTCATCCTCCAGGGTTACCGCATAGTATCAACGCTGCTCCAACACGCGGCCGAACGTCACGGCTCCGTGCCCAAAGACATGGCAATACCGTGTCCGTGTTGCCCTCACGTGTCCACTCGACGCAAGCAACACAAGAAGCACCTGGAGACACACGAGAGCCGCAAACACAGGATATTCTGCCTGTACTGTCTACCGCCTGGTCAGTTCTATGTTTACATTCATCATTTACCGACATATTTTAGATAAAGGAAGGCTATTTTGACATTTTTGACATTTGTAATTTTTATCACTTTTGACATTTTTGACATCCGACTTTGACATTTCCGTCATTTTTGACATTATCAACATTTTAATAATTCAAGTTCGCCTTCGTTTTATGAAATCTCGTAGCTGAAGACATGGCAATACCGCGTCCGTGTTGCCCTCACGTGTCCACTCGACGCAAGCAACACAAGAAGCACCTGGAGACACACGAGAGCCGCAAACACAGGATATTCTGCCTGTACTGTCTACCGCCTGGTCAGTTCTATGTTTACATTCATCATTTACCGACATTTTTTTAGATAAAGGGACGCTATTTTGACATTTTTAAAAATTTTGACATTGTCATTTCTGACATTTATAACATTTTTGACATCCGACTTTGACATTTCCGTCATTTTTGACATTATCATCATTTCTGTCATTCCACTTCGACTCCGTTTATGAAATCTCGTAGCTAAAGACATGGCAATACCGTGTCCGTGTTGCCCTCACGTGTCCACTCGACGCAAGCAACACAAGAAGCACCTGGAGACACACGAGAGCCGCAAACACCGGATATTCTGCCTGTACTGTCTACCGCCTGGTCAGTTCTATGTTTACATTCATCATTTACAGTCATTTTTTTTAGATAAAGGGACGCTGTTTTGACATTTTTGACACTTGTCATTTTTATAATTTTTGACATCCGACTTTGACATTTCCGTAATTTTTGACATTATCATCATTTCTGTCATTCCACTTCGGCTCCGTTTATGAAATCTCGTAGCTAAAGACATGGCAATACCGTGTCCGTGTTGCCCTCACGTGTCCACTCGACGCAATTAACACAAGAAGCACCTGGAGACACACGAGAGCCGCAAACACAGGATATTCTGCCTGTACTGTCTACCGCCTGGTCAGTTCTATGTGTACATTCGTCATTTACCAACATTTTTTAAATAAAGAACCGCCGTTATGAGAAATGCAGCCGCCATTTTTAAGTACCATGACGCCATTTTCAGTTTTTTTGTAAATTTAGGAAATTGCCGCTGTTCTCAGAATACTGGCGGCCATGTTCAAGTACCATGCTGCATTTTTCAGAAAATCTCCGTAGTTTATATCTACCCTCATTAGCATTACCGACCAACTGCCTCCGTGGTCTAGTGGCTAGTGCCATGGACTCCCGATCCGGAGGTCCTGGGCTCAATTCCCAGGGGGAAACACAAATTTTATATTTGAGAATTTATCACTTTGTGAATTTTTCCCCAGTTTAGTTAGGACATTGCAGGCTGAAACACCTGATTGTCCGAAAAGAAAAATTTCGTGCTTCGGAAGGCACATTAAGCCGTCGGTCCCGGTCGCTGTCTTTGATAGTGGTCGTTACTCAAATCATGTCAGAGGCCTGATAGTTGTGCTACTAGGCGGTTTTAAAACTCTGACACCAGGGTTCATCGGGTCGATAGACTCGATACCCACTCGACAGAAGAAGAAGTATTACCGAAAACCTTTTAACATTTAAAAAAATCTGCCACTTTTTTTCCGAAAAGCATCCGCCATTTTATATTCACAATTATATTTCTCCTTTACAGCGGACCCCAACGAGCCATACGTGAAAGAATCAGTGAGATTCCCGTACGACAAGTTCCCTCAATACTGGTACGCTTCAGAAGAATCCCTACGTCTGCATAAGAAACGAAAACATCCCTACTCTGGTATGTTTAACAATAACTGGTTCGCCACTTGGGCGGACTACGCGCCCAATAGCTAATAAATTTCTACCAATTGGTAGGATTTTCTTCCTGCTGGCAACACTGTAGGCTTTAAGTAGTAAGAACGTAAAAAATGGAAGTGATAAAGTGCAATGGAGCGGATATCTTGGATCTTGATGGCACTGTAATAATAAAATAAGCGATCAAATAATAGTTTTATAGAATTGTAGGAAGTTTCGTTTGCGATTTGGCAACCTTAAATTGGCCTTGAGATTGATAAATCAGCCTTGAGAATTGTAAATTAGCCTTGATTATATTTGGTGTATTTTTAAGTAATAAATATTTTGATAAATTTAATCAAAAACTTTCAAAAAAGTAATTTAGAATCTATAATTGTGTAGTATTATTTTCATACAACCAAATGATTTTAAACATAACTCTGTGGCAGCTATTACTCTTAGCATCTATATATTTTGCTATTGGACTTAGAACTATGGACGCTGACTACATTTTATGTTTATTTAAGATAGCAAGGTCGGCCTGAAAGTCTTGAAATATTCAGAAATATTATAGCATCACCATTGTAGTTAGAGAGATGGTGACGTTTTAAATGCATGACAGCTAAGAATCAATAATACCATAGGAAATTTATTTATAATACATAATTATTTTGACAAGATGGGTCGATCTCAATTTTAGTATTATATTTAGTATATACTATACATCTTGTGATTTGCATGATTATAATAAAATAACTTTTAATAAAATAGTTAGTATGTAGGCAACATTTGTACTGCGATTATGAGCCTTACTGCTATGTATTAAGATTGGATTAGAATCTAAAGATTATAACCTATTTAATGCCTGATATAAAGTTAACTTGATAGTATATTGGCTTTAAGCAGAAATATGGTGTAAAAAGATCTGACTCTTTGTGTTCATATAAAACTAAACAACATTTGGTATAAGAAAAAGAAACATTGTAACTGTTTGACATTTGTATTTTAGCGCGATTAACATTTAATAGAAATAACCAGTATAAACATAAAATACTCATGTTACAGTTATAATGTGTACAAAGCGCGAAAGCCCTTAACAAACATAAGAAAAGAACCTTTGTCACTAGCGGTACAGTTGGTACAATAACGAGGGACAACATTTGTAACAGTGAATTTGACCTGAAATTTTTCAAATTGCTATAAGTGCCTGGATTGCCAGAGACGTGAGTTCAATTCAATTCATTTAGAGTTCAAATTCCGCCATTGATATGTTTTGGTTTCTATGTTATTTATTATTATTATTTATTTAAACAGGCAGGCAGTTGTTATCAACTGATAAGGCCTGTATCCAGTTATATATTTTATGATTGCCCAGTTTGTTTGAATTAGTCAAATATATTCTTGAACTGGTTAACATTAACCGAAGAAACCACTTCTTCTGGCAACTGGTTCCGCTGTGCCACGACTATGTTTGACAAGAAATGCCTGTGCGTATTATAAGAAAATGTTGTGGTCAGTTTAAGGGCATGTCCCCTGAGTCGCTTTATTGTAAAGTCTCTTCGCTTAGATAGCGTCGGTACACCCGAACGGAATACTTGTATGTTGATTGATACTGTGACGACTCGATACAAAATCACAAAGTCACGATCGGGTGTACGTCACAGGCGGCGTCCCTTGTTGTCGCGGCGGCATTCTTTGACTAGATGCGGCACGCGCCGAGGCGGCATTTACAAAGGTGAAGGTATCTAACGAACGAACGTACTTTACTTTTAGATGCCCGGTTGGCGCAGACAAGTTGTTCAGTTTTAGTACTATATCAGAGTGTCAGCATTTTTAAAACTATTTTTAAACAGCCTTACATTCCAACGTGATTCCAAAAAACTAATACTAGACGGTATTATTTTTTTGCAGTCTAAGGCGGCAATATAACTGATGTAATTATGCCTTATGAAGTTATGATAGATGAAGTAATGTAGTTTTAAAACAATCCACCTGTGTAGCGACTGTAGCGAGTGATAGAGTTGCCAGATTAAAATAATTGATGGGTCAACCATTTTTGGTAGTTATTGAATTGAAGTAAGAATGGATTATGCATGTTTGGGTGAGCTCTTTGGCTACATAATAGCGGCAATTCCGGCCGCATCATTCTTTAACCAATTTTAAGATAGCACTGTAACTTTGTTAACTTTGACATAAAAAAAACACATGATATTGACATCCCTAATCTGACGTAAAACTGCTTATATGACGTAAGAGAGTATGCTCAGTTTTTATTTAAAGCGTCTTACGTCAGATTAGGAATGTCAAAGTCATGTGTTTTTTTCCTATCCTGCTCTTATGTCAAAGTTGAGAAAGATACAGGCGCTATCTTAAAATTAGTTATTAAATTTATATTCGAAAGCAATATGTTGACTATTGGCTTTCCTCAAGTCAAGCCTTTTTTGTATTTGTAGCATTGTAAATCCGTATAAAAGTGTGATCACATTACACACACTGAAAACGATAGTTTTATGATGTAAAATGGTTGACCAACTAGGTATTTTAACTTATATTTATATTGGACATAATTATCTCGTAGGTACAAAGCGAAGTATACCAGTATTTTTATAGGAATTTTTAGTGCATTTATTATTATTAGTGCTTTAAGGTATCTTCTTAAACATAGGTATTTTAATTCCACACTACCTTATAAAGAAACGCTTATTATCGGATATTGCTATATTTTCCAATTAAGATTAAAAAAACATATTTGGTAGAAATTAAAATCTAAATATGGCAACACTATTGTAGTGTGAGAGCCAGTGTCACAAATAGTGCTTTACAAATATGAATGTGTTCGTAGCGTATTGTATCTCTTACACATATAATATACACAAATAGTCACGCCTCTATCCCTTACGGGGTAGATAGAGCGTCAAATGTGTTGATTTTGAATGAATATAGCAATACATCCTTAGAGCGTAATCAATAGACACCAAAACGGAGCAGTATTATCTATATGCATTTTAGTTGTATTTTAAACGTAATTTTTTAACTGTCATTTTTACACTGCAATCATGTTTAAAAGGTGTTAAGCCGTGACTTCTGCTCTCAAACAAAACACGAAACATACCCGCGCGGGGCAGAGAGGGGAAGGGTAGTGTTTGAGAACCAATAAAACACATACATACATATAATCACGCCTTTATCCCTTATGGGGTAGGCAGAGCGTAAACGACCTAAACAAAGGTCGTTCCGCCACGTCTGACAAAGTTTTGAGGGTTATTCAAGATGGATTTGTATTTTGTACGTATATTGCTGTAGTGACAGGTTGTCAGCCCATCGCCTAAATTGCAATATACTGAAACCCTCAGAAATAAAACACGTTCACACTCATAGCCCCCACTAGGATTCCCTGTATCGGGGTGCCATGGACATACACAGAAACAACCACAAAGAACACCCAGACCCAGAAACAAACACTTAAATTCATCATTCAAATGTTTGCATCGGCCGGGAATCGAACCCGGAACCCATTGCGTAGCAAGCAGATACAATGCCAACTAGGCTATGCAGACCGTCAAACCCTTCCCCTCTCTGCCCCGTATCGTGTATATGTATCGTGTTTTGTTTATGTGTTGGAGACTCGGCTTAAGGGAAAGCGTAACAGAAACTGATAGGGGTTGCTCAATCAACGAAACTGAACAACTTTCACCAGAAAAAAATAAAGGTTTGAATACAAGATGTCTCATTTTGTACGGGAAAGTGTTTTTTTTTAATTTACTTTTAAAAAAAATAATTTTATTGTTTTTATTCAAATTCAAATTAATTTATTCATGTAAAGCAATCCGGTACAGTGGTAAGCAGTTATAATAGCTAAAATATAGTTTCACTGAATGCTGCCCTTGCAGGCATGTACATGTGTATTACAATTCACAAACAAAATATAAAATTAATTATGTCAAATATTGGAAGAGAGAGAGAAAATATACTAATAATTAAATCGATGTCAAAAAAATATTACAAACAGTCATCAACTCATACGCAGTCATTATTACACGAAAGTCAAAAAACAAGGAGATCATCTATTTTATTTCCTTAAACAATTCTTGGTGAATGTTGTTCAGTTTCATTAACTGATCAACCTCTATTTTACTAGTACGCTGTCCCTTACACCAATAGGTATAGTTATGATATCACTTTTTGATTAATCAATGATTAAACTCACATTCAATGTTTTATTTTGTGTCAAATATTTTTAGAACAAGTAGTTACTTGAAATTTTCTTATTTTAAAATGGTCACACTTAAATTTTAATACAGATTATCATTAGCCACGATTCGGCGAAAACAATATTTAATTTCTGTTCATAAATAATTAATTAATTAATTAAATTACTAAGAAACGTCCGCCATTTTGGTTCAAGTTTTGGAAAATAATGAAAGTAGTTTCAGAGTGTGTCACATATACACATAACTAAACTAAGGTTCGTTTATTTAGCGTTGCTCTTATCGATACCAACTTGTTTTGCAGCCCACAAACTGCTTTTTCCTGACAAATTTAAGGACAGTAAACCGCAAAACATATGTTTGTAACAAGGTTATCGTCTGCGGTTTCGTAATTTGAACCTCTGCCACAGCTCGGACACTCCTAACTACAATGTAATTTTGGTCACACATCGACAGACGGCATGTTGCACTTGGCCTGCGTTTGTGTGCGTGTTATAAGGGTTGACAAATTTTGTTATACCGGTCATAATCATCACTTGATTAATCTGGTTCTTGATTAAACCAACGTTATTAAGTAGTTCACTGTAACTAAATAGTTAGAATAGGTAAGGTTGCATATTTTGTATGAACTTACTTACCGTCTCTCATCACTTGGGAATCTAAAAAAGTTCCTATACGAGTCATATCTTGTGGTAGAAAGACATCCGTACACGGAACAGTATCTAACCATCCTTGGAACACAAAAAAATATTATTTACGTTACACTGGGAAACATGCGCGCGCCATGCCCGCTAAGCGTACCCACAATGTGACCCACAATCCGGCGCGGAGTGTAACGTATATCGGACTGGGGAGGGGAGCTGAATGGCCATTCTGTATGTAGTACTATTGCAAAGATTATGCTGTTTACGCTCCGCAAAACACGTTGGTATCTTTAACGCAATGTTAAAAAAACGAAGATTATTAACTGTAATTAAGTAGTAACGTAGCCTTATAGCAACTCAGAAAGACTATACCAATACTCCAACAGCAGTTATTTTGTACCCGTAAATGTATTATGTAGCCTTAAGTAATTTTAGACGACAGAAAAGAATTTTGTACAAGGATTTTGTAAATAAACAGCATTTTTGTAATATTTTTGGGTTTTATTTTTTCCTTCTGATGATGGACTGGGAGCGAGAGAAAAACATAGAATGTATCAGCTGCGTTTCCTCCCGGGCATGCTGTAAAAACTGCATGCTGTAGATCCGAGGGTTTCAGTGTATTGTAATTTAGGCGATGGGCTGACAACCTGTCACTACCTACAGCAATATACCTACAAAACTATCTTAATAACTCTCAAAACTTTGTCTGACGTCGCGGAACGACCTTTGTTTAGGTAGTTACACTCTGCCTACTCCATTAAGGCGTAATCATATGTATGTATATAGAAAAAAAGCGAGTGAAACCGCAGTCCGGATAGCTAGAAATTAATAATACAACAATATTAATTGAGTATCGATTTTATTATAAAAGTAAGGAAAACTGCTTTGCCATTTTATTGAGCATCATCTTATATTTTGAGTCAAAACTTTTTCTAACCTAGAAGTACCTACTTTCTTATGAAAATGGACAACCGTACCGGGTGTAAGGGACAGCATCCCGCAAACTGATAGGGGTTGTTCAGTTAACGACACTGAACAGCTTGCACTAGGAAATTCGGGAAATGAGTTTTTTTTTTAGCTACAAATTGTCTGATCGACAATTTGTAGTTTTGTAGACAATTTGTAGACAGTTTGTATGGAAATGGTATTTTTTTTTCATTTCCTGGTGAAAGTTGTTTAGTTCCGTTAACTGAATAACCCTATCAGTTTGTGGGATGCTGTCCCTTACACCCCGCATAGGTATATAGATTTATTTGGCGATTTAGTTTTATTTATTTAGCAAATATTCGATGATGACGAATCTCAAAACTTAATACAAAATCAGTACACATATAACCTCACGCCGACACAAAAGATTAGAAATTAATTGGCGCCACTTTCTTCGCCATTGATTATTTGTATGAAAAATTAGGTAATGAAAGTTGAAATAATTTTATTTCTGTTTCTGAACTATTGTGTCGCAGTTATATGTCAATTTACAGGAGAAAAATGCATTTTAAACGTTATATCCGGAAATATCGAGGCCCCAGGCGGCCATCTTGTCGTCGACCCACTGTCGGAACATGGCGACAGCCGCGTAGACCGCGGGTATGTCTTTCCCGCCACAACCGATGCCCCACGCCACCAGACCTGTCAACTTGTACCGGTCGTTGCCGAGAGGACAGGCCAAGGGGGCGCCACCGTCACCCTGAAAGTAATATATTATATTCTTTATTGTATTAAAAATTTACACATACAGTTGAACTAATACTTACAGACTTTGAGAGCCCGATTGTGTAGTGGATAGGGCCGCTGCCTCCTGAGCGGGAGGTCGTGGTTCGAATCCCACCACGTACCAATGTGTTTTTCGGTTTTCGAAATTCATATGTACGTTTATTCGGTGCTTTTTCCGTGCTTCGGAAGGCACGTTAAGCCGTTGGTCCCGGTTAAAATCGTTTAATACCGTAGATATTAGTCGTTAAGCCATATCAGAGGCCAGTGCTAAGCATGGGCGGCTTGAAAACTCTGACCTAATCTAGGATTGGGTCTGGTTTCCCTTCTGGGTTGCGGAGGTCAGATGGCAGTCGCTCTGTGTAAAAACCAGTACCCTCGTTCAATCCCCTAGATTAGGAAGCCGACCCCGTGAGATACGGGATAAGGCTAGTGAGATGCTAGTGAGACAGTTGAACTAATAAAGTAATAAAGTTTGTTTAAAGTTTTGGCGCGATCCTGCTCACTGCACGAAATGGAGGAGACTGCGTGTTAAGGAAAAAATGAAACATTTAGGGCGTTTATATTAGTATCTATTTGGCCTTCTTAATAGGCAATTGTATTACAGCTTGTAACATCCTGTACTCGGCACCAAATTGTAACCATCATACGTGAGTGTTACGTAACACATACCTTGTTACAATTTTGTGCCGTGACCAGTATTATGGTGAGAATTTGGTGTGATAGAAAGTCGAGTATAGGAATGGTCACTTAAGCGATAAATAATTTCAATGCTGGACTGGGATCGAGAGAAAAACATAGAATGTGCCAGCTGCATTTCATCCCGGGCATGCTGTAAAAACCAGCTAAGGGATCCGCCGAGGGTTTCAGTATAATTGTAATTATATTGTAATTTAGGCGATGGGCTGACAACCTGTCACTACAGCAATATACCTATAAAAATCTACCTTTGGTAACCCCCAAAACTTGGCAGACGGTGCGGAGCGACCTTTTGTTTGGGTCGTTTGCGCTCTGCCTACCCCATTAGTGATAAAGCCGTGATTATATGTACGTATATTTATTTTCTTGTACCATAAGGTTGCCTGCAAGAAATTGCTGCTTAGCGATAAGGCCGCCTATTTGTACTTCTATTTGTTTAATTTTATTTTATTTTCTCTTGTGTCTTTTCTGTGCAATAAAGTATATTCTTATCTTATGTATGTATTGATTACGCTTGTTCACAAAAATACGACGTATCAAAACGGAATGAAACTGGCAAGTGTCCTTGAGGGACTTTGTTTGGGTCGTTTGCGCTCTGCCCTGCTCTATCCCTAATGGGGTATTAGGGATAAAGGCGTGATTATATGTATGTATGTATTGACTTTGCTTGTTCACAAAAATACGACGTAACAAAACGGAATTCTTGATTGTGTGTTTTTATTTTTTGTAATGTGTTTTGTGGAAATAAAGTGATGTGTATTTTTTTTTTAACTAACCTGGCAAGTGTCCTTCCCCTCCTCCCCCCCCGCGCACACGAACGAGGGGTGGAGCTTAAACTTGTTGCCCAGCCTGGTGCGCGCGAGCAGCGCCTGGCAGCGTTCGCGGGGCACCATGTCAATCTCGATCTTCTTCAGGATCACTGCGTAGCGGCCTTGCTGACCTGGAACGCGAAACATAACACTGTTAATGTTAAAGAAAGAACAAAAAAAAGAAAGAAAATACATTCAGTGGCGGCATTTCTGGACGCACTATTCCTTAAATAGGTATTAGCCAGCGCTGTCACTTTCTTAACTTTGACATAAGAACAGGATAGCAAATAAACACATGAGTTTGACATTCCTTATCTGACGTTCATACATACATAATATAGTCCCGCCTTTATCCGTAATGGGGTAGACAGAGCGTAAACAACCTAAACAAAGGTCGTTTTACCACGTCAGACAAAGTTTTGAGGGATATTTAAGGTAGATTTGTTGCTGTAGTGATAGGTTGTCAGCGTATCGCCTAAATTGCAAAATACAGAAACCCTCAGATCCCTGAGCTGGTTTTTACAGCATGCCCGGGAGGAAATACAGCTGGCACAGTCTATGTTTTTCTCCTGCTCCCAGTCCAGCATGGAAGGTAGAAATAAAATACATGTATTCAGTGGCGGCAATTCTGGACGCACTATTCCTTAAAATAATTCTTAGCTAGCGCTGTCACTTTCTTAACTTTGACATAAGAATAGGATAGCAAATAAACACATGAGTTTGACATTCCTAATCTGACGTAAGACGCCTTAAATAAAAATTGAGCATAGAACATGCTTCCTTATTTACGTCAAATAAGCAGTCTTATGTCAGATTAGTAATGTCAAAATCATGTGTTCATTTGCTATCCTGTTCTTATGTCAAACTTAAGAAAGTGGCAGCACTGTCACGAGAATCGAGACGAGTACCCAATATAACAAAAAAAAAAAAAAGAAACTACAATAAAATATGAAACATGAGCCCGATGGTGTAGTGGATAGGGCCGCTGCCTCCTGAGCGGGAGGTCGTGGTTCGAATCCCACCACGTACCAATGTGTTTTTCGGTTTTCGAATTTCATATGTGTACTAATGTAATTATCTAATTCTCATTATGTAAACACTAAACCTATTTCTAAGTCTCATTATGTAAACACTAAACCTATTTTTATTTTGTTTTGTTGTATCATGTATGGATCAAAAGGTCTGAAATAAAAGATTTTTATTTTTATTTATTTTTTATTTTTATATGTACGTTTATTCGGTGTTTTTTTCCGTGCTTCGGAAGGCACGTTAAGCCGTTGGTCCCGGTTAATATCGTTTAATACCGTAGATATTAGTCGTTAAGCCATATCAGAGGCCAGTGCTAAGCATTGGCGGCTTGAAAACTCTGACCTAATCTAGGATTGGGTCTGGTTTCCCTTCTAGGTTGCAGAGGTCAGATGGCAGTCGCTCTGTGTAAAAACTAGTACCCTCGTTCAATCCCCTAGATTAGGAAGCCGACCCCGTGAGATACGGGATAAGGCTAGGGAGATGATGGGAGATGATGGTCACTGAAAAGGGTGCCCAACTCAGCGTATGCTGCAGTTGCTGGTTTTCAGCTGGGCCTACAACATTTTTTTACACAACATGTACCTACGTCGTTCATTTACGTTGAATCACACGTACGCTTGCGATTTGAGTTAATACAGCTCGGTAAAACTACTAACTATTGTGATTGTTATTTAATATGTTTTTGTTTTAAGTGTGTGAGTAATAAAGATATTTTGAATTTGAATTTGAATTTGTAAATACTTAAAAATCTCTTGTTCACTTCTATTTGATCGCCATGAGTATCTAATTCGAGTTAATACAGTTCGATCAATACCTTGAAATTCCTGGCTCGCTTCGCTCGTGATGAGTTAATATGCCTCGTTCAATAAAATGGAATCACACACTCAATACGCTCGCGATTGAGGTTAATATAGCTCGGTAAATTACGTAAAATTTTGGGTTCGCTTCGTTCGCAATATAAGTTGATTTACTTTGGTCAATAGCCCACGATATTAGTCAGTATACCTCGATCACCATCATGAAATCTCGCGATCGCTTCGCTCGCTCTATGATGCCATACTTTGAGCAATATCGGGTTTTTTACCAAGCTTACATAGAGCGAGTAAGTGTTCCGGGAAGGACGTTACGTCGGACTAGATGCCTACTTTCAGTCCCACATCGCTTAGTCCTTGCCGAGAAAAACACGCGCATTATCGGACCGACCTTCTACGAAGCACTACCTACCGACCTAAAAGCCGAACTATCTGACGAAACGTTTCGGTCTCGATTGAAAAACCTTTTGTTGGATAATGTATTTTACTCTGTTAAAGAGTATATTGAATTTAAATTTACAAATTGACATTGTACCTAGTTATACCTAGTATTTTTTATTATTTTTATTTCTCTTGATTTGTAAATTATTCATGACATTTTGTATTTACACCGTTTTTTTATTTTATTTTGTTTAACTGACGAACACTTTGTGAATGCTTATAATATGCCATGTAGTTTTGAACTTTTATAATGTAATTTTCACTGTGTGATAAATAAAACTAAACTAAACTATAGACTTGAAGTGCACAAGAATCTTACCGAAATTGTCCTTCCCCCAGCCGTTGGCGATGCATCCCTTGTACTGATCGAAGTCCTCGTCTTGCTCCGGCATACACAGCACGTTGATATGCTCATCCAGCTGGATCGGTTGCTGCAGCAGCAGTAGACCCATGTCGAACTTCAGGGACTTGGGGTTGAAGTCTGCGATTAAAGGACGAGTTTAAAAAACTTATGTAAAGTGAGCACCACTTCACTACATAGTATAAAACAAAGACGCTTTCTCTGTCCCTATATCCCTATGTTTGCTTAGATCTTTAAAACTGCGCAACGGATTTGGTTTCTTTTAATGGATAGAATGATTCAAGAGGAAGGTTTATATGTATAATACATGCATAATATTTTAGAGAAACATTGATAATTTCCGTGCGAAGCCGGGGCGGGTCGCTAGTTAGAGTATAAATACGAGTTTTGGAGTGGATACCGCGAATTGGCAGACGTAGTGTAGAACGTCCTGAAACTTTAGTATTTCCAATTCAGTTTTAGAATAAAGGTTAACCACGTTTCATGTCTTTTAATCGAAGATCTTGTCTCTAAAATAAATTCTTACTATTAGTTGTGACAACATAATGAAATAGTAGGTTTAGTAATTTAACTAACGTATTATGTGGTACAAGAAATATATTTACTCAAAAAAGAATGTACATTCGCTTACTTTGAGAAATACAGCTTAATTATTTATGTATTCAAATTGCAAACAACTAAAAATAACATGTATTTTTATTCAAAAACATATTTTAAAATTCTGCTAACGCACCTAGCGTTAGCAGAATTTTAAAATATGTTTTTGAATAAAAATACATGTTATTTTTTTAAATATGTTTTTGAATAAAAATACATGTAACTTTGTTTATTTTTATTTTGTATAATAATACTAAAGATGGTCGTAAGAAAGCTGGCTGGAATTGGATGAGAACAGCTGAATACCGAGCTGAGTGGCGCCATGGGAGAGGCCTATGTCCAGCAGTGGACTGATACAGGCTGATAATAATGGTTATGGGTTATCTGTGCCGATTTTTTGTACTGACATTCAATAAGTAGGTATTCCATAGAATCTTTGTTGAAAAACAAATTATTTATTGGGCTTGATTCTAGAGTGATTGTGATTGAGTTCTTCCATGCTGGCCTGGGAGTGAGAGAAAAACATAGAATGTGCCAGCTGCATTTCCTCCCGGGCATGCTGTAAAAACCAGCTAAGGGATCCGAGGGTTTGAGTATATTGTAATTTAGGCGATGGGCTGACAACCTGTTACTAAGCAATATACCTTTAAATCTATCTTAAATAACCCTCAAAGCTTTGTCAGACGTGGCGAAAAGACCTTTGTTTAGGTCATTTACGCTTTGCCTACCCCATTAGGGATAAAGGCGTGACTATATGTATGTATGTATGTTGATTCTAGATACCACCGGCTCCAACTAAAATTAAAATCTATCTGTCACCTACAAAATAATAAAATTGAATTAGGACAGGCGATTTATACTTTATGGTTTTACACGTTGTCCGCTACATTTTGACACGCTTTCGTACGTTTCCCCAGTATTTCTGTAAATTTTATCCGCCATAACATATGACGGCGGATAAAATGACAGATAACGCATAAAACCACCGACGATAAATTAAAAATCCGGAAAGAATAGATCTCCTGTCCTTTTCCAAAGTTTTTAGTCTGAAAGTGACAAATGGGTTTTAATTTTCGCCGGTAAATCTAGAATCGAGCCCATTATTTAATTTTTTGTAGTTTTTCCACAAGATATTTTTTTCGGCCACATAAATTCTGCTACTCAACACTAGATGGCAGTAAACGTTTAACATAAGCGTAGACGATAAAGTACGAACCTTTATGAACGTAGATTTCTTGGGCGACTTGCTCTTGATACTTGAGTCTCTCGCTGATCGTCTGAGTATCCCATTCTCCGGCCCTGACCTTGACGTCTGCTGGAGGATGCCTGGAGAAAATTGTTAGTATTAAAAAATATCCTCCTAACCGATTTTTAGTGATGACGGCCAATCTATCAGAGATCGGCCAACTGCGCAGGACTAGTTTTTTGTGCCCCAGTGTTTGCGATACACACAAGTGCACTCTATTCCTTCAATCTCTTATTCTGAATGCAGACTGACAGACATAACCAAAGAGAAATCTGACTCAGGACTATTTATATGTCCATCCGACAACATTGGTAATCTTACTTTTCGGACAACCAGGTGATTAGCCGGCAATGTCCTAATCAAACTAGAAACAACAACACAAAGTCTTTGTCTTTCGCCGGGAACCGAACCCGGGACCCCGTGGCTTAGACCACTAAATCACGGAGGCAATTCCTCCCATTATGTATGCTGGACTGGGAGAGATAGAAAAACATAGAATGTTCCAGCTGCCCTTCCTCCCGGGCATGCTGTTGAAGTCAGCAAAAGGGACTCGAGGTTTACAGTGTATTGTAATTTAGGCGATGGGCTGACAACCTGTCACTATAGCAATACATATTACAATCTAAAATTGCCCTAAATTTTTGTCAGACGTGGCGAAATCGCCTTTTACGAGGTGCTAAACGCTCTGCCTACCCCGTAAGGGATAAAGGCGTGATTTATGTATGTATGATACTTACGTGGCAACGATGTGCGCTCCAGTAAGCACCACCTGTGGATGTATGAGCACGCCCACTCCGTAGTAACTGGAGTCGTGTGCGTCCAGAACCGCCACCACCCACGGGAATTCCCCGAATTGCGACTCCCGACCCTGGAAAGAGAATAAAGTTGGGTCATATGAGTCATTGTGTCAATGGGTCATTGGATCATTGGATCATTCGGTCAAACGGGTCATTGAGTGAAACGGGTCATTGGGTGAAATGGGTCATTGGGTGAAATAGTTCCTTGGGTAAAATGGCTCATTGGGTGAAATGGGTCATTGGGTAAAATGGCTCATTGTGTGAAATGGGTCATTGGGTAAAATAGTTACTTGGGTAAAATGGCTCATTGTGTGAAATGGGTCATTGGGTAAAATAGGTACTTGGGTAAAATGGCTCATTGGGTGAAATGGGTCATTGGGTAAAATAGTTCCTTGGGTAAAATGGCTCATTGTGTGAAATGGGTCATTGGGTAAAATAGGTACTTGGGTAAAATGGCTCATTGGGTGAAATGGGTCATTGGGTAAAATAGTTCCTTGGGTAAAATGGCTCATTGTGTGAAATGGGTCATTGGGTAAAATAGGTACTTGGGTAAAATGGCTCATTGGGTGAAATGGGTCATTGGGTAAAATAGTTCCTTGGGTAAAATGGCTCATTGTGTGAAATGGGTCATTGGGTAAAATAGGTCCTTGGGTAAAATGGCTCATTAGGTGAAATGGGTCATTGGGTAAAATAGTTCCTTGGGTAAAATGGCTCATTGTGTGAAATGGGTCATTAGGTAAAATAGGTACTTGGGTAAAATGGCTCATTGTGTGAAATGGGTAATTGGGTAAAATAGGTACTTGGGTAAAATGGCTCATTGTGTGAAATGGGTAATTGGGTAAAATAGGTACTTGGGTAAAATGGCTCATTGTGTGAAATGGGTCATTGGGTAAAATAGGTCCATGGGTAAAATGGCTCATTGTGTGAAATGGGTCATTGGGTAAAATAGTTCCTTGGGTAAAATGGCTCATTGTGTGAAATGGGTCATTGGGTAAAATAGGTCCATGGGTAAAATGGCTCATTGTGTGAAATGGGTCATTGGGTAAAATAGTTCCTTGGGTAAAATGGCTCATTGTGTGAAATGGGTCATTAGGTAAAATAGGTACTTGGGTAAAATGGCTCATTGTGTGAAATGGGTAATTGGGTAAAATAGGTACTTGGGTAAAATGGCTCATTGTGTGAAATGGGTCATTGGGTAAAATAGGTACTTGGGTAAAATGGCTCATTGGGTGAAATGGGTCATTGGGTAAAATAGTTCCTTGGGTAAAATGGCTCATTGTGTGAAATGGGTCATTGGGTAAAATAGGTACTTGGGTAAAATGGCTCATTGGGTGAAATGGGTCATTGGGTAAAATAGGTACTTGGGTAAAATGGCTCATTGGGTGAAATGGGTCATTGGGTAAAATAGTTCCTTGGGTAAAATGGCTCATTGTGTGAAATGGGTCATTGGGTAAAATAGGTACTTGGGTAAAATGGCTCATTGGGTGAAATGGGTCATTGGGTAAAATAGTTCCTTGGGTAAAATGGCTCATTGTGTGAAATGGGTCATTGGGTAAAATAGGTCCTTGGGTAAAATGGCTCATTAGGTGAAATGGGTCATTGGGTAAAATAGTTCCTTGGGTAAAATGGCTCATTGTGTGAAATGGGTCATTGGGTAAAATAGGTACTTGGGTAAAATGGCTCATTGTGTGAAATGGGTAATTGGGTAAAATAGGTACTTGGGTAAAATGGCTCATTGTGTGAAATGGGTAATTGGGTAAAATAGGTACTTGGGTAAAATGGCTCATTGTGTGAAATGGGTCATTGGGTAAAATAGGTCCATGGGTAAAATGGCTCATTGTGTGAAATGGGTCATCGGGTAAAATAGGTCCTTGGGTAAAATGGCTCATTGGGTGAAATGGGTCATTGGATTAATGGGTTATATGTATGAGTGATATGGTCGACTGGGTCATCTTTGGAGTTATGACCGTCCAGAATCGCCACCACCCTGGAAAAGGAATAAGTTTGGTCTTTTCGATTGGGCACGTTAAGCCGTCGGTCCCGGACGCTGTCATAATAAAAACATTTATTCACATAGTGGTCGTTAAGCCTTTGACAGTTCCATGGCTTAACGTGACCTCCAAATCACTTCAGGTGATTTATTTTATTTTATATGGGAAAAGAAACAGTTAAACAATATGTAGTACAGCATAAGGTTTACAAACAGTTAAAGTTATTTCTAAATGTACAACCAACTAGTATTGCCACATATTACAGTAAACCAAATTAAGAAAAGAAAGGGGACTCGAGGGTTACAGTGTATTGTAATTTAGGCGGTGGGCTGACAACCTGTCACTATAGCAATACAAATTACAATCTAAAAATGGCCTCATTTTTTGTCAGACGTGGCGAAAACGACTTTTGTTTAGGTTGCTTACGTTCTGCCTACCCCATTAGGGATAAAGGCGTGATTATATGTATGTATGTATGTATGTAAATTAAGAAATAGTGAGATTACTACAGCAAAAATAGATGGTAACATTGATCTAAGCCACAGATTAGAAGAAGTCGCGAAATTAATGAATATAAATATTCCACGGTCATTCATGACATGACATTCGACGGTCAACATCCTCAGAAGTTTTTAAACATACATACATACATATAATCACGCCTTTATCCCTAATGGGGTAGGCAGAGCGTAAACGACCCAAACAAAGGTCGTTCCGCCACGTCTGACAAAGTTTTGAGGGTTATTTAAGATAGATTTGTAAGTATATTGCTGTAGTGACAGGTTGTCAGCCCATCGCCTAAATTACAATATACTGAAACCCTCAGATCCCTTAGCTGGTTTTTACAGCATGCCCGGGAGGAAATGCAGCTGGCACATTCTATGTTTTTCTCTCGCTCCCAGGCCAGCATGGAAGAAAGTTTTTAAAAGAGAAATAAAAAAACATTTTCTAGCGCTAAAAAACTGAAATACCTCTCATTAACGCATATCATCTATCTGGCTATATATTTCTCCTATCTTCCATACTATAAGTATATATTAGTCAATTGGTATTGTATATATATTAGTTTATTATTAAATTAGCGACCCGCCCCGGCTTCGCACGGAAATTATCAGTGTTTCTCTACTATATTATGCATGTACGTGGGACACTCAGAAAGTTTTGCGACACTAAAAAAAATTGTTCTACAGGTACATATATTTTTATTAAATCTTTTCAAAGTACTCTCCACCAGCCTCTATACAAAGATTCATGCGTCTGAACCAGTTTTCAAAACACTTTTTCCAGTCCGCCGTAGACACCTCGTTTACAGCCTGCTCGAACGCAGCCAGCGCATCTTCCGGCGACGAAAATTGTATCCCCTTGAGCTGATTTTTTATTTTTGGAAATAAAAAGAAGTCACACGGTGCTAGATCAGGGCTATAAGGAGGGTGACCCAGGAGTTTGACTGGTGTGCTGTCCAGGAAGTCCCTCGTTTTGAGCGCGGTGTGTGCAGGCGCATTGTCGTGGTGGATCAGTAGTCCGCGGAGCCCTGTGTTTGGTTGCTTGTTGCTCACAACAGAAAAAACTTCTGGTAAACATTTGGTAGTATACCGTTCGGCATTAATGCTTCTTTGATCTCGTAAGGGAATTGAGGCCAGATGGCCAGTCAAATTAAAAAAGCTGGCGATCAAAATCTTCCCCCCGCTTCGAGATCGCTTCACTTTGGTAGGCGTTGGTTCATTTTGAAACACCCAAACTGTCGACTGGCGCTTGGTTTCTGGATCGTATTGATAAATCCAGGACTCATCACCTGTTACGATGTCGTTAACATGCCGAGACGAGCCTGCTTCAAATTTGTTCAGCATATCACGGCACCATTCCACCCGGGCCTGCTTCTGAGCGTCGGTGAGGTAGTGCGGCACCCAGCACGATACTATCCTCCTCACGCGAAGATGCCCTTGTAGAATCTCGTGAACGCTTCCCGATCCAATCTTTAATATGTGCTGAATCTCCTGATATGTAATTCACCTATTATCTTGGATTAAATTTTTCACTGCTAGCACGTTTTCTTCCGTAATAGCCGTCAAAGGGCGACCGCTTCTTTCTTCATCCCCCAAGGTTGGTCGACCGCGCCTAAATTCGTTATACCAACGATACACGGTTGCCTTGGAGGGGCTTTCATCCATAAATGCCATTTGAAGTCTATCGAACGATTCATCCGGTTTCAGGCGACACTTGAAATCGTAAAAAATCATAGCTCTAAAATGTTCCCGGCGCAGATCCATTTTTCAGTATGACACGATACTTTGAATTGGCTCGCAAAAAATGTGGAGGGAAATTTTGAAAATGGAACACACATATTTTTACTTACAAGTAATCATATTTTCAAAAAAGATTCTAACCGGCCAGTCTGCCATATATAAAAACTATTTATCGCAATACTTTCTGAGTGGCCTGGTATTATACATATAAACCTTTCTCTTGAATCACTCTGTCTATTAAAACCGCATCCAAATATGTTGCGTAGTTTTAAAGATTTTTGCATACATAGGGATATAGGGACAGAGAATGCGATTTTGTTTTATACTATGTAGTGATATCTATTTATGTAGTAAAATATACATATTTTACGTATTTCATATGTTCTTTATAATTAATATATTTAATGCACTAATCCGGTTTCCTCCTTATTTTACGTATTCCAGTACCCAAAGGTTGCCTGGAAGAAATTGATACCCTAGCAATCCTTCCGCCTGTATAGTACTTCTTCTTCTTCTGTCGAGTGGGTATCGAGTCTATGTATAGTACTTACTGATTATTTATTTATTATTTCCATAAACATACTCGTACATTATCTTAACAGTAAATACCAAATGTTCTTTTCTTTGTTTTTGTATCTGTAATAATTTTGGTGCAATAAGTTTTTTTTTTATAGCCTATAAATTGTCCCACTGCTGGGCAAAAGCCTCCCCTTCATCTCTCCAAGCGTCTCTGTTTACAGCTTCTGTCGGCCACTGTTTGCAATAACCATCCAGGTCGTCTCGCCACCTTCTTCGGGGTCTTCCCCGTCGTCGGCGACCATCCTCCGGGATCCACTCAGTGACAGCGTTAGACCATTTTTCAGGGTTCATGCGGACGATATGTCCGGCCCAATCCCACTTTAAGGAAATATTGTGTTGTATTTCTTACCGATCCCCCAACGACGGTGAAGTCCAGCCCTTTTGGGTTCCTGTAGCCGCATCCCTTCAATCTGGTTGGATCTGGTTTAGGTTGAGGTACCTCTTCTTCTTTCTTCGGATTCTTGCAGCAAAGCTCTGCGCTCTCCTGGCAGTCGTCTTCTTTGAATCTGTAGAAAAGAGGTCGGAGCATTCATTATTATCTTGACTCACGGCAACGTGTGTATACTGATGTCGATTTGGCAAGAACATGTAGCCGACAGATGGCGCCACATCAAAAAACATACATACATACATACATATAATCACGCCCTAATGGGGAAGGCAGAGCATAAACGACCTAAATAAAGGTCGTTCCGCCACGTCTAGCAACGTTTTGAGGGTTATTTTAAGATAGATTTGTAGGTATATTGCTATAGTGACAGGTTGTCAGCCAATCGCCTAAATTACAATATACTGAAACCCTCAGATCCCTTAGCTGGTTTTTACAGCATGCCCGGGAGGATATGCAGCTGGCCCATTCTATGATTTTCTCTCGCTCCCAATCCAGCATGGAAGTAAGTCCAGCATGGAAGTACATCAAAAAACACAAGTTCTTAAACGCGGTATCGAAGTTTTCTCAGTGATCTGCTGATATACAAATTCCAAACATGTCCGTTTGGACTTCGGTCCCCTGGTCACAACACCCGACCAGGAAGGGTAGCTTAACCTTTATCCCAGCCATCATCACTTAGCCTTCAACCTTCAACTTCTAAAAACAGGAGCCGTACTTTTACCCGACTACGGCACAGCTAAAAGGAGGGTTATGATTGAATCACTCGAATCGAAATGCGTTCCAGGAGTTGAAGTTCCAGTGATTCAAAAATAGGGCTCCTGTACGTACATACATAAAATCACGCCTTTATCCCTTACGGGGTAGGCAGAGCGATAAACGCCTCGTAAAAGGCGGTTTCGCCACGTCTGACAAAAATTGAGGGCAATTTTAGATTGAAAAGTGTATTGCTATAGTGACAGGTTGTCAGCCCATCGCCTAAATTACGATACACTGTAACCCTCGAGTCCCTTTTGCTGACTTCTACAGCTGTACGTAACTTAGTTAAATCAACGGTATGGACTTCATTGGGTCATTGGGACTATTGGGACATAAGTAGATAGGTCATTGGATAATTGAGTAATATTGAAGCATGGAACCCTAAAAAGTAGGGTTTTACCTGATGTCCAGTTTCAATGGGTCATTGTTTCATTGGGTCATTGGGTCATATAGGTCATATGGGTCAGTTGTCCCCTACCTGATATCCAGTGTCCCCTAGCCAGCGATGTTGCCGTTGTCGGCATCTACGGCATTCAGGTCCTTATCGCACTGGTAATACGGCACACATTGGCAGGACTGGCCCTCGGCGTTATATGAGTCATTAGGTCATATGTCTCATATTGTCAAGTGGGCCATTGGGTCACATTAATCATTGGGTCACGTTGTCAATGGGTCATTGTTGCATTGGGTCAATTGTTTTTTGGGTCAATTGGGTCGTAAAGGTAATTGGGTCGTAAGGGTCATTCGGTCATATAGGTCATTGGGTCATATGTCTCATATTGAGAAATGGGTCAATTGGGTCAATGTTGCATATGAATCATTGGGTCATATTGGAAATGTGCTATTGTTACATAGGGTTACAAAGGCCATGGGTCACATTGGTCAATGGACCATTGTTTTATTGGATCAATTGGGTCATATGGGTCAGTTGGTAAATGGGCCATTGTTTTATTGGGTCATAGATCATTGGGTCACATGGGTCATAGGGTCATATGAATCATTGGATCACATTGATAGGGTCATATGCGTCAATGGGTCAATTGGGTCATTGGGTCACATAGGTCATATGGGTCAGCTGTTCCCCACCTGATGTCCAGTGTCCCCCAGCCAGTGACGGTGGCGTTGTCGGCGTCCACGGCATTCAGGTCCTTATCGCACAGGTAATACGGCACACATTGGCAGGACTGGCCCTCGGCGTCGGTGATCGTTGTGGGCTTGCTGGTTGGACGGACGGTTATCTGCGGAAGTGTCAGTAAATTCATAAAATAGGCTTTCAGAGAAGTGGACGTTTGGGGCAGTGGACGTTTAGGGAAGTGGACGTTTAGGGAAGTGGACGTTTAAGGAAGTGGACTTTTAGGGAAGTGGACGTTTAAGGATGTGGATGTTTAGGAATGTGGACGGTTAGGGAAGTAGACGTTCAGTGAAGTGGATGTTCACGGAAGTGGACATTTATGGATGTGGACGTTCTGTAAAGTGGACGGTTTGGTAAAAAACAAAGGTCAAAGTCAAGAAAACTAATCAATTTTCCTATTCTAACCTCAAAATGTATGGAATTCCACTTGTCAACCAAGATTTCTGCATGGGCTCGCTACGCTCGCATTATTCTAAAAACACTCTTGATCTGTATAAGGTCGGTTGCGCTGACTCCTCTTTTTGACTGACCCGGAGGTCCGCGCTCGGACAGAGTCGGTCTGCCTTAAAAGGTATATCTGTCTCGCTTGTTATACGATTATACCTTATTTTTTATCGTCCTACACCTGAAATTAACAGCATAAAATAAAGAAAATAACATAACATATTATTTATTTAGCATATTTTTATTGATTTTTCAGTATAAATTGTTTAATTACAACTAAATTACACATAAACTGACATTTAATTACAACATATAATTGTAATAAGGCTGTATGAACAAAACCTTTGCCAGTATCAAAACGCTTGACAGTTCAAAATGGAGCCTGATATCTCGAAAATGGCGTAAAATTATTGAAATTTCAAAAAAAAAAACTAAAAATCTACGGGGCTCCGCAACTTAAGACTTTGCTCAAATACTCCTTATACCTCAAGCTTCTTCCATAAAAATCGGGAACCGCCAACTCGACGGTCCATAATCAAAATTTTAGCCGACGGTTTGGGTAGTGGAAAATCTGGGCAGTGGACGTTTTTGAAAGTGGATGTTTACGGAAGTGGGCGTTCAGTGAAGTGGACTTCCACCGAAGTGGACGACTAGGTGTGACAGATAGTAGATTCTAATTTTAAATTTTTACTTTAGGATAATTTTAGTTTCTCGAAGGTGAGGCGATACTTCACACCGGGACAGCTATTGCAGTTGTACACAGCTCAAGTCCGATCGTGTATGGAGTACTGCTGCCACCTTTGGGACGGTTCAGCTAAATACCAGCTGGCTGCCTTAGACTCAATCGAGAAACGCGCTAAGAAGCTCATTGGAGACTCAGCACTGGTTGAGGCAAAACTACAAAACCTTGAGCACCGTCGCAGAGTGGCGTGCATGTCGGTATTTTACAGGATACATTTCGGGGAGTGCGCGTTAGCACTTCATGACCTTATACCCCCCTCCCCTTTCCATCTCCGGAGCACGAGGCGTGGACAGGGGTTCCACCCTTATGTCGTGGATATACCACAAATTCGCACGAAGCGGTTCGCTTCCACATTCTTAATGCGAACGGCTAAGGAGTGGAACTCCCTGCCGGCGGATCTGTTTCCGGAACAATATAACCTGGGCCTTTTCAAGGCGAGAGTGAATAGGCACTACATAGGTGAGTATGTTTCAACATAGTCCGCATCGTCACTTTCCACCAGGTGAGATGGCGGACAAATGCTCGCCTATATATATTAAAAAAAAAAAAAAAAAAAAAGTGACATTTTTATTTGTATCTTGACAAATTGTTGTAATGAAATAAGTATTTCCTAATCTAAAATATATAAGGTCATTTTAATCCAGCCATCCAATCTACCCATGAAACTGAACAACTTTCCCCAAAGAACATAGGGCGAAAAACGAATAAAAAAATTGGACCTTCCATACAAAATGCACCAGCTGATAGCACACTTAATATGGGAAGTCAATTTTTGTTTTTTGTATTTCGACATATTATGTTCCTTACGGAAAGTTGTTTATTTTCATTGGTTTCAATATTTGTACTTGATTTAAAATGACCTTATATGTATTTTAATTTTAACTTTAGCCGGTGGAATGTAATATCGAGCACAATACTATATAATATAAATTAGGAATTTTAGGAAATGGTATTTATAGGCAATATTCATTTTAGAAAGTGAGTAACAGATGCATAGGGATTTTGGTAAGTGTGAATTTTGGGAACTGTTGATTAGAGGAGTTAGGACACGTGTTCCGAAAGGGTTATTTCCTTTTATGAATTTGATATTTAAAACCATTGATCGAATTTCACTTTTACTTTTAAAATGATTTAGTATTATAGGAATTTTAAGTTTCTTTTATTCATAATGTCATCTCCCTAGCCTTATCCCGTATCTTACGGGGTCGGCTACCTAGTCCAGGGGATTGAACGAGGGTACTGGTTTTTACATAGAGCCAGAAGGGAAACCAGACCCAATCCTAGATTACTCGTAGGTCAGAGTTTTCAAGCCGCCAATGCTTAGCACTGGCCTCTGATATGGCGTAACGACTAATATCTACGGTATTAAACTATATTAACCGGGACCAACGGCTTAACGTGCCTTCCGAAGCACGCTTCTTTTATTCATAATGTGTTAACTATTATTTTATATTGAAGCATGAAATTATTTTAAGAAAGCATGTAATTGACGTATGTAAGCCCTCTGGCGCAATATTGCGATGTCCTGACAGGGTGTCACATGTAATTTAAACTACCATCTAATTTACTCTTAATTTAAGACTGTACATTATTATTTGTGACAATGCAATAAATAAATATTATGTCATATTATATATTATGTATGCAAGGAAAAATATTCATAGTTTTACCAAAAATGGTGACAGGCATAACCAGAACCTTAGAAGCAAAAATAAAATTGACCAACCCCCGTTTAGGTTAGTTAAAGTAAAAAAAAACATTTTTAGGTCTAAGTATACAATACTATAACAAAATGGAATACCTGACCATATATTAAATTTTTCAGAGAATCAATTTAAAGATACTATTAAAAACACATTATGTCGGAAAGCCTATTTATAAGTTAGGTGACTATACTAATGACAAAGATGTCTGGAGCTCTGATATTTCAGTGAAGCCTAAGAAATTGGCACACATTGCGGTCACAAACCCTATTTTGAACAAAAAGAAGGACAAAAGTAAGAATAAGATAAAACGAAGGGAGGGGCGCAAAGTGCGAGTTTCTAATGCTTCTTCTTCATTGTGATATAGTTTTATTTTATTTTGTGACATAAATATAATTTAATTTTCTTTGTAATAGACTCGCTTGTGACTTTCTAACAGTGTTCTTAGGAATCTATTTGGAAATAAATTATTTGACTTTGACTTTGACTTTTGACTTTGAAATAAATACTAAATACTTACTTCCTCCAATGGCGGTGGTGTCCCGAAGATATTCGCGATCTCCTCCGGGCTGAGGGTTTGTGCTGCAGCTAGTGACAGCAAGCATGGTAGCATCAGGTAATGCATTGTGCTGGAATACAAGTATTGGTGATAAGGGTAAGGGACAGTTTTATCACTAAACGACATAAAAGTCGTCGTTCCCAAAACCTGCTATGTAATATTGAAATTTTTTGCAGGCGCCAAAACAAACTTAATATTTTTCGGGCTTAGAATGTTGATATTTTTTACGTCTATTATAATGATTAGTTCCTTTATGTTCACAATAAGTAATTTAACTGAAAACATCTAAAAGGAAAAACAAACAAGAATTTGGAAATCATCATCCACATGGCAGATTAAAAAATGTTACATAGCAGGTTTTTAACGGTTATTGTTGTTAACGGGTGTGTTTGACCTCAACGTTTCGACGTTTTACGAGATCTTTCTTCATGGAGAGTGAAAACTACACACCACCGCCGAATGTAATCTTCGATTCGACTGCGGTTCGCTGCCAGTGTTGCCAAGTCTTTTTAGCATGAAATCGCCGAAAAGTCCATTTCAAGTCGTCTAAAAGTCTCCCAAGATGAAATAGTCTAAAATCGCCTAAATCATTTACGGATAAATAGCTACTATTTTAAATGTTTGAGACATATCCCATAGGGCTCTATTTAGTAGGGATGTTATTTTATTTATTTATTATAGTAATTTATTATTTAAATTATATAGTTCGATTTCAAAATGTTGAGTCAAAGAGGTTGGATCATATTTATTTATTTATTTAACAATTTATTGCACACACATGAACATACAGAGGACACAAACATAAAAAAACAATAGCACAACAGGTACAGCTTATCTCTGAATAGAAATCTCTTCCAGCTGACCTACGGTAGTGAGAGTGCATAAGTGAGGCAGATATGGGTGGAAGGTAGAAATTTCCAATGATTATTAAGAAACCCCTTGTGTTTGAGCCCATTTTGTTCATATTCTTACCCTATATGATAAAAATAGCCTACTTCGTCTTATTATTTTTGAAGTAGCCTAATCATCATATCCCTAGCCTTTATCCCGTATCTCACGGGGTCGGCTACCTAATGTAGGGGATTGAACGAGGGTACTGGTTTGTACACAGTGACTGCCATCTGACCTCCGCAACCCAGAAGGGAAACCAGACCCAATCCTAGATTAGGTCAGAGTTTTCAAGCCGCCAATGCTTAGCATTGGCCTCTGACATGGCTTAACGACTAATATCTACGGTATTAAACGATATTAACCGGGACCAACGGCTTAACGTGCCTTCCGAAGCACGGAAAAAAAGCCGAATAAACGTACATATGAAATTCTAAAACCGAAAAACACATTGGTACGTGGTGGGATTCGGACTACGACCTCTCTGCTCAAGAGGCAGCGGCCCTATCCACTACACTCTCTCTCGAAGTAGCCTAATATCGCCTAATATTTCCGAGATAGCCTAAATTGCGACCAGTCGCAATTCGCAATTTTTGGTCACCACAGCACCCACCGATAACCTAAATAGCGATAAATCGCCGTATTGGCAGCACTGGTTCGCTGCGCACGCGCCGGCATCTTGTATTGTTGGTGGATTTTCGAATATCGATAAGTTCGAACACACAAGTGAGTAGTCGTTGATTGATCGGTAAGGGACAGCTTTTCACAAATTATACCTACTCTGAAGCTAGCCGCTCTAAGAATAGACGTCCGCGGAAATGGTCGTAACGTAACAGACGCACTAGACGTAACAGGAACTGGACCGAAAGGATCTAAGAAGGTAGCTGCGGTTCCATATTTAGTTTTATAATATTTAACGTAATACATACATACATACATATAATCAAGCCTGTATCCCTAATGGGGTAGGCAGAGCGTAAACGACTTAAACAAAGGTTGTTCCGCTATGTCTGACAAAGTTCTGAGTGTTATTTAAGAAAGATTTTTAGGTTTAATGAAGAAAGATTTACATACATACATAAAATCACGCCTTTATCCCTTACGGGGTAGGCAGAGCGTTAAACGCCTCGTGAAAGGCGCTTTCGCCACGTCTGACAAAGATTGAAAAGTGTATTGCTATAGTGACAGGTTGTCAGCCCATCGCCTAAATTATAATACACCGTAACCCTCGAGTCCCTTTTGCTGACTTCTACAGCATGCCCGGGAGGAAGGGCAGCTGGAACAAGCTATGTTTTTCTATCTCTCCCAGTCCAGCATGGAAGGTAAAAAGATTTAATGGAATAAAATAATTAATTGTCAAAGGCTTAGCATTGGCGGTTTGAAAACTCTGAAAGCTGGGTTGGCCACTAACTTTGCAAAAGCCTAATCTAGGATTGGGTCCTTCTGGGTTGCAGAGGTCAGATTTTTGCAAACCATTCTCCCACTCAAATGATTTATTGTTATTACGCAAAATTATTTTCATTTTATTAATTATTTTAAGTAGGTATGTGCCGTATTTAAAAAAAAAGTGTGTGCTGTTTTTAAGTTAATTATTATTTTATTAGATTAATATGTGAAATAAATAAATAAAATAAGATGGCAGACGCACTGTGTAAAAACCAGTGCCCTCGTTCAATCACCTAGATTAGGTATCTGACCCCGTGACATACGGGATAAGGCTAGGGAGATGATGATGACCTATTTTCCAGAACGACAAAGTATGTATTTCCTGTTCATTACGCATTATTTAATAGAATATTACTCCTAAGCCGAAAAAAAAGCAATTTAAGGTCTCATTTAATTTTAAATTAACTCGACCTTAAATTGCTTTTTTTTTATTTATTTCACATATAAAAGATTCTACAGACATCAAATTCTTAGTACCCATAAACCATAAAAGGTTTGTCTTGGCACTGCACATTCCTCCTTAATCTAATAAAATAATAATTAACTTAAAAACAGCACACTTTTTTTAAATACGACACATACCTACTTAAATTTTGCGTAATAACAATAAATCATTTGAGTGGGAGAATGGTTTGCAAAAATCTGACCTCTGCAACCCAGAAGGACCCAATCCTAGATTAGGCTTTTGCAAAGTTAGTGGCCAACCCAGCTTTCAGAGTTTTCAAACCGCCAATGCTAATACATACATACATACATAAAATCACGCTTTTATCCCCAATGGGGTAGGCAGAGCGTAAACAACCCAAACAAAGGTCGCTCCGCCACGTCTGACAAAGTTTTGAGGGTTGTTTAAGATAGATTTGTAGGTATATTGCTGTAGTGACAGGTTGTCAGCCTGTCGCCTAAATTGCAATATACAGAAACCCTCGGATCCCTTAGATGGTTTTTACAGCATGCCCGGGAGGAAATGCAGCTGGCACATTCTATGTTTTTCTCTCGCTCCCAGGCCAGCATGGAAGTAAGTAAGTAAGAATAACAATACACTAAAAACAAACGTCAAACTTGCGATTCCTCCAAAATATTTTGACATTACTTCCATGCTGGACTGGGAGAGATAGAAATGTTCCAGCTGCCCTTCCTCCCGGGCATGCTGTAGAAGACAGCAAAAGGGACTCGAGGGTTACAGCGTATTGTAATTTAGGCGATGGGCTGACAACCTGTCACTATGGCAATACACATTACAATCTAAAATTACCCTCAATTATTGTCAGACGCGGCGAAAGCGCCTTTTACGAGGCGTTTAACGCTCTGCCTACCCCGTAAGGGATAAAGGCGTGATTTTATGTATGTATGTATGTATTTTGACATTTAAGATTTGCAAGGCGCCTTTGACAGCTGCACATTCCATTCCTTCATCGAAATTTGTGCTGTTTTTAGAATATATGAACATGTTATGTTTTTTTAAGTTAATTCAGTTTTTTTTTATTAGGTTAGGGAGGAATGTGCAGTGCCAAGACAAACCTTTTTAAGGTTTATTGGTACTAAGAATTTGATGTCTGTAGAATCTTTTATATGTGAAATAAAATAAATAATAAATTCCATACTGGACTGGGAGAGAAAGAAAAACATAGAATGTTCCAGTTGCCCTTCCTCCCGGGCATGCTGTAAAAGTCAGCAAAAGGGATTCGAGGGTTACAGTGTATTGTAATTTAGGCGATGGGCTGACAACCTGTCACTATAGCAATACACATTACAATCTAAAATTGCCCTCAATTTATGTCAGACGTGGCGAAAGCGCCTTTTAGGAGGCGTTTTACGCTCTGCCTACCCCGTAAGGAATAAAGGCGTGATTGTATGTATGTATGTATGTAATTAATTCCATTTTGTAAATTTTAAAAGTTGTATGCGCATTCAGCCTTAAAATAATTAATAATGTGAACTAAAAACACCTAAACCATACTAGTGTGTCCTTAAAGACTTCGTGAATCATCATCTCCCTAGCCTTATCTCGTATCTCACGGGGACGGCTACCTAATCTAGGGGATTGAACGAGGGTACTGGTTTTTACACAGAGCGACTGCCATCTGACCTCCGCAACCCAGAAGGGAAACCAGACCCAATCCTAGATTAGGTCAGAGTTTTCAAGCCGCCAATGCTTAGCACTGGCCTCTGATATGGCTTAACGACTAATATCTACGGTATTAAACGATATTAACCGGGACCAACGGCTTAACGTGCCTTCCGAAGCACGGAAAAAGCGCCAAATAAACGTACATATGAAATTCGAAAACCGAAAAACACATTGGTACGTGGTGGGATTCGAACCACGACCGCTCAGGAGGCAGCGGCCCTATCCACTACACCATCGGGCTCTCACACCCTGAAAGACTTCGTGAAGCGGTCGTTAATTTAATTGTTGCCGTTTGCAGAAATTGAAGGTATAGTGCGAATAAGAGGACCGAAAAGATTGAATGTAGGTATTTTTAAAAATAATAAATCTTTTCCGAGAAAATGGGAGAAAAATACAATTCTTGTTATTACATTACATTTATTTGTGGTATATACCTACTAGTTATATGAGTCATATGGCATTTATTTACAAAGTCATTAGTCCATGACACACTCACACACACGCACTCTCACACACACATAGGTGTCGATTCTGTTATAGACACAACATAACTAATTGTTACTTAACTTTAAGTTTTATTGGTATGAGTATACAATACGGTATTTACAATAACTTAATAAAAAAATCTAAAGGTACCTATATAGGTCACTTAGAGTCCTATTTATAATCAGCTCTCATGAGTGACAGCGAGTTTGAGTTCGTATCAGAAATGTCATTTCAGTACAAACTGGCCTGTCAAATCCATACTTAAACTCGTATTTATAAAGCGATATCAAACTTGAGCGCAATATTAAGTATGGATTTGACAGGCCAGTTTGTACTGAAATGACATTTCTGATACGAACTCAAACTCGCTGTCCCTCATAAGAGCTGATTCAAGTTTGATATAGCTTCATAAAGACGAGCCTTAGTCAACTAATTTAAGTTTAATTCTGTTATTTTCTACATACATACATACATACATATAATCACGCCTTTATCCCTAATGGGGTAGGCAGAGCGTGAACGACCTTAACAAAGGTCGTTCCGCCACGTCTGACAAAGTTTTGAGGGTTATTTAAGATACTTTTGTAGGTATATTGCTGTAGTGACAGGTTGTCAACCCATCGCCTTAATTGCAATATACAGAATCCTTTGGCAGCTGGTATATTCTATATTTTTCTCTCGCTCTCAATCCAGCATGCCAGATGGCGCCATCTTATTTAAAGCAGCATACGTCAATTTGACAGGATTATAATCAGCTGTTGTGTTGCTGTCTCTAATTTAATCAAATTATAGAAAGTGATAGGACTATGTGTGCCAGCTGCATATCCTCCCGAGAATGCTGTAAGAACTAAGGGATCCGAGGGTTTCAGTATATTGTAATTTAGGCGATGGGCTGACAACCTGCCACTACAGCAATATACCTACAAATCTCTCTTAAATAACCCTCAAAACATTGTCAGACGTGGCGAAACGACCTATGTTTAGGTTGTTTACGCTCTGCCTACCCCATTAGGGCTAAAGGCGTGTTTATATGTATATGCATGTATGTATCTATAACAGAATCGGCGCCACTATACATATTTACGTAAACAATAGTTTCTTGAGGTTTTTCCTGTTATGAAAAAAAGACTATTAAAAAAACCGGATGGGTCATCAAAAATTGCAAGATTGAATATTTTCTTTTATTATTTGTTTTTAAATACATACATAAAATCACGCCTTTATCCCTTACGGGGTAGGCGGAGCGTTAAACGCCTCGTAAAAAGCGTTTTCGCCACGTCTGACAAAAAAATAGGGAAATTTTATATTGTAATTTGTATTGCTAAAGTGACAGGTTGTCTACCCCATTAGGGATAAAGGCGTGATTATATGTATGTATGTAGTATAAAACTGGTATAACTTTGGCAAGTAGACCGACGACCGAAATGCATTATGTCCAACTTGTTTTTATTATATTGTTAATTTATTTTTTCTACGTTTTTTTTTATATGAATTTATTTTAACCATGAAAATATATTTTCTATGAACTTATTTTACATACATACATACATAAAATCACGCCTTTATCCCTTACGGGGTAGGCAGAGCGTAAAACGCCTCCTAAAAGGCGCTTTCGCCACGTCTGACATAAATTGAGGGCAATTTTAGATTGTAATGTTGCTGTAGTGACAGGTTGTCAGCCCATCGCCTAAATTACAATACACTGTAACCCTCGAATCCCTTTTGCTGACTTTTACAGCATGCCCGGGAGGAAGGGCAACTGGAACATTCTATGTTTTTCTTTCTCTCCCAGTCCAGTATGGAAGAATTATTATTTTACAATCTGAATTAATTTATTTGCTACCATGTTCATTTATCTTTTAAATGCATTTATTGTAATATTGTTGCTGTGCCCTGCCGGATCCATATGTCTTTCTTATTTTTCTTGTGAACATCTTTAATTTACCATATGGTTTGCAATAAACAATTTGACTTTGTATGAAAAATCACAGGAAAAATTGATTTGATGCCCCTGTGTGATGCTATTTTAACCTAGCATGAAACAAGTACTTGTAGGCCCGTATTTATAATGCAATCTCAATATTGAGAGTAATATTAAGTATGGGTTTGACAGGTCCTTTTGTAGTTAAACTAGATGTCAGTCTCAAGTGCTGTTTATAATTACGGGCCATAGAAACTAAGGTTAACTCGTATTGATTGGAAAATCGTTACCTGTCATTTTCTATTCTGAGATAAAAGATTACAATAATAATTGTAGTTAATCGAAAAACTGTAAGATAGTGACAGATTTGTTTGCTTGCAATTTGTATGGATTGTAACTAAGATCAAGGAGGATTTTAAACATTTTTTTGTTTTCCTTCCTAATAACATATCTCGATGCTACCATTCTAAATTTGCAGAGTATAGTTTACTAGACAGAGTATAGTTAACAACTTTACTTGTGCTTTCTACGAACGAATTGATAGCACCTTTTAAAAAAAAATGCAAGAAGAGAATGCTAATGCTAAAATGCTATGCTACCCTGGCATCAAACGAGTTCTAGAACTTACAGACTCAAAAAGCATATAGGTAGTTATTTTTGTACCAAACGGAAATTACCAAAACCACAAATCGATATCCACATTACATTGCAATTAACGTAATTACTCACCTTCAGATAAATCCTATTTTAATTAAAACGCAATAAAATTACACCACACTTAAATAACCAGTCTTTTAAAAAAATCTAAACTAACATGTCAATATATTTTTATTATTTTTTCGATTAACATTTAATGCAAAGGACGTGCGGACATGTTGTATGGAACACGCGAACTGGTATTTTTGTGTATTCTCCGATATGCTGATGATCTGGCCTGACAAGGTTCATGGGCCGTGCGACACACAGCGCTGTTCAAAATGACGAACATCTAAGCATTGGCGTCGATACCATTCAATTTAATCGTTTATTAATAAAAAAAAAGAAGTTTTATTATTTATTACAGATAAAACTTATCTATTTTATTTCTTCCATGCTGGACTGGGAGAGATAGAAAAACATAGAATGTTCCAGCTGCCCTTCCTCCCGGGCATGCTGTTGAAGTCAGCAAATGGGACTCGAGGGTTACAGTGTATTGTAATTTAGGCGATGGGCTGACAACCTGTCACTATAGCAATACATATTACAATCTAAAATTGCCCTCAATTTTTGTCAGACGTGGCGAAAGCGCCTTTCACGAGGCGTTAAACGCTCTGCCTACCCCGTAAGGGATAAAGGCGTGATTTATGTATGTATGTATGTAAAACTTATCTAACGGTCGGTGACTTCTAGTAAGCTTAAGGGCCTGTGTTAGAAGGCACCGCTCTTCCAATTTTAAGTAAAGAATTAATTTTAGATACATATTAATTTAAAACAAAAAATAAAATATAAAAATAAATATTTAAAAATAATAAAAATAAAAATCTATGTGTGTGTGTGTGTAATTATTACTTGTCACAAAACAAAAGACCTTAAAAATATATCTTAATGTTACATAATAGACTCGATACCACTGGCTAAAACTTAAATTAAGATCAATCTGTCACTTTCAAAATAATAAAATTGAAAAAGTACAGGCGATTTATACTCTATGGTTTTACACTTTGTCTGCTAGATTTTGACGCGCTTTTGCACGTTTCCCCAGTATTTCTGGACAATACAAGCTAAACCACCTGATTATCTGGAAGAAAAAAAACCGTGCTTCGGAGGGCACGTCAAAGCCACTGGTTTCGGTCGCTGTCCCTGATAGTCGTCGTTACACAAACCATATCAGTGGCCTATTATATGTGCTATTAGGCGGTTAAAAAATTCTGACACCAGGGTTCAACGGGTCGATTGACTCAATACCCAATACGACAGAAGAAAAAGTACGATTGGAAAAATAGATTATTAAAATAACCAGTCCTTTTCACTGAGGCTAATGGTCGATCGCCATTCTAAATCCTCCGTGGCCTGAGCCATGGGTTCCCGATCCGGAGGTCCTGGGTTCGATTCAATTTGATATTACTTCGTGTGATTTTCTCCAGTTTCATTAAACCAGTGCAGGGTAAATCACCTGATTGTCAGAAGGAAAACGTATTCCGTATAAAAGTAACTCGAATAAATATTTTCTATTCCAGTTCAAATTCTTTTTCTTCTGCTTCGGAGGGCACGTTAAGCCGTCGGTCCCGGTAACTGTCTTTACACAAAACATGACAGAGGCCTAGAGGCCATAGCTTAGGCGGTTTAAACACTTTGACACCGGGGTACACAGGGTTGGCTCGAAACTCACACGACAAGAAGATCGCCATTCTTAGCGGCAGTGTGTCCGATATTTTTAATAACCTTGTTGTGGTTATATAGCGATTATTACACGATGTCTTCCACAAATTGAACATAATTTGTTCTTAATATCCCTACGACAGATAACGTATACGTACATATAATCACGCCTTTATCCCTAAAGGGGTAGGCAGAGCGCAAACGACCTAAACAAAGGTTCTGCCACGACTGACAAGTTTTGAGTGTTATTGGTAACAGGTTGTAAGCCCATCCCATGCTAGCCATGGAGCGAGAGAGAAACATAGAATGTGCCAGCTGCATTTTCTCCCAGGCATATTGTAAAAACCAGCTAAGGGATCCGAGGGCTTCAGTATATTGTAATTTTGCCGATGGGCTGATAACCTGTTTCTACAGCAATATACCTACAAATCTATCTTAAATAACCCTCAAAACTTAGTCAGACGTGGCGGAACGACCTTTGTTTAGGTCGTCTACGCTCTGCCTACCCCATTAAGGATAAAGGCGTGATTATATGTATGTATGTACTGGTACCGATTCCTTGAGGACATGAGGTTAGACCACGCTAGGACGTAGCTGCAGAGGCGCGGCGCGGCGCATCACTGCAGCAGCGCGACACTGCGCGACAGAATCTGTCATTTTTTTTTTATTGCAGTATCATAAGTAGTACATTCACATACATTTAATTACGCCTCTATCCCCAATGGGCTAGGCAGAGCGTACATTCTTAATAATTAATAATAGAAATTTGTACAATTCCGTAATTTGTTTGAGACCACCTTTTAAGTATATAAGATATATGTATGTATTTCCTTCGTCTAGTTCTGGTTGTAGTTTGCATTATCCTATCTTCCATTAGTTTATGTATTAGTTTATTATATATTATGTATTAGTTTACTTTACAATATCTATGTAGTAGCTTGTAACTAGTTTATGTATTATATGTAATGTAATGTATTTAGGATACATATTTTACTAGATTTGCAATATCCCGCTTACCGCTACGCATTTTTCTTTGACCCAAAGGTTGCCTGGAAGAAATTGCTACCTTAGCAATAAGGCCGCCTATGTTGTGCTTGTTTTTTGTTGTTATCTGTTGTGTTGTATGATTTGTATTCTTACGTGCAATAAAGTGTTTTTATGTTATGCTATGTGATGATCCGTGCTTCGGAAAGCACGTTAAGCCGTGGGTCCCGGTTAATATCGTTTAATACCATAGATATTAGTCGTTAAGCCATGACAGAGGCCAATGCTAAGCATTGGCGGCTTGAAAACTCTGACCTAATCTAGGATTGGGTCTGGTTTCCCTTCTGGGTTGCGGAGGTCAGATGGCAGTCGCTCTGTGTAAAAACCAGTAGCCTCGTTCAATCCCCTAGATTAGGTAGCCGACCCCGTGAGATACGGGATAAGGCTAGGGAGATGATGAGATGATGCTATGTTATGATACCTGTGCCAGGTGATCTCATTCTTCCATGTAGCTTAAATATGAAATTTAGGATACAAAAGTAAACAGACTATTCTTAACATCTAAGATTATTTTATATATTATATACTAACGTGAACACTAGTTGTTATTATAAATATAAGCAATCGTACTTCCATGCTGGACTGGGAGAGATAGAAAAACATAGAATGTTCCAGCTGCCCTTCCTCCCGGGCATGCTGTTGAAGTCAGCAAAAGGGACTCGAGGGTTACAGTGTATTGTAATTTAGGCGATGGGCTGACAACCTGTCACTGTCACATAGCAATACATATTACAATCTAAAATTGCCCTCAATTTAAGTCAGACGTGGCGAAAGCGCCTTTTTACGAGGCGTTAAACGCTCTGCCTACCCCGTAAGGGATAAAGGCGTGATTTATGTATGCATGTATAAGCAATCGTTGATTTAAACCTAACATGACGTCATGTCAAAATGTATGAACCTGACACTGCAGCTCCAGTGCTGCTTTAGTGCGGTACATACATACATACATATAATCACGCCTTTACCCCTAATGGGGTAGGCAGACCGTAAACGACCTAACCAAAGGTCGTTCCGCCACGACTGACAAAGTTTTGAGGATTATTTAAGATAGATTTGTTACCTGTATGCTGTAAAAACCAGCTAAGGGATCCGAGGGATTCAGTGTATTGCAATTTAGGCGATGGGCTGACAACCTGTCACTACAGCAATATACCTACGAATATATCTTAAATAATCCTCAAAACTTTGTCAGACGTGGCGGAACGACCTTTGTTTTGGTCGTTTACGCTCTGCCTACCCCATTAGGGATAAAGGCGTGATTATATGTATGTATGTATGATTTGTTACCTACAAACAATGATATTTTAAGAAAGATACGTTACGTTCATACTGCACGCACATTTTAATTGTTCCGCGACACATATACATACATATTTATAACATTGCATATCTAAACAAACGCTGAGTGCGACACAAAATAGGCCTAGCGTAAGAGTGAAACAGATAGCTATTTTTAATCAGTGCAGCCTTGAATATAATTTAACTTTTTTTCTCACTTCGCAGCTCGCAGCTCTTGGACGAGAGAAGTCGCAGCTCGACTGCCTAAAATGGTCACAATTAGGACCATTTGACGGCACGAGTTTCGCGCGTTGGTCGCGTATCTACCTATATATAATATAATTGCCTACAAATTATTGGTTAATTGTTAATTATTAGGGTAGTGACAGGTTCGCCTAACCGATCGCCTAAATTACAATATACTGAAACCCTCGGATCCCTTAGCTGGTTCTTACAGCATGCCCGGGAGGATATGCAGCTGGCACATTCTATGTTTTTCTATCCCTCCCAGTCCAGCATGGAAGAATATAGCGGTACTTCTCATACATTTTCATACAAAAAATCTTTTGTCGCGCAGTGTCGCGCCGCGCCGCTCAGCTACAGCTACGTCCAAGTGCGGTTTAACCTCATCACACAAAACCATGCAAACACAGGATACATTAAATTCACTGTAAGCTTCGTCTAAATACATAAATAATAATAATTAACAATTATAATTACTTAATTAAAAACAAAATTTAAAACTAAAAAAAAAAAAGTCTCCTCCCTAGCCTTATCCCGTATCTCACGGGGTCGGCTACCTAATCTAGGGGATTGAACGAGGGTACTGGTTTTTACACAGAGCGACTGCCATCTGACCTCCGCAACCCAGAAGGGAAACCAGACCCAAACCTAGATTAGGTCAGAGTTTTCAAGCCGCCAATGCTTAGCACTGGCCTCTGATATGGCTTAACGACTAATATCTACGGAATTAAACGATATTAACCGGGACCAACGGCTTAACGTGCCTTCCGAAGCACGGAAAAAGCGCCGAATAAACGTACATATGAAATTCGAAAACCGAAAAACACATTGGTACGTGGTGGGATTCGAACCACGACCTCCCGCTTAGGAGGCAGCGGCCCTATCCACTACACCATCGGGCTCTAAAAAAAAAATTAATATAAAAATAAAAACAGAAATTTAACTTGTGTTAGTCAAAAAGTCCGCCCCGCATCGTACCCGAAGGAAATGTACCCATAACGCTGGCGGCGTTTCCACGCTGAATAGCCAACGATATGTGCTGCATCAGGTATGCATCGAGAGCCCGATGGTGTAGTGGATAGGGCCGCTGCCTCCTGAGCGGGAGGTCGTGGTTCGAACCCCACCACGTACCAATGTGTTTTTCGGTTTTCGAATTTCATATGTACGTTTATTCGGTGCTTTTTCCGTGCTTCGAAAAGCACGTAAAGCCGTTGGTCCCGGTTAATATCGTTTAATACCGTAGATATTAGTCGTTAAGCCATATCAGAGGCCAGTGCTAAGCATTGGCGGCTTGAAAACTCTGACCTAATCTAGGATTGGGTCTGGTTTCCCTTCTGGGTTGCGGAGGTCAGATGGCAGTCGCTCTGTGTAAAAACCAGTACCCTCGTTCAATCCCCTAGATTAGGAAGCCGACCCCGTGAGATACGGGACAAGGCTAGGGAGATGATGATGTGCTGCATCAGGTACGACGCGGTGCGGGGATCTCTGCTATTGAGTCTCAAGCGTCTACTCAAGTCTGCAAAGAAAGACTTAGCCTCCGTGCACCATACACCAGTCACCTCCACAGCAAAGGGTATAAAAATGTAATTGCCCGCCAAACAAGCATATTTTCCGCGCTTTTGTGATGTTTAACCTCTAGACGCGGCACAGCGCGGCAATGTCAGTCCATAAATTTAGACAGTACAGGTTTTGTCGCGCAATTCGCGCCGCTGCAGTGCCGTGACGTGCCGCGTCGTGCTGCTCCGCTGCACGTACATATATACATACATACATACATACATACATACATAAAACCACGCCTTCATCCCTTACGGGGTAGGCAGAGCGTTAAACGCCTCCTAAAAGGCGCTTTCGCCACGTCTGACAAAAAATTGAGGGTAATTTTAGATTGTATTGCCATAGTGACAGGTTGTCAGCCCATCGCCTAAATTACAATACACTGTAACCCTCGAGTCCCTTTTTACGTGTAGCTACGTCATACATACATACATACATAAAACCACGCCTTCATCCCTTACGGGGTAGGCAGAGCGTTAAACGCCTCCTAAAAGGCGCTTTCGCCACGTCTGACAAAAAATTGAGGGTAATTTTAGATTGTATTGCCATAGTGACAGGTTGTCAGCCCATCGCCTAAATTACAATACACTGTAACCCTCGAGTCCCTTTTTACGTGTAGCTACGTCATAGAGCGGTTTAACCTTAAATCTTGAGTAAAATTGTAATTTTCTCTTTTCATGTTTCTGTTTTCATGATAGAAAATGACAGGTCAAGATTTTATGATTTTGTATGCATACGAATTGTCCCCAGTGATGTTTTATCTCTTTTCTTCTAATGTTTCGAGTCGATCGATGTGATAAACTGTCTAATAGCAGCCGTAGCCTTTGACATGATTTGTGTAATTAATGACCACTATTGAAGACGGATAATTTCTTCCATGCTGGCCTGGGAGCGACAGAAAAACATAGAATGTGCCAGCTGCATTTCCTCCCGGGCATACTGTAAAAACCAGCTAAGGGATCCAAGAGTTTCAGTATATTGTAATTTAGGCGATGGGCTGACAACCTGTCACTACAGCAATGTACGTACAAATCCATCTTGAATAACCCTCAAAACTTTGTCAGACGTCGCGGAACAACCGTTGTTTAGGTCGTTTACGCTCTGCCTACCCCATTAAGGAGAAGATGCGTGATTATATGTATGTATGTACTTATAATTGTCGTCGCATCCACTCGCTAAGAAGAAGATTAAATCAATATAAATTAAAATAACAAAAATGTTTAGTATTATCAGACTGCACTATCCCGCATAATATTAGAAAACTATTCCTTTACCCAAAGGTTGCCTGGCAGAAATTGCTACCCTAGCAATAAGGCCGCCTAATTGTACTCTGTTTGTTTTGTAATGTGTGTTCCTGTACAATGTGTTGTTTATGTGCAATAAAGAATGTTTGTATTGTATTGTATTGATAGTACTACAATATTATCATTAAAAAAATACAAATAATATAACAATTTCATCTAAAAACAAAACGAAGGACTCGATACCCACTCGACAAAAGAAGAAGAAGATTTAAAAACAATTACATACATACATACATAAATCACGCCTTTATCCCTTACGGGGTAGACAGAGCGTTTAACGCCTCTTAAAAGGCGCTTTCGCCACGTCTGACAAAAATTGAGGGCAATTTAAGATTGTAATATGTATTGCTTTAGTGACAGGTTGTCAACCCATCGCCTAAATTACAATACACTGTAACCCTCGAGTCCCTTTTGCTGACTTCAACAGCATGCTCGGGAGGAAGGGCAGCTGGAACATTCTATGTTTTTTTATCTCTCCCAGTCCAGCATGGAAGAATAAAAACAATTAATATGTCATAAAGATAATTCCAAATTAAAAAAATCGTTATAATTAGAACATGATAACGTCATGCTAGAACTGCTCATTGTTTTATTTTATGTTTTTTTCGCAAAAACATTCACATGACATAAAAAGAATAACAAGAGTATCATAGCAACAAGATATAAGCCATAGACAAGTATAATTTTACAATAAACTGAAATCTCAATTCAATTCAATTCTTAGGTTATATGGCTTTTGTGTTGTCACAATTCCGCCAACATCACGTAAATAAAGATATTACACGATGGGGTAGGAGAGAAAAAAAAAACTAATATTGACGACACGATGACAAAATCAACAGGAGTTGAACACACCACACCTAGAACAAAACAATACAAACATAAAACAACACAAACAATATACTTACTAATAAATATATAAGAAGATATATATTCAACATTAAGATAGAATATAAGCAAAATTTACATAGCAATAAATAAAAGTATATATTTATAAAGTTAGAAATATAATATATTACAGTTTAATCTTATTATATAAAATAAATTTGGCTAATAATTCAACAAATGAGGGAGGGAGAGTCAAAAAAATGAAATCTCAAATCAAACAGGAATAATCATGACATTGAAGCTCATCTTTTGAAAAACCTTAATCACTACATAGTATAAAACAAAGTCGCTTTCTCTGTCCCTATATCCCTATGTATGCATAAATCTTTAAAACTACGCAACGGATTTTGATGCGGTTTCTTTAAATGGATAGAGTGATTCAAGAGGAAGGTTTATATGTATTATACATGCATAATATAGGGATAAAGGCGTGATTATATGTATGTATGTATAATATAGTAGAGAAACACTGATAATTTCCGTGCGAAGCCGGGGCGTGTCGCTGGTATATAATAACCGAACTACCTTTTTTGTGTCGAGATCGAGTATACGTTGTCATTGGCAAAATACGTCTCAAATCATGAGATGTGAAGCCATTAAAAAAAAATTGAGAATCATTCTGAAAAAACCTAATTAAAAAAATGCAAATGAATTTTCGACTATGGCAAACTCACGAACACTAAGCCCCGTAATTATAAACATCACTTCAATTCAAGAGCGAGTGTCAGTGGGAATGTTGGAAGGGAAAGGCCACGGCGAACGTACCGCGATCAAATCGGGGACGTTCTAGGGAAAGGTCAGGTCAGGAGTACCCTAAACCGACGAGCGTGCATGAAAAGATTGATGAATGTAGATGAAGCGAAAGAAGTTTGCAAGGATCGTAGCAAATGGAAGGATGTGATCTCTGCCTACCCCTCCGGGAAAGAGGCGTGACGTTATGTATGTACGAGTATGTACTTCGTATCAGAAATGTCATTTCAGTACAAAGCACCTGTCAAATTTGTGTTTGTCAAAACTTTGTCAGTCGTGGCGGAACGACTTTTGATTAGGCCTTTCGTCTACAAGCAGAGTCAACTGCCTACCCCATTAGGGATATAGGCGTGATGTATGTACTAAGTATATCGGATTGCCTTTGAGCCAATTAGTATTTTTTCCTCGTCACGATGATAAGGCTGCATCGACCCTGGCTGTAGATAGGGCACCACTGATCAAGGTCACAGGTTCAATGCCTGTTCGATACAAAACATTATATAAGTATGTAGACATAGTATAATATTGGGATTGATTCTAGATACCACCGGCTGAAACAAAAATTAAAATCAATCTATCACTTTCAAAATAATACATACATACATGCATATAACCACGCCTTTATCCCTAATGGGGTAGGCAGAGCGTAAACAACCTAAACAAAGGTCATTCCGCTACGTTAAACAAAGTTTCGACGGTTATTTAAGATAGATTTGTAGGCATATTGCTGTAGTGACACGTTGTCACCCCATCGCCTAAATTGCAATATACAGAAATCCTCGGATCCCTTATCTGGTTTTTACAGCATACCCGGGAGGAATTGCAGCTGGCACATTCTATGTTTCTCTCGCGCTTCCAGTCCAGCATGGAAGTAATTCTAGATACCACCGGCTAAAACTAATATTAAAATCTATCTATCACTTTCAGAATAATAAAATTTGTCCGCTAGATTTTGACGCGCTTTTGCACGTTTCCCCAGTATTTCTGTCAATTCATATGACAGCGGATAAAAATGACAAATTATAAAACCACCGACGATAAATCAAAAACCGGAGAGAATAGATGTCCTATCCTTTTCCAATGTTTTTAGTCTGAAAGTAACAAGTACATTTAGTTTTAGCCGGCAAATTTAGAATCGAGTCCAATGGTGGTGATTCTGTTGAAGACACAACTTAAGGTGTATCCTGCCGGCAGATGAGCAGGTAGATTTTAAGATATGCAACAGTCGCCCGTAATGCCTTAGAATATCGTTCAAAACAGCTTTTTTTTTTAATGGACCTGTTTTTAAAATACTATAAAGTGTATATAATGCGTCACCGGGCTAAGGCGGGGAGTTGCTACACGCAATCTACACCCTTAAATGGAATGGCAACTGCCTAAGGGCGCCCACTAGGGCTCGAACCTCGGCTTATGGCGTTGCCTTGGGAACTCCTTATCGGAGAGAATCTACCCGGTACGTGCCGGTAAACCCCAAAGTGGGGAGCAAAGGAGGGAATTCAAATCAGCGCCCGCTACGGCGTCGGCGGCGTGTGAGGCTGCGTCAAAATTGTGCGAAACAATATACCTACAAATCTGTAGTGTATACGTATTATGTCGCCTATTGCGGGTGGCATGAGATTTGCCAGTCGGAAATAAATCGTTGACCGATAACTACGTTTGTTTGATTCCTGCTGCTTTCCCGGTTCCTGTGAAGATATCTTTCAGTGGCGACGAGGATAATTGTGAACAATACGCGTGTGACAATATTTAAACTGTGTGCGGTGTAAACGTTAAAATGTCTATCGGTAAATTGCGAGAATTTGATGTGAGTGCTGGACAATGGTCGTCGTATGCAGATCGAATCGATATGTATTTTAAAGTGAACGACATCGATGACCACATGAAACTGCCTACTTTAATCGCTATTATGGGGGATGAGGCCTATGAACTTTTAGTGAACCTAGCTAGTCCTAAAAAACCATCAGAATTAACTTTCGAGGACGCATGCGAATTAATGAGTCAGCACCTGCAGCCATCTCCCTCGGCATTAGCGGAACGTTTTCGTTTTAGACAGAGACGACAGCATACCGACGAGACAATAGCGATCTACGTGGCCGAACTTAAAAAGTTATCCCGTTATTGCAAATTCAAGGACAATTTGAATGAAAATTTGCGGGACCAGTTCGTGTGTGGATTGAAAAGCGATATAATAAGGCAAAGATTATTCGCTGAGAACGATGAAATAACTTTTACAAACGCGGTTAAGTTGGCAAGTTCTCTAGAAGCGGCGGAACGGGACTCAGCTGCGGTGGAGAGAACGGAGACTGCGGCGGCTGCGGGCAGCGGCGAGGCGAGCGCGGTGCATGCGCTTGGCGCCGCCGTGGCGGCGGAGCGCCAGCGCGGTCGCGCAGCTGGCGGAGCGCGCTCAGCTCGAGCGCCGAATCTGTACAATCAGGATTTGCGACCGGCTCGGAACGTATATTGTGGAGGATGTGGTTCTAGTACGCATTCCATTGTAGACTGTCGATTCCGTAACTATGTGTGCAGCAAGTGTCAGCGTACGGGACATTTACGGCGGGTGTGTCCGCAGAGAAACGCGGCAGGAGCGTCATTTAGGGCGCCGTCGGCAGCGGGTCGGCGCGGCCCCGAGCGGGGCATACACTTCGGTGACGTCATCAGTTGCGGGTCTAGCGAGGAAGATGACGACGGGGACATCGAGAATAGTTTGCATCACTTATGTTTAAGTGATTACAAGGCATGTAAATTATCTATATTTGTTGATGGAAAAGAGTTAAAAATGTTATTAGATACCGGGGCACCAGTATCCTGCATTAGCAAAAATACCTATGATAAATATTTTTCTCATATTCCGTTACGATGTGACGACACAACGTTAACTTTTTATGATGGGTCGGAGTTAATACCAATGGGCCACATTAAACCTACTGTTAGCTATAAAGATAGTGGTAATATGAAACTAGAATTATTTGTTGTTAATGGGGGTACCACGTCTTTATTAGGGAGACATTGGATTAGTAAGCTTAGAATTGATGTACCTAAATTTTATTGTAATTTTGTATCCATTGATGAGAAGGTTCCGATTGATAATGAAATATCAAAATTGCTCAACAGATATAAGGAGCTGTTCACCGGCGGGCTGGGGCGGTACACGGGAGGCAAGGCGACGTTCCGGGTGCGCGCGGGGGCGGAGCCCGTGTTCCACCGCGCGCGGCCACTGCCGTACGCGCTGCGCGAGCGCGTCGACGCCGAGCTGGACGCCATGCTGCGCGCCGGCGTCATCGAGCCCGTCGACTGCTCCGACTGGGCTTCGCCACTTGTGCCAATCAACAAACCGGATGGTACGCTTAGAATCTGTGCCGATTATAAAGCTACGGTTAATCCGGCATTATTAATCGATCGTTATCCATTACCTAAGATAGAGGACGTGTTAGTAGGGCTAAATGGGGCTCAGTACTTCAGTAAAATAGATTTGACACAAGCTTACAACCAAATTGAACTTGATGATTCAAAAAAATACACTGTTATCAATTCACACCGGGGTTTATTTCGCTATAATAGGTTGGTCTATGGGCTCGCTTCATCTGTAGGTATTTTCCAGCGTATTATGTGCAACTTGTTTCGGGACATACCGAATGTACATGTTTTTCTGGACGACGTGATTATTACAGGCGAAAGTAAATCGCAGCATTTACAGGCTCTAGAAATGGTTTTAGGACGAATTCAAAGCAATGGCTTAAAGTTAAAAAAAAGTAAGTGTGTATTTCTTGTAAGTGAAGTAACTTATTTAGGTTATATAGTGTCAAAAGATGGTGTAAAAGCGGATAAATCTAAGATAGATGCGATACTGAAAATGAAGAAACCGGAAAACGTGTCAGACTTACGTTCCTTTCTAGGGTTAGTAAACTTTTATGCAAAATTCGTTAAAAATTTTAGTTCTGTTTTAGCACCATTATACGATCTTTTACGGAAGGATATTCGGTGGCTCTGGAGTAAAGAGTGCGATTATGCTTTTAATGAAGTAAAGAAATTATTAACAAGTTCAGATGTGTTGATGCATTATGACCCCAAAAAGCCGGTGGTAGTGACATGCGACGCGAGCGCGCGCGGCGTCGGCGCGGTGCTGGCGCAGCGCGACGCGGCGGGCCGGGAGCGCCCGGTGGCGTATGCCTCGCGCACGCTTGCTCAGGCGGAGAAAAACTACTCGCAAATTCATCGTGAAGCTTTAGCCATAATATTCAGTATGAAAAAATTTCATCAATATTTGTATGGGCGTCATTTTACCCTTCGTACTGATCACAAACCACTCGTGTCTATTTTCGGTCCTACTAAAGGCATTCCAGCTATGACAGCGAGTCGGATGCAACGCTGGGCAATAATATTATCAGCTTATAGCTATGAGATTGAATATGTTAAGACGAATGAGAATTGTGCGGATGGCCTTTCACGTCTGCCGATTAGTACTAACAGTAGTAGTGTACCTATGCCAGAGCAGACATATTTACATTTCGCACAAGAAGCGCTTTTCTTAGATTACAATGAGATAAAGAGACAAACGGCTAAGGATATTATCTTGGGTAGGGTCCTCGGCTACTTACGTGATGGTTGGCCGGATGAATGTGAAATGCAGAGTTTGCAACCTTATTTCAACAGAAAGCGGGAATTATATGAGGAGCTAGGGTGTGTAATGTGGGGACACCGGGTGATTATTCCGGAGAGGTGTAGGAAAAAGGTGTTAGATATGATTCACGAACCACATATGGGTATTGTGAAATCTAAAGCTATAGCGCGGAGTTATGTATGGTGGGCCGGCATCGACGAGGCGGTGGAGGCTGTGTGTCGCGCGTGCGCTGCGTGCGCGGCGCTAGCGGACGCGCCGCCGCGACACGCGCCGCAGCCCTGGCCGTGGCCGGCGCGGCCTTGGTCCCGGCTGCACCTAGATTTCATGGGGCCCTTATACGGTAAGATGTACTTGGTTGTAGTAGATGCCACATCAAAATGGCTGGAGATTTTTTGCGTTCCAAGTACTAATGCTAGTAGTACTATAAGTAAACTACGCGAGCTGTGGAGTCGTTGGGGTGTTCCTAAGCAAGTAGTTAGTGACAATGGACCACCATTCACTAGTAGGGAATTTCAGAGTTTCTTATTAAAGGATGGAATCGAACACGTTCTTACTGCGCCCTACCATCCCTCATCCAACGGAGCGGCGGAGAACGCCGTGAAAACTTTAAAAAAAGTAATTAAAAAAGCAATTTTGGAAGGGAAGGAAGTAGAGGTAGTATTGCATACATTTTTGTTGCACTATAGAAATACTGAGCATTCCTCGACGGGTGAAAGTCCTGCCGTGCTACTGATGGGTAGGCGTCTGCGTACCAAGTTAGACATTTTAAAACCAGACAGAGAGAGTAAGGTGCGTCAAGCGCAAAAACGTCAGGTGGAGTCTACCGGTGGGTCGTCTAGGAGTGTTCAAGTAGGTGATGATGTATGGTACCGTCAGTTTTTGAAGGGGGAAAAGTGGTTACCCGGTAAGGTAGCTACTGCCTTAGGTTCTACGGACTATCAGGTTGTAGATAGTAGGGGTAATCAAGTTCATAGACACGTGGATCAGTTAAGACCGAGATATAGGAGTTCGCTTGTGTGTCCAGTAGTATCAAGCGGATCTGAAAATGATAACACTAACACGTCCAATATCAGTAAAACACCGGTTAAATTGGCATCAGTGGTGGAACGGTCGGGGCAGGCCGGAGGGCTGGAGTCGCCGTCGGGCGGTTGGGCGTCAGCTGAGGATGATGTTGATGTTCAGGATGCTATTCCTGGTAGTAGTAGAGAACGGGAAGCTGAACCTGTAGTCGTGACCCCTGTACCGCCTCAGCCTCGCCCTATACGCCAATGTAGATTAAATAAGAAGTGTAGTTATAAGTTCTAAAATTAAGTATTATAGTTAAGGTTTATTTAAGGAGAAAGTTTTAGAAATTAAGTGTGGAGGATTGTAGTGTATACGTATTATGTCGCCTATTGCGGGTGGCATGAGATTTGCCAGTCGGAAATAAATCGTTGACCGATAACTACGTTTGTTTGATTCCTGCTGCTTTCCCGGTTCCTGTGAAGATATCTTAAATAACCCTCAAAACGTTGTCAGACGTGGCGGAACAACCTTTATTTAGGTTGTTTACGCTCTGCCTACCCCATTAGGGATAAAGGCGTGATTATATGTATGTATGTATGTACTTCCAGTTTTTTTTGAGATACTTATTTATAAACTAGAATTTTTTTAAACGTTGTTGCAATTACTTACTTCACTGGCTCAGCGACCCGAACTGGATCTTGGCCTCCGACATTAAAGTGCGCCATTCTTGCAATTGCAGGCCATGAACTATTTTCTTAGATGTATTTTTTTTTTCTTCCACGCTGGACTGGGAGCGAGAGAAAAACATAGAATGTGCCAGCTGCATTTCCTCCCGGGCATGCTGTAAAAACCAGCTAAGGGATCTGAGGGTTTCAGTATATTGCAATTTGGGCGATGGGCTGACAACCTGTCACTACAGCAACATACGTACAAAACCATCTTGAATAACCCTCAAAACTTTGTCAGACGTGGCGGAACGACCTTTGTTTAGGTCGTTTACGCTCTGCCTACCCCATTAGGGATAAAGGCGTGATTATATGTATGTATGTATGTATTTTTTTTTTAGAATTTTCCAATGATTCGTTTAGGAGAAATAAGCTCTTAAACACAACTATTTGCCGTTAGGAATCATCACCATAAGATAAAGATAAAAATACTTTATTGCACATAAGAAAACAAATCATGCATCACAACAGATAACAACATTAAAAAGACAAATACAACATAGGCTCGTATTTATAAAGCACTCTAAAAATTACATACATACATACATAAAATCACGCCTTTATCCCTTACGGGGTAGGCAGAGCGTTAAACGCCTCGTAAAAGGCGCTTTCGCCGCGTCTGACAATAATTGAGGGTAATTTTAGATTGTAATGTGTATTGCCATAATGACAGGTTGTCAGCCCATCGCCTAAATTACAATACACTGTAACCCTCGAGTCCCTTTTGCTGTCTTCTACAGCATGTCCGGGAGGAAGGGCAGCTGGAACATTCTATGTTTTTCTATCTCTCCCAGTCCAGCATGGAAGTAAAAGTACTCTAAAAATTGAGAGTAATATTAAGTATTGTATTCCTTCCATGTTGGACTGGGAGCGAGAGAAAAACATAGAATTTTCCAACTGCATTTCCTCCCGCGCATGCTGTAAAAATCAGCTAAGGGATCAGAGGGTTTCAGTATATTGTAATTTAGGCGATGGGCTGACAACCTGTCACTACAGCAATATACCTACAAATCTATCTTAAATAGCCCTCAAAGCTTTGTCAGACGTGGCGGAACGACCTTTGTTTAGGTCGTTAACGCTCTGCCTACCCCATTAGGGATAAAGACGTGATTATATGTATGTATGTATTAAGTATTGGTTTGACAGGCCATATTGTACTGTAATGACATTTCTGTTACTAATTTAAACTAGCTGTCATTAACATACAAATACTTTGTTGCACGTAATAATACAAATCATACAACACAACAGATAACAACAAAAGACAAGTAGAATATAGGCGGCCTTATTGCTAAGGTAGCAATTTCTTCCAGGCAACCTTTGGGTGAAAGAAAAATACGTAGCGGTAAGTGGGATAGTACAAATCTACTCAAATATGTATCCTAAACACACTTGCTATTTTTCTCAATTGCTATTTACGCTTCCATGCTGGCCTGGTAGTGAAAGAAAAACATAGAATGTGCCAGCTGCGTTTCCTCCCGGGCATGCTTTAAAAACCAGCTAAGGGATCCGAAGGGTTTCAGTATATTGCAATTTAGGCGATGGGCTGACAACCTGTCACTACAGCAATATATCTACAAATCTATCTTAAATAACCCTCAAAACTTTGCCAGACGTGGCGGAACGACCTTTATTTAGGTCGTTTACGCTCTGCCTACCCCATGAGGGATAAAGGCGTCATTATATGTATGTTATATGTATGTATTGCTATTTTATAATTTTCGCATGCTAATTTAAGCAAAATATCTTGGACTAAATTTATTTTAACATCTGGTATATCATATTTTTAGTGGATAGGGCCGCTGCCTCCTGAGCGGGAGGTCGTGGTTCGAATCCCACCACGTACCAATGTGTTTTTCGGTTTTCGAATTTCATGTGTACGTTTATTCGGCGCTTTTTCCGTGCTTCGGAAGGCACGTTAAGCCGTTGGCCCCGGTTAATATCGTTTAATACCGTAGATATTAGTCGTTAAGCCATATCAGAGGCCAGTGCTAAGCATTGGCGGCTTGAAAACTCTGACCTAATCTAGGATTGGGTTTGGTTTCCCTTCTGGGTTGCGGAGGTCAGATGGCAGTCGCTCTGTGTAAAAACCAGTACCCTCGTTCAATCCCCTAGATTAGGTAGCCGACCCCGTAAGATACGGGATAAGGCTAGGGAGATGATGATGATGATCTGGTATACCATATTTTACGCAAATAAAGAATCTTTTATCTTTTTTTAAATGTTTTTTTACCAATAATGTTGCGCTCAACACGCTGTCATTTCTTTTTGCACTGTGTACAGCACACATGCGTCACCTTACGCACTACGCGTGCGTAGCGAGGAACTCTACGTCAGCGTATCCCTCTGCCACGCGCTCGTAGCGCGTAAGGTGACGCATGTGTGTTACTCAGCTACATATAATAAAACGTCTCCCATGCTGGACTGGGAGCGAGAGAAAAACATAGAATGCGCTAGCTGCATTTCCTCCCGGGTATGCTGTAAAAACCAGCTATGGGATTTGAGGGCTTTATTGTATTGCAATTTAGGCTGACAACCTGTCGCTATAGCGATACACATTTCAGTCTAAAATACCCCTCAAAACTTGTCAGACGTGGCGGAACGACCTTTTCTTTGGTCGTTTATGCTCTGCCTACCCCATTCGGGATACAGGCGTGATTATATGTATGTATGTATGTAAAAAAACGTATAAAATTATACTCCAAAAAGAAGAAGACATGGTTGTCAAAGGGTTTAAGAAAATCTTGTAAGGTCAAAAGACTAATTAAAATATTAGTTAACCAAACAGACAATCTATACATACATATAATATATTAAATAATCACGCCACCTGACTTAGAGGGTAGGCAGGAATGTAAACTCTGATCGTTTTTAACCGATCTTAAAAGGACTTTTTATTTACTGAGTTTTTAATTACCTGGTGTCCAGCCTAGGTTAGAAATAATCACGCAAACCATTCTAATATTGAGTAAGTACCCCAGTTTGTATGGAAAACACGCAGTGTCGAACATACTGAAAACGCTTCGCGTACGGAGTCGCGGGCACAGCTAGCTATCTATACATATAATAAATCTCTAGAAGGGTCGTGTCTGTACATTGAATATTTTTACAAAAAAATAATTGCTGCAGGCATTTTTAACGATATATAGATTAAAACAATTTTTATCTGTCTGTCTGTCTGTCTCTCAGTCTGTCTGTCTGTCTGTATGTTACCACATCACGCCAAAACTACTGAACCGATTTTGATGGAACTTTTTTTATTTAACAGTGTGTTACCCGGACTGCAACTTAGGATACCTAAAATCACGCTACCTGACTTAGGGGGTTGTCAGGAAATTTATTTTTTTCTGTTACTTAACTGATTTTTATGGAACTTTTTTTATTCGACTGAGCATTATTTAAAATCAAAGTTACGATACAAATAATCACGCCGCATGACTTAGGAGGTAGGTAGGACATTGCATTTCGGTCGTTTATAAAAGATTTTTATGGAATTTTTTTGTTTGACTAAGCATTACTTAAACTCAAAGTTACGATACAAATAATAACGCCACCTGACTTAGGGGATAGGCAGGAAATTGAACTCTGATCGTTTTTAACCGATTTTAAAGGGACTTTTTATTTGACTGAGTTTTTTTTAATTACCTGGTGTCCAGCCTAGGTTAGAAATAATCACGCAAACCATTCTATATTGAGTAAGTACACCAGTTTGTATGGATAACACTCAGTTTCGATCATACTGAAAACGCTTCTCCGCACGTAGGAGCGGGATCTGCTAGCTCGCGCGCGGAATCATGTTTTCCATACAAAAACAAAGATCAGATAATGCGAAACACGCTTCCGCGCGCGGGTAAGCAGATCCTGCTCCTACGCACGGAGAAGCGTTTTCAGTATGTTCGACATTGCGTGTTTTCCATATAAACCGAGCGTACGAAGTCGCGGGAATAGCTATACATCAAATATAAGTTAACTTTGTGTCTATTAATTAAACGTAAGTTGTAAATAATCTTAAGTATTCAATAGTTTAATGACAAATTCAACGACAAAATTGTATCATGATTTGTATATAATTAATTGATCCCAAAACAATAAGTAATGGAAACAAAGAAACAACCGTTAGGTAACAACGACCGAAATTCAATTTCGTACCTACCTAAGTCATTAGGCGTGATTATTTGTATCATAACTTTGATTTTAAATAATGTTCAGTCAAATAAAAAAGTTCCATAAAATCGGTTAAGAAACAGCCAAATTCCAATTTCCTGCCTACCCCTAAGTCAGGTAGCGTGATAAGTTGCAACCCGGGTAACACACAGTTGAACATAAAAAGTCCCATCGAAATCGGTTCAGCAGTTTTGGCGTGATGTGGTGACATACAGACAGACAGACAGACATACTGACAGACATACAAAAATCTAAAGAAAAAACGTTTTGATCGTTATATCGTTAAAAACGCCTGCTGCAATTATTTTTTTGTAAAAATATTCAATGTACAGACACGACCCTTCTAGATATTTATTATATGTACTAGCTGTGCCCGCAACTCCGTACGCGTGGTGGTTATGATTTTAAACAGCGATGTATTTTTTTGTTTTAAATTTTACATAATTGGGATAGAATACAGTCTTACATTACACCTATGCGAGCATAGTACATTATAGTAGGTATTCTATGTATCTGTCTACTTTAATAAGGAAGGAGTTGTGTTTCCTAACGGTTGTTTCTTTGTTTCCATTTCTTTTTGTTTTGGGATTTATTTATTATATCATCACGTCCTCCATACCGTATCCGGTGACGGCGACTCCTGTAAGTTACGCTGGTGGGCTCTCATATGGCTGGCGAAACCGAATTTAGATTTAAATACTCGGTTGCAAGAGACACAGAATAAATGTCCAGCGGAATTGTATGTGTAAGAGTAGGAAGGTAGTCTTTCGTACTAGGCGTTTCGAATCAAGGTCTTCAAGACGCTCAGTTTCAAATCAGTCGACACTTTTGTGGACGGTTTGACGCCATTCCGGTCTTTGATCATGCCAAACTCTCCCACCTGTCAGTTGGTATATGACAAGCCGCAAGATTACGTTTGAGCTCGTCTTTATAGCGAAGGTATTGCCCGCCATGCTTCCTCTTTCCTTTGGAAAGCTCTGAATACAAAAGAAGAAGAAGAAAAGAAGACTGCCTTCGGTAGTCCACTGTCGGGCATGCAAAGGACGTGACCGCTCCATCTCAGTTGATGCTTAATTATACATACATAAATCACGCCTTTATCCCTTACGGGGTAGGCAGAGCGTTTAACACCTCGTAAAAAGCGCATTCGCCACGTCTGACAAAAATTGAGGGCAATTTTAGATTGTAATATGTATTGCTATAGTGACAGGTTGTCAGCCCATCGCCTAAATTACAATACACTGTAACCCTTGAGTCCCTTTTGCTGACTTCAACAGCATGCCCGGGAGGAAGGGTAGCTGGAACATTCTTCAACTGAGGGTCGTATTTGTAACCAGCTCTCAAGAGTGACAGCGAGTTTGAGTTCGTATCAGAAATGTCGTTTCAGTACAAACTGGCCTGTCAAATCCATACTTAATATTGCTCTCAAGTTTGATATCGCATCATAAATACGAGCCTTAATGCGCAAAATACATCTAGGGAACTTGAGATGTAAAGTGTCCAACTTCTAGATATCTGCTTTATAGCAGCACCAAGTCTCTGCAGCATACAGTAATGTAGGCAGGACAATGGCTTTGTAGACTAATATTTTAATTTGCAATTTGAGGTCGTGTGAGTTATAATAATAAAATAATAAATAAAATGTATTTATTTCCACACACACATAAAACAAGAAAATACAATGGAATCATTTGTTACATAGTAAATTATTGCTTTGAGATCAAAATACAAAAATACAAATTTATTTATTTGCCAGAATACACATAACAAGGTGTTATTATCAAAATGGTATGTCGTAGTATTCAACCTAACCCAGGCATGCAAATAGTAGGTACATTCATTTAATTAAACATTTATATATTAACACAGAATCGATTCAATAACTACATAAAAACTTCTACATGTCAAATAGTAATGGATGCACAAATTAATTACATTTAAATTAGAATTATAACTATCATTCAATATTAATTACAATGTATGTCAATTTATTTAATTCAATGTCAAGGCTTAAAAACTAAAAATTCATTATAACTATAAAAACATTTGTCTAATAACCACATAGTAATTCTTTTTTTAAATTCGTTTAGTTCCAGTGTCTTCAGGTCATACAGATGATACATAAGTATAACAATGTGGTGGCCAGTACTGCGGCTATGATTAACCCTGTCTCTCAAACTAGGAGCCCTGTATCTTGAGAGGCAGTGTAATATACAGCTAGGCAGACGGTGCAACCTTTAGTATCATTATTACAAGTATTTTGCATTTGGGTATTTAGCATAGGTATTTATTTATGTTCGGCGATGTGGATGTATTTGATTGAGTATGCGGGTGTGTATTGTGTAGTGATTGTGTTCTGTGTGTGTATGTAGGTGTGTTCATGAAAGTAGAATACTTATATTAAGTTAATGTAAATTTAAATTACGTGATAAAAGTGATAAGCTCTTCCGTTTTATCATAATCAAGGTCTAACAACCAAGTTTCAAGTTTGCTTTTAATTTTGTAGCTGTTTTACATATACATACATATAATCACGCCTTTATCCCTAATGGAGTAGGCAGAGCGTAAACGACCTAAGCAAAGGTCGTTCCGCCACGTCTGACAAAGTTTTGAGGGTTATTTAAGATAGATTCGTAGGTATATTGCTGTAGTGATGGGTTGTCAGCCCATCGCCTAAATTACAATAAACAGAAACCCTCGGATCCCTTAGCTGGTTTCTACAGCATGCCCGGGAGGAAATGCAGCCGGCACATTCTATGTTTTTCATTCGCTACCAGGCCAGCATGGAAGAAAAATGTAGCTGTTTTGGTTTGCGATATTTAGTTTTTCATTTACTTTCATATACAAAAGTTTGCTTAAGACATGAAATTGATGCGCTGCAAATTGAGTTTTGTGCAAGATATAGGGCATCATGTATCGGCGTGACCCTGGATTTGATAGCTCCGCAGTTCGGTGCTTTCTTAGCACGGTTCGTAACACATACAGCTGGCGAACGGTAAGTACCTTGCAAATAGCGTATAGTTGTTTCGTAGGGTGCCAAAAAAGATACCTCATCAACACTTTGAGGACTGCTCTCTGTCCTCTTTCTAACTTAATCATATTCGTTTTTTCGGCACCACCCCAAGCTGGTATGCGGCGTATAAACGCCACTCTTCATCAATGGATATATCTTCTTCTGTGTCTGGCATACTGGTGCAGAATGCATCATCCGGCTCTTCACTTAGATGCGAGTTGCGAACAAGCTTTTCACAGTAAATCTTTGCTGGGATCTTGTGTGTTGCTCGACGTGGTGCTTTCATTTGTAACCGAAGTTTTGATCGAACCAGCCGATGATCGGTCCAGCCCTGAGCACCCCTTATTACTCGAGTGATAAGTACTTCACTGAGGTCTCTCTTGCGTACTATCACATAGTCTAGGAGGTGCCAGTGCTTGGATCATGGATGCATCCACGTGGTCTTGAACTTCTCTGGTAATAAGTGACAGGTGTTAGTAATAGTAAGATCGAATTCGGCGCAGAGAGTAAGAAGATCGAGGCCATTGGCGTTGCATTTACCAACACGGTGACGGCCAAGAACTCCAAGCACCATGATCGTTAACAACTCGTGCGTTAAAGTCTCCAAACAAAATTATCTTATCATTAACTTATTAATTGTAATATAATTATATACAAATCATGATAATTTTTTTTCGTTGCATTTGTCATTAAGCTTCCATGCTGGCCTGGGAGTGAGAGAAGAACATAGATTGTGCCAGCTGCATTTCCTGCCGAGCATGCTGTAAAAAATCAGCTAAGGGATCCGAGGGTTTCTGTATATTGCAATTTAGGCGATGGGCTGACAACCTGTCACTACAGCAATATAAGTACAAGTATATCTTAAATGACCTTCGAAACTTTGTCAGACGTGGCGGAACGACCTATGTTTGAGTCGTAGACGCTCTGCCTACCCCATTAGGGATAAAGGCGTGATTATATGTATGTATGTATGTTTGTGATTAAACTATTGAATATTTAAGATTATTTACAACTTATGTTTTTCTAATAGACAAAAAGTTAACTTCTTCTTCTTCTTCTTAGCGAATGGATTCGAGTCGAATGACCCGAAGAGCCGTGGTTAACTTATGTATGATGTATAGCTGTGCCCGCGACTTCGTACGCTCGGTTTGTATGGAAAAACGCGCAGTGTCGAACATACTGAAAACGTTTCTCCGCTCGTAGGAGCGGGATCTGCTAACACGCGCGCGGAAGCGTGTTTTGCCTTGGCTGATCTTTGTTTTTGTATGGAAAACACGATTCCGCGCGTGAGCAGATCCCGTTCCTACACGCGCAGAAGCGTTTTCAGTATGTTCGACACTGCGTGTTTTCCATACAAACTGGGGTACTTACTCAATATTACAATGGTTTGCGTGATTATTTCTGACATAGGCTGGATACAGGGTAATTAAAAACACTCAGCCAAATAAAAAGTCAATTTTAGATCGGTTAAAAACGATCACACTTCAATTTTTTAAAAGCATAAAAGTTTTGCCAGTGCCATGCCTGTATATACAACAGATTTGTATTTTTGTGAGGGAACATCTTAATTATTTAAAAAAACAAGGTTATGTTTGTGTCAGATCCACTAGGCATAGAGACATGTTATATCAACCATATTCTAGGGTTGAATTAGTAAGACCGAATTCATTTTGTCTGGCTATCCGAGTTTACAATCATTTGCCTAGATACATTAAAGATTGCAGTTCCTTCACATTATTCGAAATCGATGGAATATATGAGACTCAAAACCTACTTTGTAACACCTATCCTTGCACTATATTCTAGCAAATAAACGCATTTCATTTCATTTCATTTCATTTCCTGCCTACCCCCTAAGTTAGGTGGCGTGATTATTTGTATCGTAACTTTGAATTTAAGTAATGCTCAGTCAAACAAAAAAACTTCCATCAAAATAGGTTACAGACGACCGAAATTAAATATTCTACCCACCTCCTAAGTCATGAGGCGTGATTATTTGTATCTAAACTTCGATTTTAAATAATTATCAGTCGAATAAAAAAAGTTCCATAAAAATCGGTTAAGTAACAGCCAAATTTCAATTTCCCCCTAAGTTAGGTAGCGTGATTTTAGGTATCCTTAGTTGTAACCCGGGTAACACAGTTGAATAAAAAAAGTCCCATCGAAATCAGTTCAGTAGTTTTGGCGTGATGTGGTAACATACATACAGACAGACAATTTAAAAAAACATCGTTTTGATCTTTAAATCGTTAATAATGCCTGTTGCAATATTTTTTTTGTAAAAATATTTAATGTACAGACACGACCCTTCTAGAGATTTACTATATGTATAGATAGTATTTTATATAGGTACACTGATTTGACTTGTAATGATTATGTAATTTTTAGCTTTAATTTAAATTTTATCATAAATTCTAAATACAAATTAATGAAATGTAATCTTATTGTTGACGATAATGATTTCCGTATGCATATTTCATCTTACAGTGCCCTGACAGGGTGCATGTACTTATCTGCTATTATAACTTACATACATACATATATACATAAATCACGCCTTTATCCCTTACGGGGTAGGCAGAGTGTTTAACGCCTCGTAAAAGGCGCTTTCGCCACGTCTGACAAAAATTGAGGGCAATTTTAGATTGTAATATGTATTCTTTTAATAATATGTATTATTTTATTATAACTTTAAGCTTGTAAATGTTGGCATGAGTCATTCCGTCCCCTGCTCTCCCTAGCCTTATCCCATATCTCACGGAGTCGGCTTCCTAATCGTAATTCCTAATAGGGGATTGAACGTGGGTACTGGTTTTTACACAGAGCGACTGCCATCTGCAACCCAGAAGGGAAACCAGACCCAATCCTGGATTAGGTAAGAGTTTTCAAGCCGCCAATGCTGCTCTGATATGGCTTAACGACTAATATCTACGGTATTAAACGATATTAACCGGGACCAACGGCTTAACGTGCCTTCCGAAGCACGGAAAAAGCACCGAATAAACGTACATATGAAATTCGAAAACCATAAAACACATTGGTACGTGGTGCGATTCGAACCACGACCTCCCGCTCAGAGGGCGGCGGCCCTATCCACTACACCATCGGGCACTACATGTTGGCATGAATAAATGAATTGAATTAAATTGTTCTAATTTCTTCCATGCTGGACTGGGAGAGATAGAAAAACATAGAATGTTCCAGCTGCCCTTCCTCCCGGGCATGCTGTAGAAGTCAGCAAAAGGGACTCGAGGGTTACAGTGTATTGTAATTTAGGCGATGGGCTGACAACCTGTCACTATAGCAATACACATTACAATCTAAAATTGCCCTCAATTTTTGTCAGACGTGGCGAAAGCGCCTTTTACGAGGAGTTTGACGCTCTGCCTACCCCATTGGGAATAAAGGCGTGATTATATGTATGTTCTAATTTCTGGTAAGGATATCAAATGTTACTAGGACGATGAGGTTTTCGCAAAAAAACCTGACATTTTCCGGTACTATTTGACAATGGTGGCATCGTTGTCTAATTATTATCCGTGTTTTGGCAAAACCAGGGGTTATGAGCCTAGGGGGAATGAGTACATAAGAGGAAGCTTGGAAGTTGCGCCCATAACAGATAAAATGAGAGGAAATCCGCTTGCGTGGTATGGACATGTAATGCGGAGGGATGAAAGTCATATAGGTAAAAGGGTATTGAATTTGAATGTGGACGGATATGTTGGGAGAGGACGACCAAAGAAAAGATGGATGGACTGTGTGAAAGATGATATGTTGAAAACAGGTGTTAGTGTCGAACTGACGGCTGTCAGGGATGAATGGAAGAAGAAAACATACTGCGCCGACCCCAAATAATGGGATAAGGGCAAGGGAATGATGATGTTTTGGCAAAATCCCTATGATTCGAATTATCAAATCATCCTACGACATATGTAACTGACTTCGAAAATTCTTTCAACGACAGTTTGGAATGTTTAGCATTTTCTTTTTGATTTTATTATTTTTAATTTATTCAAATAACGAACAGTTTGTAAATGTTTATAATCTGACATGTTATTTTATATTCTTGTAATTTTTACTGTGTGATAAATAAAACTAAACTAAAAGAACTAAGAATTCTCGACTTGAACCCTGTTACTGTCAAATTGTACTTGTTCTGTTAATTGCCTTGGCCTGTTCGGCGTCCATTTTGGTATTTTATTTATATGCTTAACAACCGGCAGGTATCTGTTAACCAAATCTTCTACATGTTCCGTTTGCTGGCGAATATCTTCAAGTCTCTTTTCCATTACTTCTTTTTCTCCATCGTACAGCGCCATCTTTGTCCTGATGACGTCCATCTGTTGTAAGAGTACAGTCTTGTCGTAAGTGAACCGCTTCATGGCTGAAGTGATTCTCTCTATCCATGATTTCAAACGCTTTGTTTTGTTCTCTAGAAGCTTTTTCTTGTTCAGCAAATTTTCTATAACCTTCCCCTTGTCAAACAAGTACTCATTCAACTGATTTCGCTGGAACACTTCTTTTGGAGATTCTATGTAAACGGCTAATGATTTTAAATACAGCATTAGGTACCAGAAATGGATCTCTTTTCGATTTCTGTAATCACCATTCCAAAGGACGAAATCAAATGTGTACGCGAAATCGTGGGAGATGTCATTCCAGAATACTTCCCATTGGTCTAGCAACTGCTTTTGTTGCGTTCTCTCAATTTTCCTATGGTTTTTCTTAAGCATTTTTTTATTTAAACCACTTCTTCCTACCATCCATATATTATATGATTCTCTTAAAGTGCTATTGGGTTTTATCACATAACAGGTATTAGGGTGAGACCTGGCTTGCTTCCTTTGGTCATATAAACAGTCCAACTCATATAAAGGTAATAGTGAAACATTTTCTGGGCGCGAGGGTATAGGTCTGTTGGGCATAAAGAGAACCATTTCCTGTACATCTTCAGTTTTACTATCTTTAGGGATTGTAATAGTAGGATGTTCATATTCGGGAGTTAACTCTTCTTCGGGAGTATCAACGTGATGATGATGATCAACTTGTGCTTCTTGTGTCGTTACTGTACTGTTACGTTTGACTCTTTTCCAAATTCGGAAAAGAGCCGAACGTAGTTTAGAATAACTTGCATTTTCTGATTCATTTGTGTGCATTTTAAATATAATTTCATTACTATTATCACCATCAATTTTAAATTTGTCTTGTGGTTCTGCCTTCAATGTACAGAAATATGCACCTTTTTTGCCGTTTAACGCATTTTCTGTATCTTTTGGCGTGTTTTGTTCATACAATGGGGATACACGGAGTGCAGAGAAACTTGCATTTTCTGATTCATTGGTTTGCATTTTAAATATAAATTCTTTATTATTAGCATCTATTTTAACTTTGTCAAGTGATTTTGGCTTCAGTGAAGATATATATGAACCATTTTTGCAGTTTAACGCAATTTCTGTGTCTTTTATCGTGTTTTGTTCGTACAATTGTTCCTTTTGCTGGTTTATTGATACTGTTATTGTCAGTATACCTGCGAACTATGAAAAGAGAAAAGAATTAGTGTACATCATTAGTTTGAACATACATACATATAATCACGCCTTTATCCCTAATGGGGTAGGCAGAGCGTAAACGACCTAACAAAGGTCGTTTCGCCACGTCTGAAAAAGTTTTGAGGGTTATTTATGATAGATTTGTAGGTATATTGCTGAAGTGACAGATTGTCAGCCCTTCGCCTAAATTATAATACATATATACATACATATAATCACGCCTTTATCCCTAATGTGGTAGGCAGAGAGTAAACGACCTAAACAACGGTCATTCCACCACGTCTGACAAAGTTTTGAGGGTTATTTATGATAGATTTGTTTGTAGGTATATTGCTGTAGTCACAGGTTGTCAACCCATCGCCTAAATCACGATATATACAGGAACCCTCGGATCCCTTAGCTGGTTTTTACAGCATGCCCGGGAGGAAATGCAGCTGGCACATTCTTTGTTTTTCTCTTGCTCCCAGGCCAGCATGGAAGAGTTTGTATAACAGAGAATTATCATTAATGATGTAGTGGATAGGGCCGCTGCCTCCTGAGCTGGAGGTCGTGGTTCGAATCCGACCACACGTACCAAGGTATTTTACGGTTTTCGAATTTCATATGTACGTTTATGCGGCGCTTTTACCTTGCTTCGGAAGGCACGTTAAGCCGTTGGTCCCGGTTAATATAGTTTAATACCGTAGATATTAGTCGTTAAGCCATGCCAGAGGTCAGTAAGCATTGGCGGCTTGAATACTCTGACAGCTTGGCCATAAATTTACTAATCTAGGATTGGGTCTGGTCTGGTTTCTCTTCTGGGATGCGTTCCCGTGACATACGGGATAAAGCTAGGGAGATGATGATAAAAAAACATAGAATGTGCCAGCTGCATTTCCTGCATGCCCGGAAGGCATGCTGTAAAAACAAGCTAAGGGATCCGAGCTTTACTGTGTATTGCAATTTAGGCGATGAGCTAACAACCTGTCACATACATACATACATAAATCACGCCTTTATTCCTTATGGGGTAGGCAGAGCGTTTAACGCCTCTTAAAAGGCGCTTTCGCCACGTCTGACAAAAATTGAGGGCAATTTTAGATTGTAATACGTATTGCTATAGTGACAGGTTGTCACCCCATCGCCTAAATTACAATACACTGTAACCCTCGAGTCCCTTTTGCTGACTTCAACAGCATGCCCGGGAGGAAGGGCAGCTGGAACATTCTATGTTTTTCTATCTCTCCCAGTCCAGCATGGAAGAAACCTGTTACTACAGCAATATACCTACAAAATACAAATCTATCTTAAATAACCCTCAAAACTATGTCAGATATGGCGAAACGACCTATGTTTCGGTTGTTTACGCTCTGCCTACGCCATTAGGGATAAAGACGTGATTTATATATGTATGTATGATGATGGTGTTATACACATTTAGCAGAAGAATTTATTTGTAAAAAAATTGTTCCTTTTGATTTAATTACACTGTGTCTGTCGTGTGTTTAACGCTCTGCCTACCCCGTAAGGGATAAAAGGCGTGATTTTATGTATGTATGTGTCTTACACGGGGTGTAAGGGACAGCGTCCCGCACACTGATAGAGGTTGCTCAGTCAATGACGCTGAACAACTTCCACCAGGAACATTTTTCAGAAAGTAAAAAAAAGTGACTTCTCTATACAAAATGTCCACCTCGATCAGACAATTTGTATGGAACAGACAATTTTTATTTTTATTTTCTGAAAGAATTTCCTGGTGGGTGGGAATGTTGGAAGAGGAAGACCTCGACGGACGTACCGCGATCAAATCGGGGACGTTCTAGGGAAAGGTCAGGTCAGGAGTACCCTAAACCGACGAGCGTGCATGAAAAGATTGGTGAATGTAGATGAAGCGAAAGAAGTTTGCAAGGATCGTAGAAAATGGAAGGATGTGATCTCTGCCTACCCCTCCGGGAAAGAGGCGTGACGTTATGTATGTATGTATGTAATTTCCTGGTGACAGTTGTTCAGTCTTGTTGACTGAGCAACCCTCCTGTCAGTTTGCGGGACGCTGTCCCTTACACCCCGTAATAACTTACTTGTATTATGGAAGCAATGTAGCACATATTAAGCTTAATATTATAGCTACAGAATTAATTAAAAACTATTAGATAGGCACTTCAGGGCATTGTACCCGTGTTTAACACAAAGACATCCATCACAAAAGAAATACATACAGAGGGTTGCTTTTTTTTTTTTTTTATTGGCTTGACGCGGTTTGCGCATTGCCACAATCAATTCTGGGAAACGTTTTCGAAATAAAAGGATTATGAGTAAAATACTCATATAAGGTTCCGTACTTATAAAACAGTATTTAAAAACAAACTACCCGACTGTAGTATCTATAAAAACGTATTTTAATGCATTAATTGTTCCAAAATTAAACTTTAATATATGAATCACTGTATTATTAGGTTTTTTCAGAATGATTCTCTATTTTTTTTAATGGCTTCGCATCTCATGATTTGAGACGTATTTTGCCAATGACAACGTATACTCGATCTCGACACAAAAGGAGGTTGTTCGGTTATTATATACTAGCGACCCGCCCCGTCTTCGCACGGAAATTATCAGTGTTCTCTTCTATATTATGCATGTATTATACATATAAACCTTCCTCTTGAATCACTCTATCCATTAAAAGAAACCGCATCAAAATCCGTTGCGTAATTTTAAAGATTTATGAATACATAGGGACAGAGAAAGCGACTTTGTTTTATACTATGTAGTGATATGTATTTTTTGGAGCCAAACAGCTTGCTGTGTTCCGTTGGTGCGTGAGACTGCAGGTGCCATAACAGGCATCTTCTGGGTACGCTCGCTCCATAGTCGACTCTGTCACGGTCATCCCTGACCTATTGCTAGAGTCAAGAGCAAACCCATTTCTGATTTAAAAAAAAAATGAAATTTCCTTTTAATTACCTTTATTTTGGTGCCTCATTTGACACCCTCATACCGATGTATCAGTCGAAAAATAATAATTGAATACTTACAATTAAAAGCAATTTTCAATTTTGAAAAATTACACCTATCGAAGAATACTCGGGTGCTTGAGACCAATCGAATGATAATCTTATTGTCGAATTCCATTTAATCGTCTCAAAGACACGAGGTAATGAAGAAATATCAGTGCATACATACAAGATACACGCGAAAGCCATAACCCTTCCTTGGCAGTCGGGTAATAATGGTTTTCGAGTACAGTCAGCTCTAAACGGATGAGAGATTATTTCAGGAAGTTATTTATATACTTCCACGCTGGACTGGGAGCGAAAGAAAAACATAGAATGAGCCAGCTGCATTTCCTCCCGGGCATGCTGTAAAAACCAGCTAAAGGATCAAGGGTTTCTGTATATTGCAATTTAGGCGATAGGCTGATAACCTGTCACTACAGCAATATACCTACAAATCTATCTTAAATAACCCTCAAAACTTTGTCAGACGTGGAGGAACGACCTTTGTTTAGGTCGTTTACGCTCTGCCTACCTCACTAGGGATAAATGTATGTATGTATGTATGTAAGTTATTTATATAACTGTGATGAGATTTCATGCATGTATTTTCCAGAGGCGCCGAAAATGACTGCAAAATGCAATACGCACAGTTTTGTATACATGCGACCACAGAACCCCAATTGTTATCAAAGTCACAATGGTGTTTTGAAGGTACCTTATCGGAGTCTCAATGGTGGCGCGTGGCGTGCTGAAAATGTACTAGAATGGAATGAACACTCTTCAGTTATTTACTGGTAATGATATTAAAAAAAATGTATGTAAGTTTAGAGTCAAGCGGTATTTATTATTATTACAGTCTGAGGTGTCCCACTGCAGGGCAAAGGCCTCCCCGTCTTGAGCCAAGCGTACTTTTAAAACATATTTTGAGACTATAATAATAATATAATATTTATTTCGGACAACAATAATCCATATAGGTTAGTAAACTTATAACTATTGGTTAGTAACACAATAACTATTGGTCTATCCGATGATTCTTCTTCTGTCGAGTGGGTATCGAGTCTATGGACCCGATGAACCCTGGTGTCAGAGTTTTTAAACCGCCTAGTAGCACAACTATCAGGCCTCTGACATGGTTTTGTGTAACGACCACTATCAAAGACAGCGACCGGGACCGACGGCTTAACGTGCCCTCCGAAGCACGAAATCTTTTTCTTTTCGGACAATCAGGTGATTCAGCCTGCAATGTCCTACCCAAACTGGGGAAAAATTCACAAAGTGATAAATTCTCAAATATCGGTGAGAGGGCTAGACCGTATCTCGTTCCCAAAATATATAATGATATACCGTTAACTATAAGAAAGAGCACAACTAAAAATGTTTTTAAAGCTAGTCTAAAAAAATACATACTAAAAAATCTTAAAGTAAAACTGAACTCAAACTGATAAATAATAACAATCATTTGTTTTTATATTATTTGCAAAACTGTAACTCATTTAAACTTTTCTTGCTAAACTTACAATATTAACTTAGATAACATAAAGCAGTAATGTAAATGTTTAATACAGGGGAGTCTATTTCTGCCAACAAACTGTTGTACAGTTTGGCGGAATTTGTTGTACAAATATAAACATGCTGTCTTATGTGAATAAACGTTTTTTTTTTTTTTATCAACTTTGTGTTTCCCCACTGGGAATCGAACCCAGGACCTCCGGATCGGGAGCCCATGGCACTAGCCACTAGACCACGGAGGCAGTTATCCGATGATGACTGACCAGCTTACGCTGCATGCAGTCGCATCCAGTGAGCCAACATCGGCGAGTCCCATCTATCAGCCAGCAACAGGATGCTGTTGGAGCTGCCGCGCACACGGGCAAGCAATGAAGCACACCGCTTGCGCACAATAGCCGCAAAACCGTCAACTTGTAATTTTAATGAACACTATGAGGTGAGGTTACCTCTTTAAACTTTATGTTTAAATTCAGAAACGATTGGCTCGAACTTAAACTTCTAAATTTTGAGTTTTCAAAATTTTGCGACCGCGGTCGATCCACTACATATATTTCATTAGAGCGGATCGTCCGCCCTAAATTATATGCAGCCGTCGGTCGCTAGCGGCTCTCTGTCAATAAAATTTGACAAACATGTTTTGCGGCTAGTGATTTTTTTCTTCTTTGGTTCTTGACAGAGGTGGATAGACTCGATCGATACCCACTCGACAGAAGAAGAAGACAGAAGTTAAATTTTAATATAAGCAAATCATAAATTTTTTACAACTCTGTTTTGTAGTTTCAAAACTTGATTATCTTTTAATTTGTAAAGAGAAACAAACTAATTTGAGGACCGCAAAACACGTTGGTACCCATTCGAAAATATAATAGTGTTGAGGTGAATGGACTTGACAATATAAAATGAAAAATATCGATAGTTCAGTTTTTTGTATTTATGCTTTATTTCCTTTGGCAAGTGTAACATAATTGCGTTCCAAAATACCTTGGATTGGAGTAACTCTCGATAGATCTCTTATTTGCCGGAACCATTTAGAGAACATCGCTCAAAAGACCAAGTCGGATGAAAGAAAACTTCATGCTGCGGGATGAAAGAAAACTTCATGCTGCGAAAAGGATGAAAGAAAACTTCATGATGCGGAAATGCGAATGCTGAGATCGATATGTGGAGTAACAAGATTGGATAAGATAAAGAATGAGTACATAAGAGGAAGTTTGAAAGTTGCGCCAATTACCAACAAAGTAAGAGGAAATCGCCTTGCGTGGTATGGCCATGTTATGCGGAGGGATGAAAGTCATATAGGCAAAAGGGTAATGAATTTGAATGTGGATGGATATGTTGGGAGAGGATGACCAAAGAAAAGATGGATGGACTGCGTGAAAGATGATATGTCTTTGGCGAGAAGGGCGTCCGGTTGATGGTGTATATTTACAGAATGTTCAGGTTGGTAAATGCAATAAAACATATAAATATTGTCATACTAAATCGCAAGAAATAACCAAGTAACTAAAGCTGCGGCGTCTGTACAACAATGGCAGTTTGACAATCTGTCAGTAGTGAAAAATATATTTACAAAAGAGTTTGCGTCTAATGAGGTTGGACGCTACATGTCTAAAACAGGTGTGAGTGCTGAACTGACGGCTGACAGGGATGAATGGAAGAAGAAAACGTACTGCGCCGACGATGATGATGACTGATGACTGATGCTCAAAAGACCAAGTCACGGGTTAATCTGATGGAAGATTAAGGTTCCGATGTGCTGAGGACATCTGCACTGGCCAAATTATATATACTTTACTGCGGAGTCCTGTGCCTTGGTCTGGTACCGGAGTGAACACACCTCTAAAGAAGACGTGCGGAATGCGGATGCTCGGCGACCGACCCCCACACCGTGTCTAAAAAATCGATAGTACAACTATCAACAGTTAGGCAACAATAGTTTTCATTTTTGTGTTTTGACAGCTAGCCGCTGCGACCACGCCACTCGTAGTTTTTTTTTTTTTTTCTGGCAGCAAATGAAGAGCGGACGTGCGTCTCTATATAACTAATTCCATGCCGCTTTTTTTGGCGTACGAATATAATTACAGCGTAAGGAAGCTGAAATTTGGTTAAAAGTACAATTTCAAGAGGAATGATATAATAAAACTCAACCCAAAGTATTTTTTTGTCAAAAATTACTAAAAACATCCATAAGTTTTTGAAGTTAGAACTAAACTAAAAATCTCCGAACATACGTGTCAAATTATCACAGGTTAAAATAGGGTAAAATAAAATAATTTGTCGTTAAAGTGAACATTTCAATATTTATTCAATTTATGATATTCAATTTATGATATACAAATCTATCTTAAATAACCCTCAAAACGTTGTCAGACGTGGCGAAACGACCTTCGTATATGTCGTTAACGCTCTGCCTACCCCATTAGGGATAAAGGCGTGATTATATGTATGTATGTATGATATTCAAGAGAAATGTGTTTACAAAATGCAGATTGGCATACGGTTTCTTTATCGACTTCTTTTTCTTTATTGATTCTCATGTATGTGTAGTAGATAGGGCCGCTGCCTCCTGTGCAAGGAGGTCGTGGTTCGAATCCCACCACGTACCAATGTTTGTTCGGTTTTCGATTTTTTTTTTCTGTGCCTCGGAAGCTTGGACGAAACAACCTTCGTCCAAGCGCGGAAGGCACGTAAAGCCGTTGGTCCCAGTTAATGTAGTTTAATACCGTAGATATTAGTCGTTAAGCCATGTCAGATACCAGTGCTAAGCATTGGCAGCTTGGAAACAGTGACCTAATCTAGGATTGGGTCTGGTTTCCCTTCTGAGTTGCGGAGGTCAGATGGCAGTCGCTCTGTGTACAAGCCAGTACCCTCGTTCAATCTCCTACATGCGACGAAGCTTGGGGTCCAAACTACACCCTCATTGGCAATAGGTTACTCCCTGCGGTGTACAATGTACTATGTACAGCCTCCGTAGTCTAGTGGCTAGTGCCATGGACTCCCGATCCGGAGGTCCTGGGTTCGATTCCCAGGTGGAAAAGCTGATATTTGAGAATTTATCACTTTGTGAATTTTTCTCCAGTTTGGTTAGGAAATTGCGGGCTAAATCACCTGATTGTCCGAAAAGAAAAAGATTTCGTGCTTCGGAGGGCACGTTAAACCGTCGGTCCCGGTTGCTGTCTTTGATAGTGGTCGTTACTCTAACCATGTCAAAGGCCTGATAGTCGTGCTACTAGGCGGTTTAAAAACTCTGACACCAGGGTTCGTCGAGTCCATAGACTCGATACCCACTCGACAGAAGAAGAAGAATGCACTATTTTCATATGGTATATAGATAGGGTAACTATTTTTAGAACTAGAATTTTCAGTTGTTGGTCGGCATTCGACTCTACTATGCAATAGAATCTATGCATATTTTTGTTTTGTGTCTGAATAATACCGAATAATATTATAATTACAACAGTGAAAAAAGAATTGGAATTAATAAAAAATAAAAAACACCAATCTTGGTTTTTTTCAATTTTTTTTTTTTTTTTTTTTTAAAATACCTATTGTGTCTTTTCGAAGAGAAAGAGATCTCTCTCTCTCTCTCTTCGAAAAGACATTTTATATGGAATTAGTATTGCGCTCCTGTTATGTGACGTCAGGTCGGATCTCTCTTTTTAACCAACGACTGGTGCGAACTGTGGCGACACAAACTTTAAATTAATTGGAGCCAAAATATAAACATTTTAATGAAATTTTTTATTTAGCGGAAATCGCAACCAATTCTCCATTTCATAACACACTAGCTGTACCCGCGACTTCGTACGCCTGGTTTGTATGGAAAAAAGGCATGGCCGAACCTACCTACTGAAAACTCTTCTCCGCGCGTAGGAACGGGATCTGCTAACCCGCGCGCGGAAGCGTGTTTCGCATTGTCTGATGTTCACACTGCGTGTTTTCCATACAAACTGGGGAACTTATTTAATGTTAGAATGTTTTGCGTGATTATTTCTAACCTGGGCTGGACACCAGGTAATTAAAAAAATAGTCAAATAAAAAGTCCCTTTAAGATCGATTAAAACGACCGAAATTCAAAATCCTTCTAAGTCATGAGGCGTGATTATTTGTGTCGTAACTTTGATTTTGAATAATGCTCAGAGGAATAAAAAAAGGTCCATAAAAATCGGTTAAAAACAGCAAAACTTCAATTCCCTGCCTACCCCTAAGTCAGGTAGCGTAATTTTAGGTATCCTAAGTTCCAACCCGGGTAACAAACAGTTGAATAAAAAAAGTCCCATCGAAATCGGTTCAGTAGTTTGGCGTGATGTGGTACATACAGACAGACAAAAAAAAACATTTTGATCTTTATACATACATACATACATATAGTCACGCCTTTATCCCTAATGGGGTAGGCAGAGCGCAAACGACCTAACAAAGGTCGTTTCGCCACGTCTGACACAGTTCTGAGGGTTATTCAAGATAGACTTGTATGTATATTGCTGTACTGACAGGTTGGCAGCCCATCGCCTAAATTACAATATACTGAAACCCTCGGATCCCTTAGCTGATTTTTACAGCATGCCCGGGAGGAAATGCAGCTGGCACATTCTATGTTTTTCTCTCGCTCCCAGGCCAGCATGGAAGACCTTTAGACCTTTTTTGATCTTTATATCGTTAATAATGCTATAAATCTGACTTCTATAGTTACTCTTTTACTGTACATGCGGCCAGGCTGTGGAACGCACTACCGCACACAGTTCGTGACAGTCCATAGCTATCTCTGTGTTCAAAAAGCGAGTTAAAGAGCATTATCTTTCACTTTCCAATTAATCAGTATATATATATGTTATATTTATATATCATATTGATGTATTTAATCTATAAAGCAGTATATTGTTTATTTATTTCATAAGTATATATAATTAATATTTATTAGTAGGATTATTTAGCATATTTTTCTTGTAATTGTGTTTGTTCTTTTTTTTTTTTGGTAATAAGTAAATTATAATTTATTCTTTTCAATATTTTTAATTGTGCACGTCGTATCTGCCTCTCAGAATGCTATTTCACTAGCCTAGGTCTGCTGGAAGAGATTTCTTTTTAGAAATAAGCTGTGTTGTGTCTTTGTTTTATATGTATATGTTCTTTGTATTTTATTGTGTACAATAAACTGTTAAATAAATAAATAAATGCCTGCTGCAATTATTTTCTTGTAAAAATATTCAATGTACAGACACGACCTTTCTAGAGATTTATTATTTGTATCACTACATAGTTTGTATGCTTAGATCTTTAAAACTACGCAACGGATTTTAATTCGGTTTCTTTTAATGGATAGAGTGATTCAATAGGAAGGTTTATATGTATAATACATGCAGAATATAGTAGAGAAACACTGATGATTTCCGTCCGAAGCCGGGGCGGGTCGCTAGTATATAATAATTTATAGTAGTATGCAAGCTTAGTATTACAAATGTGCCAAAAGTGGCCAATTTTAGCACATTTGAATTATGATATTATGGCTTAAAGAACAGAAAATTATTTGCGATTCCCGCTAAACGTGAAATATTAATGAAAAAGTTTATATTTTGGACACAATTAATTTATTACTATAGAGGGCGCCACTGTGCTCTGATACTTAAACTAATGAGTATTTTTGTTTTTAGGTTGCGGCATTAGAAGACTTTGGGCCGGTATCAATTGTCTTTACATACATACATAAAATCACGCCTTTATCCCTTACGGGGTAGGCAGAGCGTAAAACGCCTCGTAACAGGCGCTTTCGCCACGTTTGACAAAAATTGAGGAAAAATTTCAGATTGTAATGATTTGTATTGCTGTAGCCCATCGCCTAAATTACAATACACCGTAACCCTCGAGTCCCTTTTGCTGACTTCTACAGCATGCCCGGAAGGAAGGGCAGCTGGAACATTCTATGTTTTTCTATCTCTCCTAGTCCAGCATGAAAGAATTGTTTTTATGATGAATATCATAAATATGAATATAAAAGGTAGGGAAACGTTTCTTTTTTAAATTCTTTCACATGTAGTTCGTATTTTTAACGTTGAGTAATCGATCACATAGTGTTTTGCGGCGCATAAACAGTTTTTTCTTAGCAATTTATAGATTCAAATTTCGGAGCCGCAGACGATAACCCTGTTACAAACATTATGTTTTGCGGTTGACTTTCTTTTAAGTTGTAAAGCTTAAACAGGTTATGGGCCGCAAAACAAGTTGGTATCGATAGCGCAACGTTAAAAAAACGAAGTTTATATATGTGTATGGTGACAACAATTCTTACTGATGATTAAAAATAGTCAGGGGATTACCCTATTTTATTTGTAACGTTAATATAATTTTGAGGGAAATTTATGTTACTTGCTTGTTGCATTGCAGGCCCGTGTCCATAAAGTGCCGGACTAGCAATGAAGCCAGGCATTCCTTTGATCACTGGATAGAACTTATTCAGATTTATATCACTATACTTATTCATTGTCATTTTGATGGCATTTGTTTGAAAATGTATCTCATTAATCTTGTCATCCAAATTAAGTTTGCTCTCCTCATTTCTTGCCAATGTAAGTATCATTTGATTTATTTCGTTTAAGAAGGTTATTTTGTCTGATTTGAACTTCTCTATGCTTTTCAACATGTCGTCTATGGACTGATCCAAATCGGCTATATCAGCGGAATGTTTTTCGTATTGCTTTATCAACTTTATGGCTAGAGTTTCGTGGTCAGTAAAGTCTTTTCTATACGCTCGTCCAGTTAAAATCTGAGACGGTCTGCTAAATTTCATCAATAATTGCCTCAAATAATAAATTAGGTAATGAAACCTATTCTCCTTTACTGGCACCTCATCCCACAGAACAAAATCGAAAGTGAATCTAAAATCATTAGCAATCGTCGACCAGAAATCCCACCATAATTCTTCAACCTTGCTTTTAGGTTCCGAGCTTCGGGTTGCTGTTACTGCTGCTGTCGCATTGGGCTCAACAGTCGTCGTTTCTGGAACTCTGTCTTCTATATCGTAATTATAACACTCATAAGGGAACGGTCGTATGAAATATCTTGTAGAATTCAGACAGTCTTTGAAATCCACATTTTTATCTGTTCGAGGTTCAACTCTTTCTACAAAAACAGGGTTCTCTATCGAATATTGCCTTCTTGCGCTATCTGAAAATGAGTCTTGTGGAACTTCTTTGTCCCATCTTCCCCTTAATAAGCACAATTTATACTTTTCAGTCTCCACGGCACTCATATTAGCTTTTCTCGTACATGCGGTAGGGTGACCAGGCATTACTTTAAGCCAGTCCACTTGTCTCACTTGACCATTAATTTCATTCCGCCTCCATTGTTTTGTTTTAAAAGACAATTTGTTTGGTATTGTGTTTACTACAGTCAACTGAAGTATCGCCATAAATACAATGTAATTTCGTAACATTATTAGCTATTTTGAAGTACCTGTGTTCTAAGGTAATTTGTGCCTTAAACATTGCTACTTTTGAGACTGCTTGTTACAACAGTTGTGTTTTCTAAACAAAAGAGATTTTATTTCAACAAGCACCGAATGGATGTTGAAATACTGATTAACTGCATTGTTACCTCATTTTTGGGGACCGTAGTTAACTAGAAACCTTTATCATCTCGCCAAGTCAGTCTGCACGTCTGTAGAGCGTCTATACGTTGAGCCCGATGATGTAGTGGATAGGGCCGCTGCCTTTTTCCGTGCTTCGGAAGGCACGCTAAGCCGTTGCTCCCAGTTAATATCGTTTAACACCGTAGATATTAGTGGTTCAGCCATGTCAGATGCCAGTGCTAAGCATTGGCGGATTGAAAACTCTGACCTGACCTAATCTAGGATTGAGTCTGGTTTCCCTTCGGGGTTGTGGAGGTCAAATGGCAGTCGCTCTGTGTAAAAGCCAGGACCCTCATTCAATCACCTAGATTAGGTAGCTGACCCCGTGAGATACGGGATAAGGCTAGCGAGATGACAAGTCTGTTCTGTATTGTTTTGTTTCCGTCCCAGATGTTTTTGTCTCGAGATATTTGCAATATTTTTATAATTTGCGTCTGTGTGTTTTTAATTTGTACCTGGACTCAAACTCAGGATACAAATATTATTATTACCAGCCTGTGGGGTCCCACTGCTGGGCAAAGGTCTCTTCTTCTTTCTTGCATGTCTCACGGTCCTGTGCAATCTCCCACCAATCTTCGCGATAAGCTTAACATACAGACATATAATCACGCCTTTATCCCTAATGGGTTAGGCAGAGCGTAAACGACCTAAACAAAGGTCGTTCCGCCACGTCTGACAAAGTTTGAGGGTTATTTAAGATAGATTTGTAGGTATATTGCTTAGTGACAGGTGGCCAGCCCATCGCCTAAATTACAATATACTGAAACCCTCGGATCCTTTAGCTGGTTTTTACAGCATGCCCGGGAGGAACTGCAGCTGGCACAAACTATGTTTTTCTCTCGCTCCCAGTCCAGCATGGAAGTTAAGTTAAGATAAGCTTTAAGATCGAGCGATTTCCATCATGAGGTCATGAGGTGTCCACTCTGTGAGGATCCTAGCCCACCGCTCCTTGTGCATCCGGCTGACGTGTCCTGACCAGTACCATTTGAGTTTGGCTGACTTGCGACCCACATCGGCTATCCCAGTTTTGGAACGTAGGGTGGTGTTTCTAATGCGATCTTGTCGCTTGACGCCCAGAATGCTACGTTCCATCACTGTTTGGCAAACCTTGAGTTAGGACTTCTGATTCTCAGTCACAGACAGTGACCAAGTTTGAGCACCGTAGGTACAAATAATCCTGGGTAAAAAAAACCGTTTAGTCCGGTGACCCATTATATACACTTTGTAGTAAGGTGCAAACAGGGACGCTCAGAAAAAAAAAGTAAAATAAAAATATTTACCTACAAATTTATCTTAAAAAAACCCTCAAACCTTTGTCAGACGTGACGGAACGATCTTTGTTTAGGCCGTTTACGCTCTGCCTACCCCATTAGGGATAAAGGCGTGATTATATGTATGTAAGTATATACAAAAAGCGATCATGTTACTTAAATTAGGGGGTAGGCAGGAAATAGTACATTGTTATTATTATTATTTAACAATTTATTGTACACATAAACATACATAAGACACAAATATAAAATACAATAGCACAACAGGGACAGCTTTTCTCTAAAAAGAAATCTCTTCCAGCTGACCTACGGTAGTGAGAGTGCGTCAGTGAGGCAGATAAGGCGTGTACAATTTTATTATAATATATGTAAAATTACATTAAATAAAATTCAAAGCCTAATATCATAATAAAAAACAATAAATGTACATAATAATACATATACAATACTACAATCTACATAAATATAGTAGTAAATAAATAATCTATAATACTAGTATAATAACACATAATGATTATATAAATTGCAGATAACTAGCTAACGTTATAAAAATATGACAATAGCGAATTAATTTGGAAGAGAAAGATCATACTCTTTTACTCGCTATTTGAAAACTTTGATAGAAGGACTTGATAGTCCTTGTGCGGGAGGAGTTCAACAGTCTGGCTGCATGTACAGTGAAGGAGTAGCTGAAGAAGTCAGAGAGAAGAGAATGTTTGAAAAGACACAATAGGAATATCTCGGTGTTTTGTATTTTTATTAATTCCAATTCTAGTTTCACTGTTGTTATTATTTATTATTCGATACTAGCTGTGCCCGCGACTTCGTACGCCCGGTTTGTATGGAAGACACGCAGTGTCGAACATACTGAAAACGCTTCTCCGCGCGTAGGAGCGGGATCTGCTAACCCGCGCGCGGAAGCGTGTTTCGCATTGTCTGATCTTTGTTTTTGTATGGAAAACACGATTCCGCGCCCGAGCTAGCAGATCCCGCTCATACGCGCGGAGAAGCGTTTCAGTATGTTCGACACTGCGTGTTTTCCATAAAAACTGGGGAACTTACTCAATATTAGAATGTTTTGCGTGATTATTTCAAACCTAGGCTGGACACCAAGTAATTAAAAAAACTCAGTCAAATAAAAAGTCCCTTTAAGATCGGTTAAAACCGAAACCGAAATTCAATATCCTTCCTACCTCCTTAGTCATGTCAAGAGGCGTGATTATTTGTGTCGTAACTTTGATTTAAGAAAATGCTCAGTTGAATAAAAAAGTTCCATTAAAATCGGTTAAAAAACAGCAAAATTTTAATTTTCTGCCTACCCCTTAAAACAGATATCGTAATTTTAGGTATACTTAGATGCAATCCGGGTAACACACAGTTGAATAAAAAAAGTCCCACCGAAATCGGTTCAGTAGTTTGGCATGATGTGGTACATACAGACAGACAGACAGACAAAAAAATAAGTTTTGATGTGTATATCGTTAATAATGCCTGCTGCAATTTTTTTTTTAAATATACAATGTACAGACATGACCCTTTTAGTGATTTATTATATGAATAGATAATAATTTATAGTAGTATGCAAGCTTTGTATTACAAATGTGACAAAAGTGGCCAATTTTAGCACATTTGTAATACAAAGCTTACAACCTTAGTTTGGATTATGATATTACTAGCGACCCGCACCGGCTAGGCGGCTTCGCACGGAAATCATCAGTGTTTCTCTACTATATTTATTATGCATGTATTATACATATAAACCTCCCTCTTGAATCACTCTATCCATTAAAAGAAACCGCATCAAAATCCGTTGCGTAGTTTTGAAGATCTAAGCATACATAGGGATATAGGGACAGAGAAAGCGACCTTGTTTTATACTATGTAGTGATAGTACATACATACATACATATCATCACGCCTTTATCCCTAATGGGGTAGGCAGAGCGTAAACGACCTAAACAAAGGCCGTTTCGCCACGTCTGACAAAGTCTTGACGGCCATTCAAGAAAGATTTGTACGTATATTGCTGTAGTGACAGGTTGTCAGCCCATCGCCTATATTACAATATACTGAAACCCTCAGATCCCTTAGCTGGTTTTAACAGCATGCTCGGGAGAAAATGCAGCTGGCGCATTCTATGTTTTTCTCTCACTCCCAGTCCATGGAAGATAGTGATGGCTTATAAAATAAAAAAATATTTGCGATTCCCGCTAAACGTAAAATATTAATGAAAAAGTTTATGTTTCGGACACAATTAATTTATTACTATAGAGGGCGCCACTGTGCTCTGATACTTAAACTAATGAGTATTTTTGTTTTTAGGTTGCGGCATTAGAAGACTTTGGGCCAGTATCAATTGTTTTTACATACATACATAAAATCACGCCTTTATCCCTTACGGGGTAGGCAGAGCGTAAAACGCCTCGTAACAGGCGCTTTCGCCACGTCTGACAAAAATTGAGGGAAAATTTTAGATTTTAATGATTTGTATTGCTGTAGCCCATCGCCTAAATTACAATACACCGTAACCCTCGAGTCCCTTTTGCTGACTTCTACAGCATGCCCGGAAGAAAGGGCAGCTGGAACATTCTATGTTTTTCTATCTCTCCTAGACCAGCATGAAAGAATTGTTTTTATGATGAATATCATAAATATGAATATAAAAGGTAGGGAAACGTTTCTTTTTTAAATTCTTTCACATGTAGTTCGTATTTTTAACGTTGAGTAATCGATCACATAGTGTTTTGCGGCGCATAAACAGTTTTTTCTTTGCAATTTAGCAGACATTCAAATTTCGGAGCCGCGGACGATAACCCTGTTACAAACATTATGTTTTGCGGTTGACTTTCTTTTAAGTTGTAAAGCTTAAACAGGTTATGGGCCGCAAAACAAGTTGGTATCGATAGCGCAACGTTAAAAAAACGAAGTCTATATATGTGTATGGTGACAACAATACTTACTGATGATTAAAAATAGTCATGGGATTACCCTATTTTATTTGTAACGTTAATATAATTTTGAGGGAAATTTATGTTACTTGCTTGTTGCATTGCAGGCCCGTGTCCATAAAGCGCCGGACTAGCAATGAAGCCAGGCATTCCTTTGATCACTGGATAGAACTTATTCAGATTTATATCACTATACTTATTCATTGTCATTTTGATGGCATTTGTTTGAAAATGTACCTCATTAATCTTGTCATCCAAATTAAGTTTGCTCTCCTCATTTCTTGCCAATGTAAGTATCATTTGATTTATTTCGTTTAAGAAGGTTATTTTGTCTGATTTGAACTTCTCTATGCTTTTCAACATGTCGTCTATGGCTTGATCCAAATCGGCTATATCAGCGGAATGTTTTTCGTATTGCTTTATCAACTTTATGGCTAGAGTTTCGTGGTCAGTAAAGTCTTTTCTATACGCTCGTCCGGTTAAAATCTGAGACGGTCTATGGAATATCCAGAAAAACATAAAAAGGGACCCTCCCTTTTTATGTTTTTCTGGATACGCATAACGTAAAGGTCATATGCTTCTGAAATTATAACTTTAAGGGCAGCTCTGAGTTCAGAAAAAGAATTGTAAATCGATTTATCATTAGTCGCTTTCCAGTTTTGATGTAATTGTGCCTTATATTCTAAGACTTTAATAATATCAATTGTATACCAAACAGGATAACGTCTAGCTGTACCTTTAGGACGAGATTTTTTAGGTGTACTTTGATCAAAAATATTGTAGACGGTGATATAAAATAATTGGACAGCTCTGTCTACATCTGGAGTGGAGCATCAAAAACTGAATCCCAAATGGCTTGAGAGAATAATTGATAAATCAATACGAAATCTGCTTTTGCAAAATTCCAGTCTCTAGCATTGTAAATATTACTGGGTGGTAGTAGAGGATTGTTGATTTTAGATTCTGTTACTGGCAAGGATATATCAAGCGGTGGATGATGTTTATCTGCATATGGCACTAATCCATTCATAGCTTTACTTACACTCACCTCATCACAATTGTCAATACCAATACTACATCTAGCTTAACCCCTCGGCCATTCATTATATCACTAGCATCCTTCAATCCACATACATTTAAAAAGTATCCAAAGTAGGCATCAATTGTTCTAAAAGCGCTATTTAAATTTAGGTCTCCTAATATTACAACTTTACTATTAATGTTAGACAAGTTCATTTCAACTTTTGAAAACCACTGCATATAAATCTCATCTTTTGATGATGGTGGGATATATACTATACACACATGAAAGTTTACATTATTAAAAGAAAATGAAGTCCATAGATCTTCCCCCCGTTCCGTTTCCATTTCGACACGACGCTGCAGAGAAATATCAGGAGAAGCCATAAGAAATACTCCTCCCCCAGCAGTCAAGATTGGACTCCGTGACAACGATAAGATTAGCTTCCATTGCCATTGGTATGGGCTATGATCATCATCACTACTTTCTACGGTGTCTATATGTTCTGTACTTTTAGTGACTGGATCTTCTTTAGTTATTTTGTTTGAGATATGTGTAGGGTTTGCCATATTGATGTTCCCATTCACTTGAACGTCTGAGGTTACTATTTCTTCTTTACCAGGTGTCGATGGAGGATTAGCTTTGTTTGGGGTTGTTTTGGTTTTACGTCGTTTTTGCTTACTTTTTTTGGGACTTTCAGTATTATCTTTCAGTGGAGGCTGAAGGGCTTCAATATTCATATAAGGTTGGGATTTATAAACGTTTTTTTTTTAAATGCTTTCATATATATATGTGTATGGTGACAACAATTCTTACTCATATCCCTAGACTTATCCCGTATCTCACGGGGTCGGCTACCTTATCTAGGGGATTGAACGAGGGTACTGGTTTGTACACAGAGCGACTGCCATCTGACCTCCGCAACCCAGAAGGAAACCAGACCCAATCCTAGATTAGGTCAGAGTTTTCAAGCCGCCAATGCTTAGAACTGGCCTCTGATATGGCTTAACAACAATTCTTACTGATGATTAAACATAGTCATGGGATTACACAATTTTATTTTCAACGTTAATAAAATTTTGAGGGAAATTTATGTTACTTGCTTGTTGCATTGCAGGCCCGTGTCCATAAAGCGCCGGACTAGCAATGAAGCCAGGCATTCCTTTGATCACTGGATAGAACTTGTTCAGATTTATATCACTATACTTATTCATTGTCATTTTGATGGCATTTGTTTGAAAATGTATCTCATTAATCTTGCCATCCAAATTAAGTTTGCTCTCCTCATTTCTTGCCAATGTAAGTATCATTTGATTTATTTCGTTTAAGAAGGTTATTTTGTCTGATTTGAACTTCTCTATGCTTTTCAACATGTCGTCTATGGACTGATCCAAATCGGCTATATCAGCGGAATGTTTTTCGTATTGCTTTATCAACTTTATGGCTAGAGTTTCGTGGTCAGTAAAGTCTTTTCTATACGCTCGTCCAGTTAAAATCTGAGACGGTCTGCTAAATTTCATCAATAATTGCCTCAAATAAAAAATTAGGTAATGAAACCTATTCTCCTTCACTGGCACCTCATCCCACAGAACAAAATCGAAAGTGAATCTAAAATCATTAGCAATCGTCGACCAGAAATCCCACCATAATTCTTCAACCTTGCTTTTAGGTTCCGAGCTTCGGGTTGCTGTTACTGCTGCTGTCGCATTGGGCTCAACTGTCGTCGTTTCTGGAACTCTGTCTTCTATATCGTAATTATAACACTCATAAGGGAACGGTCGTATGAAATATCTTGTAGAATTCAGACAGTCTTTGAAATCCACGTTTTTATCTGTCCGAGGTTCAACTCTTTCTACAAAAACTGGGTTCTCTATCGAATATTGCCTTCTTGCGCTATCTGAAAATGAGTCTTGTGGGACTTGTTTGTCCCATCTTCCCCTTAATAAGCACAATTTATACTTTTCAGTCTCCACGGCACTCATATTAGCTTTTCTCGTACATGCGGTAGGGTGACCAGGCATTACTTTAAGCCAGTCCACTTGTCTCACTTGACCATTAATTTCATTCCGCCTCCATTGTTTTGTTTTAAAAGACAATTTGTTTGGTATTGTGTTTACTACAGTCAACTGAAGTATCGCCATAAATACAATGTAATTTCGTAACATTATTAGCTATTTTGAAGTACCTGTGTACTCAGGTAATTTGTGCCTTAAACATTGCTACTTTTGAGACTGCTTGTTACAGCAGTTGTGTTTTCTAAACAAAAAATATTTTATTTCAACAAGCACCGAATGGATGTTGAAATACTGATTAACAGCATTGTTACCTCATTTTTGGGGACCGTAGTTAACTAGAAACCTTTATCATCTCGCCAAGTCAGTCTGCACGTCTGTAGAGCGTCTATACGTTGAGCCCGATGATGTAGTGGATAGGGCCGCTGCCTTTTTCCGTGCTTCGGAAGGCACGCTAAGCAGTTGGTCCCAGTTAATATCGTTTAACACCGTAGATATTTGTGGTTCAGCCATGTCAGATGCCAGTGCCAACGGCTTGAAAATTCTGACCTAATCTAGGATTAAGACTGGTCTTCCTTCTGGGTTGCAGAGGTCAGTCGCTCTGTGTAAACACCAGGACCCTCTTTCAATCACCTAGATTAGGTAGCTGACCCCGTGAGATACGGGATATGGCTAGGGAGATGACGAGTCTAACCGTCTGTTCTGTATTGTTTTGTTTCCGTCCCAAATGTTTCGAGGTATTTGCAATATTTTTATAATTTGCGTCTGTGTGTTACCTGGACTCAAACTCAGGGTACAAATATTATTATTACCAGCCTGTGGGGTCCCACTGCTGGGCAAAGGTCTCTTCTTCTTTCTTGCATGTCTCACGGTCCTGTGCAATCTCCCACCAATCTTCGCGATAAGCTTAACATACATACATACATATAATCACGCCTTTATCCATAATGGGTTAGGCAGAGCGTAAACGACCTAAACAAAGGTCGTTCCGCCACGTCTGACAAAGTTTGAGGGTTATTTAAGATAGATTTGTAGGTATATTGCTTAGTGACAGGTGGTCAGCCCATCGCCTAAATTACAATATACTGAAACCCTCGGATCCCTTAGCTGGTTTTTACAGCATGCCCGGGATCAACTGCAGCTGGCACAATCTATGTTTTTCTCTCGCTCCCAGTCCAGCATGGAAGTTAAGTTAAGATAAGCTTTAAGATCGAACGATTTCCATCATGAGGTCATGAGGTGTCCCACTCTGTGAGGATCCTAGCCCACCGCTCCGTGTGCATCCGACTGACGTGTCCTGACCAGTACCATTTGAGTTTGGCTGACTTGCGACCCACATCGGCTATACCAGTTTTGGAACTTAGGGTGGTGTTTCTAAAGCGATCTTGTCGCTTGACGCCCAGAATGCTACGTTCCATCGCTGTTTGGCAAACCTTGAGTTTTGACTTCTGATTATCAGTGAGTGTCAAAGTTTGAGAACCATAGGTACATTTATAATCTAGGGTAAAATAACAATTAACCTACAAATTTATCTTAAAAAAACCCTCAAACCTTTGTCAGACGTGACGGAACGATCTTTGTTTAGGCCGTTTACGCTCTGCCTACCCCATTAGGGATAAAGGCGTGATTATATGTATGTAAGTATGTAAAAAAGCGTTACTTACATTTTAAGTAACATGATCGATTTAATTGTTATTTTATTCTGTGTACTAGTTGACATAAGTAATTTAATTTCTTGTTTTAATATTATTATATCATACATATATACATACATACATAAAATCACGCCTTTATCCCTTACGGGGTAGGCAGAGCGTAAAACGCCTCGTAACAGGCGCTTTCGCCGTCTGACAAAAAATGAGGGCAAATTTTAGATTGTAATGATTTATATTTCTGTTATTATTATATCAATTGACATTATTTAAATTATATTTTTAGTATAATTATTTTTAGTATATCTTCCATACTGGACTGGGAGAGAAAGAAAAACATAGAATGTTCCAGTTGCCCTTCCTCCCGGGCATGCTGTAAAAGTCAGCAAAAGGGATTCGAGGGTTACAGTGTATTGTAATTTAGGCGATGGGCTGACAACCTGTCACTACAGCAATACACATTACAATCTAAAATTGCCCTCAATTTATGTCAGATGTGGCGAAGGCGCTTTTTAGGAGGCATTTTACGCTCTGCCTACCCCGTAAGGGATAAAGGCGTGATTTTATGTATGTATGTATATTTTTAGTATTAAGTATTTTCAAACACAATGTATTATTATTGTTAGTGAAATAAATATATGAAATTTGGGGGTAGCTGCCTCCGTGGTATACTGGCTAGTGCCATGGAGTCCTGATCCGGAGTTCCTGGGTTCGATTCCCAGAGGGGAAACACAAAGTTGATATTTGAGAATTTATCACTTTGTGAATGTCACCAGTTTGGTTTGGATATTGCAGGCTGAATCACCCGACTGTCCGAAAAAGAAAAAGATTTCGTGCTTCGGAGGGCACGTTAAGCCGTAATCTCTTATTCTGATGGGACAAATTGACTAACGAACAGAGAGAAATCAGGCGCAAGACCGACTATTTACTTGCCAATCCCACAGCATGGATCATCTTACTTTTCGAACAATCAGGTGAACAGCCTGCACTGTCCTAACCAAACTAGAAACAACAACACAAATTCATTGTCCCTCGCCGGGAATCGAACCCGGGACCTGAGGGTCGAGAGCCCATGGCTCAGACCGCTAGGCCACGGAGGCTGTTAATTCATCATCTCCCTAGCCTTATCCTATATCTCACGGGGTCGGCTACCTAATCCAGGGGATTGAACGAGGGTACTAGTTTTTACACAGAGCGACTGCCATCTGACCTCCGCAACCCAGAAGGGAAACCAGACCCAATCCTAGATTAGGTCAGAGTTTTTAAGCCACCAATGCTTAGCACTGGCCTCTGATATGGCTTAACGACTAATATCTACGGTATTAAACGATATTATCCGGGACCAACGGCTTAACGTGCCTTCCGAAGCACGGAAAAAACGCCGAAGTAACGTACATATGAAATTCGAAAACCGAAAAACACATTGGTACGTGGTGGGATTCGAACCACGACCTCCCGCTCAGGTGGCAGCGGCCCTATCCACTACACCATCGGGCTCTTAATTATGTACGGAGGCTGTTAATTATGTACCTAATAATTAGCAATAACATGCTTGATTAAAAGTGATACGTTGGGTTGATTGATTTAGCATCTCCACACGAGGCATCTTATGTATCCAGTTCATTATCTAATTCAAACGATAGGTAGAATATGGCGGTATGTCCTATGCTACTCATATTTCTAATAAGTAAGTAAGGAAAACTACATTCAATCCTACTAATTTACGAGGTGTAAGGGACAGAGTCCCGCAAACTAATCGAATCACTAGAAAAATCTTTCGGGAAATGAAAAAAAATATGGTTATCTTTAGAAACTGTTTGATCCAAGTGGTCAATTTGTATGTGAAAGTCAATTATTTTTTGTGAAAGTTTCGTTGACTGAACGTCCGGGACGCTCGCCCTTACACCCTGTATCTCTCTCTCTCTATCCTTGTCTTCCATGCTGGACTGGGAGAGATAGAAACACATAGAATGTTCCAGCTGCCCTTCCCCCCGGGCATGCTGTAGAAGTCAGCAAAAGGGCCTCGAGGGTTACAGTGTATTGTAATTATTAGGCGATGGGCTGACAACCTGTCACTATAGCAATACACATTGCTATCAAAAATTGCCTTCAATTTTAGTCAGACGTGGCTAAAGCGCCTTTTACGAGGCTTTTGACGCTCTGCCTACCCCGAAAGGAATAAAGGCGTGATTTTATGTATGTATGTATATATCTGATGGTGGGGTCTGCCTACTCCGTTTTCAATTTCCACTTCGCTCTATTTGACGTGTCTAACTCCATCACTCCGCGGGAACTAAGATCTTTTCGGACCACATCCAACCATCTGGTCTTCGGTCTTCCCCTCCTTCGGACCCCCTGGACGTTTAGATTAAGCACTGTGTTTCCACTACTATGTACCACTACATAGTATAAAACAAAGTCGCTTTCTCTGTCCCTATATCCCTATGTATGCATAACTCTTTAAAACTACGCAACGGATATTGATGCGGTTTCTTTTAATGGATAAAGTGACTTAAGAGGAAGGTTTATATGTATAATACATGCATAATATGGTAGAGAAACACTGATAATTTCCGTGCGAAGCCGAGGCGGGTCGCTAGTTTTCATATATAGAACCATTTGTCGTGCAGTGCCGCGCCGCGCTGTGCCGTGCCGCCGCTACTGCTACGTTCTAGATCGCTCTAACCTTATTAAGCTGACGATAGGGCATAAGTGGCGACCCCATCAGTAAAAAAAAACATAATTCACTTAAAACGCAGTGAATCGAAAAACCGGTCCAACAGACACGAGTAATAGTAAGTAAGATAATTTAGAACCTCATAAATAAGCGATTCATAGTTCGTTATAGTAATCAATCACCTAGATTAGGTAGCCGACCCCTTGAGATACGGGATAAGGCTAGGGAGATGATGATGAGTTCGTTATAGTAACAGGAAGACACATTGCGAATAACGGCCACCAACGGCAATTTTTCTTCCTGTTACTACAACGAACTAAGAATGGCTAATTTATAAAGTTCTAAATTATCTTTATAACTATTACTTGAAATTGTTGGACTGGATTTTCGATTCATCGTGTTTTTAGTGAGTAATGTTTTTTATTACTAATGGAGGCGCCACTTAGCTTATATAGTCAACTTAATAATAAATGTTCTTTTCAGGCAGTCAAAACTTACGCCACGGAAGTGATAAAATGGAAAATTTTGAGAATTACGAACGTGATATCAATAAGCGAAGAATTAAGATACCATTTTTATTAGTTCACAAAGTATTTTATCGAAAGGATAGAACTTTATTTGACGACAACAAGAATGTTGGCTATACGACAAACGATTTAAAAAGATATCTATCTGAATCGCCTAATAAAATGCCCAGCACAAGAATACCATTTCAAATTAATTATCTAGTTCGTCGAGTTTATCCTGACGATGACAGTATGAAATCTATTTTGAATAGACTAGATTTGAGTCACAATAGAATCGATGATTTAATAAAACAAGGAGCAGACCAAGCCTCAAACTTAGATGAAGCTATGAAGAGCACTCGCACTGTAATTAGAAACGATCAAAATCACAACACAACAGACATTTCTCGGAGCATAAAGAAGCGTCTGAAATTACCGTATCTTTTACCCGATTCGTTGAAAAAGTTACCAATAGACCACAAACAGCTAAAGCCGCTAAAAGGACTTTCTTACTTACCAAAACGTTTGCCGAAACGACTGCAAAAACTGAAAAAGATCAAAAAACGGCCAAAAAGACTTCCCAACTTCTTCTCGCCAAACCAACTCTCAAAACTGCATTTCTTCACGCCGACGAAACTAAAACCCACATTTCCAAATAAAGAACCCATCTCCACCACACCTATGCCCTTTTTGCCCCACGAGTGGCAAATGCCTACTCCGAAGAAGAGAAAGAAGGAGAAGCAGCAAAATATAACAAATTTACCCGAAGTAATACCAGAGACCGAACTAGTAGGTTCAATATCTGACACTTTCGACCATGTTTTGAACACTCTAGTCCAAACACTAGTAAAAACTGGGACAATCGACGATAATGCTTTAAAAATGTTGGATTATCAAAAAGATAAAACTCTTTACGCGCGAAACGACCAAGACGCTAAATTGCAATCATTTGGTGACCAGTACGCACCCATATCAAATATACAAACGATTGGAAATGTGGAACCCAACGTACCAAGACAAAACAATATACCAGACGAAAATACCAAGTACGAAGAAATTCTCAATGAAAAAATTCAAGAATTAATAATGTTTGCAAACCAAATGAAAAAGTCCACAGAAGAGTAAAAACTGGTTGGGAGCGTCTTCTCAAATCAGTGAAAAAATCACAATTGTGCCGATTCCGAGCCAACTTATCTAATTTAAGTTTAAACCGTCACGTTTTAAATACATATATACATACATATAATCACGCCGTTATTCCTAATGGGGTAGGCAGAGCGTAAACGACCTAAACAAAGGTCGTTCCGCCACGCCTGACAAAGCTTTGAGGGTTATTTAAGATGGATTTATAGGTATATTGCTATAGTGACAGGTTGTCAGCCCATCGCCTAAATTGCAATATACTGAAACCCTCGATGCAGCTGGCACATTCTATGTTTATCTCTCGCTCCCAGTCCAGCATGGAAGTTACGTTTTAATATTTGAATATAACACAGCAGAAACACAACAGCTGATTATAATTTTGTCGTTATATCCTACTCCAAGGCATCGATAAAACTGAGTATATTAAGTTAAGGGGATTCCCGGTGCACGCCAGCGCCCTCATCAGTAAAAAAGTCAAGTCAAAAGTCAAACGCAATAGAGAACGTGCATATAACATATTTTCAGATCCTGAACCTATTTTCTAAAAACATCTTAAATTATGAAAAGAACAGTGAAAACAGAAATAAAATTGATCAAAAAATCACCGAGATACACCATTATAAAGATAGACTATCTATCTCTCTCTTCGAAACGCCAATTTATATGGAATTAGTATGGCGCTCCTGTCTTATGACGTCACATGACAGTTCGGACCTCTCTTTTTAACTAACCACTTTAAGGCATTATAACTCTAAACTAATGAATATTTTGCTTAAATTCCTTCACATCCGTTCATCTATGGTGACAATAATTCTTACTAATACATACATACATATAATCACGCCTTTATCCCTAATGGGGTAGGCAGAGCGTAAACGACCTAAACAAAGGTCGTTCCGCCACGTCTGACAAAGTTTTGAGAATTATTCAAGATGGATTTGTACGTATATTGCTGTAGTGACAGGTTGTCAGCCCATCGCCTAAATTGCAATATACCGAAACCCTCAGATCCCTTAGCTGGTTTTTACAGCATGCCCGGGAGGAAATGCAGCTGGCACATTCTATGTTTTTATTTCGCTCCCAGTCCAGCATGGAAAAACGACTAATAAGATTCTTACTAATAGTTTTTAAAAAATCAGGCCTCTGACATGGTTTGAGTAACAACCACTATCTTTTTTTCGGACAATCAGGTGATTCAGCCTGCAATGTCCTAACCAAACTGGGGAAAAATTCACAAAGTGATAAATTCTCAAATATCAACTTTGTGTTTCCCCCCTGGGAATCGAACCCAGGACCTCCGGATCAGGAGTCCATGGCACTACCCACTAGACCACGGAGGCAGTTATGGAAATCGCTGAACCGACTACGTTCGCAGGTCGGCCGCTGTAGGGAAAGTATGGCAAAGCGGGGCTTTATTGACAACAACCAACGATACTGGACTGGGAGAGAAAGAAAAACGTAGAATGTTCCAGTTGCCCTTCCTCCCGGGCATGCTGTAAAAGACAGCAAAAGGGATTCGAGGGTTACAGTGTATTTTAATTTAGGCGATGGGCTGACAACCTGTCACTACAGCAATACACATTACAATCTAAAATTGCCCTCAATTTATGTCAGACGTGGCGAAAGCGCCTTTTAGGAGGCGTTTTACGCTCTGTCTACCCCGTAAGGGATAAGGGCGTGATTTTACGTATGTATGTATGTACCAACGACACTGCGACTTTGGAGCCCCATCCCAACCGATGCCTCATTTGCTCTCTTGCCGTCAGTTGCCCGTCACATGCAGTAGGCAGGAGTTGAACCTGGCGACTGACAACGCAATAGCCGTTGCCAAATACTGCCAAAGGATGATTTAAGTTATTTATTATAATTATATTATATCATACATTTGGATTTATTGACTTGAAGAAGAAGAACTTCATAAAGTTACAACTAATAGTTTGTTGTAGTTACATACATACATACATATAATCACGCCTTTATCCCTAATGGGGTAGGCAGAGCATAAACGACTTAAACAAAGGTCGTTCCGCCACGTCTGACAAAGTTTTGAGGGTTATATAAGATAGATTATATTGCTATAGTGACAGGTTGTCAGCCCATCGCCTAAATTGCAATAAACTGAAACCCTCGATTCCCTTAGCTGGTTTATACAGCATGCCCGGGAGGAAATGCAGCTGGCACATTCTATGTTTTTCTCTCGCTCCCAGGCCAGCATGGAACTTAGTAGGTAACTACTTTAAAACGTTGGTTTAATCAAGAACCAGATTAATCAAGTGATGATTATGGCCGGTATAACAAAATTTGTCAACCCTTAGGTATAACACGCACACAAACGCATGCCAAGTGCAACATGCCGTCTGTCGATGTGTGACCAAAATGACAATATAGTTAGGAGTGTCCGAGCTGTGGTGCGGGTAGAAAGTATTGATAAAACTGAATAGGGATATTATATTTAGGAACTGAAAATTCGTCACGGTGATCATCAGAAAAAAAATGGGTGTTTTTATTCCTCCACTAATTAAACTAAAGTAAAAAGTATTATAAATAATACATAGTATAAAACAAAGTCGCTTTCTCTGTACCTGTATCTTTAAAACTACGCAATTGATTTTGGTGCGGTTTCTTTTAATGGATAGAGTGATTCAAGAGGAAGGTTTATCCTTACCTTAAAGACCGCTTCATTTTCCACTCCTCTACTCTGACGCGTAATCTGCGCTCCAGTAACAATCTCACCTTAAACCTACTTCCCACAAGACTGATTTCTACGCTAAATCTTTTACGGTACAGGCAATTAAACTGTGGAATTCCTTGCCCGAGAATGTTCGACGAGCTCCGTCTATCGAATCGTTTAAGGAGCAAACAAGAAATTTCTATCTGGCTAATAATGTTTAATGTGTAGCTGTCTAATTTATAAGTATCATTTAAGTAAGTATATGTAGTGATATTCTATCTACCAATTTCTCTGATATATAACGTAGAGTATCCTATCTTATGTAGCATATATTATGTATTAGTTTATCATAAGATATGTATCAGTATATTTGTTTTTATTGAAATATTTATTTAATAGTGTGTAAATATTGTCTAAGTATTATATGTAGTAATATGCACTATCCCGCTTTCTGCTTGTACAATTTCTATACCCAAAGGTTGCCTGGTAGAAATTGCTGCTTTAGCAATAAGGCCGCCTATATTGTACTGTCACGTTTGTTCCTTTTTATTTCTGTTGTATGTGTTTCTTTGTGCAATAAAGAATTTTGTATTGTATTGTATTGTATTGTATTGTTTATATGTATAATACATGCATAATATAGTAGAGACACACTGATCATTTCCCTGCGAAGCCGGGGTGGGTCGCTAGTATTATATAAAGGTCGAAAGAATTGACAGAGTATACTTTGCTGCAAAAGTACCCTCGTTCAATCCCCTAGATTAGGAAGCCGACCCCGTGAGATACGGGATAAGGCTAGGGAGATGATGATGATGATGACTTTGCTGCAAAAACCGTTCCTGATGACCACTCATCAGTTATATGTTTCCATTCGGTATCATTGCCATCATCAACTGTAGTGTTACTATGTTTTTACTGGTTTGTCATGGATTTCGGCTCGTATTCATATAGCGATCTCAAGATTGAGAGCAATATTAAGTATGGATTTGACAGGCTATAATGTACGGATATGACATTTCTGATACGAACTCAAACTAGTTGTCAATCTCAAGTGCTGTTTATCAATACGGGCCTTAGTCGTACTGACTCTTCTTGATATAGAATGGCTTAGCTAAAAATTGAGCGGTTTTAAGAGGTACCGCCGCAACTGATATCACATTTTTAATAGCGCCCAGAAACGGAATTTCAACTTTTGGCCTGAACTTAAAATGTAATGCGTTATCGTGTTTAATTTGTAAAATATTTCTCGGGAAAGTAATCTTTTTCACATCTTGTTCCATATTGCTTATACCTGGTAGTTCGATAGATGGGTATCTCTGCCAGTCAGTTTTCTTATTTGGGTTTCGCACTATATAATCTTGCCCCGTTGTATCTCGTGCTTCTTGCTGTTGAAATCCGCCATTAAATTTCTGAACGGCACTCGGAGTAATGTTTTTTATCGTTTGACTAATTTGAGACGTTTGTTCAGCAATTTCTTTGGTCTTCATTTCTATCCATTTTCTTTCCTTTTCATACTGTTCTAAGGCTGTAGTTACTTCATTAAGTTGATTGATCAGTACTATCTTATCCGCATGAAATTGCGACACAGATTCCAAAATTCTCTTTATTTGGATATCTATTCCATCAATTTTCTTTTTATAAATTGTATACTCATCAATTAGTCTTTGCATTTCGTCGTCATAATGAATCTTTGTTTTTTTATTCTTTTGCAAGGTGTTTATACTTACAGGGTTCTCAATATATGTTACTAAAGATTTCAAGTATGAGGTAATCTTCCAAAATTCGGTGAATTTCATCTCGTTGTGATTCCACAGAATGAAATCAAATGCGTATGATATATCTGGTCCGTAGTAGGACCACCATTGCAACAAAAACGTATCTAGATCAGTAATATTTTCACTATAACAATTATCAGGGTATGTTCTTTTAGCACTCTTGTTTCTAACGTTATGTAAACAATCGAAATAGAATTCCGAAATACCTTCTGGCCTTTGACTACGGTTGGCAACATATTCGCCTCCAAAGCCGTCAAAATTATTTTCTGTTCCGATTTTTTCGTTTTTTGGCGAACGCACGTACATATTCGATTTCACTACATTAGGTCCTATGTATAAACCTTTGATATTTTTTTTCCTAATGTCAAATTCTTGTAACTTATTAGAAAGTGTAGGTAAGTTATTTGTCAATCTTATTGACTGAACCAGGCAGAGTATAGAGACTGGTATCAAAAGTGTAAGATCTGTAACTATAAGCATTATTTCTGAACGTTACTGGAAAATTAGGTAAAAACTGCATGCATTGAAAGTACCTACCACTTATATAAGCTTGCGTATATACCAGGTCTTAATCTTATCGTAATCATACATACATACATAAATCACGCCTTTATCCCTTACGGGGTAGGCAGAGCGTTTAACGCCTCGTAAAAGGCGCTTTCGCCACGTCTGACAAAAATTGAGAGCAATTTTAGATTGTAATATGTATTGCTTTAGTGACAGGTTGTCAGCCCATCGCCTAAATTACAATACACTGAATCCCTCGGATCCCTTAGCTGGTTTTTACAGCATACCCGGGAGGAAATGCAGCTGGCACATTCTATGTTTTTCTCTCGCTCCCAGGCCAGCATGGAAGTTAATAATAATAGGTAATACTTACTGACATAAACGTAAGCCACTGAAAAAAAAACAACACATAAATAAATTTTTCTCCCATTTTCGGGGAAAGAGCAGCATTATTTAAAAAAAACAAAACTTACATTCACTCTTTTCGGTCCTCATATTCGCACTACGCCAGAAATTTCTCCAAACGACAACAATGAAATTAACGACCGCTTCACATTAGTATGGTTTTGGCGTTGTTTAGTTCACATTATTGATTATTTTAAGGCTGAATGCGCATACAACTTTTAAATTTACAAAATGGAATGTGCACCTGTCAAATGCACCACGCAAATCTTAAATGTCATAATATTATAGAGGAATCGTAAGTTTGATGTTTGATTTCAATCGTATTCTTATTGTTTCCTCGCAAAATGGCCGAAATTAGCCGAAATTGGAAGAAATTGCTGCATAGCAATAAGGCCGCCTATTTGTACTACTATTTGTTTCATTTAATTTTATTTTCTCTTGTGTCTTTTCTGTGCAATAAAGTATATTCTTATCTTATCTTATCTTAAATAGCAATTTAAAGTCTCGTTTGCATTGGAAAGCAAAATCCAAATTTACTGGACCTAAAATTGATATTTTTTCGACCTCGAAGTAATGTACTATTCCCATTAGGGCCTAATATAAAACGCCTAAACGATCGACACGACAAGAAGATTAGGGCCTATGAATAAAAGAATGATCATCTTAATTACATGAACTGAGCAACTTCAATCAGATTGAGTGAAGCTATCCCTTACATATGGTACTTTAATTCCCGTACAACTCATCATCATCTCCCTAGCCTTATCCTGTATCTCACGGGTCGGCTTCCTAATCTAGGGGATTGAACAAGGGTACTGGTTTTTACACAGAGCGACTGCCATCTGACCTCAAACTAGACCCAATCCTATATTAGGTCGGAGTTTTCAACACTGGCCTCTGATATGGCTTCACGACTAATATCTACGGTATTAAAAGATATTAACCGGGACCAACGGCTTAACGTGCCTTCCGAAGCATGGAAAAAGTAGCGTATAAACGTACATTTGAAATTCGAAAACCGAAAAACACATTGGTACGTGGTGGGATTCGAACCACGACCTCCCGCTCAGGAGGCCGCGGCCCTATCCACTACACCATCGGGCTCTCAATAATTCCCGTACAACTATGTTATTTTAAACAAATTCGGCAATTACTACTTACGATAGGTTATTTTTAAACGCTCATTGGCCGAAATAAAAAAAAAATACTTGGGGTTTAAATGAAATGTAATTAGACTATTAATTTCAACGGGATAATTAAAAACCAGGTAAGGGATCCGAGGGTTTCGGTATATTGCGATGGGCTGACAACCTGTCGCCACAGCACTACAAATCTATCTTAAATAACCCTCAAAACATAGTCAGACGTGGCGGAACGACTTTTATTTAGGTTGTTTACGCTCTGCCTACCTCGTTAGGGATATACATACATATAATCACGCCTTTATCGCTAATGGGGTAGGCAGAGCGCAAGCGACCCAAACAAAGGTCGTCCCGCCACGTCTGACAAAGTTTTGAGGGTTATTTAAGATAGAATTCTAGGTATATTGCTGTGTGACAGGTTTTCAGCCCATCGCCTAAATTACAATATACTGAAACCCTCGAAACCCTTAGCTGGAATTTACAGCATGCCCGGGAGGGAATGCAGCTGGCACATTCTATGTTTTTCTCTCGCTCCCAGGCCAGCATGGAAGTAAGGGATAAAGGCGTGATTATATGTGCGTATTATTACATTATGTAGAATATGACTATGCTGGACTGGGAGAGATAGAAAAACATAGAATGTTCCAGCTGCCCTTCCTCCCGGGCATGCTGTTGAAGTCAGCAAAAGGGACTCGAGGGTTACAGTGTATTGTAATTTAGGCGATGGGCTGACAACCTATCACTAAAGCAATACATATTACAATCTAAAATTGCTCTCAATTTTTGTCAGACGTGGCGAAAGCGCCTTTTACGAGGCGTTAAACGCTCTGCCTACCCCGTAAGGGATAAAGGCGTGATTTATGTATGTATGTATGTATAATATTACAAATCCCAAGACCGACTATTTACTTGCCAATCCCACAGCATGGATCATCTTACTTTTCGAACAATCAGGTGAACAGCCTGCACTGTCCTAACCAAACTAGAAACAACAACACAAATTCATTGTCCCTCGCCGGGAATCGAACCCGGGACCTGAGGGTCGAGAGCCCATGGCTCAGACCGCTAGGCCACGGAGGCTGTTAATTCATCATCTCCCTAGCCTTATCCTATATCTCACGGGGTCGGCTACCTAATCCAGGGGATTGAACGAGGGTACTAGTTTTTACACAGAGCGACTGCCATCTGACCTCCGCAACCCAGAAGGGAAACCAGACCCAATCCTAGATTAGGTCAGAGTTTTTAAGCCACCAATGCTTAGCACTGGCCTCTGATATGGCTTAACGACTAATATCTACGGTATTAAACGATATTATCCGGGACCAACGGCTTAACGTGCCTTCCGAAGCACGGAAAAAACGCCGAAGTAACGTACATATGAAATTCGAAAACCGAAAAACACATTGGTACGTGGTGGGATTCGAACCACGACCTCCCGCTCAGGTGGCAGCGGCCCTATCCACTACACCATCGGGCTCTTAATTATGTACGGAGGCTGTTAATTATGTACCTAATAATTAGCAATAACATGCTTGATTAAAAGTGATACGTTGGGTTGATTGATTTAGCATCTCCACACGAGGCATCTTATGTATCCAGTTCATTATCTAATTCAAACGATAGGTAGAATATGGCGGTATGTCCTATGCTACTCATATTTCTAATAAGTAAGTAAGGAAAACTACATTCAATCCTACTAATTTACGAGGTGTAAGGGACAGAGTCCCGCAAACTAATCGAATCACTAGAAAAATCTTTCGGGAAATGAAAAAAAATATGGTTATCTTTAGAAACTGTTTGATCCAAGTGGTCAATTTGTATGTGAAAGTCAATTATTTTTTGTGAAAGTTTCGTTGACTGAACGTCCGGGACGCTCGCCCTTACACCCTGTATCTCTCTCTCTCTATCCTTGTCTTCCATGCTGGACTGGGAGAGATAGAAACACATAGAATGTTCCAGCTGCCCTTCCCCCCGGGCATGCTGTAGAAGTCAGCAAAAGGGCCTCGAGGGTTACAGTGTATTGTAATTATTAGGCGATGGGCTGACAACCTGTCACTATAGCAATACACATTGCTATCAAAAATTGCCTTCAATTTTAGTCAGACGTGGCTAAAGCGCCTTTTACGAGGCTTTTGACGCTCTGCCTACCCCGAAAGGAATAAAGGCGTGATTTTATGTATGTATGTATATATCTGATGGTGGGGTCTGCCTACTCCGTTTTCAATTTCCACTTCGCTCTATTTGACGTGTCTAACTCCATCACTCCGCGGGAACTAAGATCTTTTCGGACCACATCCAACCATCTGGTCTTCGGTCTTCCCCTCCTTCGGACCCCCTGGACGTTTAGATTAAGCACTGTGTTTCCACTACTATGTACCACTACATAGTATAAAACAAAGTCGCTTTCTCTGTCCCTATATCCCTATGTATGCATAACTCTTTAAAACTACGCAACGGATATTGATGCGGTTTCTTTTAATGGATAAAGTGACTTAAGAGGAAGGTTTATATGTATAATACATGCATAATATGGTAGAGAAACACTGATAATTTCCGTGCGAAGCCGAGGCGGGTCGCTAGTTTTCATATATAGAACCATTTGTCGTGCAGTGCCGCGCCGCGCTGTGCCGTGCCGCCGCTACTGCTACGTTCTAGATCGCTCTAACCTTATTAAGCTGACGATAGGGCATAAGTGGCGACCCCATCAGTAAAAAAAAACATAATTCACTTAAAACGCAGTGAATCGAAAAACCGGTCCAACAGACACGAGTAATAGTAAGTAAGATAATTTAGAACCTCATAAATAAGCGATTCATAGTTCGTTATAGTAATCAATCACCTAGATTAGGTAGCCGACCCCTTGAGATACGGGATAAGGCTAGGGAGATGATGATGAGTTCGTTATAGTAACAGGAAGACACATTGCGAATAACGGCCACCAACGGCAATTTTTCTTCCTGTTACTACAACGAACTAAGAATGGCTAATTTATAAAGTTCTAAATTATCTTTATAACTATTACTTGAAATTGTTGGACTGGATTTTCGATTCATCGTGTTTTTAGTGAGTAATGTTTTTTATTACTAATGGAGGCGCCACTTAGCTTATATAGTCAACTTAATAATAAATGTTCTTTTCAGGCAGTCAAAACTTACGCCACGGAAGTGATAAAATGGAAAATTTTGAGAATTACGAACGTGATATCAATAAGCGAAGAATTAAGATACCATTTTTATTAGTTCACAAAGTATTTTATCGAAAGGATAGAACTTTATTTGACGACAACAAGAATGTTGGCTATACGACAAACGATTTAAAAAGATATCTATCTGAATCGCCTAATAAAATGCCCAGCACAAGAATACCATTTCAAATTAATTATCTAGTTCGTCGAGTTTATCCTGACGATGACAGTATGAAATCTATTTTGAATAGACTAGATTTGAGTCACAATAGAATCGATGATTTAATAAAACAAGGAGCAGACCAAGCCTCAAACTTAGATGAAGCTATGAAGAGCACTCGCACTGTAATTAGAAACGATCAAAATCACAACACAACAGACATTTCTCGGAGCATAAAGAAGCGTCTGAAATTACCGTATCTTTTACCCGATTCGTTGAAAAAGTTACCAATAGACCACAAACAGCTAAAGCCGCTAAAAGGACTTTCTTACTTACCAAAACGTTTGCCGAAACGACTGCAAAAACTGAAAAAGATCAAAAAACGGCCAAAAAGACTTCCCAACTTCTTCTCGCCAAACCAACTCTCAAAACTGCATTTCTTCACGCCGACGAAACTAAAACCCACATTTCCAAATAAAGAACCCATCTCCACCACACCTATGCCCTTTTTGCCCCACGAGTGGCAAATGCCTACTCCGAAGAAGAGAAAGAAGGAGAAGCAGCAAAATATAACAAATTTACCCGAAGTAATACCAGAGACCGAACTAGTAGGTTCAATATCTGACACTTTCGACCATGTTTTGAACACTCTAGTCCAAACACTAGTAAAAACTGGGACAATCGACGATAATGCTTTAAAAATGTTGGATTATCAAAAAGATAAAACTCTTTACGCGCGAAACGACCAAGACGCTAAATTGCAATCATTTGGTGACCAGTACGCACCCATATCAAATATACAAACGATTGGAAATGTGGAACCCAACGTACCAAGACAAAACAATATACCAGACGAAAATACCAAGTACGAAGAAATTCTCAATGAAAAAATTCAAGAATTAATAATGTTTGCAAACCAAATGAAAAAGTCCACAGAAGAGTAAAAACTGGTTGGGAGCGTCTTCTCAAATCAGTGAAAAAATCACAATTGTGCCGATTCCGAGCCAACTTATCTAATTTAAGTTTAAACCGTCACGTTTTAAATACATATATACATACATATAATCACGCCGTTATTCCTAATGGGGTAGGCAGAGCGTAAACGACCTAAACAAAGGTCGTTCCGCCACGCCTGACAAAGCTTTGAGGGTTATTTAAGATGGATTTATAGGTATATTGCTATAGTGACAGGTTGTCAGCCCATCGCCTAAATTGCAATATACTGAAACCCTCGATGCAGCTGGCACATTCTATGTTTATCTCTCGCTCCCAGTCCAGCATGGAAGTTACGTTTTAATATTTGAATATAACACAGCAGAAACACAACAGCTGATTATAATTTTGTCGTTATATCCTACTCCAAGGCATCGATAAAACTGAGTATATTAAGTTAAGGGGATTCCCGGTGCACGCCAGCGCCCTCATCAGTAAAAAAGTCAAGTCAAAAGTCAAACGCAATAGAGAACGTGCATATAACATATTTTCAGATCCTGAACCTATTTTCTAAAAACATCTTAAATTATGAAAAGAACAGTGAAAACAGAAATAAAATTGATCAAAAAATCACCGAGATACACCATTATAAAGATAGACTATCTATCTCTCTCTTCGAAACGCCAAATTATATGGAATTAGTATGGCGCTCCTGTCTTATGACGTCACATGACAGTTCGGACCTCTCTTTTTAACTAACCACTTTAAGGCATTATAACTCTAAACTAATGAATATTTTGCTTAAATTCCTTCACATCCGTTCATCTATGGTGACAATAATTCTTACTAATACATACATACATATAATCACGCCTTTATCCCTAATGGGGTAGGCAGAGCGTAAACGACCTAAACAAAGGTCGTTCCGCCACGTCTGACAAAGTTTTGAGAATTATTCAAGATGGATTTGTACGTATATTGCTGTAGTGACAGGTTGTCAGCCCATCGCCTAAATTGCAATATACCGAAACCCTCAGATCCCTTAGCTGGTTTTTACAGCATGCCCGGGAGGAAATGCAGCTGGCACATTCTATGTTTTTATTTCGCTCCCAGTCCAGCATGGAAAAACGACTAATAAGATTCTTACTAATAGTTTTTAAAAAATCAGGCCTCTGACATGGTTTGAGTAACAACCACTATCTTTTTTTCGGACAATCAGGTGATTCAGCCTGCAATGTCCTAACCAAACTGGGGAAAAATTCACAAAGTGATAAATTCTCAAATATCAACTTTGTGTTTCCCCCCTGGGAATCGAACCCAGGACCTCCGGATCAGGAGTCCATGGCACTACCCACTAGACCACGGAGGCAGTTATGGAAATCGCTGAACCGACTACGTTCGCAGGTCGGCCGCTGTAGGGAAAGTATGGCAAAGCGGGGCTTTATTGACAACAACCAACGATACTGGACTGGGAGAGAAAGAAAAACGTAGAATGTTCCAGTTGCCCTTCCTCCCGGGCATGCTGTAAAAGACAGCAAAAGGGATTCGAGGGTTACAGTGTATTTTAATTTAGGCGATGGGCTGACAACCTGTCACTACAGCAATACACATTACAATCTAAAATTGCCCTCAATTTATGTCAGACGTGGCGAAAGCGCCTTTTAGGAGGCGTTTTACGCTCTGTCTACCCCGTAAGGGATAAGGGCGTGATTTTACGTATGTATGTATGTACCAACGACACTGCGACTTTGGAGCCCCATCCCAACCGATGCCTCATTTGCTCTCTTGCCGTCAGTTGCCCGTCACATGCAGTAGGCAGGAGTTGAACCTGGCGACTGACAACGCAATAGCCGTTGCCAAATACTGCCAAAGGATGATTTAAGTTATTTATTATAATTATATTATATCATACATTTGGATTTATTGACTTGAAGAAGAAGAACTTCATAAAGTTACAACTAATAGTTTGTTGTAGTTACATACATACATACATATAATCACGCCTTTATCCCTAATGGGGTAGGCAGAGCATAAACGACTTAAACAAAGGTCGTTCCGCCACGTCTGACAAAGTTTTGAGGGTTATATAAGATAGATTTATAGGTATATTGCTATAGTGACAGGTTGTCAGCCCATCGCCTAAATTGCAATAAACTGAAACCCTCGATTCCCTTAGCTGGTTTATACAGCATGCCCGGGAGGAAATGCAGCTGGCACATTCTATGTTTTTCTCTCGCTCCCAGGCCAGCATGGAACTTAGTAGGTAACTACTTTAAAACGTTGGTTTAATCAAGAACCAGATTAATCAAGTGATGATTATGGCCGGTATAACAAAATTTGTCAACCCTTAGGTATAACACGCACACAAACGCATGCCAAGTGCAACATGCCGTCTGTCGATGTGTGACCAAAATGACAATATAGTTAGGAGTGTCCGAGCTGTGGTGCGGGTAGAAAGTATTGATAAAACTGAATAGGGATATTATATTTAGGAACTGAAAATTCGTCACGGTGATCATCAGAAAAAAAATGGGTGTTTTTATTCCTCCACTAATTAAACTAAAGTAAAAAGTATTATAAATAATACATAGTATAAAACAAAGTCGCTTTCTCTGTACCTGTATCTTTAAAACTACGCAATTGATTTTGGTGCGGTTTCTTTTAATGGATAGAGTGATTCAAGAGGAAGGTTTATCCTTACCTTAAAGACCGCTTCATTTTCCACTCCTCTACTCTGACGCGTAATCTGCGCTCCAGTAACAATCTCACCTTAAACCTACCTTCCCACAAGACTGATTTCTACGCTAAATCTTTTACGGTACAGGCAATTAAACTGTGGAATTCCTTGCCCGAGAATGTTCGACGAGCTCCGTCTATCGAATCGTTTAAGGAGCAAACAAGAAATTTCTATCTGGCTAATAATGTTTAATGTGTAGCTGTCTAATTTATAAGTATCATTTAAGTAAGTATATGTAGTGATATTCTATCTACCAATTTCTCTGATATATAACGTAGAGTATCCTATCTTATGTAGCATATATTATGTATTAGTTTATCATAAGATATGTATCAGTATATTTGTTTTTATTGAAATATTTATTTAATAGTGTGTAAATATTGTCTAAGTATTATATGTAGTAATATGCACTATCCCGCTTTCTGCTTGTACAATTTCTATACCCAAAGGTTGCCTGGTAGAAATTGCTGCTTTAGCAATAAGGCCGCCTATATTGTACTGTCACGTTTGTTCCTTTTTATTTCTGTTGTATGTGTTTCTTTGTGCAATAAAGAATTTTGTATTGTATTGTATTGTATTGTATTGTTTATATGTATAATACATGCATAATATAGTAGAGACACACTGATCATTTCCCTGCGAAGCCGGGGTGGGTCGCTAGTATTATATAAAGGTCGAAAGAATTGACAGAGTATACTTTGCTGCAAAAGTACCCTCGTTCAATCCCCTAGATTAGGAAGCCGACCCCGTGAGATACGGGATAAGGCTAGGGAGATGATGATGATGATGACTTTGCTGCAAAAACCGTTCCTGATGACCACTCATCAGTTATATGTTTCCATTCGGTATCATTGCCATCATCAACTGTAGTGTTACTATGTTTTTACTGGTTTGTCATGGATTTCGGCTCGTATTCATATAGCGATCTCAAGATTGAGAGCAATATTAAGTATGGATTTGACAGGCTATAATGTACGGATATGACATTTCTGATACGAACTCAAACTAGTTGTCAATCTCAAGTGCTGTTTATCAATACGGGCCTTAGTCGTACTGACTCTTCTTGATATAGAATGGCTTAGCTAAAAATTGAGCGGTTTTAAGAGGTACCGCCGCAACTGATATCACATTTTTAATAGCGCCCAGAAACGGAATTTCAACTTTTGGCCTGAACTTAAAATGTAATGCGTTATCGTGTTTAATTTGTAAAATATTTCTCGGGAAAGTAATCTTTTTCACATCTTGTTCCATATTGCTTATACCTGGTAGTTCGATAGATGGGTATCTCTGCCAGTCAGTTTTCTTATTTGGGTTTCGCACTATATAATCTTGCCCCGTTGTATCTCGTGCTTCTTGCTGTTGAAATCCGCCATTAAATTTCTGAACGGCACTCGGAGTAATGTTTTTTATCGTTTGACTAATTTGAGACGTTTGTTCAGCAATTTCTTTGGTCTTCATTTCTATCCATTTTCTTTCCTTTTCATACTGTTCTAAGGCTGTAGTTACTTCATTAAGTTGATTGATCAGTACTATCTTATCCGCATGAAATTGCGACACAGATTCCAAAATTCTCTTTATTTGGATATCTATTCCATCAATTTTCTTTTTATAAATTGTATACTCATCAATTAGTCTTTGCATTTCGTCGTCATAATGAATCTTTGTTTTTTTATTCTTTTGCAAGGTGTTTATACTTACAGGGTTCTCAATATATGTTACTAAAGATTTCAAGTATGAGGTAATCTTCCAAAATTCGGTGAATTTCATCTCGTTGTGATTCCACAGAATGAAATCAAATGCGTATGATATATCTGGTCCGTAGTAGGACCACCATTGCAACAAAAACGTATCTAGATCAGTAATATTTTCACTATAACAATTATCAGGGTATGTTCTTTTAGCACTCTTGTTTCTAACGTTATGTAAACAATCGAAATAGAATTCCGAAATACCTTCTGGCCTTTGACTACGGTTGGCAACATATTCGCCTCCAAAGCCGTCAAAATTATTTTCTGTTCCGATTTTTTCGTTTTTTGGCGAACGCACGTACATATTCGATTTCACTACATTAGGTCCTATGTATAAACCTTTGATATTTTTTTTCCTAATGTCAAATTCTTGTAACTTATTAGAAAGTGTAGGTAAGTTATTTGTCAATCTTATTGACTGAACCAGGCAGAGTATAGAGACTGGTATCAAAAGTGTAAGATCTGTAACTATAAGCATTATTTCTGAACGTTACTGGAAAATTAGGTAAAAACTGCATGCATTGAAAGTACCTACCACTTATATAAGCTTGCGTATATACCAGGTCTTAATCTTATCGTAATCATACATACATACATAAATCACGCCTTTATCCCTTACGGGGTAGGCAGAGCGTTTAACGCCTCGTAAAAGGCGCTTTCGCCACGTCTGACAAAAATTGAGAGCAATTTTAGATTGTAATATGTATTGCTTTAGTGACAGGTTGTCAGCCCATCGCCTAAATTACAATACACTGAATCCCTCGGATCCCTTAGCTGGTTTTTACAGCATACCCGGGAGGAAATGCAGCTGGCACATTCTATGTTTTTCTCTCGCTCCCAGGCCAGCATGGAAGTTAATAATAATAGGTAATACTTACTGACATAAACGTAAGCCACTGAAAAAAAAACAACACATAAATAAATTTTTCTCCCATTTTCGGGGAAAGAGCAGCATTATTTAAAAAAAACAAAACTTACATTCACTCTTTTCGGTCCTCATATTCGCACTACGCCAGAAATTTCTCCAAACGACAACAATGAAATTAACGACCGCTTCACATTAGTATGGTTTTGGCGTTGTTTAGTTCACATTATTGATTATTTTAAGGCTGAATGCGCATACAACTTTTAAATTTACAAAATGGAATGTGCACCTGTCAAATGCACCACGCAAATCTTAAATGTCATAATATTATAGAGGAATCGTAAGTTTGATGTTTGATTTCAATCGTATTCTTATTGTTTCCTCGCAAAATGGCCGAAATTAGCCGAAATTGGAAGAAATTGCTGCATAGCAATAAGGCCGCCTATTTGTACTACTATTTGTTTCATTTAATTTTATTTTCTCTTGTGTCTTTTCTGTGCAATAAAGTATATTCTTATCTTATCTTATCTTAAATAGCAATTTAAAGTCTCGTTTGCATTGGAAAGCAAAATCCAAATTTACTGGACCTAAAATTGATATTTTTTCGACCTCGAAGTAATGTACTATTCCCATTAGGGCCTAATATAAAACGCCTAAACGATCGACACGACAAGAAGATTAGGGCCTATGAATAAAAGAATGATCATCTTAATTACATGAACTGAGCAACTTCAATCAGATTGAGTGAAGCTATCCCTTACATATGGTACTTTAATTCCCGTACAACTCATCATCATCTCCCTAGCCTTATCCTGTATCTCACGGGTCGGCTTCCTAATCTAGGGGATTGAACAAGGGTACTGGTTTTTACACAGAGCGACTGCCATCTGACCTCAAACTAGACCCAATCCTATATTAGGTCGGAGTTTTCAACACTGGCCTCTGATATGGCTTCACGACTAATATCTACGGTATTAAAAGATATTAACCGGGACCAACGGCTTAACGTGCCTTCCGAAGCATGGAAAAAGTAGCGTATAAACGTACATTTGAAATTCGAAAACCGAAAAACACATTGGTACGTGGTGGGATTCGAACCACGACCTCCCGCTCAGGAGGCCGCGGCCCTATCCACTACACCATCGGGCTCTCAATAATTCCCGTACAACTATGTTATTTTAAACAAATTCGGCAATTACTACTTACGATAGGTTATTTTTAAACGCTCATTGGCCGAAATAAAAAAAAAATACTTGGGGTTTAAATGAAATGTAATTAGACTATTAATTTCAACGGGATAATTAAAAACCAGGTAAGGGATCCGAGGGTTTCGGTATATTGCGATGGGCTGACAACCTGTCGCCACAGCACTACAAATCTATCTTAAATAACCCTCAAAACATAGTCAGACGTGGCGGAACGACTTTTATTTAGGTTGTTTACGCTCTGCCTACCTCGTTAGGGATATACATACATATAATCACGCCTTTATCGCTAATGGGGTAGGCAGAGCGCAAGCGACCCAAACAAAGGTCGTCCCGCCACGTCTGACAAAGTTTTGAGGGTTATTTAAGATAGAATTCTAGGTATATTGCTGTGTGACAGGTTTTCAGCCCATCGCCTAAATTACAATATACTGAAACCCTCGAAACCCTTAGCTGGAATTTACAGCATGCCCGGGAGGGAATGCAGCTGGCACATTCTATGTTTTTCTCTCGCTCCCAGGCCAGCATGGAAGTAAGGGATAAAGGCGTGATTATATGTGCGTATTATTACATTATGTAGAATATGACTATGCTGGACTGGGAGAGATAGAAAAACATAGAATGTTCCAGCTGCCCTTCCTCCCGGGCATGCTGTTGAAGTCAGCAAAAGGGACTCGAGGGTTACAGTGTATTGTAATTTAGGCGATGGGCTGACAACCTATCACTAAAGCAATACATATTACAATCTAAAATTGCTCTCAATTTTTGTCAGACGTGGCGAAAGCGCCTTTTACGAGGCGTTAAACGCTCTGCCTACCCCGTAAGGGATAAAGGTAAGCCCTGTGTTTGGTATGTATGTATGTATGACTATGAAAATGATCTTATTTCTTGTTCAAATGATCGAATTCGGGGATTGTGCGTGATGAATCAGAATTTTGGCAAAAAAGAAGTTAAAAATAAAATGGCTTTTCCATACAAATTGTCTAATCGAGGTGAACATTTTTTATGGAAAAGCCATTTTTCTTTCTCTTCTTGAAATAATTTCCAGATGGAATTTGTTCTGTGTCATTGACTGAGCAACCCCTATCAGTTTGCGGGATCCTGTCCCTTACACCATAACCATGCGATATGGCGGGGAAAAATCCCTCCACATTTCATACATATAATCACGCCTTTATCCCTAATGGGGTAGGCAGAGCGTAAACGACCTAAACAAAGGTCGTTCCGCCACGTCTGACAAAGTTTTGAGGGTTATTCAAGATGGATATGTACGTATATTGCTGTAGTGACAGGTTGTCAGCCCATCGCCTAAATTGCAATATACTGAAACCCTCAGATCCCTTAGCTGGTTTTTACAGCATGCCCGGGAGGAAATGCAGCTGGCACATTCTATGTTTTTATTTCGCTCCCAGTCCAGAATGGAAGAAACATGCATAAATTCACGCCTTTATCCCTTACGGGGTAGGAAAAGCAGAGTGGGATTTCCATGATTTGAATTAATTCAGTTCTTACACCCTTTATTACAATGTTATGAGAAAACATTAGCAAATCGAAAGATTGGTTTACAAACATCAATAAATAAGCAGTGTTGTTGATATTTCTTCCATACTGGCCTGAGAAAAACATAGAATGTGCCAGCTGCATTTCCTCCCGGGCATGCTGTAAAAACCAGAGGTCAGATGGCAGTCGCTCTGTGTAAAAACCAGTACCCTCGTTCAATCACCTAGATTAGGTAGCCGACCCCGTGACATACGGGATAAGGCTAGGGAGATGATGATGATGAGATGATGATGCTGTAAAAACCAGCACAGAGATCTGAGGGTTGTTGTATATTGCAATTTAGGCGATGGGCTGTCAACATGTCCCTACAGCAATATCAAAACCAAGCACAACACTTTGTCAGCGGAGCGACCTTAGTTTGGATCGATTGCGCTCTGCCTACCCCATTGGGGATGGAGGCGTGATTGTATGTATTTTCCCTTCTTTCATCCTCATTAGGTTGGCTGGAAAAGATCTCTTATAGAGATAAGCTCGCCTATTGTTTAAATTTTTAAGTTTACTTTTATGTTTAATTTTTAAAACAAAGAATTTAATTATGTACGTGGGACACTCAGAAAGTTTTGCGACACTAAAAAAAATTGTTCTACAGGTACATATATTTTTATTAAATCTTTTCAAAGTACTCTCCACCAGCCTCTATACAAAGATTCATACGTCTGAACCAGTTTTCAAAACACTTTTTCCAGTCCGCCGTAGACACCTCGTTTACAGCCTGCTCGAACGCAGCCAGCGCATCTTCCGGCGACGAAAATTGTATCCCCTTGAGCTAATTTTTTATTTTAGGAAATAAAAAGAAGTCACACGGTGCTAGATCAGGGCTGTAAGGAGGGTGACCCAGGAGTTTGACTGGTGTGCTGTCCAGGAAGTCCCTCGTTTTGAGCGCGGTGTGTGCAGGCGCATTGTCGTGGTGGAGCAGTAGTCCGCGGAGCCCTGTGTTTGGTCGCTTGTTGCTCACAACAGAAAAAACTTCTGGTAAACATTTGGTAGTATACCATTCGGCGTTAATGCTTCTTTGATCTCGTAAGGGAATTGAGGCCAAGTGGCCAGTCAATTTAAAAAAGCTGGCGATCAAAATCTTCCCCCCGCTTCGAGATCGCTTCACTTTGGTAGGCGTTGGTTCATTTTGAAACACCCAAACTGTCGACTGGCGCTTGGTTTCTGGATCGTATTGATAAATCCAGGACTCATCACCTGTTACGATGTCGTAAACACGCCGAGACGAGCCTGCTTCAAATTTGTTCAGCATATCACGGCACCATTCCACCCGGGCCTGCTTCTGAGCGTCGGTGAGGTAGTGCGGCACCCAGCGCGATACTATCCTCCTCACGCGAAGATGCCCATGTAGAATCTCGTGAACGCTTCCCGATCCAATCTTTAATATGTGCTGAATCTCCTGATATGTAATTTGCCTATTATCTTGGATTAAATTTTTCACTGCTAGCACGTTTTCTTCCATAATAGCCGTCAAAGGGCGACCGCTTCTTTCTTCATCCCCCAAGGTTGGTCGACCGCGCCTAAATTCGTTATACCAACGATACACGGTTGCCATGGAGGGGCTTTCATCCATAAATGCCATTTGAAGTCTATCGAACGATTCATCCGGTTTCAGGCGACACTTAAAATCGTAAAAAATCATAGCTCTAAAATATTCCCGGCGCAGATCCATTTTTCAGTAAGACACGATACTTTGAATTGGCTCGCAAAAAATGTGGAGGGAAATTTTGAAAATGGAACACACATATTTTTACTTACAAGTAATCATATTTTCAAAAAAGATTCTAACCGGCCAGTCTGCCATATATAAAAATTATTTATCGCAATACTTTCTGAGTGGCCTGGTATGTTGTTCATATTTCCTGTTGACTGGTACTTGAAAAACTGTAAGATTGTAGCTGTGACAGATGCGATTCCCATAGTTTTAAGGACAGCGTATCAGAACCTGTTAGGGGTTGCTCAATCAAAGCACCCCAATTTGAAAATCTTGTTTTTTTTTCTACAGAGTCTGTTGCCGTCTACTCACCAACAGATGGCATTATTATACGCCATCTATTAAGGAGTAGAAAAACTAATATTGGGCGCGACATCTGTTGAAGAGTTGATAAACTTATAGTTTCTAATAAAAAAACTAGATGGCGGTTTATGAGAAAACTTCCGATTTTGCCAAAAATTTAACCTGATATTTGGCAGATGTAAATAGGTACCTACTTACAAACACTAGGCCTGTAGGAACCGAAAATAAATCCTGGATAATGCCCACAATCTTCCATGCTGGACTGGGAGTGAGAGAAAAACATAGAATGTGCCAGCTGCATTTCCTCTCGAGCATGCTGTAAAAACCAGCTAAGGGATCTGAGGGTTTCAGTATATTGTAATTTAGGCGATGGGCTGACAACCTGTCACTACAGCAATATACGTACAAATCTTTTATTTAACTTTATGCACAAAAATTTTACATGGGCGGACTTATCGCCAAAGGCATTATCTACCAGTCTACCCTAGGGCATGTAGAAATGACAAAGCATGTGCAAAAAAAAGCAATCCTATTAACTAAGTTAAGACAAAACAAAAAAAACTAAATGTAATTTAGAGTATAAACTAGCGACCGGCCCTGCTTCGCACGGAAATTATCAGTGTTTATCTACTATATTATGCATGTATTATACATATAAACCTTCCTCTTGAATCACTCTATCCATTAAAAGAAACCGCATCAAAATCTGTTGCGTAGTTTTAAAGACTTATGCATACATAGGGATATAGGGACAGAGAAAGCGACTTTGTTTTATACTATGTAGTGATTAACTGGTTTTATATCTCAAAAAACCCTAAAAATATACAAGGCTAGGTCAGCTAGTTATAACGTCACGGAGTAGAGAGTAAAGAATGCTGACAATCTAGATTTATGATTAGATCTAGATCTATGATTTTATAGAGATAGAAGGCGACAAATTGAAATAGATTCTACATTATCCCACTGTTGGGCAAAGGCCTCTCCCTACTATTTTCACTTCCTGAAAAAAAATCCTGCTGATAATTGTTCAGTTTCGTTGACTGAGCAACCCCTATCAGTTTGCGGGACGCTGTCCCTTACACGTGGTATAATACATTTTAAGCTCTGATTTTAGGTATCCTAAGTTGCAACCCGGGTAACACACTGTTGAATAAAAAAAAGTTTCATCGTAATCGGTTCAGTAGTTTTGGCCTGATGTGGTAACATACTGACAGACAGACAGACAAAAATTCATAAAAAAAGCGTTTTGATCTTAATAATGCCAGCCGCAATTATTTTTATGAAAAAAGAAACATTGTACAGACACGACCCTTCCAGAGATTTATTATATGTATAGATTTAACAATTTATTGTACACAAGAACATCATAAAAAACAGGACATACAAAACAAAGACACTGGTTATTTCTAAAAAGAAATTTCTTACAGCAGACCTACAGAAGTGTTTTTTTTAATGATACTACAGTATTACAAACATATCTTAAATGACCCTCAAAACTTTGTTAGACGTGGCGGAATGGCGTTTTTTTAGATTGTTTGCGCTCTGCTTACCAGGGATAAATACATACATACATACATATAATCACGTCTCTATCCCTAATGGGGTAGGCAGAGTAAACTACCTAAACAAAGGTCGTTCCGCCACGTCCGACATGGTTTTGAGGGTTATTTAAGATAGATTTGTAGGTATATTGCTGTAGTGACAGGTTGTCAGCCTATCGCCTAAATTGCAATATACCGAAACCCTCGGATCCCTTAGCTGGTTTTTACAGCATGTCCGGGAGGAAATGCAGCTGGCACATTCTAAGATTTTCTCTCGCTCCCAGGCCAGCATGGAAGAAATCGATTTTAAATGACCCTCAAAACTTTGTTAGACGTGGCGGAATAACGTTTTTTTAGATAGTTTGCTCTTTGCCTACCCCATCAGGGATAAAGAATTTGTATTCATATTGTGCACGTCTTAACTGCTTTACGTTTTATGCTATCTCACTTCTTAGGTCTGCTGTAAGACATTTCATTTTAGAAATAAGCAGTACCTGTTGTGTCTTGATTCCTATGTAATTGTTCTGTGTATGTTTCTGTGTACAATAAACTGTTAAATAAATAAAGGCGTGATTATATGTATGTATCAGCTGTTGGTCGATGATGCACCGTTTCACCTACATTCAACTGCAGCGGTGGACTGAACTCACCAGAATAGATTCTTGGCGGGTGACAGCTAAAGGACGAGGGAAAACTGTAGAGTAGATAGTCATTCCCACAAGCACGCAGTTAAGATAACTATGAATGCACACAAACACACACACACACACACAATCATTATTTCTAAGAGATAAAAAAATATACACATACACACACACACACAATAATTATTTCCAAGAGATAAAAAAATACTGTAATTATTATGTTCGGTCGTCGAAATTGTGGGGCCTGGCGATCCGTCACACAGTTTATACTAGCTCGGACACCAGGCTCTCACACTCTTAAGTAACCACTGTTGTTAAAATACATAGTAGTTAAGTTCATGTTAAGAATGTGAGAGCAAATAAATACATTTTATTATTATTATTATTCTAATTGAGAAAAAAATCGATGGGCTGACAACCTGTCACTACAGCAATATACATACATACATACATAAAATCACGCCTTTATCCCTTACGGGGTAGGCAGAGCGTTTAACGCCTCGTAAAAGGCGCTTTTGCCACGTCTGACAAAAATTGAGGGCAATTTTAGATTGTAATATGTATTGCTATAGTGACAGGTTGTCAGCCCATCGCCTAAATTACAATACACTGTAACCCTCGGATCCCTTTGCTGGTTTCAGCATGCCCGGGTGGAAACGCAGCTGGCACATTCTATGTTTTTCTTTCGCTCCCAGTCCGGCATGGAAACAAAATAAAATGTATCTAAAATTCATAGAATTATACCTTTCAGTTTTTCCAGTATAGTAATATTTAAATGAGAATCCTCTCAACGCATCCCATGTGATGCGCTTGGTCAATATAGATCGTAGAACAAAAAGCTTGCAGTGAACGCGTTGCGCCGTTACTGGCCGCTAACAAAACCAGCGTGTCGCGGCTAAAAAATAAATAAAAATAAAAGAAAACATACGCGAACTCGCTTCCAAATTCAAAAGTTCATGAAGAAACATAAAGTTTTACCGCGAAAAACTTTTCAAGTTTAAAAAAGTAACTGAGTTTGAATGTCAAGAGTTTGTTTTTAAAAAAATAAAAATGCTGTCGGTTTGGTAGCTAGTGGGGGTAATTCTTATGCGCACAAAATCACTTACTAAAATCGATTCATCGATTTGTTTTCAATAGAAATCAAAAATTAAATTTTAGTCAAGATTTAGTTTTAAGCTCTGTCCTCAGGGAATCAGCACAGAGGTTAACCGACGATCCAAACTATAATTCGAGGTGTTCTAGGTATATTTATTACAATAGTCAAGAAAAGTTTTAGTATTAATTTAGTTTTTTAGTTTATTGACAGAATTAGCAACAATACAGACATAGAGGAAGGAGGATTCATACTAAGTGTAAGGCGTCCCTCATACTGATAGGGGTTGCTCAGTCAACGAAACTGAACAACTATCACCAGGAAATTCTTTCAGGAGATGAAGAACGAAATTGACCTTCCCATACAAAATTACCACCTCGATCAGACAATTTGTATGGAAAAGATATTTATTTTTTAATTTCCTGAAAAAAATACTGCGGATTGTTGTTCAGTTTCGTTGACTGAGCAACCGCTATCAGTTTGCGGGACGCTGTCCCTTACACCTGGTATAATAAATTTTAAGCTATGGTATAAAGAAGATGCTGGCCTGGGAGCGAGAGAAAAACTTAGAATGTGCCAGCTGCATTTCCTCCCGGGCATGTTGTAAAAGTCAGCTAAGGGATCCAAGGGTTTCAGTATATTGCAATGGAGGCGATGGGCTGACAACCTGTCACTACAGCAATATACGTACAAATCCATCTTGAATAACCCTCAAACCTTGTCAGACGTGGCGGAACGACCTTTGTTTAGGTCGTTTATGCTCTGCCTACCCCATTAGGGATAAAGGCGTGATTGTATGTATGTATGTATAAAGAAGAGACTATATTTTTGTGTCAATGCTTCGATTTTTAATTTTTTTGCGAAAATTTTCGGGATATTGTGAAAACACGGAAAATTAAAGTGAAAACTAATTATAGTGAAAACATTTATCAATCTTACAGAATAATTATAGGTTCCTCTAGGGTTAGGAATGTCTAAGTCATGTCCTGTCTTCTTCTTCTTCTGTCGTGTGGGTATCGAGCCAATCGACCCGATGAACCCTGGTGTCAAAGTTTTTAAACCGCCTAATAACACAGCTAATAGGAATCTGACATGTGCTTATTTGCTATCTTTAATCTTGTACTATACTTCCATGCTGTCCTGGGAGCAAGAAATACATAGAATGTGCCCAATATGCCAGCTGCATTTCCTCCCAGGCATGCTGTAGAAACCAGCTAAGGGATCCGAGGGTTTTAGTATATTGTAATTTAGGCGATGGGCTGACAATCTGTCACTACAGAAATTTTAAGTTCCATAAGAGAATTTTCTGGTGACAGTTGTTTAGTTTCGTGGACTACGCCACCCAAACATAGGTCGTTCCACAACGTGTGACAAAGTTTCGAGGGTTATTTAAGATACATTTGTATATTCCTGTAGTGACAGATTGACAGCCCATCGCCTAAATTACAATATTCTAAATACTAAACTAAAAACCCAAACTGTTGCGGGACGCTGTCCCTTACACCCGGTATATGCCCAATGTATGTTTACTTCCATGCTGGCCTGGGAGTGAGAGAAAAACATGGAATGTGCCAGCTGCATTTCTTCCCGGGCATGCTGTAAAAATCAGCTAAGAGATTCGAGGGTTTGAGTATATTGTAATTTAGGCGACAGGCTGACAACCTGTCAACCTGTCTGTACAGCAATATAACTACAAATCTATTTTAAATATCCCACAAAACTTTGTCAGACGTGGCGGGACGACCTTTGTTTAGGTAGTTTATGCTCTGCCTATCCCATTAGGGATAAAGGCGTGATTTTATATTTATATATGTATGTTGCAACACCACATTTTTGTTCAAGGATTATTGGAGTTGATGATTCCATTGCACCACGTGGGAATCTCAGGAATTACACGCACTAGTGCACACACAAAATTGATTGCGATGCGTGTGCGCATGTCTTGGCCCGATCGGTTTTCAAATTTAGAACAGCGGCGGGTGGCGCAATAGCGTCTGCCTTTGTCTGTCAAAAATATGATTGCTCATAGCATTTATACATGCAAACAATCACGCCTTAATCGCTAATGGGATAGGCAGAGCGGCAACAACCCAAACATTCCGCCACGTCTGACAAGCTTTGAGGGTCATTTCAAATACATCGACAGGTTGTCAGCCCATCGCCTAAATTACAATTAATAAGTCCTGTAGCTGGGTTTTACAGCATTACCCGGGAGAAGATGCAGCTGGCACATTCTATGTCTTTCTATCGCTCCAAGTACAGCATAAAAGAATATAGTTTATGATTTCGACTTGAAATCCATTCCGTTAATAAAATACGTTCAAAAAATTTAACAACTGCTACAATGCTTTTTATCATCATCTCCCTAGCCTTATCCCGTATCTCTCGGGGTCTGCTATCTAATCTAGGGATTGAACGTGGGGTCTTTGACATGGCTTAACGACTAACGGTATTAAAGGATATTAACCAGGACCAACGGCTTAAAGAAAAAGTGCCGAATAAACGTACATTTGGAATTCGAAAACCAAAAAACACATTGGTACGTGGTGAGATTTGAACCACGGCCTCCCCGCTCAGGAGGCAGCGGCCCTATCCATTACACCATCGGGCTCTCACGAGCTATTACAAAGCTTTTTATAGTGTCCTCTGACATGTTTTGAGTAACGACCACTATCAAAGACAGGGACCGACGGCTTAACGTGTCCTCCGAAGCACGAAATCTTTTTCTTTTCGGACAATCAGGTGATTCAGGCTGCAATGTCCTTACCAAACTGGGGAAAAATTCACAAAGTGATAAATTCTCAAATATCAACTTTGTTTGTTACCCCCTGGGAATCGAACCCAGGACCTCCGGATCGGGAGTCCATGGCACTAGCCACTAGACCAAGGAGGTAGCTTATTTAGGACGTAGACGGAGTGATGTAGAATGATGACCAGACATGTTTAGATCTTGTATATCTTCAAATCGCTGAAAAAACTTCGATACCGCGTTTCAGAACTTGTGTTTCTTGTGGTGGCGCCATCTTTCGGCTACAGACTCTTGACCTGACCCGGAAGGCACAAACTCAGTATCCCGAACGTACTGTAAATATACCACTCAACCTATTTGTCTTGGCGCGCTCGGACAAAGCAAAATGCCACGACACAACGGTTGCCAACTACCCCACTTCTTAACCGACTACGCGAAGCGACGTAGAGTCTGCTTCTAACCGGGTGTAAGTGACATACATATAGTCACGCCTTTATCCCTAACAGGGTAGGCAGAACGTAAACGACCTAAACAAAAGTCATTCTGCCACGTGTGACAAAGTTTTGAGAGTTATTTAAGATAGATTTGTGGAACACCGTTGTAATGCCAGGTTGTCAGCCCATCGCCTAAATTGCATTATACTTAAACCCTCAGATCCCTTAGCTAGATTTAGTCTAAACTATCCTTACTAATAGTATAAATTCGAAAGTAATTCTGTCTGTCCGTCTTTTTTATTCTTCTCTTACTCTCTAGATCGTTGACGCTCTGCTTACCCCGTTATGTATGGTATTAGTCGTGATGATTTGATAATTCATATTTTCGAGAAACCCAATATTGCAAAAACACGGATATAGAAAATACATTTTCGAAAATCCCTGGAAATTTTCTTTTCGGTTTTACTGGAAAAAGATATGGCTTATGAAAATTGAATTCGCTCTAGTTAAATTGCAAAATGAAACGTTACCTATCCATTTTAAACAAGGACACTCATTGGCTGGTTAGAAAACTTAATTAGAGATAAAGGCGTGACTATCTGTATGTCATCTCCCTCCCTAGCCTTATCCCGTATCTCACGGGGTCGGCTTCCTAATCTAGGGGATTGAACGAGGGTACTGGTTTTTACACAGAGCGACTGCCATCTGACCTCCGCAACCCAGAAGGGAAACCAGACCCAATCCTAGATTAGGTCAGAGTTTTCAAGCCGCCAATGCTTAGCACTGGCCTCTGATATGGCTTAACGACTAATATCTACGGTATTAAACGTTATTAACCGGGACCAACGGCTTAACGTGCCTTCCGAAGCACGGACTGTCTATATGTATGTATGATTAATAAATATGAAGTGCTGTCGGGTCAATTTTTGCACAAAATGTATGGTTATTTAAAGAGCGAAATTGAAATTGTAGGCCAAAAGGTTAACGATAATTATTCAGCATGGATCGAGTTACAGCTACAAATAAACATACATACATACATATAATCACGCCTTTATACCTAATGGGGTAGGCAAAGGTCGTTCCGCCACGTCTGACAAAGTTTTGAGGGATATTTAAGATATAATTCTAGGTATATTGCTGTAGTGACAGGTTGTCAGCCCATCGCCGAAATTACAATATACTAAAACCCTCGGATCCCTTAGATAGATCTTACAGCATGCCCGGGAGGAAATGCAGCTGGCACATTCTATGTTTTTCTCTCGCTCCCAGTCCAGCATGGAATAGCTACAAATAAAAGGTGCACATAACACATTCTTCCAAAACGTTGTCAGACGTGGCGGAACGACCTTTGTTTAGGTCGTTTACGCTCTGCCTACCCCATTAGGGATAAAGGCGTGATTATATGTATGTATGTAACACATTGAGTGAGCTATAATTATGTTTGTTTCACGGGAGTTTAGACATCTTGAACTAAAATAATCTCGCATGAGCTGATTAGCTGGGAGTTAGTGGGTTAAGCTTTATTCTCCCATTTGCTCGGAAAATGCTTCATTATTTAAAAAAAAACAAAACCTAAATTCTTTTCGGCCCTCATATTCGGAGACAGCAGCAATGGAAGAAATGGAATGAAAGATCAACATTCCATTCATTCTTTCATTCCAATACTTCTTCTTCTGTCGAGTGGGTATCGAGTCTATCGACCCGATGAACCCTGGTGTCAGAGTTTTAAAACCGCCTAGTAGCACAACTATCAGGCCTCTGACATGGTTTGAGTAACGACCACTATCAAAAACAGCGACCGGGACCGACGGATTAACGTGCCCTCCGAAACACAAAATCTTTTTATTTTACGGACAATCAGGTGCTTCAGCCTGCAATGTCCTAACCAAACTGGGGAAAAATTCACAAAGTGATAAATTCTCAAATATCAACTTTGTGTTTCCCCCCTGGGAATCGAACCCAGGACCACCGGATCAGGAGTCCATGGCACTAGTTAATTCCAATGCAAATCTTAAATGTCAAAATATTATGGATTTTAATGTTGACGTTTTGGCCTTCCAAATTTACTCGGCCTTAAATTGCTTTTTTTCGGCCTCAGAGTAATTAATGTACTCGAAGTTAATATGAAACTGACTGCAAAAGTAAACAAACTATTCTATATTTAATGTCAATGACTGCTCTACACGAAGAAATTTTATCAAATTCGAATGTATTGGTAACGTAATAAAACAAAATAAAATTTCTGTATATACATACATACATACATAAAATCACGCCTTTATCCTTTACGGGGTAGGCAGAGCGTTAAACGCCTCGTAAAAGGCGCTTTCGCCGCGTCTGACAATAATTGAGGGTAATTTTAGATTGTAATGTGTATTGCCATAGTGACAGGTTGTCAGCCCATCGCCTAAATTACAGTACACTGTAACCCTCGAGTCCCTTTTGCTGTCTTCTACAGCATGCCCGGGAGGAAGGGCAGCTGGAACATTCTATGTTTTTCTATCTCTCCCAGTCCAGCATGGAAGTTTCTGTATATATGTAAAATGTATTCTACTTATTCTCTTAGCAGTATTCAAATAGGTAGGATATTGGGTAGGATACAATGAAGGGTCGGTTTATTGTAGGTTTACTTAAACTATGAATCCTCAACTGATGAAATCGAGGTGTAGTGGATAGGGCCGCTGCCTCCTAAGCGGGAGGTCGTGGTTCGAATCCCACCACGTACCAATGTGATTTTCGGTTTTCGAATTTCATATGTACGTTTATTCGGCGCTTTTTCCGTGCTTCGGAAGGCACGTTAAGCCGTTGGTCCCGGTTAATATCGTTTAATACCGTAGATATTAGTCGTTAAGCCATATCAGAGGCCAGTGCTAAGCATTGGCGGCTTGAAAACTCTGAACTAATGTAGGATTGGGTCTGGTTTTCCTTATGGGTTGCGGAGGTCAGATGGCAGTCGCTCTGTGTAAAAACCAGTACCCTCGTCCAATCCCCTAGATTAGGTAGCCGGCCCCGTGAGATACGGGATAAGGCTAGGGAGATGATGGGAGATGACGATGAAGCGAAAAAATTGTTTAATTCAATTCAATTTATTAAATCAATTACAACTAACAACATAAATGGTTCCTGCTGTCTGTCTCTTTCTTTGCTCTCAGGACAGAAAAGATAGAAAATTACAGGTTTCCATTTTAGTTCAAAGGTGATTTTCTGCGTATAGAATCGCCCCAATTAATACTTTGACATGTTTAGCTATATTTAATTATCAAGACAGTACTCCTACTATGAAACAAAACACGATACATCCCGCGGGGCACAGAGGGGAGGGTTTCTCAAACATTTTCCTGATGTCTAGGTAATGATATTTTAAGAAAGATACGTTACGTTCATACTGCACGCACATTTTAATTGTTCCGCGACACATATACATACATATTTATAACATTGCATATCTAAACAAACGCTGAGTGCGACACAAAATAAGCAAAGCGTAAGAGTGAAACAGATAGCTATTTGTAATCAGTGCAGCCTTGAATATAATTTAAGTTTTTTTCTCATTTCGCTGCTCGCAGCTCGACTGCCTAAAATGATCACAATTAGGACCATTTGACGGCACGAGTTTCGCGCGTTGGTGACGTATCTACCTATATATTATATCATTGTGTCTAGGTATGTTTCGTGTTTTGTTTATGGAGACTCGGCTACGAGTAAAATAAAGGTAGTCTGTGGAGGATTTGACATAGATTAAAGATTCAACCAATTATATTTTTTATTTTTTTGTGGCCTGGATGAAAGTCCTTTTGGCCAAAATTCTACCAGTCACTCGCGAGTGAATGAAATGAGTGTTGTGCCATTGGGACCGGATTCGGACACGGACTCTGAAGGTGATCTGGACTCAGGGATTGCTGACGAGAGCTTGGCTGACGAGAACGTGGAGAAACCACTCGACTGCATGGATCTGTCAGAGTTCTTCAGCTATTGGTGAGTTGGGGTGGCTTGTTTGTCTTTGTGTCACTAACAAAAACGGATGTCGGATGTCGCTAGTTGGATGTCGTGGATGCAGTGCCTGTTGTGTCTTTGTTTTTAATGTGCTGTGTTTATGATGTTTTTTTGTGTAAAATAAATTGTTAAATAAATAAATAAATATGTCGGATGTTGGAAGCCGGGTGTAGCTTGTTGGATGCCGGATGTTAGACGTGGGATTTCACTAGTTGGATGCCGGATGTCGGATGTCTGAAGATGAATGTCGGATGTCGGATGCTTGATGCCGGATATCGGATACCGGATGCTTGATACCGGATGTCGCTAGTTGGATGCCGGATGTTAGACGTGGGATGTCACTAGTTGGATGCCGGATGTCGGAAGATGAATGTCGGTTGTCGGATGCTTGATGCCGGATATCGGATACCGGATGCTTGTTACCGGATGTCGCTAGTTGGATGCCGGATGTTAGACGTGGGATGTCACTAGTTGGATGCCGGATGTCAGATGTCGGAAGATGAATGTCGGTTGTCGGATGCTTGATGCCGGATATCGGATACCGGATGCTTGATACCGGATGTCGCTAGTTGGATGCCGGATGTTAGACGTGGGATGTCACTAGTTGGATGCCGGATGTCGGAAGATGAATGTCGGTTGTCGGATGCTTGATGCCGGATATCGGATACCGGATGCTTGTTACCGGATGTCGCTAGTTGGATGCCGGATGTTAGACGTGGGATGTCACTAGTTGGATGCCGGATGTCAGATGTCGGAAGATGAATGTCGGTTGTCGGATGCTTGATGCCGGATATCGGATACCGGATGCTTGTTACCGGATGTCGCTAGTTGGATGCCGGATGTTAGACGTGGGATGTCACTAGTTGGATGCCGGATGTCAGATGTCGGAAGATGAATGTCGGTTGTCGGATGCTTGATGCCGGATATCGGATACCGGATGCTTGATACCGGTTGTCGCTAGTTGGATGCCGGATGTTAGACGTGGGATGTCACTAGTTGGATGCCGGATGTCGGAAGATGAATGTCGGTTGTCGGATGCTTGATGCCGGATATCGGATACCGGATGCTTGATGCCAGATGTCGCTAGTTGGATGCTGGATGTCGGATGTCAGAGGTCAATGTCGGATGTCGGATACCAGATGCTTGATGCCGGATGTTGGATATGGGATGCCGGATATCGGATGCTGAATGTCGGATATCGGAGAGTTCTTCAGCAAGTGGTGAGTTTGGTTGGCTTTTTATGTTAGTTGCTTTTTTTAAAAAAAAAACTCGCCTCTAGTTTGCAATGATGCAGATTCTGTTGACTTAACATACTTTAGTTTAGTCCTGTCACTTTCTAAAATTTGAATAAAATTGAGACAGCTGATTATTCGTAATCCCGTCAAAGTGGCAAATTAAACGACACCATCTAGCATGCAATAATGGCGGCAAATCTGCACGTACCATTCCTTAACTAATTGTTAGCTAAGAACAGGATAGCAAATAAACACATGACTTTGACATTCCTAATCTGACCTAAGACGCTTAAAATAAGAACCGAGCATAGAGCATGCTTCCTTATTATACGTCAAATAAGCAGTCATATGTCAGATTAGGAATTTTGAAGTCACGTGTTCATTTGCTATGTCAAAGTTAAGAAAATTACAGCACTAGCTAAGAATTAGAATTAGGATTATGTCGCGAGAATCGACGCCACTACGTATTATAATCAGGAATTTTATTGCTGTCTCTATGTTATTGCGATTATAGAAAGGACCAAACAAACAGACTCGGCACCATAGTTGACGCTAAAGCGAAATTACTACGAAGGAGGTTATTAACTCTGAAGAAGTATTATATTCAGAGACGCAATTCGCATGAGAGAATTTGGCAATACGAACAGCTAGTGCAGCTGTGGAGTGGGCTACTTTACAAAAGCACAATAAGGCTCGTATTTATAATAATAATAAATCATTTTATTTCAGGCAATATTTACTTCTAGTAGATGTTAAATAATTACATTGAAACAATTGACAATTAAAAAAAAACAAAATTGACAATTACTATTGAAATCACAAAGTACGAAAACTTCAACAGAGAAGATGGGTTTAAATTGTCAAGCACGTGGAATCCAGTGGTAAACATGTGTAAAATGAAAATCCGGGCCAAACCTACAACAAATACGGATGATGTGGTCAGTGTATGTTGTCGAGATGACTTTCGAGTGAGTTCCAGTGGTGACAATAACAGTGTTGTGAATAGTGTACCGCAAAAACGAAGAAGAGTGAGGGTAGACAGATATGTCTGTCCCTAAACCCACCCGCAGTTTTCTCCAGTTTACCCGTGATCAGAGCGTTTGGAACAGCGCCGAAATATCGGGAACTCATCAAATAATTTAAATCGCGGTAAGAAACCCGTAAAATGTCTTATTGTTATAGTGAAAACAACCGCGAAAGTTTAAAATTAAGTGTTAGATGTTAAATAATATAAACAGAGGCCCATAGAATGTATACCTACATACATACATACATAAATCACGCCTTTATCCCTTACGGGGTAGGCTGAGCGTTTAACGCCTCGTAAAAGGCGCTTTCGCCACGTCTGACAAAAATTGAGGGCAATTTTAGATTGTAATATGTATTGCTTTAGTGACAGGTTGTCAGCCCATCGCCTAAATTACAATACACTGTAACACTCGAGTCCCTTTTGCTGACTTCAACAGCATGCCCGGGAGGAAGGGCAGCTGGAACATTCTATGTTTTTCTATCTCTCCCAGTCCAGCATGGAAGAAATGTATACCTTACAGACTAAAATACACATTTATAAAAAAACTTAAATAATTCTTCGACGTATGGTTGACGGCAGGAGGTCTGTAGCGTCGAAATACGACCCCCATTGGCCAGAATGCAGAGTTCAGGAATACGCTCTCTTGGAACTTGACGACGCGGATCACGAACTACCTGAACGATTTGTGACGATATCAAACTTCTTCCATGCTGGACTGGGAGAGATAGAAAAACATAGAATGTTCCAGCTGCCCTTCCTCCCGGGCATGCTGTAGAAGTCAGCAAAAGGGACTCGAGGGTTACAGTGTATTGTAATTTAGGCGATGGGCTGACAACCTGTCACTATAGCAATACACATTACAATCTAAAATTGCCCTCAGTTTTTGTCAGACGTGGCGAAAGCGCCTTTTACGAGGAGTTTGACGCTCTGCCTACCCCGTAAGGGATAAAGGCGTGATTTTATGTATGTATGTCAAACTTGAGAGCAGTATTATCTGACAAACACCTTCCTCCAGATTCCCGCCCTAGGCGCGCCTGCATCACTAAGGTGCTGGAGTTGCCTGGTGCGAATACCAAGTTCTTCTTCAACTCCTTTTCTGTAAAAGCTGCACAACTCTGGAATAAACTGCCTAAGACAATTCAAGAAAGTCCCTCAGTGAATGTCTTTAAGAAAAGATTAAAAGAGCACTTCTTATCTGAACAATTTTGATGTATGTATGCATGTATCAATATATTGTTTAGTATATATATGGTAGGTATTTATTCTATGTATAGGTATGTAAGGATTTATTTTTATAATTTTTTCATGTCCCTTAAAATTATTCACTTTCTTTTTCTACCATTGGGTTGGCTGGAAGAGATCTCTTCATAGAGAAAAGTTCGCCATAGCACACTATGTTTTTAAATTACATTTCTTTTGTGTTTATGCAATGAAGGATATATATATATTAAGTATAAATACAGGCCAGTTTGTACTGAAATGCCATTTCTGATACAAACTCAAACTCGCTGTCACTCGTGAGAGCTGATTAGATTTAAGGAACTAAGTATGCTGCTTTGAAATGTGCGTACTTATTTTTTCTTCCATGCTGGACTGGGAGCGAGAGAAACATAGAATGTGCCAGCTGCATTTCCTCCCGGGCATGCTGTAAGAACCAGCTAAGGGATTCGAGGGTTTCAGTATATTGTAATTTAGGCGATGGGCTGGCAACCTGTCACTTCAGCAATATACCTACAAATCCAACTAACAAAGTCGCTTTCTCTGTCCCTATATCCCTATGTATGCGTAAATCTTTAAAACTACGCAACGGATTTTGATGCGGTTTATTTTAATGGATAGAGTGTTTCAAAAGAAAGGTTTATGTATATAATACTTGCATTATATTGTGGAGAAACACTGATAAATTCCGTGCGAAGCCGGGGCGGGTCCCTATTAGATAATATCCAAAAGAGATTGCTACAACTTTGAAAATCAGCCTAGGGCCCGACAGTGTTATACGGACAAATCCACGACTTATTCCATGTTCTATATACAAAAAAGTCTAGGACAGATGTAATTCCTATCAGATACATTTACTTTTGTTTTCCTTCTGAATGACATCTGTCGCAGCTGCCAGCTGCCATGTTTTTTACAGAGTATGGTTAGAAAACATTTGAATGTGATTTGTAGTTGTTTTTCACCAAAATGTTTATAGGACGGAAATGAGTAGATAGAATTACAATAAACATAATGATCACCTTCTTAGTACATACATACATACATACATAAATCACGCCTTTATCCCTTACGGGGTAGGCAGAGCGTTTGACGCCTCGTAAAAAGCGCTTTCGCCACGTCTGACAAAAATTGAGGGCAATTTTACATTATACCTTCTTAGTCCAATTAAAAAAACAGGTCTGAACAATATGAGTCACCCTTCCGTCCCCATTTTGAACTAAAAAGCGCAAAAAGAAACTCTAAACTGAACCGAACGTTAAAATATTCTATTTACAAACTAAGCGTTAGGTAGTAAGGAGAAACCGGCCAGTCTTAATACTGACTTTCCGCCGACGACGCGCTATGGAGAAAGTTGTGTTCGAAATTCAAAAATAAAATGTACAGTAAAAAAGTAAAATGACAAGTGAGCGATTTAGCGGAAAATAAAATTAAAATGGCGGAATATTAACAAAATATGACAAGTGCAGTGTGTTTGTAAACAAAACATGTGTTGTGTGTGTTTGTATTGCATTTTAACTTTACTGTGATTGTGTGTGTGTATTTTTTTTATTAATACAAACGAGATGCAAATTCAGTGGAAATAAGCTTTTGTTGTTGTGGTACTTCTGAGATATTTTTGAATTAGTAAATACTTAATATTAAAATAATATTTGGGTACATAAGTATTTACCTACCGGACACCTAAGTAGAAATAAACAATAAAAACCTCTGTAGAATTAAAAATATTAAATAAACAAGAGATCAATGATTTCGTTGGGTCGGACGAATAAGGTTTCGAAGTTTAGGACAAGCGTTTCGAAGTTCGAAAACACAGAATATAAGTATACTAGCGACCCGCCCTGGCTTCGCACGGAAATCGTCAGTGTTTTTCTACTATATTATACATGTATTATACATATAAACCTTCCTCTTGAATCACTCTATCCATTAAAAGAAACCGCATCAAAATCCGTTGCGTAGTTTTAAAGATCTAAGCATACATAGGGATATAGGGACAGAGAAAGCGACTTTGTTTCAAACTATGTAGTGAAATACTATCGGAGGTGAAGGTCACAGCTAAAAGTGCCGGATTTCAATTCTAAGCCATATCAGAGGCCAGTGCTAAGCATTGGCGGCTTGAAAACTCTGACCTAATCTAGGATTGGGTCTGGTTTCCCTTCTGGGTTGCGGAGGTCAGATGGCAGTCGCTCTGTGTAAAAACCATACTCTCGTTCAATCGCCTAGATTAGGTAGCTAGCCCCGTAAGATACGAAATAAGGCAAGGGAGATGATGTTGAGAAAATTACATTACAATGTGCAACCGAAAATTTTAAATAATATAAATTGCTCTGTAATAAGGTTTTTTACAGAAAAAACATTTATTCGGTACCAATAATCACAATAAGACAACTTAGAACTTATTGACTCGACACCGAAAACGTTCCTAGCTCAGCATGACTGTAATCAGGTGATTCAACTTGCATTGTCCTAACCAAACTGGAGAAAATCTCACAAAGTGATAATTTAACAAATATGAACTTTGTGTTCCTCCCCTGACTCCAGGACCTCCGGATCGAGAGCCAATGGCTCTGACCACTGGACCACGGAGGCAGATAGTTCGGATAAGATAAGATACTGGTAATAGTTCCTTTTTTCATTATAAGTGTGGTGGGACTGTAGGGGTGTAAGGGACAGACTCCCGCAAACTGATAAGGGTTGGTCTGTCAACGAAACTGAACAACTATCAGCCTCAGATTTTCCATACAAATTGTCTGAGATGGTCATTTTAGATAAGATAAGATAAGAATATACTTCATTGCACAGAAAAGACACAAGAGAAAATAAAATGAAACAAATAATAGTACAAATAGGGGGCCTTATTGCTAAGCAGCAATTTCTTCCAGGCAACCTTAGGGTACAGGAAAATAAAAAGTTCATTTTGTAAGGGAAATATTTTTTTTTTCGTTCCCAGACAAATAATCCTGCTGATAGTTGTTCAGTTTCGTTGACAGAGCAACCCCTATCAGTTTGCGGGACGCTGTCCCTTACAGCCGGTATATTTATGCCGCGTATATCGTCTGCATATCCGTCCACACACACAACCCACGTTGGCTGGCATATATTTCTTTGACCTTGCAGTTCGCATCAATCAGTTTCTTCTTAACTGCCTCCGTGGTCTAGTGGCTAGTGCCATGGGCTCCCGATCCGGAGGTCCTGGGTTCGATTCCCAGGGGGTAAAACACACAGTTGATATTTGTCAGACGTGGCGGAACGACCTTTGTTTGGGTCGTTTACGCTCTGCCTACCCCATTAGGGATAAAGGCGTGATTATATGTATGTATGGTATTTGAGAATTTATCACTTTGTGAATTTTTCCCCAGTTTGGGTAGGACATTGCAGGCTGAATCACCTGATTGTCCGAAAAGAAAAAGATTTCGTGCTTCGGAGGGCACGTTAAGCCGTCGGTCCCGGTCGCTGTCTTTGATAGTGGTCGTTACACAAAAACCATGTCAGAGGCCTGATAGTTGTGCTACTAGGCGGTTTAAAAACTCTGACACCAGGGTTCATCGGGTCTATAGACTCGATACCCACTCGACAGAAGAAGTTTCTTCTTGAATATTCAAGTCATTTGATGAGAGATAGATATATCTGGCTATCACAGTTAGATCTTGTTTAAGTTAAATTTTAAGTCAGTTATGTTTGTCTCTTCCATGCTGGACTGGGAGCGAGAGAAAAACATAGAATGTGCCAGCTGCATTTCCTGCCGGGCATGCTGTAAAAACCAGCTAAGGGATCTAAGAGTTTCAGTATGTTGCAATTTAGGCGATGGGCTGACAACCTGTCATTACAGCAATATACGTACAAATCCATCTTGAATAACCCTCAAAACTTTGTCAGACGTGGCGGAACGACCTTTGTTTAGGTCGTTTACGCTCTGCCTACCCCATTAGGGATAAAGGCTGTTTTTACAGCATGCTCGGGAAGAAATGCAGCTGGCACATTCGATGTTTTTCTCTCGCTCCCAGTCCAGCATAGAAGAAACATCCTACGACAAATATATATCCCTTGCAAACATCCGTGTGTTCCATTCGCTAGTTTTACAGTTACTAATCATTATATTAAAAACATTCTGTACTTATTGATAACGGGTTTCTCAGCTGGTAACATAAAAACCTATAAAATGTGGCTAATAATTACTATTCATGTTCGAACGAAGCAAAAACTAGTTTTGAAAAGTAGCACTCAAATTAGTTTACATATTTTTTGGAAGAATGCGCTTCGTCCCGTTCTTCGTTATGGGCAAGGCAAGTTCGATTTATTTACATCAATTTACATGCATAAAGTCACGCCTTTATCCCTTACGGGGTAAGCAGAACGTAAAACACCTTTAGATAGATAGATAAACTCTTTATTGCGCTTAGTCGTACAGTTTGGAAAAACTTAAAAATAACAGTGTGCGCAAAGGCGGTCTTATCGCTTCAAGCGATCTCTTCCAGACAACCCTGCATTTAATAAAGAAAAAATATACATAGCAAGTAGCTGCGGCAATATCAAAGAAAGAACTAAACACTTAAAAAACCTTCAACCCTACCTAGTATTTCCAACTCAGTTTTAGAATAAAGGTAAACAAAATGTCATGTCTTTTAATGAAAGATGTTGTTAATATAAGTTTCAGATATTAGGTATGGCAACATAATGAAATAGTAGTTTTAGTAATTTAACTAATTTGCTAAAACGTGTCATTTATATTTGAAATGTGTTTTTGAATAAAAAGATATGATAGTTTGTTCATCTTTATTCAAGAGCTGAGTTGGAAATGCTATAGGCATTTTTACCTCGTCATCTGACAAATATTGGGGGCAATTTTACATTGTAATGTGCATTGCTATAGTAACAGGTTGTCAGCCCATCGCCTAAATTGGAATACACTGAAGCCCTCGAGTCCCTTAGCTGGTTTTGGAGATGCAGCTGACACATTCTATGTTTTTCTATCACTCCAAGTCTAGCATGGAAGCAACTTTAACAGTTCTGTCCGATTTTTATTCAAATTTTAGAACCTGACAGGACTAAGCATAAGAAAGTGTTCTGTCTACAATCAAATGAGCACCATTGCTTTTCTACATACATACATATAATCACGCCTTTATCCCTAATGGGGTAGGCAGAGCGTAAACGACCTAAACAAAGGCCGTTCCCCCGCGTCTGACAAAGTCTTAAGAGCCATTCAAGAAATATTTGTACGTATATTGCTGTAGCGACAGGTTGTCAACCCATCGCCTAAATTACAATATACTGAAACCCTCAGATCCCTTAGCTGGTTTTTACAGCATGCTCGGGAGGAAATGCAGCTGGCACATTCTATGTTTTTCTCTCACTCCCAGTCCAGCATGGAAGATATATAGATTGTTTTTCTTATTGCGTCTATTTCAGTTTTCAACTGCCTCCCTGGTCGAGTGGTCAGAGCCATGAGCTCACTATCCGGAGGTCCTGGGTTTGATTCCCAGGGGGGACAAAAAGTTGATATTTGTCAATTTATCACTTTGTGAGATTTTCCCCAGTTTGGTTAGGACAATGCAGGCCGAATCACCTGATTGTCTGGAAGAAAAAAGATTCCGTGCTTCGGAGGGCAGGTTAAGCTGTCGGTCCTAGTCGCTGTCTTTGATAGTGGTCGTTACACAAACCATTTCAGAGGCCTATTGGCTGTGCTATTATAAAAACACTGTTTAAAAACACTGACACCAGGGTTCATCGGTTCGATTGAATCGGTACCCACACGACAGAAAAAGAAGATTTCAGTTTTTTTTTTAAATATCCGCTGCTTCAATGAATGGCTATTTCTATTTTCTGTCTCTTTTGATCGCGACGGAAAACGGATATCCGTTTGTTTTACTTTTTTTCGTTTTTAGAATTGTGTCTGTCAAGTGCAAGTTTATTTTCGTACCGGATCATTACAACGCCCGATGCCTCCTGAGCGGGAGGTCGTGGTTCGAATCCCACCACGTACCAATGTGTTTTTCTGTTTTCGAATTTCATATGTACGTTTATTCGGCGCTTTTTCCGTGCTTCGGAAGGCACTTTAAGCCGTTGGTCCCGGTTAATATCGTTTAATACCGTAGATATTAGTCGTTACGCCATGTCAGAGGCCAGTGCTAAGCATTGGCGGCTTGAAAACTCTGACCTAATCTAGGATTGGGTCTGGTTTTCCTTCTGGGTTGCGGAGGTCAGATGGCAGTCGCTCTGTGTAAAAACCAGCACCCTCGTTCAATCCCCTGGATTAGGTAGCCGACCCCGCAAGATACGGGATAAGGCTAGGGAGATGATGATCATTAAAACGGTTAGTGCTGTTCAACTAATCAAGCCCTTATTCTCATAGCACAAGCCATGAGCGTCCTGACACATGTCAAACGCATAAATTTGTCAGTTATAAAGGAGTCCAAGCTGGCCTGGGAGCGAGAGAAAAACATAGAATGAGCCAGCTGCATTTCCTCCCGGGCATGATGTAAAAACCAGCTAAGGGACCCGAGGGTGTCAATATATTGTAATTTAGGCGATGGGGTGACATCCTGTCACTACAACAATATACTTACAAATCTATCTTAATCACCCTCGAAACTTTGTCAGACGTGGCGGAACGACCTTTTTATGTCGTTTACGCACTGCCTACCCCATTAGGGATAAAGGCGTGATTATATGTATGTATAAATTAATAATTCAGTGTACCTACACGTTTACGCTTTGCCTCTTTAGGGATAAAGGCGTGGTTATCTGTATCATCACTACATAGTATTTAACAAAGTCGCTTTCCCTGTCCCTATATCCCTATGTATGCATAAATCTTTAAAACTACGCAACGGATTTTCATGCGGTTTATTTTAATGGATAGAGTGATTCAAGAGGAAGGTTTATATGTATAATACATGCAGAATATAGTAGAGAAACACTGATGATTTCCGTGCGAAGTCGGGGTGGGTCGCTAGCGTATTTATAAAGGAGTCTCTTTCGCACCTGTGGTGTTTTGATATTTCCTACCTGCTGTCAGAAGTCAAACTATCTAAAAAATACTTATATCGATGGTTATCTTTTCCCATATTGATAATATAATTATTAATTAAAGAGGGTGTATGAAACAACTTCCCGCAGACTGATAGATGCTGCTCAGCCAATGAAACTGAACAACGTTCACAATTTTTTTTTAAGGAAATGAATACGAAATGATTTCTCCATACAAAATTACCATGATACTATTGATCATCGTCTGTCTGTTAATATCTGTCTCTATTTAATTTAAGATTTAGAACTAATAACTCCAATAGGTTGTATTTAATAAAATACCCGATGTAATCAAGCAGGCACCAAGCTTAAAAAGCTTTAAATCACGGCTTAAGCGTTGGCTTGTCGAACAGGCATTCTATAGTTATAATGATTTTGTTAATTTTAATGATAATAGAAGCAATACAATTTAAATGATTATTAATGTGATATACTTAAGTGCTCATAATTTTTTGACTTGTAATTTACAATTATTAATAAATTTATCTCTATCTCTCAATCTCTAAGTTAACTTGTGTCTCAAACTGAATCGGCACCCCTATTACTGATGTTAAATCTTGCATAACCGGACAGGTTAAGAAGTTAAAAACGTCTTCAAAGATAATTGATCTACATTCTACGTAATGCCATTTATACAAGTTAATTTGTTGGAAATTGAAAGGCATCTTAAGATGGATTTGAAGGATGGGTTCCGTTCCGTGACAGAAAGGGACGGGAACAATTTATAGCAATGAATGATCCCGATTCGGCGTAAACAAGATTTTATTATAATCCTGTCGACTAGAATTCGTTTAAAAATTTTCGGGTTTTTGAATTTAACCGTGCTCTAAACGAATCGGTAGCAACTTCAATTTTGTTAACATACCTACCTTTATATTAATTTATTTATTATTCATAACATACAGACACACATAAACTTATACAGCTTAGCACCATTAAACCAAGTATCGGTTTCTCTTGGTGCTGCACAATCCTCTATCAACTAATATCTTAAAAACTTAAACAAACTAAATACATACATACATACATATAATCACGCCTTATTATCCCTAATGGGGTAGGCAGAGCGTGATCAACCTAAACAAAGGTCGTTTCGCCACGTCTGACAATGTTTTGAGAGTTATTTAAGATAGATTTGTAGGTATATTGCTGTAGTGACAGGTGGTCAGCCCATCGCCTAAATTACAATATACTGAAACCCTCCGATCCCTTAGCTGGTTTTTACAGCATGCTCGGGAGGATATGCAGCTGGCACATTCTATGTTTTTCTCTCGCTCCCAGGCCAGCAAACAAACAAAACTAAATTATCTAACATATTTAAAAACACAGACAATTCATATTCCATTCCAACTACCGTCGTCGGAATCGGAAGTACACATAAGCTCCCACTCCCACCCAGACAAATATAATGTATCCCTGCATCTGTTACCTACGGAGTAGGCTGAGCATCTACGTCCACGAATTAGTTTATTTCGACTACGGAACGGAACCCTAAAATACATTGGTCCCAAAAAAACTGGTAGGTTGATGAGTAAATGTACTTAAGTGCCAATATCTGGCAGATGAGAAAGTATATTTTAGCTCAGTTAGATAACTTAATGTTTTCAAACAGGTTCACCTTCACCCGTAGAGCTAGCGCCACTTTATGAAATAAAGAAAAAACATTGATCCAAAAATTCAGTTTTATTTTAAACTTTTCTCTTAAATTCTCATAGAATAGATTAGGATTATTTTATGTACATCAAATATGGTGGACATCTAAATTGGTACAAATAGAATATTTTCTTACCATGTATTAATAAGGGATTTTAAAATGAGAACCATGCCTCGATATGACGTCTTGAATCTTCCATGCTGGACTGGGAGCAAGAGAAAAACATAGAATGTGCTAGTTGCATTTCCTCCCGGGCATGCTGTAAAAACGAGCTAACGGGTCCAGCCAGGGGTTTCTGTATACTGCAATTTCGGCGATGGGCTGACAACCTGTCACTATATACCTGTCAGCAATATACCTACAAATCTGTCTTAAATAACCCTCAAATATTTGTCAGACGTGGCGGAACGACCTTCGTTTGGGTTGTTTACACTCTGCCTACCCCATTAGACTAAAGGCGTGATTTTATGTATGTATGCATGTATTTATATAAGATCTATTTTAAAATAATTGATTTTATATTAACTACGTTATAAAAAACTCTCCGGATACACAAATATAATCTCCCGCTCAAAACAACACGTCACTGGGCACGATTCTAGATTTGCCGGAAAAAAATAAAATTTCTATTTGTCACTTCCAGGCTAGTCACATTGGAAAAGGACAGGAGATCTAATTCTCCCCGGTTTTAGATTTATAGTCGGTGGTTTTATGCGTTATCTGTAATTTTTATCCGCCGTCATATGATATTTTCAATTCTATTGTTTTGAAAGTCTTAAAAATCCGATGAACACTGGTGTCAGAGTTTTCAAACCGCCTAGTAGCACAGTTATTAGGCCTCTGACATGGTTTTTAGTAACAATTAACAACCACCATCAAAAACAGCGATCGGGGCCGACGGCTTAACGTGCCCTCCGAAGCACGGAATAATTTTTCATTTCGGACAATCAGGTGATTCTACCTGCAACTTTGTGTTCCCCCTAGGAATCCAATCCAGGACCTCCAGATCGTAAGGCCATGGCTCTGACCACTAGACCACGGAGGCAGTTTTGAAAGTGATAGATAGATTTTCTTCCATGCTGGTCTGGAAGTGAGAGAAAAACATAGAATGTGCCAGCTGCATTTCCTTTCGAGCATGCTGTAAAAACCAGCTAAGGGATCTGAGGGTTTCAGTATATTGTAATTTAGGCGATGGGCTGACAACCTGTCACTACACCAATAAACCTACAAATCTATCTTAAAATAACCCTCACAACTTTGTCAGACGTGGCGGAACAACCTTTGTTTAAGTTGTTTACGCTCTGCCTACCCCATTAAGGATAAAATGTGCCCGGGAGGAAATGCAGCTGACATATTCTATAGTTTTCTCTCGCTTCCAGGCCAGCATGGAACGAATTGCATAATCATATGTGAAAAAATAAGTTTTTTGCTTTATTGCCGTAATGAACACATTTTATGAACAAATACTTAACTGCCTCCGTGGTGTAGTGGCTAGTGCCTTGGACTCCCGATCCGGTCCTGGGTTCGATTCCCAGGGGGGAAACATAAAGTTGATATTTGAGAATTTATCACTTTGTGAGTTTTTCCCAGTTTGGTTAGGACATTACAGGCTGAATCACCTGATTGTCCGAAAAAGAAAAATATTTCGTGCTGTGGAGGGCACGTTAAGCCGTCGGTCCCGGTCGCTGTCTTTGATAGTGGTCGTTACTGAAACCATGTCAGAGGCCTGATAGTTGTGCTACTAGGCGGTTTAAAAAAAAATCTGACCCCAGGGTTCATCCATCGTTCGTCCATAGACTCGATACCCACTCGACAGAAGAAGAAGATGAACAAAATTTACCATTTTGTTTCCGTTGTGATCTGTCTCACCCTAGCTGTCACCTGAAGTCAAATGGTACCTTTGGGGTCCATTACGGGGACAGCCAATAACAGGCAAGTATTGCGAATCTAGTTACGAAGTAACAAATAATATCATATTGTTTCTTCCATGCTGGCCTGGGAGCGAGAGAAAATCATAGAACGTGCCAGCTGCCCGAGCATGCTGCAAAAACCAGCTAAGGGATCCGAGGGTTTCAGTATATTGTAATTTAGGCGATGGGCTGACAACCTGTCACATTATAATACTATGTTGAACTTGTCTTCTTGTCTTGTCTTGTCTATTTGGAGGAGCCCGATGGTGTAGTGGATAGGGCCGCTGCCTCCTGAGCGGGAGGTCGTGGTTCGAACCCCACCACGTACCAATGTGTTTTTCGGTTTTCGAATTTCATATGTACGTTTATTCGGCGCTTTTTCCGTGCTTCGGAAGGCACGTTAAGCCGTTGGTCCCGGTTAATATCGTTTAATACCGTAGATATTAGTCGTTAAGCCATGTCAGAGGTCAGTGCTAAGCATTGGCGGCTTGAAATCTCTGACCTAATCTAGGATTGGGTCTGGTTTCCCTTCTGGGTTGCGGAGGTCAGATGGCAGTCGCTCTGTGTAAAAACCAGTACTCTCGTTCAATCCCCTAGATTAGGTAGCCGACCCCGTGAGAAACGGGATAAGGCTAGGGAGATGATGATGATGTCTTGTCTTCTGTTGTTATCTGTTGTGTTGTACAATGTTTTATTACGTGCAACAAAGTATTTTTATGTTATGTTTATGTTTAAATGGTGTTCGCACAGCTGAATCAAATCACACAATTGCTTGCCAAATATCGACATGAGTTCACAAATCACGCACTGTTCGTAGTTAGTCGTAGTATTTTTCTATTAATATGTTATTGATAGTAAATAGACACGTGGTTAATGTACTACGTTTTTTATATTTCAGTGCGTGTTATACAATGTGATCAATTTCATACATAAAATCACGCCTTTATACATACACTAGCGCCCCGTTCCGGAAATTATCAGTGTTTCTCTACTACATTATGCATGTATTATATATATAAACCTTCCTCTTGAATCACTCTATCCGTTAAAAGAAACCGCATCAAAATCCGTTGCGTAGTTTTAAAGATCTAAGCATACATAGGGATATAGGGACAGAGAAAGCGACTTTGTTTTATACTATGTAGTGATACACACATAGATGTAATCGGTTCAAAGCGGTTGCACTTGTGTCGTAACAAAATATTCGAAAAAAGAATCATAACATGACACAGATCATGGGACATGTGAGATTTAGGTACATACTTAGATCACGCCTTTGTTCCTAATGGGGTAGCCAGATCATAACGACCTAAACAAAGGTCGCTCCGCTACGTCTGACAAAGTTTTGAGGTATATTTAAGATATATTGTACGTAGGTATATTGCTGTAGACAGGTTGTCAGCCCATCGCCTAAATTGCAATATACAGAAACCCTCAGCTCTCTTAGCTGGTTTTTACAGCATGCCCGGGAGGAAATGCATTATATGTTATATGTTTTCATGTATTATATGTTATGTAATGTATTTAGGATACCTATTTGACTAGGTTTGCACTATCCCGCTTACCGCTACACTTTTTTCTTTCACCCAAAGGTTGCCTGGAAGAAATTGCTACCTTAGCAATAAGGCCGCCTATGTTGTACTTGTTTTTTGTTATCTTTTGTGTTGTATGTTGTATTATTAAGTGCAATAAAGTATTTTTATGTTATGTTATGTTTTATGTTATGTTAAATGCAGCTGGCACATTCAATGTTTTTCACTTTGACAGAAAAATTCCAAAGTCAAATGATTTATTTCCAAATAGATTCCTAAGAACACTTTTAGAAAGTCGCAAGCGAGTCTATTACAAAGAAAATTATAACTGTGTCACAAAATAAAATAAAACTATATCACAATGAAGAAGAAGCATGAGAAACTCGCACTTTGCGCCCCTCCCTTCGTTTTGTCTTATTCTGACTTTAGTCCTTCCTATTGTTCAAAAAAGGATTTTTTTATTTTAATTATCAGCTGTTGTGTTTCTGTCTCTTCCTTGCTGAACTGGGAGAGATAGAAAAACATAGAATGTTCCAGCTGCCCTTCCTCCCGGGCATGCTGTTGAAGTCAGCAAAAGGGACTCGAGGGTTACGGTGTATTGTAATTTAGGCGATGGGCTGACAAACTGTCACTGACCCTCAAAATTTGTCCGACGTGGCTGAACGACCTCTGTTTAGGTCGTTGACGCTCTGCTTACCCCATAAGGGATAAAGGCGTGATTAATGTATGTACCTAAATGTCACATGTCCCATGATCTGTGTCATGTCATGATTCTTTTTTCGAATATTTTGTTTAAGCCTCAAGGGCACTCGCTTTGAACCGGAGCCAAGCTATATATATGTTACCCGACTTTCCTCGCTGTTGCGTCGATAATATCACCTGTAGATTCTTTGTCGAGGGTTCAGTACGATTGGGTCATTGACCGATTTTTTTCTCTCACGGGGTCGGCTACCTAATCTAGGTGGTTGAACGAGGGTACTGGTTTTTACACAGAGCGACTGCCGTCTGACCTCCGCAACCCAGAAGGGAAACCAGACCCAATCCTAGATCAGGTCAGAGTTCTCAAGCCGCCAATGCTTAGCACTGGCCTCTGATATGGCTTAACGTCTAATAACCACGAAGGCTTAAGAACCAACGGCTTAACGTGCCTTCCGAAGCCCGGAAAAAGCACCAAATAAACGTACATATGAAATTCGAAAGCAGAAAAACACACTGGTACGTGGTGGGATTCGAACCACGGCCTTCTTTTCTTTTCCAGACTATGGAGCCGATTCTATTGTAGACAATAATCCAAGTGTCTTTTAACGCCTAAAATTATACGGCAAAAAAACAGCTGTTGTGTTGCTGTCTCATATACATACATAAAATCACGCCCTTATCCCTTACGGGGTAGGCAGAGCGTCAAACGCCTCGTAAAAGGCGCTTTCGCCACGTCTGACAAAAATTGAGGGCAATTTTGGATTGTAATGTGTATTGCTATAGTGACAGGTTGTCAGCCCATCGCCTAAATTACAATACACTGTAACCCTCGAGTCCCTTTTGCTGACTTCTACAGCATGCCCGGGAGGAAGGGCAGCTGGAACATTCTAAGTTTTTCTTTCGCTCCCAGTCCAGCATGGAAGTCACTATTTTTGCTGTCTCTATTTTATAAAATTAATTGAAAGTGAGACGACCACACTAATATGTTCATGAAAATGTTACATTTTTAGGCACAATTAATGTAAAACTGACGGCGCTACCGCCGAGCCACTGATCACCCTTTAATTATTTCTATTTCCTTTCCCAACTGATCCTTCATAGATTTTCCAAATTATGTTAAGAACGTTCCCGAATTTGGTTTGTGGCAATGCGCAAACAATGTCATTCCAAGAAAAAAAAAGAATTCTTAAGTGCGAACTAATATGAAAATTAGCAGAACCCATCTTTTAAATTATTCCCTCTTGACCACTCGAACTATTTTCGCTGTAGAAAATTATCTTTTTTTGTTGTCATAGTACTGTTTAACTGTGAATCATTAATCTATTTGCAAGAAACAAGTGTGTGGGTGTTCCCACCTTATTTTTTTTATTATTACGAAAGAATACCTGTGAAGAAAAACATCTGAACATAAGAAGTTTCTGAACGATTTCCAACAGAAAAAAGTTTTATGAAAAGTTTTTAGTTAAAATAACTTGTAAACTTTAATATCTATTCGTATTACATTCATCAAATGCTAAATACTACTAATATAAAATAAGTATACTTATAATGCAGTAGATAAAGTGTAGTACCTATTTAGTTCATTCATAAACATGATTAAATATCTCGTAGAATCAATATCGGAAATATCACAACAGCATTTAGCGAATGTAAAGAGCATAAATCATTGAAATAAAAGCTAAACAAACAGCATTACTGGAAAACTATTAATAAACAGTCGACTTTCGACCATTGAACGCGGCGGACATGTATTTCTGAACGAAAGTAGCCCGCGGGCATCGGCGCCATGTTCAATTTCTTCAAAAAAAGAGGCGCGAACGGGAAAGAGGCGAACTCTACCGAAGACGTCCGACAAAACCCGAACGATAGTGGAAACTCCGAGGCAAAGGAAAACACGCCAGTCGAGCCGCGCGTTTCCCGAACTGAGAATGATGTAACGACCGAAATACCACTCGCTCGGAAAGATGTAGTGAATTTCCTTATTCCCACGACTCAATACAATCAGCCGAATCAAAAAACTGGCGTCGGAGCGTTCTTCCAAGCGATGGCCGGCAAACGGAAGAAAAATAAAAGGAATACAAGGACCGAATCGGTAAGGATAAGCCCGCCAAAAGAGATGAAAACAGCGCTACAACGGAGCGAGTCGGAGCGAGAGCCGAGACGTGCTGCGGACGTCATGCTTCCTCCCGCCAAAAATACATCGGACAACGAACACAGCGAGGCGGAGTTCGTTAAGTCGCTTGTTCTTCAAAAATACTCGAAACCGCACGTGTCCTTAGTGTACGTGTCCAACGATTCCCTCGACGCGAAACCGACCGATCTGCCCGACAGGGTGACGGAGAAACGCCACGCCGAGGCACTCCTGCGCGAGATCGCACGCACTATAGACTGCACTATTGACAAGATCAATGACAACAAACAAATGGGTGCTACGGATAGCAAAAACGACCACAAGGAACCAATCTACGAAACCATCGAGGACCACAGATATTACAACGAAGCTAATGATAATCGACGAAACAATAATGAACAAATTGAATCTTACAAAACAGACTTAAAAGGAGAATTAGAAAAATTATTAGAACAAAACAAAGAAACAAAGCAGGAATCGAAGGATGACGCTAGAAGTATAGAATCACCGGGTTTGGTAAAAAAATCTAATTTGAAACCTCCGAAGTCTGACACAGAGGGCTGTTCGGACGACGACAGATCTGATTGTGGGAAAAAGAAAGTCACTTTCCAAAAACACATAGTTTTTGATGATGGCGATGAACAAACAGACCAAGAAGTTGACTCTTCTTTTGAATCACTCACATCTGGAGAAGAAGAGGACTATTTAGAAGATAGTTTACCAGATAACGATGAATTATTAGGAGGCGTCATCGTACCTCAAGAAAATAACAGAACTTTGATTAGTGTTAGTGACAGACCACAAGAGAATAAAGACTTAAAAACAAATTCTGATACTAAAGTAAGTGACAATACAACTCTTAAAAGAATATCAAGTGACAATAGTGACAGTGGTTTTATAGATGAGAGGCAAGAGGAGTTCAGTGAAGTGAAAACTTTAGATATAGATAGTGAAAGTGGTAGTGAGAGTGATACGGAAGAAGAAGAAACAGAAGAAGAGGAAGAAGAGGAAGAAGAGATTATAGAAATAATAGAGGAATACGAGGAAAGTGTTGCAGATGTCATTGGACCTGATGATCCTGAGCACGTGGACAACAAGTAAGTACAAATTAGATAAAAAATAACAAACAAAAGATAAAGGGCCAATCTCTTCTGGAAGTGGTTAAATTTTAACTGTCTAGCCATCACTATTCTTGACATACAGTTTGGTGAACGACAGACGGTCTGACAGACAATTATTTATTTATTTATTTATCGTATGGTTTTATTAATTATGATCTCTCAAGTAAATTCAATTATACGTATATCCAAATTAATACTCCTTTACTTTACTCGTAAGGGGACAGACAATGAAGCCTCAGCAGCGATCTCAAGGAGAGATATTGTATGGATTTGACAGGCTACATTGTATTGAAATGACATTTCTGATACGGACTCAAACTAGCTGTCAGTCTCAAGTGCCGTTTATAAATTACGGGCCTTAGTAATGGTATCCTGTATTTACCCTTCGGGCACGGAATAAAGGAAAGTTTGAAACGCTATTATAAACGGAAAGCTAAGCGTTCCGTTGTTGACAAATATCCATTATAATTATCATTTCTATATGGGATAGCGTACTAGAAACTGATTTGATAGGGGTTGCTCGCTCAGTCAATGAAACTGAACAACTTTCAGCAGAAAAATCTTTTAGGAAATGTAAAAAGTATTTGAATTTCCCATATCCACCTCGATCATTTTGTATGGATTTTGTATTGTTTTTGCCCTTAGAAGATTACGACAAACTGTGTCAGTAGAAGCAGCCATAACAGCCTATTATGGTTATGTGTCATCGGTAATAAGTTACGGCTTGATTCTATGGGGAAATTCAGTAGAGGTAAACAGAGTTTTCATTTTACAAAAAAAATGTGTACGTGCAATGTCTAACGCTCATTATTTGGATAGCTGCAAGCCCCTTTTCAAACACTATGGCATTTTACCGTTGCCATGTATGTACATAAAAGAAATATGTATTTTTGTTAAAAGTAACATCCAAATGTTTCAGTTCATAAGAGATCGTTCTAATAGGCATGTCAGGGCTCAATATGCGGACCTTCTTTACAATCCTCCTTGTCACACGTATATGTATAGAAAAAATGTATATAACATGTGCATTGAGACATACAATAAACTACCGGCTGACCTGAAGACACTGGAACTAAACAAATTTAAAAAAAGAATGACTATGTGGTTATTAGACAAATGTTTTTATAGTTATAATGAATTTTTAGTTTTTAAGCCTTGACATTGAATTAAATAAATTGACATAACTTGTAATTAATATTGAATGATAGTTATAATTCTAATTTAAATGTAATTAATTTGTGCATCCATTACTGTTTGACATGTAGAAGTTTTTATGTAGTTATTGAATCGATTCTGTGTTAATATATAAATGTTTAATTAAATGAATGTACCTACTATTTGCATGCCTGGGTTAGGTTGAATACTACGACATACCATTTTGATAATAACACCTTGTAATGTGTATTCTGGCAAATAAATAAATTTGTATTTGTATTTGAAAAGCCACTATTTTTTCATGTCCTGACTGAATTTTCTGGTGGAAATTGTTCAATCTTCCATGCTGGACTGGGAGTGAGAGAAAATCATAGAATATGCCAGCTGCATTTCCTCCCGAGCATGCTGTAGAAACCAGCTAAGTGATCTGAGGGTTTCAGTATATTGTAATTTAGGCGATGGGCTGACAACCTGTCACTTCAGCAATATACGTACAAATCTTTCTTGAATGGCCCTCAAGACTTTGTCAGACGTGGCGGAACGGCCTTTGTTTAGGTCGTTTACGCTCTGCCTACCCCATTAGGGATAAAGGCGTGATTATATGTATGTATGTAAATTGTTCCATTTCGTTGATTGAGCAACCCCTTTCAGTTCCTGGAACGCTGTCCTTACACCCGGTATATTTTCCTTCCTGTCTGTCTGTCCATTATATATTGCAATTTAGGCTATGGGCTGACCTGTCACTACAGCAATATACCTGCTTTATCTTAAATAACCCCAAAAACTTTGTCAGACGTGGCGGAATGACCTTTGTTTAGGTCGTGTACGCTTTGCCTACCCCGTTAGGGATAAAGGCGTGATTATATGTATGTATTGAAAAGACGAATGCATGAACTTTGACTTCGGGACTTTGTTTGGACTAGGAGATAAACAGAACAGATCTCAACTACCGCAATTTTTGTTATATCGAATTGTTGCCTTGATATGAGCTCCAAAAATTGAACATTTTACGACAAGTGCATAAAACAAGAAATTTTTGTCCGAGATTTTTAGCTGCCCAAGCCCGCAGGAAGATTTAAGACGAGAACAGAAATGGTTTTGTGCACGAGTAGACAACTACCGACCGTTCATATCGATTGCGAAGAAAATTTTAAAAAGTACAAAAACATAGTAAAGTAAACAATATTCATTTACGCCATTTAACTTTTTAAATCTTTCGACACGATATTTAGGCTTGGGCTCGAGACCTATACAGCCTACTATTCAATTATTTCGTAATAATAAATCAGATACACTATCGTATTTTAATTTAAATTTTTAATATCGCTTCAAAGAAAACAAAAGCAAATTGAAGTAAATATATTAAAATAACAAGTTCTACATACATACATACATACATAAATCACGCCTTTATCCCTTACGGGGTAGGCAGAGCGTTTAACTTTCGCTTTCGCCACGTCTGACAAAAATTGAGGGCAATTTTAGATTGTAATATGTATTGCTATAGTGACAGGTTGTCAGCCCATCGCCTAAATTACAATACACTGTAACCCTCGAGTCCCTTTTGCTGACTTCAACAGCATGCCCGGGAGGAAGGGCAGCTGGAACATTCTATGTTTTTCTATCTCTCCCAGTCCAGCATGGAAGAATAAACAAGTTCTATCTATGTTCTTATTGTGTTTGGCTGTATGGCCTAATTTTCTTTGCTTTAGAAGAGATGCATTTATGAATAGATACGTTTTTGCCCTTTTGTACAAAAGTCAATTTTGTGGAGCCTACACCCTTCACAAAATGGCGCGTTCTGAGCATGAGAACTGAAAAATAAATGGTAGAAAGTGTCTCTATAACTGCCTCCGTGGTCTAGTGGCTAGTGCCATGGACTCCTGATCCGGAGGTCCTGGGTACGATTCCCAGGGGGGAAACAAAAAAAATTCCCCAGTTTGGTTTGGATATACATACATACATAAAATCACGCCTTTATTTCTTGCGGGATAGGCAGAGCGTTAAACGCCTAGTAAAAGGCGCTTTCGCCACGTCTGACAAAAATTGAGGGCAATTTTAGATTGAACTGTGTATTGCTATAATGACAGGTTGTCAGCCCATCGCCTAAATTACAATACACTGTAACCCTCGAGTCCCTTTTGCTGACTTCTACAGCATGCCCGGGAGGAAGGGCAGCTGGAACATTCTATGTTTTTCTATCTCTCCCAGTCCAGCATGGTTAGGATATTGCAGGCTGAATCACCTGATTGTCCGAAAAAGAAAAAGATTTCGTGCTTCGGAGGGCACGTTAAGCCGTTGGTCCCGGTCGCTGTCTTTGATAGTGGTCGTTACTCAAACCATGTCAGAGGCCTGATAGTTGTGCTACTAGGCGGTTTAAAAACTCTGACACCAGGGTTCATCGGGTCGATAGACTCGATACCCATTCGACAGAAGAAGTCTCTCTATATTTTCCTTCCAACATTCCCGTTGAATTATTAGTCTGTTCTCCATAACTCTTGTTCAAGTGTTTTGAGAGTAAATGATGTTTGGCCTCGCGTACCGTTTGCGTCTGTTTTATAGCCTAAGTCTAGATTATTTTAAATGCATCTACTTGTGCTTCAATTTGGTTTCAATTTGTGGTTTCAATGTAATGGAAATTTTAAGTGATTCGTGATTTCAAAGGTACATAATTCGTTCTTCCATGCTGGAACGGGAGCGAAAGAAAAACATAGAGTGTGCCAGCTGCATTTCCTCCCGGGCATGCTGTAAAAACCAGCTAAGGGATCCGAGGGTTTAAGTATATTGCAATTTTTAGGCGATACGCTGACAACCTGTCACTGTGGCAATATACCTACAAATCTATCATAAATAACCCTCAAAACCTTGTCAGACGTGGCGGAACAATCTTTGTTTAGGTCCTTTACGCTCTGCCTACCCCATTTGGGATAAGGGCGTGATTATATGTATGTATGTATAATTCGTTCGCAAAAATAAGCACATGAACAAATAACTCAAAAAGAAACGTAGGATGGTATTTGTGACAGATGCAATTCCTTTAGATACATACATACGTACATATAATCACGCCTTTATCCCTAATGGGGTAGGCAGAGCGTAAACGACCTAAACAAAGGTCGTTCCGCCACGTCTGACAAAGTTTTGAGGGTTATTCAAGATGGTTTTGTACGTATATTGCTGTAGTGACAGGTTGTCAGCCCATCGCCTAAATTGCAATATACTGAAACCCTCAGATCTCTTAGCTGGTTTTTACAGCATGCTCGGAAGGAAATGCAGCTGGCACATTCTATGTTTTTCTCTCGCTCCCAGTCCAGCATGGGAGTATTAAATCTAAGATTTAGTATTTAATCTAAGAGTATATAACTTCTTGAAAATGAGATACATGACGATACTACAATTATCTGACTTTAGCATAATTATAATCTCTATTTTATACTGTCCACAATAGCCTGTATGTAACCTGTAATATAGCAAAATTAGCAAAGCATACTAAATGGCATTTGTCGCTACCATCATCTCCCTAGCCTTATCCCGTATCTCACGGGGTCGGCTTCCTCATCTAGGAGATTGAACGAGGGTACTGGTTTTTACACAGAGCGACTGCCATCTGACCTCCGCAACCCAGAAGGGAAACCAGACCCAATCCTAGATTAGGTCAGAGTTTTCAAGCCGCCAATGCTTAGCACTGGCCTCTGATATGGCTTAACGACCAATATCTACGGTATTTAACGATATTAACCGGGACCAACGGCTTAACGTGCCTTCCGAAGCACGGAAAAAGCACCGAATAAACGTACATATGAAATTCGAAAACCGAAAAACACATTGGTACGTGGTAGGATTTGAACCACGACCTCCCGCTCAGGAGGCAGCGGCCCTATCCACTACACCATCGGGCTCTTCATTTGTCGCTACCATCCTAGATTTTACAGAAAATGAAACGTTTCCCTTCCCCCTCTGTACCCCGCGGGTATGTTCCGTGTTTTGTTTGAGAGCAGCAGTCACGGCTTAAGATGGTAGGTAGCTGTGCTGTGACAGATGCAACTAGTTCAACTTTTATTTTCCTGTACCCTAAGGTTGCCTGGAAGAAATTGCTGCTTAGCAATAAGGCCGAATATTTGTACTACTTTTGTTTCATTTTATTTTATTTTCTCTTGTGTCTTTTCTGTGCAATAAAGTATATTCTTATCTTATCTTTCTATAGATTCACTCTAAACATCCAACTGAAAATACTAAAGCTTTGGTATTGTGATGTAAGTAGGTATTTTTGTATTCTTTTCCATTTATTGTAGTTAAATTTGTTGTTTTCTTCAACATATTGATGTGGTAAGGAAGAGCGGTGTCTCTCAATACAGGTGTTAAGCTTAAAGAGGAACATCGGCATATTTGTCAAATTTAAATGTATTAGAAGGAAATAAATATATATATATTTTTTTATTTCAGATACATTTTCTTTTGATTTTCTTCTGAACGGCCTATGTCGCAACTACCGTCCTAGATTTTACAGAATATAAACACTAAGACACAGAAAATTGCAACAATTCAATAATACGCTTACTTTAATGTGTTTTGGCAATCAACCGCATCTCGAAAGGCGGAAATCTATTGTCCTGGTAACCAGATGGACTAATGTCAATGTCACCAGAACACTATAATATTGTTTGAATGACCTTGTCGACAGCTGTGATTTCTAGTTGATAGAATTATTTGTTTGTTGACATTCTGAATTCGATGAGACACTGGCAGGAATTGTGACCGGTTCATTTAAAGATAGCGCTGTTAAAATTAATTTAACCATCTTCCAAGGATCGTAGCATCATGAAATTTGGCGGCTGTATGTAGTTCTGATGATAATACAATAATATGGCAACTGATCTGATGATGGAGCCGGAAGATATGAACTGGAAATTCATGATGGAACATCGTATCATATCCGTGTTTGGACTTGTTAGAAAGGTATTGTAATGAACTTTGACTACGATTGTTTTTTTACGTGCGTTTATAAAAGCGTGTTATCTAGTGATTAAAAAAATATTTTAATTTGGTTCTGTAACTTTCTAATATTTTAATATTAGCGACCCGCCTCGGCTTCGCACGGAAATCATCAGTGTTTCTCTACCATATTATGCATGTATTATACCTAAGTACATATAAACCTTCCTCTTGAATCACTCTATCCATTAAAAGAAACCGCATCAAAATCCGTTGCGTAGTTTTAAAGATTTATGCATACATAGGGATATAGGGACAGAGAAAGCGACTTTGTTTTATACTATGTAGTGAAGAGACAAATACCAGGCCACTCAGAAAGTATTGCGATAAATAGTTTTTATATATGGCAGACTGGCCGGTTAGAATCTTTTTTGAAAATATGATTACTTGTAAATAAAAATATGTGAGTTCCATTTTCAAAATTTCCCTCCACATTTTTTGCGATCCAATTCAAAGTATCGTGTCTTACTGAAAAATGGATCTGCGCCGGGAACATTTTAGAGCTATGATTTTTTACGATTTCAAGTGTCGCCTGAAACCGGATGAATCGTTCGATAGACTTCAAATGGCATTTATGGATGAAAGCCCCTCCAAGGCAACCGTGTATCGTTGGTATAACGAATTTAGGCGCGGTCGACCAACCTTGGGGGATGAAGAAAGAAGCGGTCGCCCTTTGACGGCTATTACGGAAGAAAACGTGCTAGCAGTGAAAAATTTAATCCAAGATAATAGGCGAATTACATATCAGGAGATTCAGCACATATTAAAGATTGGATCGGGAAGCGTTCACGAGATTTTACATGGGCATCTTCGCGTGAGGAGGATAGTATCGCGCTGGGTGCCGCACTACCTCACCGACGCTCAGAAGCAGGCCCGGGTGGAATGGTGCCGTGATATGCTGAACAAATTTGAAACAGGCTCGTCTCGGCGTGTTTACGACATCGTAACAGGTGATGAGTCCTGGATTTATCAATACGATCCAGAAACCAAGCGCCAGTCGACAGTTTGGGTGTTTCAAAATGAACCAACGCCTACCAAAGTGAAGCGATCTCGAAGCGGGGGGAAGATTTTGATCGCCAGCTTTTTTAATTTGACTGGCCACTTGGCCTCAATTCCCTTACGAGATCAAAGAAGCATTAACGCCGAATGGTATACTACCAAATGTTTACCAGAAGTTTTTTCTGTTGTGAGCAACAAGCGACCAAACACAGGGCTCCGCGGACTACTGCTCCACCACGACAATGCGCCTGCACACACCGCGCTCAAAACGAGGGACTTCCTGGACAGCACACCAGTCAAACTCCTGGGTCACCCTCCTTACAACCCTGATCTAGCACCGTGTGACTTCTTTTTATTTCCAAAAATAAAAAAATCAGCTCAAGGGGATACAATTTTCGTCGCCGGAAGATGCGCTGGCTGCGTTCGAGCAGGCTGTAAACGAGGTGACTACGGCGGACTGGAAAAAGTGTTTTGAAAACTGGTTCAGACGCATGAATCTTTGTATAGAGGCTGGTGGAGAGTACTTTGAAAAGATTTAATAAAAATATATGTACCTGTAGAACAATTTTTTTTAGTGTCGCAAAACTTTCTGAGTGTCCCACGTACAACAGCTGATTGTAATCCTGTCAAATTGAAGTTTCACGTCTTAAATAAGATGGCATTCTAGATGGTGTAGTGTTATTTAAGGTAATATGTGTCACTTTTACTTACTTCCATACTTCCTTACTTCCATGCTGGACTGGGAGAGATAGAAAAACATAGAATGTTCCAGCTGCCCTTCCTCCCGGGCATGCTGTTAAAGTCAGCAAAAGGGACTCGAGGGTTACAGTGTATTGTAGTTTAGGCGACGGGCTGACAACCTGTCACTATAGCAATACATATTACAATCTAAAATTGCCCTCAATTTTTGTCAGACGTGACGAAAGCGCTTTTTACGAGGCGTTAAACGTTCTGCCTACCCCGTAAGGGATAAAGGCGTGATTTATGTATGTATGTATGTATATGTGTCACTTTTCAGCTGTTGTGTTGCTGTCTCTATATACGTATACCGGGTGTAATGGACAGCGTTTATTCGGCGCTTTTTCCGTGCTTCGGAAGGCACGTTAAGCCGTTGGTCCCGGGTAATATCGTCAAATACCGTAGATATTAGTCGTTAAGCCATATCAGAGGCCAGTGCTAAGCATTGGCGGCTTGAAAACTCTGGCCTAATCTAGGATTGGGTCTGGTTTCCCTTCTGGGTTGCGGAGGTCAGACGGCAGTCGCTCTGTGTAAAAACCATTCTCGTTCAATCCCCTAGATTGGGTAGCCGATCGAGATACGGGATAAGGCTAGGGAGATGATGAGGTGTAATGGACAGCGTCCCGCAAACTGATAGGGATTGCTAGAAGACCGGCTGAAAAATCTGAAAATGACTATATAGGATCCAACGCAGTATATGCCATCCGACATGATGATGATAGGAGTTGCTCAGTCAATGATACTGAACAACTTACACCAGGATTTTTTTCAGGAAGTAAAATAAGAAATTGCTTTATTCCATACAAACTATTCACCTCGATCGGACAATTTGTTTGGAAAAGCCATTTTAAAAGTTTCTGGTGGAAGTTGTTCAGTGTCATTGACTGAGCAATCCCTGTTAGTTTGCGGGACGCTGTCCCTTACACGCGGTATAGGATCTAATGATACAAGGAGAAGTACCTGCGCGCGCGGCGGCACTCGCTCCTGGCGTTGCCGCACGCGCGCACTGTTGCGCACCAGCACACTCCCGTACTGCGCGCCATCGCGCTTCTCAACTCCACACTTGAAGCTGCACCACAGTGTGACCTGTTCGCAAGTTCGATTGTATGTTTGGTCAATGAGTGTAGGAAGAATTTTGAAAGGTTGATGCCTGCAAGTTCTATACCTATGTAATTTTAAATTTATACTGTTATTATTGTAATTCAATTTTTATTATCCATGTTATTTATATTATTTGAAATTCTGATGTTTTTTTTTTTGTTGTTGTTGCTGCTATTGAGTGTATCTTTGTAACGCCGTGGATTTTTCTGTAATGTTACAATGTATAAATAAATAAATGATACGTATCGTGATCATCATCTCGCACACGGTATTCGAATTTTAGAAAGTTCCAGAACCTAACTGAAATAATTTTAATTGCTACATCGTAATCAGTACCACACTTCTTCTTCTTCTGTCGAGTGGGTATCGAGTCTATCGACCCGATGAACCCTGGTGTCAGAGTTTTTAAACCGCCTAGTAGCACAACTATCAGGCCTTTGCTATGGTTTGAGTAACGTCCACTATCAAAGACAGCGACCAGGACCGACGGCTTAACGTGCCCTCCGTAGCACGAAATCTTTTTTTTTCTTCGGACCATCAGGTGATTCAGTCAAGTGATAAATTCTCAAATATCAACTTTGTGTTTGCCCCCTGGGAATCGAACCTAGGACCTCCGGATCGGGAGTCCATGGCACTAGCCACTAGAGCACGGAGGCAGTGCACCGTACTTTACAAGCTGTTATGATACTATCGAATCCTTTGTTTTCCCCATTTCCCGCCAATTTTGACAGCTCAAGGCCGCCATCTTATTGACGCACGAGCGCGTTTCTAACGAGTGATTTGAGTCATGTTTCATTTATTTATAACACGACTCCAGCGGTGATGTACTGTCCAATGTATGCTAAATAAGGTTTGTGGGTGGATACTGAAATAAATTGGCAGTAAAATTTGTATGGGTTGAAGAAATAACTCGAAAGTTAGTAGGTGGAGCTAAAACCTGAAAAGTTTATGGAATTGAATGGAACATCATTTTCTTAGACTAAAATCGGGCGAGAGTGTACTCGAATTTTACCAAACGTAAGGAACATCATCCCACAAATTAAATAGAATAGTTTATTTCACAGACAACACAGATCCAATTTTGTGAGTATTAACTTATAACTACGTTATTTGATTTAACAGGAATTCAATTTTGGTCACAATCATACCATACAATTAAATAAAATACAATCAAATAGAAATAAAAATGATAGCTGAAACTCAACGGCACTGAACAACAGTCACCAGGAAATTATTTCAAGAAGTGATTTTTTCGTTGGCTTTTCCATACAAATTCTCTGATCGAGGTGGATATTTTGTATGGAAAAGTCATTTTTTGCACTTCCTGAAAAGCTTTCCTGGTGAAAGTTGTTTAGTCTCGTTGAATAAGCTGCCCCTATCAGGTTCTGTCCCGTGGCTGTCAAGTAAGAGTAAGAAGGGTTTCTTATGCTTCTTCTTCATTGTGAACAAATTTGTGACACAGATATAATTTTCTTTGTAATAGACTCGCTTGTGACTTTCTAAAAGTATTCAAAGGAAGCTATTTGGAAATAAATTTGACTTATATAGTTTATAAAAGTGATAAATATCAATTACTAGCGACCCGCCCCGGCTTTGCACGGAAATTATCAGTGTTTCTCTACTATATTATGCATGTATTATACATATAAACATTGAATCACTCTATCCACTAAAAGAAACAGCATGAAAATCCGTTGCGTAGTTTTAAAGATCTAAGCATACATGAAGTTGGTTAATAAACAATGATAAGATTTACTTTAACAACTTAAATAAATAAAAAAGCAAATATATAAACATACATACATACATACATAAAATAGGCAGAGCGTTTAACGCCTCGTAAACGGCGCTTTCGCCACGTATGACAAAAATTGAGGGCAATTTTAGATTGTAATATGTATTGCTTTAGTGACAGGTTGTCAGCCCATCGCCTAAATTACAATACACTGTAACCCTCGAGTCCCTTTTGCTGACTTCAACAGCATGCCCGGGAGGAAGAGCAGCTGGAACATTCTATGTTTTTCTATCTCTCCCAGTCCAGCATGGAAGAAATATAAACATAGGATTGATTAAATATTATGAAAGAACAAATAAATTTCAACTGTTCACTGTTAATTTATGAAGTAGATGGATTTCAGTTATCGTAAACAAACAATGAATCTAAAGATGTTTGGAGGAGAGTTGAAAATATATTGAATGAAACCGGGAAAATGGTTTGTTTTGCTTATTCAACCTTCGTTTTATACACGATGTTTTTATTTATATATGATAGACGGCTTCAGTCTAGAGCCCGATGGTGTACTGGATAGGGCCGCTGCCTCCTGAGCGGGAGGTCGTGGTTCGAATCCCACCACGTACGTATGTGTTTTTCGGTTTTCGAATTTCATATGTACGTTTATTCGGTGCTTTTTCCGTGCTTCGGAAGGCACGTTAAGCCGTTGGTCCCGGTTAATATCGTTTAATACCGTAGATATTAGTCGTTAAGCCATATCAGAGGCCAGTGCTAAGCATTGGCGGCTTGAAAACTCTGACCTAATCTAGGATTGGGTCTGGTTTCCCTTCTTGGTTGCGGAGGTCAGATGGCAGTCGCTCTGTGTAAAAACCAGTACCATCGTTCAATCCCCTAGATTAGGTAGCCGACCCCGTGAGATACGGGATAAGGCTAGGGAGATGATGAGACGGCTTCAGTCTGTAAAATCTAGGATAGTAGCTGTAATATGTGCCTATCCTATACTTAAAAAACTTTCTTCCATGCTGGCCTGGGAGCGAGAGAAAAACATAGAATGTGCCAGCTGCATTTCCTCCCGAGCATGCTGTAAAAACCAGCTAAGGGATCCGAGAGTTTCTGAGAGCTGACAACCTGTCACTACAGCAATATACCTACAAATCTATCTTAAATAGCCCTCAAAACTTTGTCAGACGTGGCGGAATGACCTTTGTTTAGGTCGTTTGCGCTCTGCCTACCCCATTAGGGATAAAGGCGTGATTATATGTATGTATGTAAAAAAACTAGGATGGTAGCTGTGACAGATGCTATTCCTATAGATTACCATATCTGCTTAGATTTTACATAGTTGTCAAATATTTTCTGTAACAGACAGATATTTAACTGCCTCCGTGGTCTAGTGGCTAGTGCCATGGACTCCCGATCCGGAGGTCCTGGGTTCGATTCCCAGGGGGTAAAACACAAAGTTGATATTTGAGAATGTATTACTTTGTGAATTTTTCCCCAGTTTGGGTAGGACATTGCAGGCTGAATCACCTGATTGTCCGAAAACAAAAAGATTTCGTGCTTCGGACGGCAGGTTAAGCCGTCGGTGCCGGTCGCTGTATTTGATAGTGGTCGTTACACAAAGTACCCTGTAAGTAAAGCCCTGTAATTGTTTTACCCTTCTGGAGGTAATCGATGTAGATCACACCTTGTGAATCCCAGAAAACGGTGGCCATAACTTTTCCGGCCGATTTTACAGTTTTCGCCTTCTTTGGAGCACGTTCCCCGGTCTGGATCCATTGTTTTGATTGCTCCTTGGTCTCTGGTGTGTACCAGTGGATCCAGGTTTCATTGACGGTCACAAAACGACGCAAAAACTCCGCTGGATTCCGCTTAAACAGCGCCAAACACGTCTCCGATGTGGTCTCACGGTTGCGCTTGTTTTCCGGTGTGAGTAAACGCGGCACCCATCGCGCCGACAGCTTTCTCATGCCGAGTTCCTCGTGAAGAATATGATGCACTGTTTCTTCTGAAATGCCTACAGTCTCAGCTAGCTCCCGAACCTTCAATCGGCGATCTGCCAATACGAGATCATGGATTTTTTTAATGTTTTCCTCCGTAGTAGCTGTTTTCGGTGCACCTGGACGTGGTTCATCAAAAACCGACGTACGGCCACGTGCAAACTCGTTGAACCAATTCTTGACGGTGGCCATCGATGGAGAAGAGTCACCGTACACAGCATCCAAGCGCTCTTTGATTTCGAAGCGCGTTTTTCCTTCCAAAAATAGGAATCGAATCACCGAACGATATTGCTCTTTTTTCCATTTTTGTAAAACCGATCGACACGTTCGCTTCCATAAGTTGTAAAAATAAAACAAATGAAGGGATTGGAATAAAAATTTGAAAAAAGAATTAAAAAAGAATGTGCTACACTGTGTTTAAACTCTTTTGAAACTACAGCGCCCTCTGGCGATGAGGCTCGGTACTTATTGAATGCACCTCGTATCATAAACTTAACTTGGTGCTGTCATAGAGTGTTGTGTGGGACATTGGTTGTTGCTTTCGTGGAATGTCCCTAGTACATCATCTATGTTTACTTCCATGCTGGTCTGGGAGCGAGAGAAAAACATAGAATGTGCCAGCTGCATTTCCTCCCGGGCATGCTGTAAAATCCAGCTAAGGGATCCGAGGGTTTCAGTATATTGTAATTTAGGCGATGGGCTGACAACCTGTCACTACAGCAATATACCTAGAATTCTATCTTAAATAACCCTCAAAACTTTGTCAGACGTGGCGGGACACCTTTGTTTAGGTCGTTTACGCTCTGCCTACCCCATTAGGGATACAGGCGTGAATATATGTATGTATGTATGTATGTCGTTACACAAAACCATGTCAGATGCCTGATAGTTGTGCTACTAGGCGGTTTAAAAACTCTGACACCAGGGTTCATCGGGTCCATAGACTAGACAGAAGAAAATTGACTTCAAATCAAAAAGGTTCTCAATTCGTCTACGTATGTTTATTTAATTGCTTTAAGTTGTTTTATTTGTATGTATGTTACCTCATAACTCCGTCATTTATGAACAGAATTTAATAATTCTTGTTTTTATCATCCGTCATTTATGAACCGAATTTAATAATTCTTGTTTTTATCTTCCGTCATTTATGAACCGAATTGAATAATTCTTGTTTTTATCGTCCGTCATTTATGAACCGAATTTAATAATTCTTGTTTTTATCGTCCGTCATTTATGAACCGAATTTAATAACTCTTGTTTTTATATTCCGTCATTTATGAACTGAATTTAATAATTCTTGTTTTTATCTTCCGTCATTTATGAACCGAATTTAATAATTCTTGTTTTTATCTTCCGTCATTTATGAACCGAATTTAATAATTCTTGTTTTTATCTTCCGTCATTTATGAACCGAATTTAATAATTCTTGTTTTTATCTTCCGTCATTTATGAACCGAATTTAATAATTCTTGTTTTTATCTTCCGTCATTTATGAACCGAATTTAATAATTCTTGTTTTTATCTTCCGTCATTTATGAACCGAATTTAATAATTCTTGTGTTTATCTTCCTTCATTTATGAACCGAATTTAATAACTCTTGTTTTTATCTTCCGTCATTTATGAACCGAATTTAATAATTCTTATTTTTATCTTCCGTCATTTATGAATAGAATTTAATAATTCTTGTTTTTATCTTCCGTCATTTAAGAACCGAATTTAATAATTCTTGTTTTTATCTTCCGTCATTAATGAACCGAATTTAATCATTCTTGTTTTTATCTTCCGTCATTTATGAACCGAATTTAATAATTCTTGTTTTTATCTTCCGTCATTTATGAATCGAATTTAATAATTCTTGTTTTTATCGTCCGTCATTAATGAACCGATTTGAATAATTCTTGTTTTTAACTGGTGCTATAATCTTCTCCAGGAAATCTCTGGTCTCCCAAGAGTCCAAGTTCCAGTCCCAAGTAGCCGCCCTCACCGAGCTTGCGGACTCAAGATGCTCCGAAGCCGATCGCACCAGGGAACTGATTGCGGCCTACAGGAAGGACATAGAGGCCAAGGACCAGGAGATTGAACGTGAGTGTTTTATTATCTGAGTCACAGTTTTTAGCTTTAATGTACCGGGAGCCTGGGAGCGAGAGAAAAACATAGAATGTGCCAGCTGCATCTCCTCCCGGGCATGCTGTAAAAACCAGCTAAGGGATCCGAGGGTTTCAATATATTGTAATTTAGACGATGGGCTGACAACCTGTCACTACAGCAATATAGCTACAAATGTATCATAATTAACCCTCAAAATTTGTCAGACGTGGCGGAACAACCTTTGTTAGGTCGTTTACGCTATGCCTACCCCATAAGGGATAACGGCGTGATTATATGTATGTATGTATGTACCTATTGACTACACCACTACATAGTATAGAACAAAGTCGCTTTCTCTGTCCCTATATACCTATGTATGCTTAAATCTTTAAAACTACGCAACGGATTTTAATGCGGTTTCTTTTAATCGATAGAGTGATTCAAGAGGAAGGTTTATATGTATAATACATGCATAATATAGTAGAGAAACACTGATAATTTCCGTACGAAGCCGGGGCGGGTCGCTAGTGTAATATATACTTATATTTATCTCTACCACCTACTTAACACGTAATTATGGTTAAATAAATGATTTGATTTGAGTACCATAGTTACTTTAGTTTCTTCCATGCTGGACTGGGAGAGATAGAAAAACATAGAATGTTCCAGCTGCCCTTCCTCCCGGGCATGCTGTTGAAGTCAGCAAAAGGGACTCGAGGGTTACAGTGTATTGAAATTTAGGCGATGGGTTGACAACCTGTCACTAAAGCAATACATAATACAATCTAAAATTGCTCTCAATTTTTGTCAGACGTGGCGGAATCGCCTTTTACGAGGCGTTAAACGCTCTGCCTACCCCGTAAGGGATAAAGGCGTGATTTATGTATGTATGTATGATTTTATTACTTTCTTCTGTCGTGTGGGTTTCGAGTCAATCGACCCGATGGACCCTGGTGTCAGAGTTTTTAAACCACCTAGGAGCACAGCTAATAGGCTTTCGGCATGGTTTTATGTAACGACCACTTCAAGACGCACCAAACTCGCGGAACCCTTTTACTTACAGACTAATTTGGTGATGAACCTGCAATGTCCTAATTGAACTAGTCAAAATCTCAAAAGTGATAAAAATCTATTACTAGCGACCCGCCCCGGCTTCGCACGGAAATCATCAGTGTTTACTATATACTATACTATATTATGCACGTATAAAAACCTAAACCTTCCTCTTGAATCTTATAAATATCAATTAAAGGAAACCGCATCAAAATCCATTGCGTAGTTTTAAAGATCTAAGCATACATAGGGATATAGGGACAGAGAAAGCGACTTTGTTTTATACTATGTAGACACAATGCTTAGACATCTTTGGACTGAGACGATGACGAAGAATGACCAGACAAAATCACTATAAGAATCAGTACTGAATATGTCGCAGAAAAAAATATTAATTCGAATACATACATACATAAAATCACGCCTTTATCCCTTACGGGGTAGGCAGAGCGTCAAACTCCTCGTAAAAGGCGCTTTCGCCACGTCTGACAAAAATTGAGGGCAATTTTAGATTGTAATGTGTATTGCTATAGTGACAGGTTGTCAGCCCATCGCCTAAATTACAATACACTGTAACCCTCGAGTCCCTTTTGCTGACTTCTACAGCATGCCCGGGAGGAAGGGCAGCTGGAACATTCTATGTTTTTCTATCTCTCCCAGTCCAGCATGGAAGAATAATTCGAATATTCGCAGGAAATCTAGGGATATTGCAAAAAGAACGGATAATTAGACCAAGGTGGCAATTCGGGACACACTATTCCTTAAATAATTCTTAGCTTGCGCTGTTACTTACCTAACTTTTACATAAGAACAGGATAACCAATAAACACATGACTTTCATATTCCTAATCTGGCGTAAAACGCTTTAAATAAGAGCTGAGCATAGACTCTTATTTTACGTCAATTAGCTATTGCGACTTATTTTTTTTGCAAGAAATCTATCTAAAAATTACACAATATTTTCACCATTTTTATAATTTTACCGTGTTTTCGCAAAATCCCTAGGTTGTTCGCGAAGATCCGAAATCAAATCTTCCTACGACGTATATATTGCCAAAACGATACAAGTTCACTGGCACAAAGCTTTGGCCTAGTAAAAGTTACAATAAATATAGCTAAATACAATTCCATGCTGGACTGGGAGTGAGAGAAAAACATAGAATGTGCCAGCTGCATTTCCTCCCGAGCATGCTGTAAAAACCAGCTAAGGGATCCGAGGGTTTCAGTATATTGCAATTTAGGCGATGCGATGGACTGAAAACCTGTCACTACAGCAATATGCCTACAAATTTAAATATCCCTCAAAACTTTGTCAGATGTAGCGGAACGACCTTCGTTTAGGTCGTTTACGCTCTGCCTACCCCATTAGGGATAAAGGCGTGATTATATGTATGTATGTACATTGTACATATATATTGCCAAAATGAGAAGTTCACTGGCACAAAGCTTTGGCCTAATAAAAGCCACAATAAACACAGCTAAATACAATTCCAAGTCGTTGCCCGACGCATTTACAAAGACAGCTACAGCGGGGAAAGTGCGGAAATACGTTTAAACTGTCCACATAAATTCAAGTGAATTTCGTCCTAAAAATAAACTTATGTAGGAGGGATTGAAAGGTCGTTCGTCGTGAAAAACATTATCGTACATACATTACAGTCACGCCTATATCCCCCTACACGGTAGGCAGACCGTAAACAACCTCATAATTAGCCGTTTTCGCCACCTCTGAGAAAGTTTGAACACAAAGCAGATGTGACAACTAAGATTATATTTTCTATTTATAAAAATGTGAATTGTGTTAACCCTTGCAATTGTACTTATTTATAATAGAAGTACACTTTTTAAGCAGATGACGGTAATTTTAAGGTAGAACGAACTGTGTATAATTTTACTTTTTTTTCACTATTTCTATGACGTCTTTGACGCTCAGACTCCCCTCGAGGGATACAGACGTGAGTACATGTATTTCTTGTGGGAGATTGAAAGGTCGTCGTTACAACCACGTGGTCGTTAATGTGCTGTTTTTTTATAAAGAGCGCGCAATTTGTTAACGATATATACATAGAGACTAATTATAGCTTTCTTCGTAAACATGTTTAGAAGTAGAAATGTTTTTCCCACGGGATATTGCAGTAGGAAGTTCGAGAACCTACTTGAAAAGACAAAGATTTCTTCCATGCTGGCCTGGGAGCGAGAGAAAATCATAGAATGTGCCAGCTGCATTTCCTCCCGGGCGTGCTGTTAAAACCAGCTAAGGAATTCGAGGGTTTCAGTATATTGTAATTTAGGCGATAGGATGACAACCTGTCACTACAGAAATATACCTACAAATCTATCTTAAATAACCCTCAAAACTTTGTCAGACGTGGCGGAGCGACTTTATGACGTCACAATAGCTTGTATGACGTCACAATAGCCATTTCATAAGGATATTGAAACTTAAGCTATGACGCTGTATGACGTCACAATAGCCATTCCATACAGATATTGAAACCTAAGCTATGACGCTGTATGACGTCACAATAGCCATTCCATACGAATATTGAAACTTAAGCTTTGACGCTGTATGACGTCACAATAGCCATTCCATACGGATATTGAAACCTAAGCTATGACGCTGTATGACGTCACAATAGCCATTCCATACGAATATTGAAACCTAAGCTATGACGCTGTATGACGTCACAATAGCCATTCCATACGGATATTGAAACCTAAGCTATGACGCTGTATGACATCACAATAGCCATTCCATACGGATATTGAAACCTAAGCTATGACGCTGTATGACATCACAATAGCCATTCCATACGGATATTGAAACCTAAGCTATGACGCTGTATGACGTCACAATAGCCATTCCATACGAATATTGAAACCTAAGCTATGACGCTGTATGACATCACAATAGCCATTCCATACGGATATTGAAACCTAAGCTATGACGCTGTATGACATCACAATAGCCATTCCATACGGATATTGAAACCTAAGCTATAACGCTGTATGACGTCACAATAGCCATTCCATACGTATATTGAAACCTAAGCTATAACGCTGTATGACGTCACAATAGCCATTCCATACGTATATTGAAACCTAAGCTATGACGCTGTATGACGTCACAATAGCACTCCACTCCATACGTATATTGAAACCTAAGCTATGACGCTGTATGACGTCACAATAGAACCCCACTCCATACGTATATTGAAACATAAGCTATGACGCTGTATGACGTCACAATAGCACTCCACTCCAAACGTATATTCGCCAGAAATACACACCTGAGATGAGATCTGTCATTGGCTCCGATTCGGCGTAAACAAGAATTAACTACAATAAAACCATACATACATATAATCACGGCTTTATCCCTAATGGGGTAGGCAGAGCGTGAACAACATAAACAAATGTCGTTCCGCCACGTCTGACAAAGTTTTGAGGGTTATTTAAGAGAGATGTGTATATTGCTGTAGTGACAGATATACAGAAACCCTCAGATCCCTTAGCTGGTTTTACAGCATGCCCAGGAGGAAACGCAGCTGGCACATTCTATGCTTTTCTCTCGCTCCCTGGCTAGTACTGAAGAAAGAAGACAATTATACCCGTCATCTTCCGTCTTGACAGAGCAGAAAAGAATGGCAGTATAAACGGTCTTGACAGAATTACGTTCGTCTATACTGCCATCCTTATCTATTCGTTCAAGACGGCAATTGAAAGGTATGGTTTCATTAAGGTGTATCCTGCCGGCAGATGAGCAGGTAGATTTCAAGATATGCAACCATCGCCCGTAATGCCTTAGAATATTGTTCCAATCAGCGCGCGCTACGGCGTGGCGGTTACGTCCGTGGCTGCGTCAAAAATATACGGAATACGCACAAAAAAGCGAATTCCATTAAAACCACGAGTCGGATTCAAAAGAGTTATATTGCAATTTTAAATAATCATAATACGGATATTTTCCCGAAGGTACTTTGAAAGCGCTCGTAATAGTTTAGAAGGAATATCAATGTAACTGATAAAAACAGCTTTTTCCTGTTTTTTTTGTATACTTATTTATGAACTAGAATATTTTTAAATGTTGCAGGCCATGAACTAATTTCTTAGATGTTGTAGAAATTTCCAATGATTCGTTTAGGAGAAATAAACTCCTAAAAACAACCATTTGCCGACAGGAATCACCTTAAAGTAAAATCTTGTTTGCACCAAATCGTGGCCATTGTACATTTGTACAACGCAACAAAAGTGAGCGTTTGGCCGCGATCCAGTCGAGCTGCGCTTGCGCACATAGACCGCTGTTAGAAGCGCAACACATATTCTGGAGGCAAATTTTTAAGCATGGATACATGAAGTCACGACTTTATAATTTACGGGGTAGGCAGAGCGTAAAACCTAGTAAAAGGCCTTTTCGCCACGTCTGACAAATATTGATGGCAATTTTGGATGGTACATACATACATACATACAATCACGCCTCCATCCCGAATGGGGTAGGCAGAGCGTAAACGACCAAAGAAAAGGTCGTTCCGCCTCGTCTGACAAGTTTTGAGGGCTATTTTAGACTGAAATGTGGATCGCTATAGTGACAGGTTGTCAGCCCATCGCCTAAATTGCAATACACTGAAGCCCTCGAATCCCGTAGCTGGTTTTTACAGCATGCCTGGGAGGAAATGCAGCTGGCGCATTCTATGTTTTTCTGTCGCTTCCAGTCCAGCATGGAAGAAAATGGTTTGGATTGTAATGTATGCTATAGTGACAGTTTATCGCCTACATTGTTTATTAAGGGAAACTGCCTCCGTGGTCTAGTGGCTAGTGCCATGGACTCCCGATCCAGAGGTCCTGGGTTCGATTCCCAGGGGGGAAAGTTGATATTTGAGAATTTATCACTTTGTGAATTTTTCCCCAGTGTAGTTAGGACGTTGCAGGCTGAATCACCTGATTGTCCGAAAAGACAAAGATTTCGTGCTTGGGAGGGCACGTTAAGCCGTCGGTCCCGGTCGCTGTCTTTGATAGTGGTTGTTACTCAAACCATGTCAGAGGCCTGATAGTTGTGCTACTAGACGGTTTGAAAACTCTGACACCAGGGTTCATCGGGTCCATAGACTCGATTCCCACTCGACAGAAGAAGAAGAAGGAAAAATTCAGTACAATGTATAGTTAAATTTATTACAATACACTGTAACCCTAGAATCCCTTTTATTACAACAGCTTACAGCATGCCCGGGAGGGCAGCTAGAACAATATTATTTTCTCTCGCTCTTAGTCTAGCTTGGAAGCAATTTTTTAAGCATTTCAACTTTAATACGCAACCTGTCACTACAGCAATATACGTACAAAATACAAATCCATCTTGAATAACCCTCAAAACTTTGTCAGATGTGGCGGAACGACCTTTGTTTAGGTCGTTTACGCTCTGCCTACCCCATAAGGGATGTATGTATGTATACGCATTTTTACGAAAGATTCGATAAAAGAAGAAGAGTAAAATTCTGATACATTTTCTGTTGTTTTTTCTGTCGCAGCCACCATCCATTCATCCTAGATTTTACAGAGAGTAGGGCAGACATATTTCGTGTGTAAGGGACAACGTCCCACAAACTGATAGGGGTTGCTCAGTCAACGACACGGAACAAGTTTCACAACTTTCAGTTTGTGAAAAGCAAAAGAATTTTCCATATAAACTGTCTGATTAAGGTGGACAAATTTTATGGGAGAGCTAAAACAAAAAAAACACTTCCTGAAAGCATTTTCTGGTGAAAGTTGTTCAGTGTCGTTGACAGAGTCTATCTCTGTGGAACGCTGTCCCTTTCTGCCGGTATATGTCTGTGTTATTCTAGAGATATATATATCTGCCTTTTTCTATAGATATATTATGTATTATTTATATGCTAGCAACCCGCCCCGGCTTCGCACGAAAATTATTAGTGTTTCTCTACTATATTATGCATGTATTATACATATAAACCTTCCTCTTGAATCATTCTATCCAATAAAAGAAACCGCATCGAAATCCGTTGCGTAGTTTTATAGATTTATGTATACAAAGGAATATAGGGACAGAGAAAGCGACTTTGTTTTATACTATGTATAGAAAATCAGCACTTTTGCTGCCTCCCACCTGGGTAACACCGTACGATTGGCCGCCGCCGCAGCTGAAACTGCGGCAGCTAAAAAACATACAAAATATGCGGAACTGGAGGGCCAATATTACTTTGTTCCCCTGGCAGTGGAGACTTTGGGTTGTTGGGCATCGGAAGGGATGTCATTCCTTAGGGAAATTCGGCGCCGCCTTCGGGAGAGAGGTTGCGACAACCGCGCTGGGGAGTTTCTGCTGCAAAGGCTGTCTATTGCAGTTCAACGTGGTAACGCAGCGAGCGTAATGGGCACCTTTGCACCGGGTATGACCCAGGGCGGGCTTTTCGTTTAGTTTTTAAGTTGACTTATTGTATTAGATTTTTATGAAAATTATAAGAATAGAAAATCTAGGAAGGTAACTGTTGACTGAGCAACCCCTATCAGTTTGCGGGACGCTGTCCCTTACACCCGTATGTGTGTGTGCAGCTCCGCGACCCATGATTGCAGTGTAACGCACTCGATCCCATCCCGCTTTATTTAGATGCAACTTCTTTGCAATTTATTTGTTGAAACCATGGGTTGCAACCGAAGATCTCCTAAGCACATGTGGTGCATCTATGCGCCACAACAAGAAACACTAAGGCTCGTATTTACATACAGACATACATATAATCACGCCTTTATCCCTAATGGGGTAGGCAGAGCGTAAACGACCTGAACAAAGGTCGTTCCGCCACGTCTGACAAAATTTTGAGGGTTATTTAAGAAAAAATTGTACTTTATTTATATTGCTGTAGTGACAGGTCGTCAACCCATCGCCTAAAATACAATAAACTGGAAACACTCGGATCCCTTAGCTAGTTTTACAGCATTCCCGGGAGGAAATGTAGCTGGCACATTCTATGTTTTTCTCTCACTCCCAGTCCAGCATGGAAGTTAGTAAGATCTCGAGATTGAGAGTAATATTAAGTATGGATTTGACAGGTCCTTTTGTACTGATATGACATTTCTGATATAGACTCAAACTATCTGTCAGTCTCAAGTGCTGTTTATAATTACGGGCCTATGTTCTCTTCTTTTCTTTTCGAGTGGGTTAAGAGTCGAGTTTTAAACCGCTAAATAGCACAAAATAGGTCCCTGACATGGTTTTTGTAACGAACACTATCAAAGACAGCGACCGGGGCCGATAGTTTAACGTGCGCTCCAAAGCACGGAGTTTTTACGTAAAAACAATCCAGGTTATTCAGACTGTGTATTAATTTAACCAAACTAAAAAATGCCACAGACTGATAAAATAAAAAAATATTAACATTGTGCCCTCCCCCCTCCTCTGGGAATCGAACCCAGGACCTTCAGGTCGTTAACCCTGGCTATTTCTACGGTATTTTCCAACGGTAATAGTATAAAGTCCTTCCATGCTGGCCTGGCAGCGACAGTAAAAACAAAGAATGTGCCAGCTGCTTTTCCTCCCGGGCATGCCTTGGACAAATAAATATCTTCGTCCAAGGGGCATGGTGTAAAAGCCAGATGAGGGATCCGAGGGTTTCAATATATTGTAGTTAGGCGATGGGCTGACAACCTGTCACTACAGCAATATACCTACAAATCCATCTTAAATAACCCTCAAAACTTCGTCAGACTTGGCGGAACGACCTTTGTTTACGTCGTTTAAGCTCTGCCTACCCCATTAGCGATAAAGGCGTAATTAAATGTATGTATATATGTAATAGTATAAAACAGCGGCGTGAATTTTCTTACGTGAAATTGTCATTAGTATTTAATTGAGTAAATACAAAATAGCAGACAATTGGCAGACGTTAAACAAAGATCTTGTTGAAACATTAATGAATCTTCGTTTGCTTTGTCGCACGAAGTAATGTGACAAAGATTTTAAACAAAGAAAGTAGTGTAAAGGATGAAACCAAGTTCGAAGAAAGGCGTGACGCACGGCCGTGACTTGGTCCATTCTATTTCTGGACTCAAGGGCAACGAAAGTTGGGATCATCTGCAGACGGAGAGCATTCGTTGCATTTTCAGCTATTTATGTAGGTATGTAAGAAGCTGGACTTTAAACGAGAGAAAAACATAGAATGTGCAAGCTGCATTTCCTCCCGGGTATGCTGTAAAACCAGCTAAGGGATCCGAGGGTTTCAGTATATTGCAATTTAGGCGATGGGCTGACAAACTGTCAGTACAGCAATATACCTTCAAATCTATTTTAAATAACCCTCAAAACTTTGTCCAACGTGGCGGAACGACTTTTGTAAACAGTGTGTTCGTTTACGCTCTGTCTACCCCATTAGGGATAAAGGCGTGATTATATGTATGTAGGTATGTAAGAACCTTTGAAAACCCAATAATCTAGGAGTAGCCCTCAGGCATGATCTCCGCAGAGTGGTGCAGCCCGCAAGGGTGCTATTTTCTACGTGCTATGCGAATATTAAGTAACTAGCGACCCGCCCCGGCTTCGCACGGAAATCATCAGTGTTTCTCTACTATATTATGCACGTATTATACATATAAACCTTCCTCTCGAATCACTCTATCCATTAAAAGAAACCGCATCAAAATCCGTTGCGTAGTTTTAAAGATCTAAGCAGACATAGGGATATAGGGACAGAGAAAGTGACTTTGTTTTATACTATGTAGTGATGAGCATAGATCATATTCTCTGACGTCATACGACGTGTACAGGTTTAGTGTCCCGCAAACTGATAGGGTTTATTCACAGAAACAAATGTATTTGGAATGTTTTTTAGGAAGTGATAAAACAAAATTGGTTTTCCAAACAAATTGACCGATTGAGGTGGTCAGTTTGTGTGGCTTCCCACAATTCAATTCGCCAATTTATTTCTTCATCTTCTGAAAGAATTTTTCGGTGAAAGTTTCGTTGTCTGAGCTACCCCTATCAATTTACGGGACGCTGTCCCCCTTAAACCCGGTATTTGCAATCTTACGACAGATTAGGAACGTCAAAGTCATGTGTTTATTTGCTATGTAATTATCTCAGAGTTGAGAAAGTGACAGCGCTATCTTAAAATTAGTTCGGGGAAATGTCCGTCCAGAATTGCCACCATTATCTTTCTCATGTTATACCCCTGCCAGGAATGCCAGGAGGAGCCCGATGGTGTAGTGGATAGGGCCGCTGCCTCCTGAGCGGGAGGTCGTGGTTCGAACCCCACCACGTACCAATGTGTTTTTCGGATTTCGAATTTCATATGTACGTTTATTCGGCGCTTTTTCCGTGTTTCGGAAAGCACGTTAAGCCGTTGGTCCCGGTTAATATCGTTTAATACCGTAGACATTAGTCGTTAAACCATATCGGAGACCAGTGCTAAGCATTGGCGGCTTGAAAACTCTGACCTAATCTAGGATTGGGTCTGGTTTCCCTTCTGGGTTGCGGAGGTCAGATGGCAGTCGCTCTGTGTAAAAACCAGTACTCTCGTTCAATCCCCTAGATTAGGTAGCAAACCCCGTGAGATACGGGATAAGGCTAGGGAGATGATGACCCCTGCCAGGAATTAAAAATACCTGTCATAGAGGTACCATAGAGAAGGGCTTATAGGAAGTGCATAAGTCCATCTCTTATTTTGTCTCTATTTTTCTCTATGACAGGTATTTTTAATTCCTTTCAGGACTATACTTATTCTACACACAATAAATAAATTCTTCGCTAACAGCAGCCCGTTTTTCCGTCCACAGAGCTGAAATGCGAGCTAGCGTCAGCATACAAGGAGTCGGAGCTGGTGCGTCAGCGCAGTCGCTCGTTGGAGGAGGACCTCTCCGCAGCCAGGAGTTGCTCTGCAGACCTCGCTGATCAACTCAAGAAGAGGAACGGTAAGCGCCTTTAACACTTAAAGGTTTCCGCAAAACATTTTATAGCCGTACGCCTGACGTCAACCTTCTTAGGGAATGCTGTTTTGTTTTCCGAATAAGGTTCCTGGGAGGGGGTCTAAGTGGGGGGGAATATATTTTTCAGTCACCTCTTACCCCCAGAAGTAGAAATGTAGTGACAGTATTCCTCGTTGCTACCACGTGACTTTTATCTTTAACGTGCTAAAAAAAACATGTCCTGGTTTCGAAGGTGTCATCGTAACCAGCGTGTTAAGAGGAGCTTGCTTCGTGACATAAAAAGAGAAGTAACAGTCTGAATTTTAAAATAGTCAGCGTATGGTAGGTTATATTAATTCGCCTTAAATATCCCCAAATTATTACGGAAGCCTTGGTGAGCGAGTTTGATTCGCACTTGACCAGTTTTTTATACTCCAGTCGAGTTATATAAAAAAAAACTGTTTTCCCAATGATCATAATAAATTATACATACATACATACATATAATCACGCCTTTATCCCTAATGGGGTAGGCAGAGCGGAAACGACCTAAACAAAGGTCGTTCCGCCGCGTCTGACAAAGTTTTGAGGATTTTTAAGATAGATTTGTAGGTATATTGCTGTAGTGACAGGTTGTCAGCCTGTCGCCTAAATTGCAATATACAGATATCCTCGGATCCCTTAGCTGGTTTTTACAGCATGCCCGGGAGGAAATGCAGCTGGTACATTCTATGTTTTTTCTCTCGCTCCCAGTCCAGCATGGAAGTAATAAATTAAGTAAGTAATAAATTATCCACTTGGCAATTTCCAGATGAAGCTCTGCGGCATCTGCGAGCAGAATTGGAAGATGCACTCACACACAGAGCCGAGCTCGAGTCTAAAGTCACCGCGCTAGAGAGACACACCGAGCGATTAGGGAGAGAGAAACTGCAACAGGAACAACGCGCACAGGAGGTAAGCTATAATGCTGATGAGTCTGGACGCACCATTCCTTATCTTAATTTAAGATAGCACTGCTGTCACTGTCTCAACAGATGACTTTGACGTTCCTATTCGGATATATGACACTTAAAATAAGGAACAATCGTAAGCAGCGAGCATATAGCATGCTCTCGTATTTTACGTCATATAAGTAATCTTTCGTAAGATTAGAAATGTCAAAGTCATGTCTTTATTTGATATAATTTATCTTATGTCAAAGACATACATACATACATATAATCACGCCTTTATCCCTAATGGGGTAGGCAGAGCGTAAACGACCTAAACAAAGGTCGTTCCGCCACGTCTGACAAATTTTTGAGGGTTATTCAAGATGGTTTTGTACGTATATTGCTGTAGTGACAGGTTTTCAGCCCATCGCCTAAATTGCAATATACTGAAACCCTCAGATCCCTTAGCTGGTTTTTACAGCATGCCCGGGAGGAAATGCAGCTGGCACATTCTATGTTTTTCTCTCGCTCCCAGTCCAGCGTAGAAGAAATGTATGTCAAAGACTGTCAAAGTATATACGTATTATTATGTTTATGTATATTAATATACGAGTATTAACCTGCTAAATTTATTTCAGGCTCTAGCAGCAGCAGAAGCTAACACAGCAAAATGGCGGGCGGCGCACGAAGCGGCCAGGTCACAAGCGGCGGCGAGAGCGGAGAGGATGTTAGCGGATTGCGAGTGGAAGATGAGGGAGCTGGAACAACGAGCGAGGGAGGCGGACAAACAGAAGAAAGAGGTAGGATAGGTGGCGGTTAAGTCACAGGCGACGGCGAGAGCGGATAGGATATTAGCGGATTGCGAGTAGAAGATGAGAAAGCTGGAGCAGCGAGCGATGGAAGCGGGCAAACAGAAGAAAGAGGTAGGATAGGTGGCGACCAAGTCACAGACGGCGGCGAGAGCGTAGAGGATATTAGTGGATTGCGAATAGCAGATAAAAGAGCTGGAGCAGCGAGCGAGGGAGACCGACAAACAGAAGAAAGAGGTAGGCACATAGTTCTCCCAACCGTTTTTATTGAAATCAATCAAGAAATCAATCGAGATCCTACAATCTCTTATTCTGATGGGGCAGACTAACTGACATCACCAGAGAGAAATCAGGCGCAGGACCGACAATTTATATACGTATATACTTATCCGATAGCATGGATAATCTTACTTTCCGGACAGTCAGGTGATCAGCCTGCAATGTCCTTACCAAACTAGAAACCACAACACAAAGTTGTTGTCCCCGGGTTGTGAGCTCATGGCTCAGACTATATCACGGAGGGCGTTAAATTTAATACTGAGAGAGTAAAATTTCTTATTTCAGCTGGTAGAAACAGTGGAACAGCTCAAAGCCCAGCCGAAACCATCCGCGGAACAAATGGAAGAGCTACAACAACTGCGAGGAAGCGTCGCTGAGCAGCAAAGAGCTGTTCACTCACTCACATTGCAGCTACAGAAGGTAAGAACTCTAACTCAAATATTTTTTTTCCAAATAGATTCAAAAGAATACTTATAGAAAGTAACAAGTGAATCTACAAAAAGAAAATAGCATCTGTACATAAACACGTACATATAATCACGCCTTTTTGTTTAATGAGGGAGTCAGTTTTGATAGATTTGTAGGTATACTACTGTAGTGACAAGTTGTCAGCCCATCGCCTAAATTACAATATACTAACCCTCGGATACCGTAGCTGGTTTTTACAGCATGTCTAGGAGGCAATGCAGCCGGTACATTCTATGTTTTTCTCTCGCTCCTAGGCCTGCATAAAAATTGCATCTATGTCACGAAATAAAAAAATATATATGATAATTAAGGAAAAACTCGTATTTTACAATCGGATTGGATACGGATAAGTGCAATAACGCAGTAAAAAAAGTATTGGTCCCAATATGATGCCTTGTGATATCCCATAAGTGATGTGTTTGGAAGTGCTAATATGAGAGCCAATTTTCACTCATTGAGATCTACCGTGAGGTAACATTTTGTCTGACCCAATCGAATTCCACTAAGGTCAAGAGTATGAAGCTTCAGACGTAGAAGAGTGATTGGTAACGTGTCGAAAGCCTTAGACAAATATTTTAAAAAATGCTGAAACATTTTTACATTGATTCATATTTTGCAAATTGTAAGGTTAAGCCTAAAACAAAGCAGGCTTAATGATATTGAAAATTTCCTTGCAGGTTGAAACGCGCGAAGAGGCTTTGAAGCTGGAAGTGCACAGACTAAAAGACCTTTTGGACAAGGAAGTGCGCATCGGAAAGGAGAAGGAGGACCGGTACCATAAGGTAATTAGCCAAGACTTATTCATACAACTTGAAACTGAACAACTCATGAAACTGAACAACTTTTCGCCTCTTAGGTTCATAGCCAGCTTCAATATATAAATAAAAAATCCCGTTTTGAAGCTGGCTTCTAACTAGGACTTTTCTTAGGTAGTTACGAAAATTTTCCTCATATACATGTACCTACACACAGTCACGCTTGTATCCCTTGCAGGGTGTGAAGGTAGAACATCAACGACCTTCTTTATGCATCAAAAACATAGACAATTATGACGTAATTGGAAAGTTGTTTAATTTCTAAAGTTCATATCTTACCTTTATATGAGTCAAACCGGTCTAAGTATTTATATTTAAGCTATTTATTAGTCCATAATACGGTTTTTTTACCTTTATATTGGTGTTATCTTTTACGTATCATATCATATATATTATCTTTCCCACAGACAGTAGAGCGTCTAGAGCAACAGCACAGCAAAGCGATCGAAACATTAAGGTCTGAGCACACTGCCTCGGCGGCGACGTCACGCGCCACGCTGGAACGCGCACATGCTGAGCGGACGCGCGCGGCTTTGGCACAGCTGAGGCAAGAGGCTGATCAGGTAACATTTATATTTATTCATCTTATGGAATTTATTTGCTGCAAGGTCCATAGCTTACAAGAGCTATGTTGCTTCCTCTGATGTCTGACGCAATTTGGCATGTACGAATTTCCCTAGAATGTCGTTCGGGTTACGGAATGCCAGCCAGACCTTTCAGTGCTTTGTTGATGAGATTATCAAAGGCCTCTTTCTCCCGTACTTAGACGATATCGCCATATAGGTAACTATTCATTTTGTATGGCGATTTATATAGAAATTTATATGACTTGTTTATATTTTGCAGGATGTCAGAAACGCAGACAGGCGACTGAGAGAAGTTACTGCTAAGGTAAGCTCTGATGAAGCTTAAATTATAAATTCGATTTTAATACGGGGTGTAAGGGACAGCATCCAACAAACTGATAGGGGTTGCTCAGTCAACGACACTGAACAATTTTCACCAGGAGATTCTTTCAGGAAATGAAAAAAAAATGTCTCTTCCATACAAAGTGTTCACATCGATCAGACAATTTGTATAGAAAAACCTATTAATTGTTTCACTTTCTGACAAAATTTTCTGGTAAAAGTTGTTCAGAGTCGTTGACTAAGTAACCCCTATCAGTTTGTGGGATGCTGTCCCTTACACCCGGTATAATAATAGAACCTGATTTATTTAAAATGGTGATATTAACTGCCACTACGATGAAAAATTAACTTAAGTAGATTAATGGAATAATGCATTAAATAATTTTCTCCATTCAGTTCGAGAACCTAAAAGAAGTTCTAGCAACCAAAACACGAGAGTTCGAGGAGGCTTTGGCGGAAGCTCACAGCAAGGCAGACTGGGACGTGATGCAACTACGCCATCTATTGGACAAAAGCGACATCAAACATGCCAATACAATCGAGAAAATCACCGAGGACTTCGAGAAAGAAAGAGGTTAGTTAGAATTAGAGTTGCTTCGTTGTTGTAGTAATACATAACATAACATAAAAATGAAATGAAATGGAGAGCCCGATGGTGTAGTGGATAGGGCCGCTGCCTCCTGAGCGGGAGGTCGTGGTTCGAACTCCACCACGTACCAATGTGTTTTTCGGTTTTCGAATTTCATATGTACGTTTATTCGGTGCTTTTTCCGTGCTTCGGAAGGCACGTTAAGCCGTTTGTCCCGGTTAATATCGTTTAATACCGTAGATATTAGTGGTTAAGCCATATCAGAGGCCAGTGCTAAGCATTGGCGGCTTGAAAACTCTGACCTAATCTAGGATTGGGTCTGGTTTCCCTTCTAGGTTGCGGAGGTCAGATGGCAGTCGCTCTGCGTAAAAACCAGTACCCTCATTCTATCCCCTAGATTAGGAAGCCGACCCCGTGAGATACGGGATAAGGGTAGGGAGATGATGAACATAACATAAAAATACTTTATTGCACGTAAGAATACAAATCATACAACACAACAGATAACAACAAAAAACAAGTACAACATTCTTCTTCTGTCGAGTGGGTATCGAGTCTATGGACCCGATGAACCCTGGTGTCAGAGTTTTTAAACCGCCTAGTAGCACAACTATCAGGCCTCTGACATGGTTTTGTGTAACGACCACTATCAAAGACAGCGACCGGGACCGACGGCATAACGTGCCCTCCGAAGCACGAAATCTTTTTCTTTTCGGACAATCAGGTTGAGCCTGCAATGTCCTACCCAAACTGGGGAAAAATTCACAAAGTGATAAATTCTCAAATATCAACTTTGTTTCCCCCCTGGGAATCGAACCCAGGACCTCCGGATCGGGAGCCCATGGCACTAGCCACTAGACCACGGAGGCAGTTAAACATAGTTAAGTACAACATAGGTGGGTATAATACATACATACATACATACATAAAATCACGCCTTTATCCCTAAAGGGGTAGGCAGAGCGCAAACGACCTAAACCAAGGTCATTCCGCCACGTCTGACAAAGTTTTGAGGGTTATTCAAGATAGATTTGTAGGTATATTGCTGTAGTGACAGGTTGTCAGCCCATCGCCTAAATCACAATATACCGAAACCCTCGGATCCCTTAGCTGGTTTTTACAGCATGCTCGGGAGGAAATGCAGCCGGCACATTCTATGTTTTTCTCTTGCTCCCAGGCCGGCATGGAAGAAGGGGTATAATACAAGGGACGCAAAGGACGTAAGGAACGAAATGGACCTCAGAGATGCGAGTGACGAGGGAATGTGTGGGACGAAAGGGAAAAGAGGAACGCAAAGGGCACAAGAAAGAAGATAGACCATGCTGGACTGGGAGCGAGAGAAAAACATAGAATGTGCCAGCTGCATTTCCTCCCTGGCATGCTGTAAAAACCAGCTAAGGGATCCGAGGGTTTCAGTATATTGCAATTTAGGCGATGGGCTGACAACCTGTCACTGCAGCAGTATACATAACATAACATAACATAAAAATACTTTATTGCACTTAATAATACAACATACAACACAAAAGATATCAAAAAACAAGTACAACATAGGCGGCCTTATTGCTAAGGTAGCAATTTCTTCCAGGCAACCTTTGGGTGAAAGAAAAAAGTGTAGCGGTAAGCGGGATAGTGCAAACCTAGTCAAATAGGTATCCTAAATACACCTATAATTAATAATATACCTATAATTATACCTTAAATTACCCTCAAAACTTTGTCAGACGTGGCGAAACGACATTTATGTTGTTTACGCTCTGCCTACCCCATTAGGGATAAAGGCGTGATTATATGTATGTATGTAAGAAGATAGACTAAAGACGCAAGGGACAATACATGCTTTTAAATCTTTTACTGCCTCCGTGTTCTAGTGGTCTGAGCCATGCTCACGATTCGAAGGTCCCAGGTTCGTTTTCCTCACAATGACTTTGTGTCGTTTCTAGTTTAGTTAGGACATTGTAGACTGATCATCTAGTTTTTCGAAAAGTAAGATATCGGATGGGCATGTAAATAACCGGGCCTGCGCCTTATTTCCCTTTGCTCGTGTTAATCAGTCTGTCCCATCAGAATAAGAGATTGAACGAACAAGGAGTGCACTTTTGAGTTGCGCAAACATTAGGGTACTAAATCGCCGTCAACGAAAATATATATATTATTTATTATTGATACATGTTATTTCCTCCATGACTGCCTATCTTGGGCTTCCTCCGGCCATGCCTGCAGTCTTGGAGGGAAAGGAGAGAGGCCTTTGCTCAGCAGTGGGACACTTAAGGCTATATAAGATAAGATAGGCATGTTATTAAATCTTTATTTTCCCCAGACCGCCTAAACGAAGAATGGCAAGAGAAGATCCGCCTCGTTGAGAAACAGGCTGCTGTAGCTGCTGACGAAGCGAGGAGAGCGCTGGAGACCACCAGGTACCATATCATCTCCCTAGCCTTATACCGTATCTTGCAGGGCCGGCTACCTAATCTAGGTGATTGGACGAGAGTACTGGTTTTTACACAGAGCGACTGAAACCAGACCCAATCCTAAATTAGGTCAGAGTTTTCAAGCCGCCAATGCATAGCACTGGCCTCTGGCATAGCTTCACAACTAATATCTACGGTATTAAATTATATTAACCGGGACCAACGGCTTAACGTGCCTTCCGAAGCACGGAAAAAGTGCCGAATAAACGTACATTTGAAATTCGATAGCCGAAAAACAAATTGGAACGTGGTGGGATTTGAACCACGACCTCCCGCTCAGGAGGCAGCGGCCCTATCCACTACACCATCGGGCTCTCACCAGGTCCCATATCATATCACAAATACAATCACTTCATGTCAGCGGGAAATCTGAATATTATTGCTCTTTTATTTTGACATTCATATTGATTTTCTTTTACACATTTTGTAGAACTTTTATTTATTTTACTTTTGTTTGGCATATTTGTATAATTATTTTTTGACGCACATATTATTCTCGGACATTTTTATTATTGTAATGTCATGTAATTATGAAATTGATAGTATGAAATAAATAAATCAAAATCATATCAGATGTTGTCGCAGTACATCATGTCATATCATGTCACATCAATTTAAATCGGGTCACATTGTATCACAATATTTTTCAACTGGCACAACAGCGCGCTTTACAAGCTGACAGATGACGCAACAAACGACCGGTGAATATCATTGGCTAACGAAGTTTCGTTAGCCAATGATATTCACCGGTCACGTCAGCTAACGTCACCCGCCATTTTGACTGTAGAAATAATACAAAGTGGCGCCAGCTTGTGGTCTTTCGCGGAACTAATTACTTCTCATGTTACCAATTTGAAGTTATAGATGGCGCTATTTATTTTAACTCTAACTCTACATATTTATGTACCAGGTACAAGCTCGTCGCCGAGAGGGTAGACCAAGTCACTAAACTGAAGGAGCAACATCGCAAGGAAATAGGTGAGCTTTTCAGCATTATCTTCATTGCAGCTCATATACCGGGTGCAAGGGACAGTTTTCTGCAAACTGATATCAGTTTGTTTGCTCAGTCAACGAAACTGAACAACTTTTATCAGTATCAGTTTGCGGAAAGCTGTCCGTTACACTCTCATCCCATATCTGTAAAGCTATATAATAAACACAAGTAAGTAAACTCACGCCCGTATCGACGACGGGGTAGGCAGGGTATCAACAACCTCGTATAAGAACGATTTCGGCACGTCTAACAAATATTATGGGTTATTTTAGAATAAAAAATATTAAAAGTACAAAACGGATTCCTAGAATATGCCCGTATAGCGAAGCTGCTGGAACATTCTACGTATTTCTATTGCTCCCAGTCCAGCATGGAAGAACAGCTTTTAATACATTCTTTAACACTTTGCATTATATGAACTCCACTTGGCCTGTACGAATTTCCCTACGATGTTGTTCGGGTTACGGAATGCTGGACAGACCTTTCAATGCTTTATAGGGTATTATCGATATAGGGATATATCGATTCTTTTTTCCCGTACTTGGACGATATCGCCACAATGTTCATATTGTGTGGAGATGTCAAATAAATTTTCATTCGTGCAACAATTTTCATATATGAATTGCAGAGGAACAATTCGAGCGTTTTATGGCGGACAAGGAGAATTGTCTGGAGCGAATGAAGGCAGAATGCCGTCAGGAGGGAGAAGAAGACCGCGTCAAGAGGGAAAGAGAGTTGCTGGAACAAATTGCAGGCAAGTATTGTTCTTCTTCTTTTTCTTCTTTGCAGCATATATCTGTCCTCTGTTGAACGTGTTCCTCCTGATGTCTTCTCTATCTGTTTCGGTTTCTGGCGATTGTCGTCCAGGTAGGTCCACCTATTTTCTTTACCTTCATTAGACCACCAGACAGGTGGCCTGATGACACTTCTTCTTCCTTCGCAGGGTTTCCAGTCTTCTTCTTCTGTCGAGTGGGTATCGAATCTATAGACCCGATGAACCCTGGTGTCAGAGTTTTTAAACCGCCTAGTAGCACAACTATCAGGCCTCTGACATGGTTTTGTGTAACGACCACTATCAAAGTCCTACCCAAACTGGGGAAAAATTCACAAAGTAATAAATTCTCAAATATCAACTTTGTGTTTTACCCCCTCGGTTAAAACACAAAGTTGATATTTCCTCCTCGGATCGGTAGCCCATGGCACAAGCCACTAGACCACGGAGGCAGTTTTCAGCAGGGTTTCCAGTGAAGCACTATTTGACATAAAAGCAGGATGGCAAATCAACACATGACTTTGACATTTCTTATTTGACGTAAGACGCTTTAAATAAGAAGTGAGCATGGAGCATGCGCTCTTATTTTACGTTAAATAAGCAGTCTTATGTCAGATTAGGAATGTAAAAGTCATGCGTTTATTTGCTATCCAGCTCTTATGTCAAAGTCAAGAAAGTGACAGCGCTAGCTAAAAATTAGAAGCTCCATCTGTCGTCATATCTACGTGTAGAATGGGGAATTGAATATTGAAATAGAAATTAAATGTGGGCAATTGAACCCACGGTCTTTGGCGTACGTTCTTTTTTTATTTCTTTATTTATTTAACAGTATATTGTACACAGAAACATAAACAGAACAATTACATAGGAATCAAGACACAACAGGTACTGCTTATTTCTAAAATTAAATGTCTTACAGCAGACCTTATGTGAGATACCATAAAACGTTAAGCGCTTTCTTATATTTTACGAGAGAAATAAAATAGCACTATGAGTGCAAGAATCCTCAAAACTAACACTTTTACTGTTTGGCACAGAACTGAAGAACCAGTTGACCAACCGCAGCGTCGACTATGAGGACCTGTCTATGAAAGCGGCCGCTTGCGGACGTACTCTCGCAGTCACCGAGCAAGAGCTGAGGTTAGTTGGCATAATGTCAGTCAGTAGGGGCTCGACTTGCTATAGTTGTTCATGGCAAAGAGGTAACCTATGGAGGAAGCTTGCGGGGGCGAATACACTCACCAAACATTGCAGTGAGATTATGATATCTGGGCATCTATCAGCCGTTTCCCGGTACTATACTGACAGGATTAAAGCAATTACAGCCGCTGACAGATGCAGAGATCATAGTTTCACTCTAACCCGATTAGTTGGTCTTCTTCTTAGCGAGTGGATTCTCGAGTCGAACAACAACCCGATTAGTTGGTTATCACAACATTTCAGTCAATATTCTAACGCACTTATTGACTAATTAATCAGTTGCATTGCGTCAAGATAGATAGCGGCAGGAATTTTATCCTACCTCCGCGCTATAAAGCGGTCAAACAAAAAGGATGAATGCTTACTCCATAGGTTAAATGTTCCTATGTTCATGGTCATCAATCAAACACCCTGCAGTAAACTCTTTCTGAACAACTTTGTATTCCACAACTTATGGAAAACCTCAGGGATAAAAAAAGTGCCCCTTCTGAATTGTATCACTTATTTACTAACTTTGTGCAAAATCACCCCTTTCACCAACTTTGCTTAACTTTTTTGTGCGATTCGTCACTTGGCCGTGGTCTCGATTCTAGAAAACTTAACTAAATTAGTTCATACCTGTCATTTGCCATCAATAAAAGACAGAAAGTAACGGCAGTATAGTCGGACTTATTTAGATCCTGTCAGTTACAATTCGTTTAAAAATATCAAATGTTTTAGTCGATTCCCCTTTCATATGACGACTAAACTATCTATAGAAATGACAGGATCAAATAGGTCCGTCTATACTGCCATCCCTTTCTGTTCTGCCATGACAGAAATTGACTTATTTTAGTTAGTTTGTGTACGCTTTCGAATCGACATCACTATAATTTGCTTGCTTGTCTCCATGACTCCTAGCCCAAAAGTGATTGGTAGCTAAATTTGATCCTCAAACCCTGTAATGTAATTAGTTTTTATTTAATAACTAATATTTTGTTGACTAAAATATTGTCTTTTGGACAAATTTGGCTACCACCCACTTCGAAATTCGATAACGTTCTGTCCTATTCTCTCCCAAACCATTATTGATCGTTTTGAAGGAAGTCATTTGCGATTGGACGAAAGTTTGACCTTGATAACTTACCACCAATCAGGAGTGCTATGCGTTTGACTTAACATTCCATTAATTTCTATTCATTGTCACTAAACTATTCAAATACATACATTTTCATAAATTAAATTAAATCATTTTGACGCACGATCAAGTCCAAAAGGCAGTATTTTAAATTCAAAACTTTTGTTCTCATATAAAATGTGTTTTCGCTTTTCGAATTTTGTAGGTATAGGCTTTTAGCTCGTAAGAAAACAGTTCACACAGACCTGCGAATAAATTCAAAGGTTGTGTCTGATGTCGACCAATCCGTACTGGGCCCACGTCGTCGTCGACTAATGTGGCCATAATTTGATGTAAGCTCATACCGCTCGGTGTGGACGTATATAATCATGTTTTTAAAACATGAAAATAAGGGGTGTAAGGGACAGTGTTGCAAGCTGATAGGGGTTGCTCAGTCAATCGACTCGAAACTCACACGACAGAAGAAGTCAACGATAAACTAAACAACTTCCACCATGTTTTTTTTTTAGGAAGTGAAAAAAATATTGGTTTTTCCATACAAATTGTGATCGAGGTTGACATTTATACGTATGGAAAAGACAATTTTCTTTTCACTTCCTGAAAAAAGAACCTGGTAGAATATGTTCAGTGTCTTTGACTGAGCCTATCAGTTTGCGGAACGGTGTCCCTTACACCCGGTATAGAAGCCAAAAGTTACACCTGGGTGGAATTTGAACCTATAATTTTGTGATCGGGTGAGTTGAATCACTTACTGGTTTAGTTGGTTAGATCGTCGGCCGGTACGGTACGCTGAAGATCGTGGGTTCAAATCCCCGCCCAAGTGAAACTTTTAGCTTCTATATTTTCATATTTTGATCTTCTTCTTCTTCTGCCGGGTGGGTACCGAGTCTATCGACCCGATGAACCCTGGTGTCAGAGTTTTTAAACCGCCTAGTAGCACAACTATCAGGCCTCTGACATGGTTTTACTCAAACCACTATCAAAGACAGCGACCGGGACCGACGGCTTAACGTGCCCTCCGAAGCACGAAATCTTTTTCTTTTTCGGACAATCAGGTGATTCAGCCTGCAATGTCCTAACCAAACTGGGGAAAAATTCACAAAGTGATAAATTCTCAAATATCAACTTTGTGTTTCCCCTCTGGGAATCGAACCCAGGACCTCCGGATCGGGAGTCCATGGCACTAGCCACTAGACCACGGAGGCAGTTAAATGTGTGATGTTGATGATATAGTTGTTTTGATGATGATGATAGTTTGCGCCGCCCGTTCCCGTAACTAGATCAATTAGGCCTGTATCTAGCAATGGATGCTCAGCTGTTTCTAAGAAAGCTACTAGAAATTAGTAACGAAATTGAATATCTGCGCGTTACCTAGTTTTCAGTGCCTTTGCGCAACAAACAAGCGCAATATCTGTTCCTACAATCTTTTATTCTGATTGGTCAAACTGACCGACACGACCGGAGATAGGGTGGCTAAAAAAAATCAATACGTTTATACTTAAAACTAATGGCTAAAAATACTGTGGTTCATCATTGAAAAAATGCACATCGAGTTAAAAATTTTGAAGTTATTGATTTGAGTAGTCAATATTTACTGGCGAGTGACGTCATAATCCACAATTTTCATTCAAAGAAGCGTTTTTGACACTTCATAAAAAGTTGCTGATTTGACTAGTAGGCAAATACCGTATTACAGCGGTTGGTACTTGTTCAGGGGCCCACTCGGCGGCAGCGCAAGCCTGGTGGCGGTGGCAGCGTTGTCCGTGGGTCTGCTCACCGGCTCCCTCCGTCTCGCTCTAGCGTCCTTCCTTCTCGCGCTTGCCTTCTTCTTCTATCTCAACATTGACAAGAAAAAGTGAACGCACTCTATGCCAGTCTAATGCGGTTCTCACACTTTGAGCTGAATCTGTCGGAGTGAGCGTGATTGTCTATTCTCCCATTGTGTTACTTAAGCTATGACTCCTGCTCTCCAGGATTACACTAAGCATACCCTCTCTGATACAAATACAAATAATTTATTGAACAAAATAAACTTGGGTCTATTACAATTTTCCATTGGATCCCGCACTAGGAAAATCCTGTATCGCGGGAATCCGAATAAATCAAACAAACAGATTATCAATTTCCATTCAGGCGAACCGTACAATTACTCGATATTTTTTTTTTTTTAAAGAAGAATGATAGCAGGACTCACGGCTTTACATACTTACTTACTTCGCTGGCTCAGCGACGCGAAGTGGATTTTGGCCTCCGAACAATGAAATCATAGACAATGCTCCCGATTCTGTTTTTGTCACAACGTAACTAATTTTAGTTCGGTCTTATCAATATTTGAATTAAAATGGAGATAGTAACACAACTGCTGATTATATTATAATCCTATTAAAGTTACGTATATTAATTTAAATAAGAATACACTATCTATGTATATCACTAGTATGGTATCTTATTTTAGGCGAATAACGTTTCTTTGACAGGATTATAATCAGCTGTTATGTTGTTGTCTCTTTTTAATTTAAATTATTAAAAATATAGAATCAAACTAATATGAGTTATGTTGTGTCTGTCTACAACTGTGTTAAGCCGTGTCTCCTGTTCTCAAAGTTTAGAAAATATACCCCCGCGGGTATGTTTCGTGTGATCTTTGAGAGCAGCAGTCACGGCTTTACAGAATCGGCACAATTGTCTATGCTCCCATTAATTAAAAAAAAGAAATGTTTTATTCATTAAAAAGCAAACATATTTGATACTTGACATTGGATTTAATTCTTTAATTCTATTTAGGCTCCCATTGTATTGATCAATGAAATCATAGACAATATCTGCCCGCTCCAACAGATCTGCTTCCAGTGTGAGAATGGCCTAACGCAATGTCTGGCCCAGACCATTTGCAAAAGCTTTCTCATTTTTAATGGTAGGGATACAAATAAAACTATCTTCAGGTTCAAGTATTTACTGATGAAACAAAATACTGCCGAATTGGAATGATCATGTCAACTAAAATTATCATTATCATAATAACAGTAGGTATATTTCAATTTACTTTCTTGTTTAAATCAAACTCATTTATAATCAACTTCATTTACTGTTCTAGTCATTAGAATAGATATTTATCATTAATTACTAGTTTTGTATATTCACAATTCATTATATTATACTCTTTATTAAAAGCGGAATTTTAAGGTTATTGATATTGAAGCACAATTTTTAGCTTTGACTTTTTTATCACTTACATATAATAATTGAAACATTTATTCATTTATTGGTTGTATTTAATAAATAATTAAGAATTCTTATCAGTTTATTAGCTTTTTTACATTTTTATACGCAAACAATAATCTTTTCATGGCTTTGTAGACATTTTTGTTAATAAATAGATGTCAAAAAATCCGCCATTTTTATTTTTACTGTCAACTTTTTCACAATGAACGCAAAATTATACAGCCTACACACAGCCACACTATACACAAATAAAACCTCTTGTGTCCCCTAACTCATTAACAGAGAGGCTTTGGCGAGAGAAAGAGAGCTCCGAGAGAAGAGGTCAGAAGACGCCACAAAGGTTAAACAGATGGAGAAAACTGCGAAGGAACAAATCGAGCATTTGACGAGAAAGTGTGCGTGTTTGAGAAAACTGTAAGTATATATTAATTGTACCAATTTTGAAGGCCAAATAAACAAATTATTTAGATAGTTGCATTCATTTATGTATCATTATTAAAATATTTGCAATTCTGGCCGCACCATTCATTAACTAATTTTAAGATAACGCTGTCACTCTATCAACTTTGACATAAGACCAAATTTGACATATCAAATTAACACATGACTTTGACATTCCTAATCTGACGTAAGATTGCTTGTCCTATCTAAAATAAGAGAGCATATGAATATGACCACTTAAAATTCCTTATTTTAAGCGTCGTACGTCAGATTAGGAATGTCAAAGTCATGTGTTCATTTGCTATCTTGTTCTTATGTCAAAGTTGAATAAGTAACAGCGCTAACTTAAAATTAATTAAGAAATGGCGCGACCAGCATAGTCAACTGTAAGTCATTTATTTATTTTGTGGCAATTAACCACAAAATATGATTTCGAACACATGGCGCAAGCAAGACTACTATCGTTTTGCCCTCCGTCGACATTAAAATTCGCTTTCCTCATAGTTTCGACGATATGCGTACGAAACTGGCGAACCGGGAGCGAGCCACCGACCAGGACACGAAGGCTAAGGATCGTGAGCTGCATCAGTTGAGAGCAGAGGTCGCCAGGCTCAAGAAGATGCTTGTTGAGGACAGGTAAATAAATTTATACATACATACATACATAAATCACGCCTTTATCCCTTACGGGGTAGGCAGAGCGAAAACGACCCAAACAAAGGTCGCTCCGCCACGTCTGACAAAGTTTTGAGGGTTATTCAAGATAGAATTTTAGGTATATTGCTGTAGTGACAGGTTGTCAGCCCATCGCCTAAACTACAATATACTGAAACCCTCGGATCCCTTAGCTGGATTTTACAGCATGCCCGGGAGGAAATGCAGCTGGCACATTCTATGTTTTTCTCTCGCTCCCAGTCCAGCATGGAAGTAATATATAAATAAATAATAAATAAATTTATCAAGAAGGATAATACCATATAGGATAATAAATGTACTCACCAAACATTTTCTTCCATGCTGGACTGGGAGCGAAAGAAAAACATAGAATGTGCCAGCTGCATTTCCCCCCGGGCATGCTGTAAAAACCAGCTAAGGGATCCGAGGGATTCAGTATATTGTAATATAGGCGATGGGCTGACAACCTGTCACTACAGCAATATACCTACAGATCTATCTTGGATGACCCTCTAAACTTTGTCAGACGAGGCCGAACGACTTTTGTTTAGGTCGTTTACGCTCTGCCTACCCCATTAGGGATAAAGGCGTGATTATATGTATCACCAAACATTAGCCCATTTTGTTGGTTGTCACAATATTTGTCAGTATTCTAACACACTGATTGGCTAATTATCAGCTTCATTGCGTCAGCTGTAGTATCCGAAAAATTTCAATATTAAAGCAGTGAGTTGTGTGTCTCGAACAGAAAAGTTCGAATGGTCACTCCATTTGTACAGTTCTCCTTGTGCGTACAAGTGGATTTTCCCTTTTTTACTTTTTACTTCCATGCTGGACTGGAAGTGATAGAAAAACATAGAATGTGCCAGCTGCATCACCTCCAGAGCATGCTGTAAAAACCAGCTAATGGATTCGAAGGTTATTGTATATTACAATTTTAGGCGATGGGCTGACAACCTGTCACTATAGCAATATACGTCATGATCATCTGTAACAACCCTCAAAACTTGTCAGACGTGGCGGAACGACCTTTGCTTAGGTCGTTTACGCTCTGCCTACCCCATTAGGGATAAAGGCGTGATGATATGTATGTATGTACTTGAAAATATAAAAGAGGCAAACAAAACAAAGCACATTCTGCCAAGCCTTAAGTTTCTGCTTAGAAAAAGCAAGTGACCAGTATCATTTTATTGGCTTCGAGATACAATCTTTTATGTATGTTGCTTTATGAATTGAAAAAGAAATATGGAGAATGTCCATACTTTTTAGGCTTGAGTAAATACATACATATAATCACGCCTTTATCCCTAATGGGGTAGGCAGAACGTAAACGACCCAAACAAAGGTCGTTCCGCCACGTCTGACAAAGTTTTGAGGGTTATTTAAGATAGATTTGTAAGTATATTGCTGTAGTGACAGGTTGTCAGCCCATCGCCTAAATTACAATATACTGAAACCCTCGGGTCCCTTAGCTGGTTTTTACAGCATGCCCGGGAGGAAATGCAGCTGGCACATTCTATGTTTTTCTCTCGCTCCCAGGCCAGCATGGAAGTAAGTAAGTAAGTAGGCTTGAGTTTATGTAAGTATTACCCTCCTTCCATGCTGGACTGGGAGAGATAGAAAAACATAGAATGTTCCAGCTGCCCTTCCTCCCGGGCATGCTGTAGAAGTCAGCAAAAGGGACTCGAGGGTTACAGTGTATTGTAATTTAGGCGATGGGCTGACAACCTGTCACTATAGCAATACATAGTACAATCTAAAATTGCCCTAAATTTTTGTCAGACGCGGCGAAAGCGTCTTTTACGAGGCGTTTAACGCTCTGCCTACCCCGTAACGGATAAAGGCGTGATTATATGTATGTATGTAAGTTAATTGTTTCCAGTTCTCCGAAGCTAGGCGCGCGCACTCGAGCTGACGGCTGCGAGATGGCCGCAGCAGCCGACGAACTTAGCCGCAAGGGTATGTGAGGACCTTAGCTTGCACTATCTGGTAAGAAGCACATTTAGTTACTGCCTCCACTACGCCCCTTGTGACTGACAAAACGGGTTGGCATCTTGAAACATATGGGTATATCCTTTTCCTACTTAATGGGAATGTAACATTTTTGTATGTAGCCCTGGCATAGTGTGAATGGCGACCTTTATGTTTATTATCAATTTAGCGGCGCGCAGTAAAACCATTCGATTCAACACACGATTAAAAATTGAAAATATCCTTCGTGAGTTTTTTGTTTAAGGTAAATTCGTAGTTGCAAAACTCACGACTATACCTGTCAGTTACTGTCAGGAGGAAACAGAAAGGGAGGCTAATAATTTTAGTCAAGGTTTATTTAAGTTGTGTGCTCTACGAATCGATAGCACAGAGATATTTTAAATACAAGATGTCGGAATTTAGAAAAAAAAACATATCTCAATAATGTGACGCTTTAGACATAAATCACCTAGTTTATTTTAGACTTGAATTTACGTTTGCAATTGAATAGTTTAGGTCTAATCATGCGCCGAAATACATACATACATATAATCATGCCTTTATCCCTAATGGGGTAGGCAGAGCGTAAACGACTTAACAAAAGGTCGTTCCGCCACGTCTGACAAAGTTTTGAAGGTTATTAAAGATTTATTAAGATTTGTAGCTATATTTCTGTAATGACAGCTTGTCAGCCTATCGCCTAAAAGAAACCCTCGGTTCCTTTAGCTGGTTTTTACAGCATGCTCGGGAGGAAATGCAGCTGGCACATTCTATGTTTTGCCCTCGCTCTCAGTCCAGAATGGAAGTAGGTAGATAGATTTGTATTGTAGTTATATTGCTGTAGTAACAGGTTGTCAGCCCATCGCCTAAATTGAAATATACAGAAACCGTTGGATCTCTTAGCAGGTTTTTACCCCAGAAGAGTAAAAGCTAGCGCGGTAGCGACTTTTCAAATCAGTGTTTTTTACAGCATGTCCCGGAGGAAATGCAGTTGGCACATTCGATGTTTTTCTCTGGCTCCCAGTCGAGAATTGAAGAAATATTTCCCTATTATCTCGCCATTCACGCTATGCCAAAAATGTTACATCCCCTTTGTGACGTTCTACGTGAAAATGTATCTTATGGTGGGCTTTCAAAGGGGTACTTTATGAAGGGATTTTGAAAAGTTTATGAGTTGCAGATACAGGGATAAGCATAGCTCAAAACGGAGGGTTTTTAAGGTACCTTTAAACGTGGGACGTCACTTTATTAAAATTTTATCTATTAACTGTTTTTTTTTCTTTCTAACATTTTACCCAGCAAGGGTATGTGATGATCAGAGGTCGGAAATTCGGGTGCAAAAAAAGTAAAAACCCACTGTTGGAGCTACTGAGAGTTGCTACAACCACCTTTTTCAAGATGTTTAGGGCCCCAGTTTATCTTTCTTTATTAAATTGTTTTAGTAATGCCAATGTGTTCTTTGCGTCAATATAAGTCGTAAGTGTTTGCATTTTTTTTTATATTTGTTTTAATTTGAAAGATATAAGTAGAAATGTGTTTTCAATGTACTGAAAAATATTAAAAATATAAAAATATCATTTGATTGTTTGATATTTTTATTGAATACCATTTAGAAATGATTTCTACGATGCTTTTATTATTTTTACACAAAAAATTGAATAGGGCCCTCGGGGGCCCAAAAGCGTTTTATTTCTTAAAAAAAAAATGCGGAGTAAATTAAAATTAAAATTCGTAATTGGCAAGGTTAAGACAAGATAAACGCTTTTTACTCTAGTCATTTTTTCTCTACGATTGATAGTTTCAGGGTAAATTGATGTTGAAGTTAGTAGGACACAATTGTTCAAGACCAAGCCAAGTAGTTGTTTTTATGGTGAAATCAGCTAGGTTAAGAAGAGATAGGCACTTCTCTTTCAAGAAAGAATTTTTTCTCTACGGTTGACAGTTTCACAGTGAATTGATGTTAAAATTCCCTGGACACAATTTTTGGTCCTGGAGGCCCCAAAGCGTTTTACTGCTTACACATTACTATACTTTTTTCTTTCGTTGTGAAACTATTAAGGTTAATTGTAAGCACCTAAATCCTTAAAATAAGACCAGTCAAGCACTCGCATATATATATATATATATATATATGCGAGTGCTTATTGGAAACCGGCTAACCCAGGGAGGGTTTCAGTATTGTATTTTAAACGATGGGCTGACAACCTGTCACTATAGCAATATACAGATCCACCTGGAATGACCCTCAAAATTTGTCAGACGTGGCGGAACGACCTTTGTTTAGGTCGTTTACGCTCTGCCTACCCCATTAGAGATAAAGGCGTGATTATATGTATGTATGTACTTATTTGTAAAATATAAAATAAAGACGAATCCGGTAAAATTCAATTTTAGTCAAGCACTCGCATATATATATATATGCGAGTGCTTATTATATATATATATATATGCGAGTGCTTGACTAAAATTGAATTTTACCGGATTCGTCTTTATTTTATATTTTACAAATCAGCGTATAGAGCTGCATCTGTTTCAATTTGTGAAATGTTGAAAGTACACAATATTATGGTCAAATTTTATAAAGATAGCCAAAAGTATTTCATGTAACTTAGTAACAAGCGTTTAATTGTTAATTTACTATGAAACTATCAACCGTAGAGAAAAAAATACAGGAGCAAAAACGTTTATCTTGTCCTAACCTAGCCAAATAAGAATTTTAATTTTGTTTTATTCCGTAATTTCTTTGTTTAAGAAGTAAAATGCTTTGGGCCCCCAGGCCCAAAAATTGTCCTATCAACTTTAACATCAATTCACTGTGAAACTGTCAACCGTAGAGAAAAAATAACAAGAAAGAAAAGTGCCTTGCCTATCTCTTCTTAACCTATACGATTTCACCATAAAAACCACTACTTTGCTTGGTTTTGAACGATTGTGTCCTGCTAACTTCAACATCAATTTATCCTGAAACTATCAACCGTATAGAAAAAAATACAAGAGTAAAAAGCGTTTATCTTGTCTTAACCTTGCCAAATACGAATTTAAATTTTAATTTTCTCCGCAATTTTTTTTAAAGAAATAAAACGCTTTTGGGCCCCCGAGGGCCCCATTAAAATTTTTGTGTAATAATAATAAAAGCATTGTAGAAATCATTTATAAAGGGTATTCAATAAAAATATCAAACAATCAAACGATATTTTTATATTTTTAATATTTTTCAGTACATTGAAAACTCATTTCTACTATTATCTTTCAAATTAAAACAAATATTTAAAAAAATTGTAAACAGTTTCGACTTATATTGACGCAAAGAACACATTGGCATTACTAAAACAATTTAATAAAGAAAAATAAACTGGGGCCCTAAAAATCTTGAAAAAGGTGGTTGTAGCAACTCTTAGTAGCTCCAACAGTGGGTTTTTACTTTTTTTGCACCCGAATTTCCGACCTCTGGTGATGATAGTTAGCACTAACTGGTAAATTTTGGCCAATTTTGTCGGCTATGGCTTTGGGGCAATTTCATTGTTATATCGTGTTTCCTATCGTACCACAGCACAATTTAACGGCTTTCATGCATTTAGGCGGTGCACACATTGAGCTCCGCGCTACGTCGCGTAGCGCAGATAATGGTACCAATTCGTAGGTGCAAAAATCACAACTTTACTAATATACTATGCCTATCATTTTCTGTCAAGAGAGAACAGAATTTTAGTTAAGATCTCTACGAATCGATAGCATTGTCTATATTCCATTGTTTGAACCACAGATCAGTTGGTTTGAACAAAGGAACATAGACAATATCTGCGCTACGCGACGTAGCGCGGAGCTCAATGTGTGCATCACCGAGACATTTTGAAACAAATCTAATGGAGACCTCCTCAATTTGGTCGGGTTGTGCCTGTTCAGCTAACTTTTTACCCATTGATTTTGACTTCTGGCCACTGAACTTATATTTTCTTCGGTAAACAAAACGACGCCTCGTCATAATCAAAACTAGGTAGTCTAGCTTTAGTCTGCATGACATTTTCTTACTAAACTTTCTTATTACCTGTGTAGGTGCAGCTTGAGAAAAAAGCTAGAAAATAAAATTAAGTTATTTTTAATGGTAAAAATTGTGCAAATTATGCACATTAAGGCGATGCACACATGGAGCTCCGTGCTACGCGACGTAGCGCAGAGCTCAATGTGTGCATCGACTTAGAGCGTTTATACCTAGCGGTGGCGCCCGCTCCCAAAATATAGGATTTTGAAATCTTTGTTCTACCTTCCTTAGAATTAGAACTAATGTTTTTAGTATAATAAATTAAGAAAAGGCTCCCCCGTTACTATCGAAATTATTGTTAAAATCATATTTTTTGGAGGTCAACATTCGTGGATGATTCCACGATTTCTTTATTTTGTGAAATTCAACATGATCACAATGATCCTGTGTGCCAAATTCATAGATTGTGTCGAACTGGTTCTCAGTACTAAAATCCATATTACAGGAGGCACGCACCGCCCAATTGAACCCTACAAGAAGCGCCCGACAATGCCTGAGCTACCAATCAAGATGGCGGCTGAACAAGATGGCCGCCGTCGCGCCAACAGCGTTGACTTACCTGCCGTCCAAGTGCCAGTTAGAATTAAACAGCTGGAAGGGAAGAAATAAGAGGAACCCTTCGGATGCCACGACCTTTATCAGTTTTTTTTCTTATGGAACTATTTGAACTTTATCACTCATCAGTTTAGCTTTTTTTTTAATGGACCTATATATACTACAAAGTGTATATAATGATTCTTCTTCCATGCCGGCCTGGGAGCAAGAGAAAAACATAGAATGTGCCAGGTGCATTTCCTCCCAAGCATGCTGTAAAAACCAGCTAAAGGATCCGAGGGTTTCGGTATTCTGTGATTTAGGCGATGGGCTGACAACCTGTCACTACAGCAATATACCTACAAATCTATTTTAAATAACCCTCAAAACTTTGTCAGATGTGGCGGAATGACCTTTGTTTAGGTCGTTTGCGCTCTGCCTACCCCATTAGGGATAAAGGCGTGATTATATGTATGTATGTATATAATGCATCACTGGACTAAAGGCGGGGAGTTGCTACACGCAATCTACACCCTTATATGCAAATGACAACTGCCTAAGGGCGCCCACTAGGGCTCGAACCTCGGCTTATGGCGTTGCCTTGGGAATTCCTTATCGGAGAAAATCTACCCGATACGTGCCGGTAAACAAAGTAAGGGGCAAAGGTGGGGTTATAATAGTTAATAGTTTAGCGCTGAAAAGGCGCGCGCAAAAGAATAAGGTTATGATAACGAGTGAATGGTGTCTAATGGTCTATGAAAGTAGTTTTTGACCTTATTATTAACGTTTTAATGCTTAAATCTGTTAAATAACAGTTGGCATAAAGCCGTGGCGCGGCATCCGAAGGGTTAATGCTATCGATTTGGTGAAAGCACGACTTAACTAAATCTTAACTAAAAAATATTGCCATCCCTTTTTTTCTCTCAGGATAGAAAAGGACAGGCGACCATTTTAGTAAAAAAATTGTGATTTTGAATGCTCCCAAATCGGTACTGTTTGAAATTGTATGAACCCCGTGGCCTAAATGTGGGGCACAACGTGCCATCTTGTTGTGTGTGACCCCACATTGGGGGCACTATCTGTAGACATGTTAATTCTTGTTGGTATGACCGTGCAATATTATTTTTGGATTCTAAGTGACGCGGTACCGTGCATTTTTGTATGTTTTTTTTTAATCCACAAAACAATTTACCTCTCACGGAAATAGTGAGTGTTAGGCTCGTATTTATAAAGCTATCTCAAGATTGAGAGGAATATCAAGTATCGATTTGACAGGTCCTTTTGTACTGAAATGACATTTCTGATACGGACTCAAACCAGCTGTCAGTCTCAAGTGCTGTTTATAATTACGGGCCTAAGGGTAGTATTTGTAAAGCTATCTCAAGATTGAGAGGAATATTAGGTATAGATTTGACAAGCCATTTTGTCCTGAAATGACATTTCTGATACAAAACTAGCTGTCAATCTCAAGTGAGGATTATAAACACGGGCCTTATTAAGGTGTAAGTTCATCTACTTACTACTTAACTTGCCAATTTACGTCTGTACTTCTGGTGTAAATCTTTACTTATAAATGAAAATATTCTTACGTGTATGGAATACCTAATATCGTTTGAATATGACTGAGGAACTTAAATATATTTATGAAGATAATATAAATGCTCAGTAGCGTTCTTTCTTAGTAAGCAGAGTTCTTTATAATTATGATGTTGAACAGGTAAACTTAGCTGTATGTTGCATTATATTTTACCGCCATCTGTTGTCGAGTAGCGGCACCAATCTGTCTGTTGGTACTCAAAATTATATCTATTTTATTTTACTCTAAAAATTGTACAATAATAAGTGCTAGTTTATATGAAAAAAATGTGTGTTTAAGAGCCTTTATATCTAGCGGTGACGGGCGCCCATTCGTAAAGAAACCTAAACTCGCAAAATATTGACTTTTTTAAAACTTTGTTCTACAACTTACTAAGACCTTATGATTATTAATAGTGTAGCAAATAGTAACTTGCAGTTACTATCTCAATTTCCGCCAAAAACGGCCTTTTATTTTTAGTAATTTATACATTTTGCGAGTTATAATATAACGAACTTTATAATATAAAGTTATTGAACGAATGGAGGCGTCACCGCTAGTTATAAACCACAAAGCGGATATATAGCCCTGCCAGGAATTAATAATACCTGTCATAGAGAACAATAGAGACAGATTATGAGAGGGACTTATGCACTTCCTATAAGCCCTTCTCTATGGTACCTCCAATGATATTTTAAGAAAGATACGTTACGTTCATACTGCGCGCACATTTTAATTGTTTCGCGACACATATACATACATATTTATAACATTGCATATTTAAACAAACGCTGAGTGCGACACAAAATAGGCAAAGCGTAAGAGTGAAACAGATAGCTATTTGTAATCAGTGCAGCCTTGAATATAATTTAACTTTTTTTCTCACTTCGCTGCTCGACTGCCTAAAATGGTCACAATTAGGACCATTTGACGGCACGAGTTTCGCGCGTTGGTGACGTATCTACCTATATATAATATCATTGGGTATGACAGGTATTTTTAATTCCTGGTAGGTCTAAACAGTATATGCTATATAAGCACTCTTAAGAGAAAATACTCATTTTAATAATATACGAAATAACAAAATTGTTATTGTAGTAGGTACTTTATACCCTTTGCAATTCATTTTATAGTTCTTATTACAACGAAGTGAAAAGAGTATCTAAGTACAGAATATCTTTGAATGTCAAGTTAACCGTGGTCACATTAATGTGTTCAAATTAATATGACTACAGATAACTTTATATTGTTCTTGTATTATAACGGAAATAGTATTAAAATAAATGAGTCGTATTTATGTATTGTAGTTTTATTTCCAACGTCACAACATAAATACCTAGGCCTAATAGCTGTGCTACTAGGCGGTTTGTAAACTCTGTCACTAGGGTTCATCGGGTCTATCGACTCGAGAATCCACTCGCTAAGAAGAAGACGATACCTAGGTATCAATTCTTTCCAAAAAAATCAATTTAAGGGGCTACCCTGGGCTAAGTGGCGCCCTCATCAGTCAAAAAATCATAATTAACTGAAAACAAAATCAATCGAAAATCCGGTAGATCAGATTGAGGTTAAAGCAATAAAGGTCATTTGGAACTTCATAAAGTTGCAACTTATAGATCGTTGCAGTTACAGATAGGAAATTTGCGAAAAACGGCCACTTTTAGCACTTTTACTATCTGTAACTGAAGTAAACACTGAATTATTAATTTATAATGCTTACAAAAAACTTCAGTACCCAAACTTCAATCTGATCTACCGGATTTTCGATTAATTGCGTTTTCGGTGAGCAATGATTTTTTGAATGATGAGGGCGCTGGCGTGCACCGGGAATCCCCTTAAAGAACTATTACGAAAAATTATTTTTCAAATGAAAAAAGCCTTCTGCCGCCTTTTTACATAGATTAATATGTTTTTCACAAGTTTCTTAAGGTTTCTTTACATTACCATACAAAATGACCACATCAGCCGTGCAATTTGTATGGGAAGGCAAAATGCTCCTGGCCTTTCCTTGCTGTATAAAGTCTAAAATAAAAATAAAATTACACATATTTTCAGCTTGGTGGATCCCGCACTAGGTTAAAGTTTAGACAAAAATAGATACAAAACGATTTGCCACTGTTGTCATATTATTCATTTGAGAACTACCTACTCAACGAAAGATGCGTGTGGCGCCATCTAGTTCATTTATTAAAAACTAAAAGTAAGCACAATTTCTCGCCATCTATTGATGAGTAGATTAACTAATATTATCCGCGACATCTATTGGAGAGTATTGAACTTGTAGTTTTTAATCGAAATACTAGATGGCGCTTACAAGTAACAACAGGTGCAGCTGGTGGATCCTAACCTACAAAATAATGAGAAAATTTCAACTCCCTTTTTTTCTTCTCCCAAATTATTTATTGGTTATGTGGCAGTATCCATCTGATGATCGGAGTGCACGTTGAAAATCTGAATGGAGTACCGTATTCTACCCACCAAATCAAATATCAATTGTCTGTCTACTTTCACTATATTTTATAACTACCCACATGAATTTGTTATTTATTTACCTACATTGATCATGATTTTTATGTAAATATTGTATAAATAGGAGCTGCTCTCAAATAAATTATCCATTCTATTCTCAACAACTGATGGTTTCACTTCATACACACTGCCACCAGAACACCTTACAGTTATAAAGAATGGAAATAATACCGGTGTAAGAGGTGACTCTGAGTTAACATTATTATAAGAGTGCAAACTAAAGGAAAGACATATTTTTTACTAGCTTTTTGTCCTCAAAGTTTTTTCCATGCTGGACTGGGAGCGAAAGAAAAACATAGACTGTGCCAACTGCATTTCCTCCCGGGCATGCTGTAAAAACCAGCTAAGGGATCCGAGGGTTTCAGTATATTTTAATTTAGACGATGGGCTGACAACCTGTCACTACAACAGTATTCCTACAAATGTATCTTAAAGTGACCCTCGAAACTTTGTCAGGCGTGGCGGAATGACCTTTGTTTAAGTCATTTACGCTTTGCCTACCCCATTAGGGATAAAGGCGTGATTATATGTATGTATTTATGTAAAAAGTCCTCCTGAAGAAAATCCCCTTTAGTCCCACCGAGTAATTGAACTGTTCCATGTAATAGATTTCAATTTTAGCCCGATGGTGTAGTGGATAGGGCCGCTGCCTCCTGAGCGGGAGGTCGTGGTTCGAACCCCACCACGTACCAATGTTTTTCGATTTTCGAATTTCATACGTACGTTTATTCGGTGCTTTTTCCGTGCTTCGAAAGGCACGTTAAGCCGTTGGTCCCGGTTAATATCGTTTAATGCCGTAGATATTAGTCGTTAAGCCATATCAGAGGCCAGTGCTAAGCATTGGCGGCTTGAAAACTCTGACCTAATCTAGGATTGGGTCTGGTTTCCCTTCTGGGTTGCGGAGGTCAGACGGCAGTCGCTCTGTGTAAAAACCAGTACCCTCGTTTAATCACCTAGATTGGGAAGCCGACCCCGTGAGATACGGGATAAGGCTAGGAAGATGATGATGATGTAATAGTTGTCACTGTAGGTCGAAGAAATAAAACAAATTAATTTATTCGTAAAGGCCTATATTTATTCATTTATTTACTTTAATTCTGACGACATTACCATGTCACGTTGTGTGCCCACAAGTCAAAATATTTAGTTAAAAACGTCCAATCGGCAACCAGTACTGCATGGGGCCGTATGTATTGCACATCAGCTATAGTATATTATGAAAGAAAGAAAATGATGACTTCGTTTTTGGTAGGACTCAGACTGAGTCTCTGGAATGCCGGCCCATCACTCTACCAACTGAGCTACAAACGAAACCTGCCAGAAATTATTTTATTATTTTCTTTCTTTCATATTATATGAAATAAAAATAGCATTGTGAGTGCTTAAAATATTAACTATAGTATTTCAAACTCAGTTTTGGAATAAAGGTAAACAAAGTTTCATGTCTTTCCATTCAAAAACAATTTCAAAAATAAATAATAAGTGTTGGCAAATTAGTTAAATTACTAAAACTACTATTTCATTATGTATTCATATCTAATAGCTAAAACTTATTTTAGAAATAAGATCTTCAATTAAAAGAAATAAATCTTTGTTTACCTTAATTCTAAAACTGAGTTGGAAATACTCTTGTACAATACAACGAATGGCAAACACCACTGTCTCTAAGAGTCGATGTGCAATACTGACGGCCCCTTACTGTACAAAACGCCGAAGCATTCATTGTCCTAATAATAAAGGTACTTTTTACACATTAAGATACAAGCTTCACGCTTTCCCGACTGTTATACACCCGCTTAGTGACGAGACACTATCAATAGTCGATACGGACATCGATAGTCGATAAATTTAACTGTATCATACAGACGTGCGAATGTTAAGCTCAGTTTTTGAGCTACCATTTATATCTTACAGTGAGTGATATTGAAATAATTTCTTTTTTTAAGTTTTCAAGTTTAGCCGCCCTTTTGCCCGTTTTGATAGCTGTCACAACATAAAGAGTAAATGCATCGTGAAATGTTTGAATCTACCCTTGAAACTGAACAACTTGAACAACCTAAGGAACATAAGTCTGCCTGCCTAAAAAATTACTGCCCGTACTAAATGCGCTATCAGCTGATTCATTTTGTATGGAAGGTAATTTTTTTCTTTTTTCAAACTATGTTCCTTAGGGAAAGTTGTTCAGATTCGCACCTTTCTCGATGCATATACCATTTCTGTTAAACATTGTATAATAGATAGATATGACTCATACCATAATACAAATGAACTCTAATACAGTTCGGGGCCATATACATTACACATCGACACGAAGGGCCGAAGTGCAATATATACGGTTCCGAACTATATTGCTATTTTGCTGTCGAAACGTCGGCGGCCCTAGCGAACACTGCACATGGATTGAACCACACCTAACATAGATGTTTATGTAAAAAAATGGAAGATTAACACATTGAAATATACAATAACACACTAATACATAAAATTGCATCAATATCACCCCTATTTACTTTACAATATACCCGAATATATACTATACAGACTTTGGGCGTTTCTTCCTATAAAATTGATCAACTTTTTCTAGTTTTTATTAAATAAAAAGCCCTTAAAATTTGTACAGTATTTAATAAGATAATTGTATTTATGTCGTAGGATGATTTAATGATTCGAATCTTCGCGAAGATCCTCGGGATTTTGCGAAATCACGGATAGTTAGATAATGGTGAAAACGTTTGACAATCTTACTGGCGAAAGTCAGGATTTTTGTGAAAAAACTCTACGTTCTTTGATATTCTCATGATATCCTTAAATTTGATTGGCTAGATTTTTACTGATGTTTGCTGACTTAATTTTATTCTGATTGGTTAATTAACAGGCGTTAATGATTGACATTTAAAAAGTAAACAAATCAGAGGAAATCTTGTGTTAGGTGCGCCAACCGACCAATCAGAGTTCTTATTTCCGCTAAGAATATCAAATGCTAGAACGATGAGGTTTTTCGCAAAACCCTGACTTTTCCAGTGCTATCACCATTGTCTAATTATCCGTGATTTCACAAAATCCCTAGGATTTTTGCGAAGATTCTGATTATCGAATCATCCTACGACATTTATACCAACTAGAATGTTTTCTAGAGTTCTTGTGATGTAACATAAAACAGACTCACACTCACTTGTTTGTCAAAACATTACAAAGATAAATTATAGTAATTATCATAATTTTATACAAAATTCAAGTATCTTTCTCTTTCATTCAACAAAACTTACAATAAATATCGATAAAGATCAACAGAATCGTGAATGGGAGGTTTTATTACACTTGCAGTTGTTCAATTTTACCTATAGATGGCGTTCAGTTATTCTGACTTAATTTTTTTCACAGGCGACAAAACAAAACAGTTGCCAGACAAGAGAGACACATCCGACTGTTAGGCAACTGTTTTGTCGTCTGCGAGTATGGAAAAAACTAATTAAACTAGTTGTTTTTTTTAGGTCAATAAACAGAATATCGCCATCTATGAGTCACTTGAAGAAATAATTGCATAATTGATGTTGATTCTCGCGTTTATTTCTAATTCTTAGCTAGCGTTGTCACTTTCTTAACTTTGACATTAAATTAATCCTTCCATGCTGGACTGGGAGAGATAAAAAACATAGAATGTTCCAGCTGCCCTTCCTCCCGGGCATGCTGTAGAAGTCAGCGAAAGGAACTTGAGGGTTACAGTGTATTGTAATTTAGGCGATGGGCTGACAACCTGTCACTATAGCAATACATATTAAAATCAAAAATTGCCCTCAATTTTTGTCAGACGTGGCGAAAGCGCCTTTTACGAGGAGTTTAACGCTCTGCCTACCCCATAAGGGATAAAGGCGTAATTTTATGTATGTATGTATGACAGTAAAACGGGATAGCAAATTGACACATTCCTTATTTGACGTAAGACGCTTTAAATAAGAACTGACATAGAGCAGGCTCTCTTGTTTTACGTCAAATAAGCGCAGTCTAGGAAGATCGGTCAGATTAGGAATGCCAAAGTCATATGTGTATTTGTTATCCTGGTCTACTGTCAAGGTTAAGACAGTGACAGCGCTATTAAGAATTAGAATTTAGTCGCGAGAATCGACGAAATTATCTCCCATTCCTGATTAGATTATCGACCACGCGCGCACTTTCTCCAATTGCTATTTATAACTCAGTAGACCATCAGAACAGCCAGATGAAAACCAAACAAGGACTCATTATAAGTTCATATAATTTGTAAATAAATAAAAACTATTTAGGCAACAAAACATATAAAAATAAATCTTCAAAATATACATTATTTCGGATTTTAATAGTCCCATTTTTCTGTCCCAATTAACAATAGGTTGTTTAATTTTAATTCTTAGCTAGCGCTGTCACTTTCTTGACTTTGACATAAGAACAGGATAGCAAGTAAACACATGACTTTGACATTCCTTATTTGACGCTTACGTCAAATAAGGAATGTCAAAGTCAATTACGCCTTTATCCCTTATGGGGTAGGCAGAGCGTTAAACGCTTTAAATAAGAACTGAGCATAGAACATGCTTCTTTATTTTACGTCAAATAAGCGCAGTCTTACGTCAGATTAGGAATGTCAAAGTCATGTGTTTATTTGCTACCCTGTTCTTATGTCAAAGTTAAGAAAGTGACAGCGATAGCTTAGAATTAAAATAAGGATTATGTCGAGTGAATCAACGCCATTGTTTAAATATGCGAACATGAGCTTGCTTGGTTATTATCTGGCTGTGAAATGATCGTTTCATTGGACACCGCAACAGAGTACCTATATGCAGACTGTCGCAACGGTCATCCTACATTTTTTTTGTGTTTTAGTTCAAAAATCACTTGGTGTCCCTTGAATGTAGGTACCAGGCTCGCATGAGTGTTGGGGAGGGGGAGGGGGTGTTGTGAAATGATCGTTTCGTCGTATTTCTGAACCGCTCGTATGAAAACTGAAAACGCATACGAAAATCATTCGTATACGAAATCAAATTCTATCACACACGATTTTACGTATTTTAGAAACAAAGAAATCTGTGTTGCCAGTAAAGTCTAATCCCATAAATTGTTTTCGTTTTCGAAATACACCTACTATACCACCACTACCACTAACAAAAATCGTTGATTTGAAAAACGGGAAATGAATCGCAGTGAAACGGAACGTAAATTCAAGTAAATTTAAAAGTTAAAGTGTCACTTGTCAAATGATTGTCTATGTCACTGTCAGGTCATAGACTACTTAGGTTTCGAGTAGTAGAAAAGAAAACGAGTGGTTTGGACCACTCGTAGCAGAGTCGCATACGTATGATTGACGATGTATTAAAAAATAGTTGAATGATTTTGAAATTTCGTTTGCGAATGTTGCTTTTCGTATGCGAATTCGGATACGAGCGGTTCAAAAATACGACTCCTGTACGCTGTCACAACGGTCATCCTACTATTTGTTTTGCGTTTTAGTTCAAAATTCATTTGGTGTTCCTTGAATGTAGGTACCAGGATCACATGCGTGCGAGGGAGGGGGTGGTGTGAAATGATTGTTTATATGTAGACAGTCACGTTGGTCATCCTACTATATTTTTTTTATTTTAGTTCAAAACTCACTTGCTGTTCCATTAACGTAAGTACCAGGCTCGCATGAGTGCGGAGGAGGGGTTAGTGTGAAATGATTTTTCATTTTATTTTATTATAAGTAGGAACACCAACATATTTTAAATTAAACACATCTTCGTTCTATTGGACACCGCAACCGCGTATCTGTATGCAGACAATTTCTTTTGTGTTTTAGTTCAAAACTCACTTGTCCTTCTTCGTATGCGGGTACCAGGCTCGCATAAGTGCGGGGGAGGGTTTACGCTGCCACGTTGGTCATCCTACTAATTTATTCCGTGTACAAGTTCAAAACTCACTTGCCGTCCCATTAATGTAAGTACCAGGCGCGCATGAGTGCGGGGGGGGTGTGCTAGTGCGCGTGCGAGGGCGGCGGCGACTTGGCGGGGGACGCGGGGGGGTGCGGCGGCGGCGCGGGCCAATCAGCGTCGCCCTCGTACTGCGTGTTCTCGAGCCGCGTGATGAGTCGCTCGTCCTCGTCGCCGAACTCGCCGCCCATTAGCGACGGCTCGCCGACCACCATCACGTCCTGTAAATATATAACATACATACATATAGTCACGCCTTTATCCCTAAAAGGGTAGAGCGTAGACGACCTGAACAAAGGCCGTTCCGCCAAGTCTGACAAGTTTTGAGGATTGTTTAAGATAGAAATGGATATTGCTGTAGTGACAGGTTGTCAACCCATCGCCTAAATTACAATAAACCCTCGAATCCCTTAGCTGGTTTTTACAGCATGCTTTTATCCCTAACTAGAGACCCGCTCCGGCTTCGCACGGACATTATCAGTGTTTCTCTACTATATTATGCATGTATTATACATATAAACCTCCTCTTGAATCACTCTATCCATTAAAAGAAACCGCATCAAAATCCGTTGCGTAGTTTTAAAGATGCATACATAGGGATATAGGGACAGAGAAAGCGACTTTGTTTTATACTATGTAGTGATTGGGTAGAGCGTAAACGACCTAAAAAATAGATCATTCCGACACGTCTAACAAGTTATGTGGGTTATTTAAGATATATCTAAAGGTATATTGCTGTAGTGACAGGTTGTCATACCATCGCCTAAATTGCAAAATACTGAAACTCTCGGATCCGTTAGCTGGTTTTTACAGCATGCCCGGGAGGAGATGCAGCTGGCACATTCTATGTTTTTCTCTCGCTCCCAGTCCAGCTTGGAAGATTCACATCATTCATCATCAACATCACATTGAGAAAATTCTTAAGGTGGCATGAAGGAGTGCTATAGGGGCGCAGGCTACCCCCTAGTGCTGAGAGGCGCGTTTACCTGCGAGGCGAGGCTGAAGTTGGGTCCGGGGGAGCGCTTCTTGGCGGGCGCGGGGGGCGCGGCGTTGGCCCCGGCGCTTCCCTTGCGCTTGCGTCGTTTGCTCGCCGGCCGCTGCGATTCTGTAAACACCAACATTTTATAAGCGAAAACGTTCCAGCATGCGGCGGCGTGGTAATGGAAACTGCCTAAAATAGGAGACAAAATTAATAGGGCAAACTGCAAGTTTTTCGTAGCGCTTCATTCTGTAAACACCAACAGTCTTACCATGAAACTTAATTTAAACCTTAGTTCAACCCGTGTTTAGGTAAACACTGTTTAACATTTAAACACTTGTTGGACAACTGTTTAATTTTTGCTACCAAAATACCGTGTTTAGTTTACCGTGTTCTTGTTAAACAACGTTTTACTGAATCAGTCTTTTTTAAATTTGGCAACACTGTAAAATATTCATTCATCATTCGTTCTCTATCGTTCCGTTTTATGGACAACGTATGATTATGAGCATATATTTTTGTTAAAAAAATACATCAACACTTGTGATCAGAATTAATATTAGTTTTGATTTTAGAAAAACACAAAAAAGTGGGACTTTGTAGACTTTACAGGGTAAAAACTGATACAAACAATATCAGTAAAAGAAATAAGGAACGGAACGTAACTTGATACGTCAAATAGTTGTCAATCAAGTGTCATTCTTGCTGTCTTGCTTACTGTTTATTGTACAAACACGAGAATCACTTGGCAGGTCGTCTTTTACCATATCCAATATTTTACTAGCAAAACATTTGTTAAACCTATATTTCTTCTTAAATTTAGCATCGTTATTATGTTCAAATGGATTCACTCTCACACGGGTGGTTGTGTTGTCTCGAAATCAAAAGTTTTCTATGTACTCAATGATCTCTTGGTCTTCTTCATCGATAAAATCCAGAAAACCTACTGTATCCATTATTGCATCAAGACACAAATCTAATTTCTGTCAAAATTACTACTGACTGATAGGTTAGACCCTTGTTAAACAACGCGTTTCGGGTGTTTAACTTTAAACTATGTTTAAACATTGTCTATTTTAAGACAAGCGTAAAACACTGTTTTGTGGTGTTAATTTTTTAAAATACGGGTTCAACAGGTGTTTAACTTTTTTGTGGTAAGACCGCAACATTTTATAAGCGAAATTGTTCCAGCATGTGGCGGCGTGGTAATGGAAACTGCCTAAAATAGGAGATTGCAAGTTTTTCGTGGAGCTTTTTTTTTATTATTGGAGTGACAGAGTCGACGATGGAGCGAGCTCACCCCCGATGCCTGTTATGGCACTGGTTATCGCACGCACCGACCGAACACAGCATGCTGTTTGACTCCGGTGATCGGATGGTAGGGAACCAGGCTTTGTAGGGATCGTTCAGCCGGACTTATTCACAGGCAAGCCTGTGTTGCCGTTGCCCGGGGTGGATTACTAGAAGATAGATCCACCCCACCTCAAAAACTTCTCCTTCATTGCGATATATTTCAGATATATTTTAATTATTTTAATTTTCTCTATGTGCCGCGACATCAGCTTCTGCATCTAGGTGTTTAAGCCAATTGGTTTAGTAATGATGAATGGGAGTCGGGTAGCTACCCGCCTGGTCGGGTGTTGTGACCACGTGACCAGTCGCAATGGGAAAAGGTCCAGCCGGAACTTGTATATATGCAGATCCCTGAGAAAACTTCGATACCGCGTTTCAGAACTAGAGTTTCTCGATGTGGCGCCATCTCTCGGCTACTTATGTGTATCATTACCCGGAGGAGCCACCATCCCGCTGCCACTTCTGGAAGAGCGTGGTCTTGAGGCAGTCGCAATGGGAAAAGGTCTAGCTGCCTAAGTTCGAAACTTGTATATATGCAGATCGTTGAGAAAACTTCGATACCGCGTTTCAGAACTAAAGTTTCTCGATGTGGCGCCATCTCTCGGCTACATATGTGTATCATTACCTGGAGGAGCCACCATCCGCTGCCACTTCTGGAAGAGCGTGGTCTTGAGGCAGTCGCGGGGGAAAAGGTCCAGCTGCCTAAGTTTGGAACTTGTATATATGCAGATCGCTGAGAAAACTTCGATACCGCGTTTCAGAACCAGAGTTTCTCGATGTGGCGCCATCTCTCGGCTACATATGTGTACGCGTTTCAGAACCTGAGTTTCTCGATGTGGCGCCATCTGTCGGCTACATATGTTATTACCTGGAGGGGCGACCATCCGCTGCCACTTCTGGAAGAGCGTGGTCTTGAGGCAGTCGCGGGGGGAGAGCGCGTACGCCTTGTGTCGAGACATCAACTCCTGCATCGGCTCTAGGATCACGCACAGCTGGAAACAGACAGGGATCAGGTTTAGGAAGGCGTTCTCAAGATACAAGGGGCGAACAGGAGCCGTAGTTTTAAATCACTCGAATCAAATTCGCATACGAAAGAGCACCGTTCATACATACATACATAAAATCACACCTTTATCCCTTACGGGGTAGACAGAGGGTACAACGCCTCGTAAAAGGCGCTTTCGCCACGTCTGACAAAAACTGAGGGCAATTTTAGATTGTAATGAATTTGTATTGTAGGGACAGGTCGTCAGCTCATCGCCTAAATTACAATACACTGTAACCCTCGAATCAATTATGCTGACTTCTACAGCATGCTCGGGAGGAAGGACAGCTGAAACATTATATTCTTCTTCTGTCGAGTGGGTATCGAGTCTATCGACATTCTATGTTTTTCTATCTCTCCCAGTCCAGCATGGAAGTAAGTGAATGAAAATCGTATGCGAAGGTGACCTTTTCGTATGCGCATTAGAGTTTGACTGATTCAAAAATACGACTCCAGAGCTGTAGAGGTGGCAATTTCAAATCAATTGTCTCAGAACATATAAGAATTGTGTATTAACTGGAGATGGCATCCCGAAATAAAATATTCAGTCACTCACCAACGCTCAATGCGACTGCGCGTCAAAATAGTACATACATACATACATATGATCACGCCCTTATCCCTAATGAGGTTGGCAGAGCGTAAACGACCTAAACAAAGGTCTATCCGCCACGCCTGACAAGTTTCACATCTCCGCAGGTAATTTTTTTCATTGGCATGTCGTCTCCATATAATAATAAATTTTATCAACGACCGGAGTAGTCCCTAAAACCTTACACATCAGTCTCAAAACTCTTGATATTCACCCACAAATCTACACACTTCTACAAAAAGCAGTTATCTTGAACACCTGCAGAATTGTCCGGAAATTCCTCTCTCTAACTTAGTATAATTTCTATGCACTTGGCTTCGGCCCGTGCCTTAATTTTTCCTCTTCGGAGAGATACAAAAAAGTATATAAGTATAATAATAATAAAATGTATTTATTTGCTCTCACATTCTTAACATGAACTTAACTACTATGTATTTTAACAACAGTGGTTACTTAAGTATTTACCTCGATGTGTCAGAAAGAGAAATGCGCGGTGGTGACACGATTCCCCCCCCCGCCTTTAGTCCGGTGACGCATTAAGGTGGGTCTCCAGCGTTTTGTTTCGAAACAAAACATCGCAACAAATCAGAAACCCAACATTGTTTGTTTTAGTCTTTTTCAACACTCACGGTAATCATAATTATAATGATAATTTACCGTGGTTTCCCATTTTTGTATGAGTGTCCGATATTTCAAGGCAGTGTCTTGCGTTATGATCACGGAGCGACTGAGGAACTTGCGTGGCTAAGGGCAGACATATTTAGCTACCCTCTTCCAGTTGCGTTTTCCAATGTTTGTATTTGTGACGCGACTCACCCGCAGGTAGTTGAGCGTGGAGTTGGTGATGCCCTGGCGGGTGATGTACTTGGCGAGCTGCTCCTAGACACGACTTAGGAACTTGCGTGGCTAAGGGCAGACATATAGGGCTACCCTCTTCTGGTTGCGTTTATGACACGACTCACCCAGAAAGATTGTTTGTTTTAGTCTTTTTCAAACTCTCACGATTATCAAAATTATAATGATTAAGACGGGACATTTACCGTGGTTTTCCATTTTTGTATGAGTGTCCGATATTTCAAGGCAGTTATGCGTTATGATCACAGAGCGACTGAGGAGCGGTGTGGTAGCTAAGGGCAGACATATAGGGCTACCCTCTTCCGGTTGCGTTTCCCAATGTTTGTATTTGTGACACGACCACAGCTCGGACACTCCTAACTATTATGTCATTTTGGTCACACATCGACAGACGGCATGTTGCACTTGGCATGTGTTTGTGTGCGTGTTATAAGGGTTGACAAAATTTGTTATACCGGTCATAATCATCACTTGATTAATCTGGTTCTTGATTAAGCCAACGTTTTAAAGTAGTTCACTGTAACTCAATAGTTAAAATAGATTAGGTTGCATATTTTGTATGAATTTACTTACCGTCTCTCATCATTGCGGAATCTAAAAAAGTTTGACTGGGAAACATGCGCGCGCCATACCCGCAAAGCGTACGCTCAATGTGGCCCACAATCCGGCGCGGAGTGTGACGTATGTCGGACTGGGGAAGGGAGGTGAATGTCCATTCTGTATGTAGTACTATTATATATTCTGTGACGCGACTCACCCGCAGGTAGTTGAGCGTGGAGTTGGTGATGCCCTGGCGGGTGATGTTCTTGGCGAGCTGGTCCTAGACACGACTTAGGAACTTGCAAGCGGCGTGGTGCCCAAGGGCAGACATATGGGGCTATATTCTCCTGGTTGCGATTCCGACGCGACTCACCCGCAGGTAGTTGAGCGTGGAGTTGGTGATCCCCTGGCGGGTGATGTTCTTGGCGAGCTGGTCGAGCGCGGCGTGGTCCGGCGGGTGCGGATGCACCGCCTGCCGCGGGATCAGCTCCCGGTGCGCGCGCACCGCCATGTGCCACGACTTGATCCGCATCAGGTCGTCGAACGTGAACTCGAGGATCAGCCGGCCCTCCGTGCACACCTGCACCAATCGTAAATACATGTTATCACGCTTTTGTCCCTAATGGAGTAGGCAGAACGTTTACGTTTAGCACAGAGAGCAATTAGAGGGTGCCCCGGTAAAAAAAACGACAAATAAGAACCACCCTAACACATATAATCACGTCTTTATTCTAATGGGGTAGGCAGAACGTAAACGAACTAAACAAAGGCCGTTGCGATACGTTTGACAAAGTTTTGAAGGTTATTTATAAGCTTTTTTGTTTTTCAGTTTGAGAAAGTTGTTCAGTTTGAGAAAAGTTGTTCAGTTTGAGAAAAGGTGTTCAGTTTGAGAAAAGTTGTTCAGTTTGAGAAACGTTGTTCAGTTTGAAAAAAGTTGTTCAGTTTGAGAAAAGTTGTTCAGTTTGCGAAAAGTTGTTCAGTTTGAGAAAACTTACTTTAGTGAACATGGGTTTCCCATGGTGCGTGACCATGGTGCAGTGGTCGCAGTCGAGCGTTATGCTCGTGTTGTGGAAGGACTCTTTGGGTTGTCTCATCGTGTTGTACAGATCCATGTTACATTGAACAGTTGTTCAGTTTGAAAAAGTTGTTCAGTTTTAGAAAGTTGGTCGGTTTGAGAAAGTTGTTCAGTTTGAGAAAAGTTGTTCAGTTTGAGAAAAGTTGTTCAGTTTGAGAAAAGTTGTTCAGTTTGAGAAAACTTACTTTAGTGAACATGGGTTTCCCATGGTGCGTGACCATGGTGCAGTGGTCGCAGTCGAGCGTTATGCTCGTGTTGTGGAAGGACTCTTTGGGTTGTCTCATCGTGTAGTACAGCTCCGACACGCCCCCCTCGTATATACTCCGGAAGTAGCGAGGGATCAGCGTTCTTCCTATTGCTGGAATTGTAGTAAAAGAAAAAAAAACCATTAGTTTTTATGGCAATGCTGACAATTCTCAGTCACTCTCTCAACTAACTTCTTCTGTCGAGTGGGTATCGAGTCTATGGACCCGATGAACCCTGGTGTCAGAGTTTTTAAACCGCCTAGTAGAGCAACTATCAGGCCTCTGACATGGTTTGAGTAACGACCACTATCAAAGACAGCAACCGGGACCGGCGGCTTAACGTGCCATCCGAAGCACGGAATCTTTTTGTTTTCGGACAATCAGGTGATTCAGCCTGCAATGTCCTAACCAAACTGAGGAAAAATTCACGAAGTGATAAATTCTCAAATATCAACTTTGTGTTTCCTCCCTGGGAATCGAACACAGGACCTCCAGATCGGAAGTCCATGGCACTAGCCACTAGACCATGGAGGCAACTAACTAACACGGTCACACCCATAGCCCCCACTAGGATTCCCTGTATCGGGGAGCCATGGACATACACAGAAATAACCACAAAGAACACCCAGACCCAGAAACAGACATTTAAACTCATCATTCAAATGTCATCTCAAGCCGGGAATCGAACCCGGGACCCTCTGCGTAGCAGGCAGGTACACTTCCTACTAGGCTGCGCGGGTCGTTATTTGACATAAGAACAACAAACATACATAACTTTCGTTTGTTCTGTTTTTGTTTAAAAATGTATTTACTGTGTTGTGTTTGTGACGACATGAATAATATATGTTTTCTATTCTATAAAATCACGCCTTTATCCCTAATTGGTTAGGCAGAGCGTAAATGACCCAAATGTCATTTTGCCATGTCTGAAAAGTTTTGAGGGTTATTTCAGATGGTCATGTTACGGGTTGTCAGCCCATCCCTTAGCTGGTCTCTACAGCATGCCCGGTTGAAGATGCAGCTGGCACATTCTATGTTTTTCTAGCACTTCCAGTCCAGCATGAAAGTATACATAGGAACAAGATATCAAATAAACACATGACTTTGACATTCCTCATCTGACGTAAGATTTCTTATATGACGTAAAATAAGAGGGCACTCTATGCTGACTTCTTCATCTCCCTAGCCTTATCCCGTATCTTACGGGGACGGCTACCTAATCTAGGGGATTGAACGAGGGTACTGGTTTTTACACAGAGCGACTGCCATCTGACCTCCGCAACCCAGAAGGGAAACCAGACCCAATCCTAGATTAGGTCAGAGTTTTCAAGCCGCCAATGCTTAGCACTGGCCTCTGTAAGGGCTTAACGACTAATATCTACGGTATTAAACGATATTAACCGGGACCAACGGCTTAACATGCCTTCCGAAGCACGGAAAAAGCGCCGAATAAACGTACATATGAAATTCGAAAACCGAAAAACACATTGGTACGTGGTGGGATTCGAACCACGACCTCCCGCTCAGGAGGCAGCGGCCCTATCCACTACACCATCGGGCTCTATGCTGACTTCTTAAAATTCCTAATTTAAAGCGTCTAATGTTAGATAATGTCAAAGTCAAGTGTTTATTTGCTATCTTGTTCTTATGTCAAAGTTAAGAGAGTGACAGTGCTATCTTTAAATTAGTTAAGAAATGGTGCAGCCAGAAATTCCAGAATCGTAGTAATTCATAGAAATAATTTCCAATTTTTACTTTTATACTAGCTTTCCGCAACGCCATTTCAAAACAATTTACACAAGTTATTTCGTTATTAATTATTATATAATACGTATGTTAGTCTGTAAAGTATTAATTCTATGGGCCTCTGTTTACATTATTTAACATCTGCTAATGTAAATATTGCCCGAAATTAAATGATTAACATACATACATACATATAATCACGCCTTTATCCCTAACGGGGTAGGCAGAGCGTAAATTACCTAAATAAAGGTCATTTCACCACGTCTGACAGTTTTGAGGGTTATTTTAGATTTGTAGGTATATAGCTGTAGTGACAGGTTGTCAGCCCATCGCCTAAATTACAATATACTGAAACCCTCAGATCCCTTAGCTGGTTTTTACAGCATACCCGGGAGGAAAAGCAGCTGGCACATTCTATGTTTTTCTCTCGCTCCCAGGCCAGCATGGAAGCAAATGATTAATTTATTATTTATTTGAGTTGTGAAATGAATGAATTGCAACGTGCCCTCCGAAGCACGGAATACTCACTGTATCTCTTAGGTACGTCTTCTAAGCAGAATGTGATAAATACACAAGTTATCAGAGTCTTGAAAGCATTGTAACGTGTCCTCCGAAGCACGGAATACTCACTGTATCTCTTAGGTCCGTCTTCTAAGCAGAATGTGAGCGTGAGCGTTGCTTCGTCCTCAAAGAACTCTGTCGCAAACGCGTCCCACCACAGGTTATCAGAGTCCTGGAAACATCGAAACAAACAAACAAATTAATATAATATAAAAGGAATAATAAATTCGCCTACTTGAACCTGCTACTTCAGAATGCCGTTCCGTCGCTCTGCCAACTGAGCTATTTTAATTAGTTCTTAAATTTCCCAAGAAATAATCACTACATAGTATAAAACAGTCGCTTTCTCTGTCCCTATATCCCTATGTATGCATAAATCTTTAAAACTACGCAACGGATTTTGATGCGGTTTCTTTTAATGGATAGAGTGATTCAAGAGGAAGGTTTATATGTATAATACATGCATAATATAGTAGAGAAACACTGATAATTTCCGTGCGACGCCGCACACTGGTTCCATATTGAAAAATTTTGGACTTAGGGTCCAAGGTCAATGAACCGGTACGATTTTTTTTTTGGAAGCAGCTGACATCATTACAAACACATTATACTATGAACGATTTTCTATAAAATGTGTATTTTTGAAGATAAAAAATATTGTAGTTTTTTTTGTATGGAGAAATTTATACTTTGATCAATTACTTGCCCGATTCAACCGGATTTAGAATAGAAGTTGCTGTTTGTTGTTGAAAAAGTTACAACCAACATTACCTCATAGTCAGATGTTTGCAAATCGTTGCGATAAGAAAAGTTTCAGGCGCTTTTTTTTTTTTTGGTTCTGAAAGTATAATGTTTTTTATTATTTATAGACAGGTGGCATAATAACAAACACTTACCACTGAATTGATTTTTCAAGAACGTGCGTACTTCTACAGGAAAAAAATAATTGACATCCTGTTTAATGGAGAAAAATGAATTTTATTAAATTGCTGGCGCGATTCCACCGGATTTAGAATAGAAGTTGCTGTAAGTTGTTGAGGAAGTTACAACTGCCATTTCCTCATAGACAGATGTTTGCGAATCGTTGCGATAAGCAAAGCTTCAGGCGCTTTAATTTTTTTGTTCTGAAAGAAGAATGTTTTTTTTTTTTTTGTGTGGACAGGTGGCATCATAGCAAACACTTAGCACTCAAATAATTTTCCAGAAACATGCGTACTTCTAAGGAAAAAATAATTGTTATTTTTTATATGGAGAAAAAATATTTTTTTTAAATTTTTTGTGCGATTCAACCGGATTTAGAATATAAACTGCTGTAAAATGTTGTAGAAGTTACAACTGACATTTGCTCATAGACCAATGTTTGCGAATTATTGCGATAAGCAAGGCTTCAGGCGCATAATATTTTTTGTCGTTTTGATACTGTTTTTTGTTTGAAGTTGACAGGAGGCATTATAACCTAACGCTTACTACTTATTTAAGTATTAAAAAACATAGTCCTTCTAAATAGCAAAAATGATGTTGTTTTATAATTATGTAGAAAAATGGATTTTAATTGAAATTTTTGCGTTATTTTATCAGTTACAGCTACAACAACGTCATATAAATTAAAACGTTAATTATTTACACAACGTCATATAAATAATTTACGTTTTAATTTATATGACGTTGTTTAGCAACTGATAAAATAATGTTATATAATATAATGTGTGGTTTAACTCAAGTGTGTTGGGTATGAAAATAAAATTAAAAATCATTATTTTTAAATTATGCAGCTTAAATTAAATTTATTAGGTACATTAACAAAACATAAATAGAATAACATAAAAATATTGTATAGGAATTTTATGGAAATAAAGTTGATTTAAACAATCTTCACATAATAATACGTACATATTAATAAGACAATATTTAAAAATTTCATATATTACAAATATGTAAGTGCTAACTAGTAACTATAACCTTAAAAGTAAATAATTGTTTACATTAGATAAATTTGTTTGAGGCAATGTTCAAAAAAATCATATATATATAAATGCAAGAGATAACCGTAACCTTAAAAGTAAATTACTTAAAGTACTATATAATCTGAAAAATATGTAGTTGTAAAACTGTCAACAGAAGCGAGAAACCAAGTATCTGTCTGTCTGTCTATGCTAATATGTTTATAAAAATATTGTTTTATATCAAAAATGATAATTCAAAATAAACTACATTGGGGAGATCTGGACTAAATTATAGGGAAATACATGTAATTCAGTCAAACGTACATTTAAATTATGTTAAACAATATTTTGTAATTAAATAAACCACAAAAAAGTGATTTATTACCAAAGCACCTGTAGCTCTAAACAAAGCAACGATGTCAGTTGAAATTTCCAAAACAAACCACAGAAAATTTTATTTTGGATGCTCTTAAAACACGTAAATAATTGAAAAAAGAATAGAAATTTAGAAATTATCCCATAAAAATTAGTACTGTCTATTGAAAAAAACCATGCGTCAAGCAAATAACAAAAAACAAGCGATGACGTCACATCACTGGAATTTTATTATTGCTTAGAATAATAGAAATATTGAGAAATAAAGAGAATGGGCAAGCAAGCACAATGTATTTGAGTTCAATTCAGTAAATTGAAACATTTAATACTTTATTTTTTATCATAGTGACATAAACTTCGTTATCTAAGCACTAAAACATAATGTATTTACTTTCAAGCACCTGTAAGTCCATGCATCGCAAATATTACAGGCAAATGTTTATAGAAAAAAAACGATTGCTTTAACTTCCTTCATGACTAATTTTAAGTTTCATTCTCAATCCTGTTTAAAACACTTCATTATAAATTCATTTTTCTACATATTAAACAACATCATTTTTGTTATTAAGAAGGACTATGTTTTACAATACTTATATAAGTAATAAGTGTTAGGTTATAATGCCGCCAGAAGAACAAAAAAAATTAAAGCGCCTGAAGCTTTGCTTATCGCAACGATTCGCAAACATCTGTCTATGAGGAAATGGCAGTTGTAACTTCCTCAACAACTTACAGCAACTTCTATTCTAAATCCGGTGGAATCGCGCCAGCAATTTAATAAAATTCATTTTTCTCCATTAAACAGGATGTCAATTATTTTTTTCCTGTAGAAGTACGCACGTTCTTGAAAAATCAATTCAGTGGTAAGTGTTTGTTATTATGCCACCTGTCTATAAATAAAAAAAAACATTATACTTTCAGAACAAAAAAAAAAAAAAGCGCCTGAAACTTTTCTTATCGCAACGATTTGCAAACATCTGACTATGAGGTAATGTTGGTTGTAACTTCTTCAACAACAAACAGCAACTTCTATTCTAAATCCGGTTGGATCGGGCAAGTAATTGATCAAAGTATAAATTTCTCCATACAAAAAAAACTACAATATTTTTTATCTTCAAAAATACACATTTTATAGAAAATCGTTCATAGTATAATGTGTTTGTAATGATGTCAGCTGCTTCCAAAAAAAAATCGTACTGGTTCATTGACCTTGGACCCTAAGTCCAAAATTTTTCAATATGGAACCAGTGTGCGCCGGGGCGGGTCGCTAGTAGTTTATAATAAAATACAAAATAGAATTTCTTCCATGCTGGACTGGGAGTGATAGAAAAACATAGAATGTTCCAGCTGTCCTTCCTCCTGGGCATGCTGTTGAAGTCAGCAAACGGGACTCGAGGATTACAGTGTATTGTAATTTAGGCGATGGGCTGACATCCTGTCACTATAGCAATACATATTTACAATCTAAAATTGCCCTCAATTTTTGTCAGACGTGGCGAAAGCGCCTTTTACGAGGCGTTAAACGCTCTGCCTACCCCGTAAGGGATGGAGGCGTGATTTATGTATGTATGTTATGTACAAAATAGAAAAAACAACAGTATCCAATGATACCTACCCGTTGCATTCGAAATATTCCCCCAAAATGGCCGTTCAAGTCTATATTTGAAAACTGTAAGATGCCATTTTGAAGGAAAACTAAAGAAGATTTATCTAAAATCCATAGGAATTGCTTCTGTCACATCATCAGTTTTATGGGTATAGTTTTTATATAATCTTCCATGCTGGACTGGGAGAGATAGAAAAACATAGAATGTTCCAGCTGCCTTCCTCCCGGGCATGCTGTTGAAGTCAGCAAAAGGGACTCGAGGGTTACAGTGTATTGTAATTTAGGCGATGGGCTGACAACCTGTCACTATAGCAATACATATTACAATCTAAAATTGCCCTCAATTTTTGTCAAACGTGGCGAAAGCGCCTTTTACGAGGCGTTAAACGCTCTGCCTACCCCGTAAGGAATAAAGGCGTGATTTTATGTATGTATGTATGTATGTATGTCTGGGTATATTCCACCTATCAAGCTTTTGTTGATAAATGAGCAATACTCTCAGATATTTTGCCTGCTATTAACTTTATATCTGCCTTTCGAAATAACATGGACTGGTTACTTCCATGCTGGCCTGGGAGTGATGGAAAAACTTAGAATGTGCCAGCTGCATCTCCTCCCATGCATGCTGTAAAAATCAGCTAAGGGATTCGAGGGTTTCAGTGTATTGCAATTTAGGCGATGGGCTGACAACTCGTCACTATAGCAGTATACTTACAAATCTATCTTAAATAACCCTCAAAACTTTGTCAGACGTGGCGGAACGACCCTTAGGTCGTTTTTGCTCTGCCTACCCCGTTGAGGATAAAGGCGTGATTTTATGTATGTATGTATGTATGTATGGACTGGTTTACAGGTCGTCGATATGTATTTTCGTCAAGCAATTTTACATCACATTTAGGTATGATTTCCTCAAATTTTTTTCTTAATGATTTTGCTAATAGATCGGCTATCGGCCCGTAAGGGATAAAGGCGGGATTTATGTATGTATGACAGGTAGCCAGCCCATCGCCTAAATTGCAATATACTGAAACCCTCGGATCCCTTAGCTGGTTTCTACAGCATACTCGGGAGGAAACGCAGCTGGCACATTATGTTTTCCTCTCGCTCTTAGTCCAGCATGGAAGAATAATAATAATAGTAAATAGTATCGTCACCTGAATAGAATCCCCTATACTTTCACTTGGTGGAATTCTCACTTGGTGAATTTCTTCCATGCTGGCCTGGGAGCGAAAGAAAAACATAGATTGTGCCAGGTGCATTTCCTCCCGGGCATGCTGTAAAAACCAGCTAAGGGATCCGAGGGTTTCAGTTTATTGTAATTTAGGCGATGGGCTGTCAACCTGTCAGTACAGCAATATACTTACAAATCTATCATAAATAACCCTCAAAACTTTGTCAGACGTGGCGGAACGACCTTTGTTGGGTCGTTTGCGTTCTGCCCACCCCATTAGGGATAGAGGCGTGATCATATGTATGTGTGAAATTCTCACCTCTGTCCTCTGTTGCAACCGTTTGTTCAGCTCATACACTCGGTAGTCCGGCTGGCCGAAGTATGGCGTGTGCCGCCTGGAAATTAACAACAAATATACATTAATTCTAAATCATCATCTCCCTAGCCTTATCCCGTATCTCACGGGGTCGGCTACCTAATCCAGGTGATTGAACGAGGGTACTGGTTTTTACACAGAGCGACTGCCATCTGACCTCCGCAACCCAGAAGGGAAACCAGACCCAATCCTAGATTAGGACAGAGTTTTCAAGCCGCCATGCTTAGCACCGGCCTCTGTCATGGCTTAACGACTAATATCTACGGTATTAAACGATATTAACCGGGACCAACGGCTTAACGTGCCTTCCGAAGCACGGAAAAAGCGCCGAATAAACGTACATATGAAATTCGAAAATCGAAAAACACATTGGTACGTGGTGGGATTCGAACCACGGCCCCCCCGCTCAGGAGGCAGCGGCCCTATCCACTACACCATCGGGCTCTCTACATTAATTCTAAATAATAATTATTATTTTTTTATTATTATTATACTAGCCTAAACTGTCCCACTGCTGGGCAAAGGCCTCCCCTTTGCTTTATTTCAGATTTCGAGATCCATACATTAGTTAGTTGGTTATCTTTACATAGGTAGAAACACTTATTTATTATGTATAAAAACATTTCTTAACCTATATGAGATATTATTTTCTAAAGGAACAAACAAATATGTATTTACATACATACAAGGTACATTTAGCAAGTGGTAAGTTTTTCTTTTTCTTCCATGCTGGACTGGGAGCGAGAGAAAAACATAGAATGTGCCAGCTGCATTTCCTCCCGGGCATGCTGTAAAAACCAGTTAAGGGATCCGAGGGTTTCAGTATATTATAATTTAGGCGATGGGCTGACAACCTGTCACTACAGCAATATACTTACAAATCTATCTTAAATAACCCTCAAAACTTTGTCAGACGTAGCGGAACGACCTTTGTTTGGGTCGTTTACGCTCTGCCTACCCCATTAGGGATAAAGGCGTGATTATATGTATGTATGTATGTAAGTTTTTAGCTAGGGTAAATTTTGCAAATGCTAGGGTTTATTTTGCAAACGGTAGTTTTTTAAATAGGGTCATCATCTTCCTAGCCTTATCCCGTATCTCACAGGGTCGGCAACTTAATCTAGGTGATGGATCGTGGGTACTGGTTTTTACACAGAGCGACTGCCATCTGACCTCCGCTACCCAGAAGGGAAACCAGACCCAATCCTGGATTAGGTCAGTTTTCAAGCCGCCAATGCTTAGCACTGGCCTCTGATATTCAAATTTAAATTCAAATTTTATTTAAAAAAAATACGGTTCTTATATCTAAATGGTACGATTTTTATTAGGGTACATTTTGCACACGGTAGTAATTTAAATATGGTATTTTTGAAAATGGTTCCTTTTTTAGCTAGGGTACATTTTGCAAATGGTACGTTTACAGCTAGGGTACATTTTGCAAATGGTACGTTTACAGCTAGGGTACATTTTGCAAATGGTACGTTTACAGCCAGGGTACATTTTGCAAATGGTACGTTTACAGCCAGGGTACATTTTGCAAATGGTACGTTTACAGCCAGGGTACATTTTGCAAATGGTACGTTTACAGCCAGGGTACATTTTGCAAATGGTACGTTTACAGCCAGGGTACATTTTGCAAATGGTACGTTTACAGCCAGGGTACATTTTGCAAATGGTACGTTTACAGCCAGGGTACATTTTGCAAATGGTACGTTTACAGCCAGGGTACATTTTGCAAATGGTACGTTTACAGCCAGGGTACATTTTGCAAATGGTACGTTTACAGCCAGGGTACATTTTGCAAATGGTACGTTTACAGCCAGGGTACATTTTGCAAATGGTACGTTTACAGCCAGGGTACATTTTGCAAATGGTACGTTTACAGCCAGGGTACATTTTGCAAATGGTACGTTTACAGCTAGGGTACATTTTACAAATGGTACGTTTCTAATAGCTAGGGTACATTTGATGAATGCTACGTATTTGTCAGTGTATATTTAGCAAACGGTACGTTTTCCGACTGAGATCCCGGCATTAGGAGCCCAACCTTACTGAAAATCGCTCCTCTCACTCACTCTCATACATACATAAATCACGCCTTTATCCCTTACGGGGTAGGCAGAGCGTTTAACGCCTCGTAAAAGGCGCTATCGCCACGTCTGACAAAAAATAAGGGCAATTTTAGATAGTAATATGTATTGCTATAGTGACAGGTTGTCAGCCCATCGCCTAAATTACAAAACACTGTAACCCTCGAGTCCCTTTTGCTGACTTCAACAGCATGCCCGGGAGGAAGGGCAGCTGGAACATTCTATGTTTTTCTATCTCTCCCAGTCCAGCATGGAAGTAACACTCACTCTCAACTTGCCTATATTTAGTCGGATAGACATGAAAATAGAAATACCTGAATAGCTTGAATACATATTCAACTACCTCATCATCATCATCTCCCTAGCCTTATCCCGTATCTCACGGGGTCGGCTACCTAATCTAGGGGATTGAACGAGGGTACTGGTTTTTACACAGAGCGACTGCCATCTGACCTCCGCAACCAGACCCAATCCTAGACCTAGACTCCAGTTTTCAAGCCGCCAATGCTTAGCACTGGCCTCTGATATGGATTAACGACTAATATCTACGGCGTTAAACGATATTAACCGGGACCAACGGCTTAAAGTGCCTTTCGAAGCAGGGAAAAAGCGCCGAATAAACGTACATATGAAATTCGAAAACAAAAAAACTTATTGGTACGTGGTGGGATTTGAACCACGACCTCCTGCTCAGGAGGCAGCGGCCCTATCCACTACACCATCGGGCTCTCTTAAAAAATTCAACTACCTATTCTATACAATGTGCAAAAAATGCTAACCTTAAGTGTGCACTTACCCATGAAAGGCAGCTAACACTTTTTGTATGGGAAGGGAAGTCCATCCCAATCTAACTTTCTTCCAGATTTCTGTGAGAAAGTTGTTCAGTTTCATGGTCCTAGTTTAGACCTTTAAAAACTCTTTACATACATACATACATATAATCACGCCTTTATCCCTAATGGGGTAGGCAGAGCGTAAACGACCCAAACAAAGGTCGTTCCGCCACGTCTGACAAAGTTTTGAGGGTTATTTAAGATAGATTTGTAAGTATATTGCTGTAGAGTGACAGGTTGTCAGCCCATCGCCTAAATTACAATATACTAAACCCTCGGATCCCTTAGCTGGTTTTTACAGCATGCCCGGGAGGAAATGCAGCTGGCACATTCTATGTTTTTCTCTCGCTCCCAGGCCAGCGTGGAAATACATTTACATTAAAAACTCTTTGGTAAATAAAAATGTCTCGTACGTGTCTCTCTGGTCGTTACAGTCAATAAGTTACTGTGGACTGTGTTTGAGTTGCAGTGGAACCTTGGCACACTGAACATCGTGGCTGGCGTGAACCAACACTTGCACGCCAGCTGATTCAATGGACGGCAGTCAATCCGCAATACAAGTGTTTGAATTCTGGGCCGCTACGATGTAATTTCTCGTGTTCCATCGACACGCTAAGTAGATCAGAATAACAGATTGATGGAATAGTAAGTGCACTAGTGTGTTGCCCACTTAGGTCATCATCATCATCTCCTTAGCCTTATCCCGTATCTCACGGGGTCGGCTTCCTAATCTAGGGGATTGAACGAGGGTACTGATTTTTACACAGAGCGACTGCCATCTGACCTCCGCAACCCAGAAGGGAAACCAGACCCAATCCTAGATTAGGTCAGAGTTTTCAAGCCGCCAATGCTTAGCACTGGCCTCTGATATGGCTTAACGACTAATATCTACGGTATTAAACGATATTAACCGGGACCAACGGCTTAACGTGCCTTCCGAAGCACGGAAAAAGCGCCGAATAAACGTACATATGAAATTCGAAAACCGAAAAACACATTGGTACGTGGTGGGATTCGAACCACGACCTCCCGCTCAGGAGGCAGCGGCCCTATCCACTAAGAATAAGAATATACTTTATTGCACAGAAAGACACAAGAGAAAATAAAATTAAATGAAACAAATAGTAGTACAAATAGGCGGCCTTATTGCTATGCAGCAATTTCTTCCAGGCAACCTTAGGGTACAGGAAAATAAAAAGTTGAACTAGTGGGCTGGTATACATTTTAGGCAATTTATATAAATATATTGTATAGGTAAGTAAATAAGCTACTTAGGTGTATTTATATTACACTACACCATCGGGCTCTCACTTGTTGCCCACTTAGGTACTAAATCTAATATGGTTGGTCTGTTGTTATCGAAATTCGGTTGGAAAGTATTTTTTTGTTGTTTACCTGAAGTAAGGGTCCGGTATCGGATGGTAGAGCGGCGGCGGCTGCGGCGGTGCATACTCATGGTACTGCAGATGTGGGTGGGGGGGGTTGAGCACGTGCGCGGGGTGGTGCGGGGAGAGGTGGTGGTACTCTCTGAACTCGCCCTCGCCGCCGAGCGAGCCCAGCGCCACCGGCATGTAGGCCACCTTGTCACCGCGACATCTGTCGGCCGCTAAAGGCAACTGCGATGCGATTCTAGCAAAAACTTCTAGCTTCAACTTTCTTTACGCTTTTTTATAAGCTCGTCACCGCGACATCTATATTATATGTGTTTTGGCGGTTAAACTGTCACAGATAGTACTTTGGAGGTTCAGCTGTCACTTGTTTACACGCCGCGACATCTAACGGCCGCGATTTGCAACTGCGTTGAGACTTTCTATGTGCTATGCGATCCTAGTACTTCTGAAAGTTTCACTGTCACTGTTTTTGAGTTTTTTTTGCCACAATATGTTAGACACTTGGGTTTAGGTACGTTTGTTTTTTTAGACTTCTCGAACGCTTTCGTGCGCAATTTATTTACTACTAGTAAGTATGTACTACTGATTTTACGATCACTGTAAACACCAATACATAGATTATTTTAGATTCACTATGGTGTGCGTTGCTATAATGTATTTAACTATTGTTTAATAAGTTAATATTATTGAGACGTACTCAGATACGTGACTTTACTATGCTGATAAAGTAATAAAAGATGAGCAGTTATAAAAAAAAAACCACTAAATATCGAAAGACGAAAGCCGACCGCCGACACCGAGCGTGACTGATAAAAAGCATTTCGAATTTTTCGCGCGGGACGGCGAGTAAACGCGGGAAAAGCGTCATAACTCCGTTATATACTTTCAGGTCGCGCGCGATTGTGGCCCGTATTCCCGCGGCGTAGATGCGATAAGAGGGTAGACGCGGTTGTCGTCGCTGCACGGTGTGGCAACGCCGCGTCAGCTGGCCGCGCTACTAGAGCCGAGCTGCGTTCGAAAGGTCAGCACCGGTTACTAGTTTTTTATTCCGGCGATTATTTTTGTGGGCGTTTTGTTTGTTTTTTGTTTTTATTTTGTGTCAATTTTGTTGAGCGTATCGATCCGTATTTAGACAAACAATTGCTTGATTTGATTGCTTATAAAAATAATACATGAACTCCCTGCAGGTACAGTATTTTAAAGTTTCCATTTTCTTATTCGTTCTGCGTTTTGCAGACAATGTTGCGGTACTGTCTTCAGAAGTAAAAAAAAATGCAAATGTTACATAACATAGGCAATTGCAGTAAGTTGGAAAACTGTAAACTCAGTAATTATTGTCTTCAAAATAATTTTATTTTTAAAAGTTTGTCTATTCTATTATCTTGCAAAAGTAACTTGCGCGCTTTCTTTTTATCTCTCACTCGCAAATACCTAGATAGTAAGTAGTAAATACACCCGTTGATAATAAGTTACATGATTAATGATCAGTTTATAAACTACCAGCTGTTTTTCATTAATATGCGTTTTTTGTTTTTCATTACTGAAAATTTCAATTGATATTTTGTTTAGACACAAACTATAAGTTTCTTTTAACCTTTTAGTAGTAATTCCAGAAAATAATTATTAAATACTCTAATTTCATTAAAAAAAAAAATACTCGATACTTTTTAATTTTCCTGATAAAACAAATGGTTCATTTTACATGTATGCAACCAGCATAAAATTCAACGTAGTAGGTTAACTTATTATCGTTTTTACAAATTCCAAATTGAAAAGTGTTGTAGGTACAATAATACTATTGTTTTCACCGCGACAAGGCCTCGGACGGAACGCACGCGACGTTGCCGTTCAGTGCATTCGCGCCGTACTTTTTACTGTTTCTTAGCACATAGAGCGCTCATTACCGACGCACACACAAGCAACGCGATATTGTAATATCCGCCGTACATACGCGCTATGTAGCGTAAGATGTACATTATGTACATACATTCCGCGAGCTACGGCCGTAGATATGTACCTAGGTAAGGTACGACGTTTCGCGGCACGAATCAAACAGACTATAAATAAATGGAGCGATGGTAAAAGTGGCGCGCATTACTCAAAATTCGGCGGCAATTTGACGGGTCTGCATCAAAATCGATGCGCCACTCAACGATTCATTTGTAACGATGCGCTTCTCTTGTTAAGTAGAGACACGAATTTGTCAACAACACACAATTGTCAATCGATAGAGCCGACATTATCATCGCGGTTAACTGAATTCGTAGCGATTAAATTCCATCACGTCACGTCTTTGCCTGCGATATGTCACCATTTACTCTCTCAAATCAGTATAATAATTAATAAACCACGCACGAAAGTCAACACCAATACAGCACTACAACTACTCAGAATCAAGATTTATATATAGGTACTATAATAAACAAAACGCCACTTAATAAACTCAACAAAAACACTGTCGCGAAAACCACACAATTGCGAGGAATTCCCACAACAAGTGAGATCGGGAAATTGCCTTATCAAACGCGGCGAGATACTCCGATAGCGGCGCGTTCGGCGCAAACACTCGAAAGAGAGCACCGGCTCGCCCGCGCCCGCGAAACACTATAAACTAGCGAGATAACGCGCAAAAAAGCGTAATTTTGAAATAAATCCGACAAGAAAACGCGGACGTAGCGTTCCGTCAGTCAGTGCGGAATGTGTGTCACGCCGGCGAGTCAATGACTCCGCACTTAGCTAGCGCCTGCCGCACTGAACACGTAAACAGTGGCGGCACGTGCGTCGGAAAACTGGCCGCCGCGGGGCGCGGAAAACCTAACACCTGAAAACCTAACGCGACCGACCAACCACGCCGGTTCCCGCGCAAAAATGCCGCCGAATCGATTCAAAAAGCGATCGATTAGTTCCAATTTTAAAAACTGCAGCCGCAATTCGAAAGGAGAACACAATACCTACATATAACAGTGTACCTAGTTGAAACATACATAAAGTGTGCCGCGGCGTGATGTGATGGACGAGTGACGGTCTGTCAGACTTCGGGCGGGTTCGCCTAGACTCGGGCCCGCTCGGAGGGTCGCGCGGCAAGTTTGGATACGCGATTAGATTATGTCAGCATCCAAAGACATGATCTTTAGTCAAAAAACTGGTTGTTGTGTTAGGTCAATCACTCCTACTTTGATGTATTGCCAGCTCAGGTGTGAGTGAAGACAAATGGTTATTTAGTCGCATATCGATGGAGCCAGCTTTACGAGAGGCCCAAAACCTGAATCTCTTTTTTACGAAAGACTATTAACCAAGTCTTTTTATAGATGGTGCAAATTAAATATATAAGTTATATCATTCATGAGCAAAAAGTCCTATTTTCTCAAACAATGAAAATAAATTTTGCAAAGCGGTAAATTTCGGGAAAAGTACTTTTTGCACTTGGGGTAAGTACATTTTGTGAATGGGTACATTTCGGGAAAGGTACGTTTTGCGAAGGGTACATTTTGTGAAAGGTACATTACAATTAATGACTGAGCAATTGAACTGACATAAAGCGAAAGTAAGTGAAATAAATATAAAGGTATTAATAAAAAAAACATTGAACGTTAAATCAATCTTGCGTAGTGAGAACAATATATGGTATTTAATATACTAAAGCTATAGGGCCTAATAAAAACAATAATTTACTATAAGATAGCTATTTCAGATAAATAAGTATATTTCTTCAGCTTTTGTAAATAGAAAACAGCATTGACATCTAACTCTGATCTTGACAAATTCCTCTGCATTTAGATATTGCTTGCTTTCCCCAATCTTCAAGTGCAAATGCAACGTTGCCGTTCCGTGCGGCTGACTAGCTTATTGATGGAACGCAGTAATAAAATAACAATGTCAGTCAGAATATTTGTTTTGTAAAAGAAATGAATACTGGTAAGTAAGTAAAGAGCTATTAAAAAGAAATATAGTTTTAAAAATCAAATTTCGAATATGGAATCATCTCAAACAGAGCGCAAGCGAGAGCTTGTTGATTTAATTCATTAGAGGGAGCGGGAGCGCCGGCGAGAAAGCGACGGAATTACACCGTTCCAGCGAGTGCGAGTGAGAGGCGCGTGGTTGAAGTTAAGGCGGGCGGTGGCTGCGTTGGAAAGGGACCGACGCAGTCTGTTGACGTAGTTGTAGATGAGATAAGGGGCTATCAGCCGCGAGACGCGTTTAGTCCAAGTTTTAGTCTCATCCACCTGTCAGCCAGTGGGACTCATCAAGGGCATTAAGTCAACCGCATTTGTTTACTATTGTGAATATGTTCCAAATTTAAATAGTTGCTATATTGTATTGTACGAATGATATATTTATTTTATTTTATTACATACATACATAAAATCACGCCTTTATCAATTACGGAGTAGGCAGAGCGTTAAACGCCTCGTAAAAGGCGCTTTCGCCGCGTCTGACAAAAATTGAGGGCAATTTTAGATTGTAATGTGTATTGCTATAGTGACAGGTTGTCAGCCCATCGCCTAAATTACAATACACTGTAACCCTCGAGTCCCTTTTGCTGACTTCTACAGCATGCCCGGGAGAAAGGGCAGCTGGAACATTCTATGTTTTTCTATCTCTCCCAGTCCAGCATGGAAGAAAATATTAATTACAGGTTTATAATTTGTTGTTTTGGAAATAAGTCAAAATATTAGTTGCTTTCTCATTTTTTATTTCTATTATTTATTTTTCCGAAAGAAGTGCATTGTTTTTTTTTGTGTACCTAATCAATCATATTGTTAATAGACTACCTGATCATATTGTCCACTTGTAACCTTAATAACTTATTAACAATTTATTGTTACCAAATATTGTATTTTGATGTCTAGGAATGCATAATAATTTGATAATTTATAATATGATATCCAGCTAAGGGATCCGAGTTTTTCAGTATATTGTAATTTAGGCGATGGGCCGACAACCTGTCACTACAGCAATATACCTACAAATCTATCTTAAATAACCCTCAACACTGTCAGTCCTGGCGGAACGTCCTTTGTTTTGGGTCGTTTACGCTCTGCCTACCCCATTAGGGATAAAGGCGTGATTATATGTATGTATATGATATTAATACATCAATTTCAAACTTTTCGTGTTGGCGAGTACTGTAGCATATTCCGAAAACATGTACCTAACAAAAAAAAAACAGTTTCATAAGTTGAGTACCCACCCTTAAATATTCGTACTTAATTCTAAATTACCTTAATATAATAGTTGTTTAATCGTATCTACAGAAGAAAAAAATAACATTTAACCGCTGGGATAAAGATCCCGAAAATAGATGACAAATGAAAATATTTTAAATTTTAAACTAGGCTGAATGTCTCTCCCCTCACCCCTGTATCCAAACGCGGCACGGAACGCACACCACCGCGCGCACATACACACAAACACACACATCTTAATATTATTACACGCTGCCCGTCGATACGGGCGTAAGTGAAAATGTATAGTTCACAAAATAATATTTTAGTCGATTTGACATACAGATTATAAAGACAAAGCGGCTGGAAGCTGATATAATAGCAAAATAAATAGACCTCTGACAAGGTTTGTGTAACATACATACATACATATAATCACGCCTTTATCCCTAATGGGGTAGGCAGAGCGTAAACGACCCAAACAAAAGTTTTGAGGGTTATTTAAGATAGATTTATATATATAATAGAATAGATATGGATAGTAGATAGTTATAGTTAGTTAAGAGAGCCCGATGGTGTAGTGGATAGGGCCGCTGCCTCCTGATCGGGAGGTCGTGGTTCGAATCCCACCACGTACCACTGTGTTTTTCGGTTTTCGAATTTCATATGTACGTTTATTCGGCGCTTTTTCCGTGCTTCGGAAGGCACATTAAGCCGTTGGTCCCGGTTAATATCGTTTAATACCGTAGATATTAGTCGTTAAGCCATTTCAGAGGCCATTGGCGGCTTGAAAACTCTGACCTAATCTAGGATTGGGTCTGCTTTCCCTTCTGGGTTGCAGAGGTCAGATGGCAGTCGCTCTGTGTAAAAACCAGTACTCTCGTTCAATCCCCTAGATTAGGTAGCCGACCCCGTAAGATACGGGATAAGGCTAGGGAGATGAGATGGGATAGTTTGTGTAACGAACGCTATTAAAGATAAAGATCAGGATTGCTAACGTTCCCTCTAAAGCACAGAAACTGAGAGACAATCAGGTAATTAAAAGCATATAAACGTACCATTTGCAAAAGCTATACTAGCTAAAAACATACCATTTGCACCCTAGCTTAAAACCTCCACGTCTGACAAAGTTTTGAGAGTTATTTAAGATAGATTTGTAGGTATATTGTAGTAGTGACAGGTTGTTAGCCCATCGCCTAAACTGCAATATACAGAAACCCTCGGATGCAATAGCTGGTTTATACAGCATGCCTGGGAGGAAACACTGCTGGCACATTCTATGTTTTTCTCTCGCTCCCAGTCTAGCAGGTAAGGTTCAAATCCTTTATCGAAAATTTGAATTGTTCTTTTAGAAAATAATGTTCCTTCCAATCCGGACTGGGATAAAAAGAAAACATAGAATATGCCAGCTGGATGCAGGGGTTTAAGTGTAGTATTGCAATCTAGGCAATCGGCTGACAATCTGTCACAACATAAATATACAAATCTATGTAAAACAATTTCAAAACTTGTCAGACGTGGCGGAACGATTTTATTTAGGTCGTTTACGCTCTGCCTACCCCATTAGGGATAAAGGCGAGATAATATGTATGTATGTACACAAACATAAACATTGATCGTATCGACATCATGTAGAATGATTAACCGTGAGAGATTTAAAAAGGACTTGATTCCCTAAGAGAATTGTTCACAGAGATAAATATTTTAACTGTACCCTGTCAATTTATATATTAAAATATTATGTATGTAAGGAAAAATATTCATAGTTTTACCAAAAATGGGTCACCATTTTACAGGCATAACCGGAACCTTAGAAGCAAAAATAAAATTGACCAACCCCTTTAGGTTAGTTAAAGTTAAAAAATCATTTTTAGGTCTAAGTATACAATACTATAACAAAATACCTGACCATATATTAAATTTGTCACAAAGCCTATTATAAGTTAGATGACTATACTAATGACAAAGATGTATGGAGCTCTGATATTTCAGTGAAGCCTAAGAAATTGGTACACAAATAAGCACAAAAATAAGAATAAGACAAAACGAAGGGAGGGTCGCAAAGTGCGAGTTTCTCATGCTTCTTCACAGATATAATTTTCTTTCTTGTTCTGTTCTTTTGTGATTTTAAAAGTGTAGTTAGGAATCTATTTGGAAATAAATTATTTGACTTTGACTATCACGACAGAAATCGAACCCATGACCATCGGACCGGGAACACAAGCACACAACCACTACACCACTCGCGTCGCGCAGCTGATAAAGCAGAAGTATAACAAAAAAAACTCAGATACGCCGTTCTTCCACACAGGCGCGCGGTGAACTCGCGCACACATGCACACTGCGTGCGTACACGCGAAAGACAATAAAACTGCGCGAATGTGCGTGCAAGTATGGAGCATTAGATTATGTACAGTTATACGGTGATCATTATATGTACCTGTGCTTTTTTAGGTTATATTTAAAAATAATACTAAAGGTCGGTATGAATTTTATATCTGAAAGAAATGCCATTAAAATGTTGCAGCAACAGCCTCCGTGGTCTAGTCGTCAGAGCTTTGGCTTACGATCCGGAGGTCCTGGGTTCGATTCCCAAGGGAAGGGACACAAAATTGATATTTGTCAATTTTTCACTTTGTGAGGTTTTCCCCAGTTTGAAAGAAAGAAAGAAAATACATTTATTTTAGACAAAACATTGCAGGCTGGATCACCTGATTGTCCGAAAAGAAAAAAGGATTCCGTGCTTCGGAGGGCACGTTAAGCTTTCTTTGATAGTGGACGTTACTCAAACCACGTCAGAGGCCTAATGGTTGTGCTACTATTCGGTTAGAAAACTCTGACACCAGGGTTCATCGGGTCGTTGTTCGACTCCAGAATCCACGCGCCCATAAAAATTGTTGCTGCAACTTTTATATGGCATTTCTTTCAGTTATTAAATACATATCGACCTTTAATTATTTGAACATACTTGATTTTATTTATTTAGAAAATAAAAAAGCTTTCCCTGCTGCAACATTCTACTTATTCTTAGCGAGTGGATTCTCGAGTTTGTTCGTGGTTTGAGTAACGACCACTATCAAAAACAACGACCGGGACCGACGGCTTAACGTGCCCTCCGAAGCACTGAATTAAAATGAACACAAACAAGGTTATTGTTCCTACTGAAGCAGACGAATTTAACATCTCACTAAACTGAACAACGTCCACAAGAAATAATTTAGGTCTTTGTTTATTCCATACTAGTGACCCGCCCCGGCTTCGCACGGAAATAATCAGTGTTTCTCTACTATATTATGCATGTATTATACATATAAACCTTCCTCTTGAATCACTCTATCCATTAAAAGAAACCGCATCAAAATCCGTTGCGTAGTTTTAAAGATCTAACCGTACATAGGGATATAGGGACAGAGAAAGCGACTTTGTTTTATACTATGTAGTGATTAATAAATCTAACGACTACAAATGACGTTTAGTAATAAAAAAATGTTTTTTGAAAAATAAAAATGCATTTTTTTTTATTATAACATGCAACCATTGACTTATGACACTGATTATCTTTTAAACATTGTACCGTAGGATTTTCTTCCATGCTGGACTGGGAGAGATAGAAAAACATAGAATGTTCCAGCTGCCCTTCCTCCCCGGGCATGCTGTAGAAGACAGCAAAAGGGACTCGAGGGTTACAGTGTATTGTAATTTAGGCGATGGGCTGACAACCTATCACTACACATTACCAATACACATTACAATCTAAAATTGCCCTCAATTTTTGTCAGACGCGGCGAAGGCGCCTTTTACGAGGCGTTTAACGCTCTGCCTACCCCGTAAGGGATAAAGGCGTGATTTTATGTATGTATGTATCGTAGGAACAAATAATTTTTCGTCCTCATTGCTGATTTGAGTCGATTAAAAAAAAATAGGGATTCGAGGGTATATTGTAATTTAGGCGATGGGCTGACAACCTGTCACTACACCAATATCCAGTTCTATCTGAAACAACCCTCAAAACTTGTCAGACGTGGCGGAACGACCTTTGTTTGGGTTGTTCACGCTCTGCCTACCCCATTAGGGATACAGGCGTGATAGTATGTATGTATGTTTTAGACATTGTATCATAGGATCAAATAGTTTTTTGTCTTCGTCATTGCTGATTTGAGTCGATTATAAAAAAAATATACCCATATCGCATCGGTAGCTTAAGAGCGGAGGGGGCAACCCCATAAAGCCACGTGCTACCCCCCCCGCCACCCCCCGGCAACCCCGCACATAGCCGCAAGGTTGCCAACTTATTATTAGCCTTCGCGGTTTGGGCCTTGGGTTAAAGTTCATGCTCGTGGGTTCGATTCTCACGGAGGGAATTTGAAATAAGTATTTAACAATACAGACGAAGAAATAGCATTTCCTCCCGGGTATGCTGTAAAAACTAGCTGAGAGATCCGAGGTTTTCAGTATATTGTAATTTAGGCGATGGGCTGACAACCTGTCATTACAATAATATATCTACAAATCTATATTAAATTACATCAAAACTTTGTCAGACGTGGCGGAACGATCTTTGTTTAGGTTGTTTACGCTCTGCCTACCCCATTAGGGATACAGGCGTGATAGTACGTAAGTATGTATATTTTCCCTAGTTTGGTCAGGACAATGCTCTCGATTCTGGAGATACCATCTAAGACGTAAGATTGTCTATGTCATAGGATGACTTGATAATTCGAACTGATCTGAGGGTTTCAGTATATTGTAATTTAGGCGATGGGCTGACAACCTGGCACAACAACAATATATCTACAAATCTATCTTAGATCACCTTCAAAATTTTGTCGGACGTGGCGGAACGATCTTAGTTTCTGCCTACCCCATTAGGGATTAAAGTCGTGATGTATGTACGCGTATGTATGTATGAATCTTAGCAAAAATTTTGGGGATATTGCGAAAACACAGCAACCATTTCACAGTTTTTCGAGTATAAGCGATAGGCTGACAACCGAGAACCATAGCAATAATACACAGTAAGTAATCATCGTATCTCACGGGGTCGGCTACCTAATCTAGGAGAATGAACGAAGGTCCTGGTTTTTACACAAAGCGACTGCCATCTGACCTCCGCAACCCAGAAGGGAAACCAGACCCAATCCTAGATTAGGACAGAATTTTCAAGCCGCCAATGCATAGCACTGGCCTCTGACATGGCTTAACGACTAATATCTACGGTATTAAACTATATTAATCGGGACCAATGACTTAACGGGCCTTCCGAAGCACGGAAAAAGCGCCGAATAAACGTACATATGAAATTCGAAAACCAAAAAACAAATGGGTACGTGGTGGAATTCGAACCACGACCTCCCCGCTCAGGAGGCAGCGGCCCTATCCACTACACAATCGACCTCTAATAATACACAGTCAGTATTTTTCTAAAAAAGACTTAATATTTGTCAAGCATGATAAAAACACCCATTAATGATGTCGTCGATGCACTGCCTACCCCGCAAAGAACAAGGGCGAGAATAGGAAAAAAATATTTGACCTAACTTTTATGTATGAACCTAATCTACCCTTGAAACTGAACAACATAGCATAGGTTAAAATAAGAACAAAAACATTCCTAATTTTGTAAGGGACGTTCATTTGTAAGTCATCATCTACCTAGCCTTATCGCGTATCTCACGGGGTCGGCTACCTAATCTAAGTGAATGAACGAGGGTACTGATTTTTACACAGAGCGACTGCTATCTGACCTCCGCAACCCAGAAGGGAAACCAGACCCAATCCTAGATTAGGCGAGAGTTTTCGAACCACGACCTCCTGCTCAAGAGGCAGCGGCCCTATCCACTACACCATCGCGCTCACACCCCGCGAAAAAATCTGCTGGTACATTCTACATTTTCCTCAAGAGCCTCCATAGCCAGAGAATATCTTTTAAAAACCTTCGTTTCGAAATCCGAGTGATTTTGATCGAGGCAGCGACGACTCTGTCTATATAGCTATATACATATTGTACACAGCGACCAGCTTAGTGAGACCCCTGCACTGTCACTGTACAGACGAGAGCGGGGGCGGAACGTACGGCGCGCGCGGGGCGTCGCGGGTCAAGGGAAAATGGACGGGCGGTACATAGAATGTATAGTTAGACGGGATGGCTGGGTACGGTCAGCAGATTGAGTTAATGAATTTGTTTCTTTTTTGTGGTTTGTTATTTTTATATTTGTGAAAGATGTATTTATTTTTACATACATACATACATCACGCCTTTATCCCTTACGGGGTAGGCAGAGCGTTTAACGCCTCGTAAAAAGCGCTTTCGCCACGTCTGACAAAAAAAATGTCGTGAGCCGTATTTGTGAATCACACGAATCGATTTCGCATGCTTCCATGCTGGACTGGGAGAGATAGAAAAACATAGAACGTTCCAGCTGCCCTTCCTCCCGGGCATGCTGTTGAAGTCAGCAAAAGGGACTCGAGGGTTACAGTGTATTGTAATTTAGGCGATGGGCTGACAACCTGTCACTATAGCAATACATATTACAATCTAAAATTGCCCTAAATTTTTGTCAGACGTGGCGAAAGCGCCTTTTACGAGGCGTTAAACGCTCTGCCTACCCCGTAAGGGATAAAGGCGTGATTTATGTATGTATGTTTGTACGATTTCGCATACGAAAAACTTACATACGCATGGAAATTAGTATGAAAATCGTATGCGAATTTCTTAAATAATTTCTCTCTCTTCTCACCCATTTCCACTTTACGGCTCTCATGGATACGTTTTTTGTCGATATCAAATCTTCATAATTGTACGGAATGTAAGGGGATCGCACTTTGTCGTAAAATAAAAAAAAATATTGCTCCAGTCTCCATTATTATTTTACTGCATAAAAAGCCAACCATTCCCGGCCCAAACAACATCGAATATTCTGCCGAAAGTTTCTTTTGGCTGATTTACTGAACATCTTTGCACAAGGAACATGAACCAAATATGTAAAAAATTCGACATACCATACAAATACTATCAACTGCCATGAGAGGCTCAAAACGTTTTTCATATTTAGATTTATTTTTCATGTTGAAAGTTGTTCAGTTTGAAACCATAAAACTGAACAACTTTACCACTATACACATCAGGTGGAAGGGACAGCGTAGTGAAAAAAAAGGGCCCTTCCGTACAAATTGTCTGAATGTGGTGGTCATTTTGTATGGGAAAGTATTTCTTATTTTACATTTCCTGAAAGAATTTTATTTTTTATTTGAATGTTGTTCAGTTTTGTTGACAACCCCTATCAGTTTGAAGGACGTTGTCCCTTACGCCCCTTATATGGTCAGCTATGATTTAAGCAACACATTAAAAAATATATAATTTCCTTCATCTGTTAAACTGATCCACCCAAAACACAGTCCAGATAAAGCAGATTAGAAATTTTTCATTTCGATTCACGCAAAAACACCAAACCAAAAACCTCAACACCGAATATTTAATTATCCCGTTTCTGCGAACGGTACCGCACCGCTTCACAAAACATATACCTACATACAGCTCACCTACATTTATTTGTGCACCCACACAGGGACAGTTTTATAGCTTCCACGCACACACGGACAGAAGTACGAACGAGCTCACGCACACATAGCCGCACCAATGGTGTTGTCGTGTTCGTCTCGAACACGCACACAGATGCAAGTGTTTTATTCTCTTACTTACAGGATAATTTTGCGATTGTTACTGCCTCACTTCTTCTTAGCGAGTGGATTCTCGAGTCGAACGACCCGATGAACCCTGGTGTCAGAGTTTTTAAACCGCCTAGTAGCACAACTATCAGGCCTCTGACATGGTTTGAGTAACGACCACTATCAAAGACAGCGACCGGGACCGACGGCTTAACGTGCCCTCCGAAGCACGAAATCTTTCTTTTCGGACAATCAGGTGATTTAGCCTGCATTGTCCTAACCAAACTGGTGAAAACCGCCCACGGTTGCTCAGTCAACGACACTGAACAACTTTCACTTAGAAACTATTTTAGGAAATAAAAATAAAAATTGGCTTTTCCATACAAAATTTCCTGAAAACTCGATCAGATAATTTGTATGGATAAACAAATTTTGTTACCCTAGTTGTGGTTAGTAACCAAACTGGGGCAGATCTCACATAGTATATATAATCACGCCTTTATCCCTAATGGGATAGGCAGAGCATAAACAATGGTCGTTACGCCACGTCTGAGAATGTATTGAGGGTTAATTAAATATATTTGTATGTATATTGCTGTAGTGACGGGTTGTCAGCCCATCGCCTAAATTGCGGAGGTCAGATGGCAGTTCGCTCTGTGTACAAACCAGTACCCTCGTACAATTCCATACATTAGGTAGTCGACCCATGATTGCCGTCCCTTTCTCTCATGATAGAAAGTGGCAGGTATAGACTAATATTAGTTAAGTCGTGATTTTTGCAACTACCACTACCAGTGACAGAGACACTTTAAAAATTAGTATTTTCTTCCATGCTGGACTGGGAGCGAGAGAAAAACATAGAATGTGCCAGCTACAATTCCTCCCGGGCTTGCTGTAAAAACCAGCTAAGGTATCTGAGGGTTTCAGTATATTGTAATTTAGGCGATGGGCTGACAACCTGTCACTTCAGCAACATTAATACATACATAAATCACGCCTTTATCCCTTACGGGGTAGGCAGAGCGTTTAATGCCTCGTAAATTGTAATATGTAACAATCTAAAATTAATTCAAATCACTTCAGCAATATACCTACAAATCTATCTTAAATAACCCTCAAAACATTGTCAGACATGGCGAAATGACCTTTATTTAGGTCGTTTACGCTCTGCATACCCCATTAGGGATAAAGGCGTGATTATATGTATGTACGTTTGTTAGATCCCACTGCTGGGCAAAGGCCTTCCCAGCGGTCTTCCACTTCTCTCGGTCCAATGCTACCTTGGTCCCGTCTCTCTGATTAGACTAATTATTAATTAATTGGAGAATTATTATAGTAGTCAGAATTAACGATATTGTTGACTGGTATAGACACCTATCTGAAATAACCCTCAAAACATTGTCAGACGTCGCGAAACGACCTTTGTTTAGGTTGTTTACGCTCTGCCTACCCCATTAGGGATAAAGGCGTGATTATATGTATGTATGTATAGAGATATATACTTACATCTATCTTAAATAACCCTCAAAACTTTGTCAGACGTGGCGGAAAGACCTTTGTTTGGGTCGTTTACGCTCTGCCTACCCCATTAGGGATAAAGGCGTGATTATATGTATGTATGTATGTATGTATAGAGACCAGGGCCGGATTAAGGATAACAAGTGGGGACTTCGGGCCTACACAGGCTAGGAATGGTAAATTGTACCTTGGAGAAGAAGTCGTTCAGTTTCATAAGTTCATATTTTAAAATATGGTCAGCAATTTTTTTACGCAGATGTGATAATACACCTGCACAGAAATTCAAAACTTTTGTGTGAAGCCGACCAATCCGTACTGGGCCCACTTGGTAAAACCTCACCTTGGTAAAACCAAACAAAACCTTTCGATCCGATAACCCTAAATCGGATAAAATGTTACCATTTGCAGTTTTTGCTATTTTGGCAGACTGTCCCCTAAATTATGTCTGTGGTAGAATTTGCAAAAGTGGCCGATTTAAAAGACTCCAAGGACTCATTACCTTATTTGAATATGTCAAGATTATTTCAAGTGTCATTTTTAAAATTGTCACACCATCCGATTAAGACAAGAAAACACTTCTAACCTGTCCACAGGAGGCGGCAGCGGCGCCATCATATGCGGATGCGGAGGCATCGGCGGATGCGGCGCGTGCGGGTGGAAGGGGGAGCCTGGAGGGGCAAACCCCCCCGGGAAGTGGCCCTGCTGCGGCGGCGCGGGGGGGAAGCCGCCGCCGGAGCCCGGCCGCGCCGACGGGCTGCCGAAGGGGCCCGGCGCCGCATACGGGGGCCCAGGGAACTGGGGCCCCGGGCCGGGCGTCGACGGCGCTGGTGACGATGCGAATGCCGGGCCTGGGAAATATTAAATATGTGAACATATCGTTCATTCGCAAAAATGAAGTACCTAAAGGTACCATTCCAAAATAGACTACAAATAGCAGCAGGAGCTACTTGTGGCAGCACTGTTTTGTTTGAAGCAAAGTTTCGCTGCAATCTGCTGTTGTAGTCTGCTGTCGATTTTGACGCGGTACCTTAAGAGTTGTCTGCTGCTGCTAAAGCTGCTGTTTGCAGTCCATTTTGAAATGGTACCTTATGTGTTACCAAAAAGTGTTACTTAATGTTACCTGCCCAGCAGTGGGACAGTTTAGGCTGATATAATAATAATAATGTTACCTGCTGTTGATCCGGCGGATTGCTTGTACCTTTTCGAGGGTAATGAATGTTAAAGAAGTGTTGTGTCATCTACCTCTACCTACTGGCGGCGACACCAAATACAGGGTTTTACTTGCGCGTGACGGTCCAGGGCGGGGCTGTGGGCTGATGTAGTCTGCTGCTGCTGCTGTTGGACCCCTTTGAGAGTGTTACAAAGTGGTACTAAAAGTGTTGCCACTAGTGGGTACACGGTGTTACTAAAGTGTTACCTGCGGGTGAATCGTACGGCGGGGCAGCTGTAGTCTGCTGTTGCTACTGCCTGCAGTTTTTGAAATGGTACCTTATGTGTTACCAAAAAGTGTTAGTGAATGTTATCTGCGAGCGATCCGGCAGGCGGCGCGAACGAGGGGAACGGCAGTTTCTGCGTCTGAACCGGAGGCCAGAGCTGTAGGATATTGCTACTGTCTGCAGTTTTTGAAGTGGTACCATATGTGTTACCAAAATGTGTTACTAAATGTTACCTGCGGGCGATTCGGCGGACATGACTGTAGCCTGTATGTAGTCTGTTGCTGCTGCCGTCTGCAGTCTTTGAAATAGTACCTTATCTTATGTGTTGTGAAAAGGTGTTAGTGAATGTTACCTGCGGACAATCCGGCGGGCAGGACTGTAGCCTGTAGTAGGCTGCTGAAGTCTGCTGTTGCTGCTGTCTGCAGTTTTTGAAATAGTACCTTATCTTATGTGTTGTCAAAAGGTGTTAGTGAATGTTACCTGCGGACAATCCGGCGGGCAGGACTGTAGCCTGTAGTAGGCTGCTGAAGTCTGCTGTTGCAGTCTTCAGTTTTTGAAATAGTACCTTATCTTATGTGTTGTCAAAAGGTGTTACTGAATGTTACCAACGGGCGATCCGTCGGTCTGCATATACCTTTTCGAGAGTAATGAGTGTTACCAAAGTGTTACTAAATAGTGTTAGTGAGTGTTACCTGCGGGCGATCTGTCGGTCTGCTTATACCTTTTCGAGAGTAACGAGTGTCACCAAAGTGTTACTAAATAGTGTTAGTGAGTGTTACCTGCGGGCGATCCGGCGGGCGGCGCGAACGAGGGGAACGGCGGTTCGCTGTTGGAGCCCTTCCAAGAGGGGGGCACCCCCCCGCCGCCCTCGTCGAGCGGCACGCGCCGCTGCAGGCCCACCGACATCTACGACAGAGGACGGTGACGTCACAACACTAGCCTTATATTTAGCATATTATTCAAGTAATTTCTTCCATGCTGGACTGGGAGAGATAGGAAAACATAGAATGTGCCAGCTGCATTTCCTCCCGGGCATGCTGTAAAAATCAACTAAGGGATTTAAGGGTTTCGTCATTGTTATTTAGGCGATGGGCTGACAACCTGTCACTATAGCAATATACAGATCTATCTGGAATAACCCTCAAAACTTGTCAGACGTGGCGGACCGACCCTTGTTTAGGTCGTTTACGCTCTGCCTACCCCATTAGGGATAACGGCGTGATTATATGTATGTATGTATTATTCAAGTAATTGTGTTTGTTTCTATTTTTTAGTGATAAGTAAATTATAATTTATTGTTTCCAATATTTATAATTGTGCACGTCGTATCTGCCTCTCAGAATGCTATTTCACTAGCCTAGGTCTGCTGGAAGAGATTTCTTTTTAGAAATAAGCTGTGCCTGTTGTGTCTTTGTTTTATATGTATATGTCCTTTGTATTTTATACATACATACATACATAAAATCACGCCTTTATCCCTTTGTATTTTATTTTATTGTGTACTATAAACTGTTAAATAAATAAATAAATAGCCGTGTACGCTGCAGTTTTACCCGCTGCTTACTTAATGAGTTTTTCTGTTCGCATCAGATATTTATTGGTAAAAAGTAGCCTATGTTACTCAGGGTGTACGTAGCTTTCTATGGTGAAAGAATTTTTTAAATCGGTTCAGTGGTTTTTGAGTTTATTCGTTACAAACATACACATAAAAATCTTCTTCCATACTGGACTGGGAGAGAAAGAAAAACATAGAATGTTCCAGTTGCCCTTCCTCCCGGGTATGCTGTAAAAGTCAGCAAAAGGGATTCGAGGGTTACAGTGTATTGTAATTTAGGCGATGGGCTGACAACCTGTCACTACAGCAATACACATTACAATCTAAAATTGCCCTCAATTTATGTCAGACGTGGCGAAAGCGCCTTTTAGGAGGCGTTTTACGCTCTGCCTACCCCGTAAGGGATAAAGGCGTGATTTTATGTATGTATGTAGTATAGATAATAAAATTGTATCAGAAAGGGTATATGCACCCGAAAGGATATGAACCAGCCCATGAAACTGAACAACTTTCCCAAAGGAGCATATGTCGAAATACGTAAAAAACATTGACATTCCATACAAAATGCATCAGCTGATAGCGCGTGTAGTATGGGAAGTCAAATGTTTTTCTTTTTATATTCGACCTCTGTTCCATGGAAAAGTTGTTCAGATTCATGGGTTGGTTCATATCCTTCGGGTGCATATACCCTTTCTGTTACAGATATTAAGTCACGTCTTTATCTCTTACGGGGTAGGCAGAGCGTAAACCGTCTAGTAAAAGGTGTCTTCGCCACGCCTGACAAAAATTGAGGGCAATTTTAGATAATAATGTGTATCGCTATAGTGACAGGTTGTCAGCCCATCGCCTAAATTACTATACACTGAGAATGAACCATTGAATCCCTTTTGCTGACCTTTACAGCCTGCACAGGAGGAAAGGCAGCTGGAACATTCTATATTTTTCTATCGCTCCCAATCCAACATGGAAGAACATGTATACAGTCACGCGTGTATCCCTTACGGGGTAGGCAGAGCGTCAATAAACTCATTAAAAGACAGCTTTAGGGTCATTTCAGAAAGAAACGAACTGTGTATTTCTCCGTGGTCTAGTGGCCGGAGGTCCTGGGTTCGATTCCCAGGAGATTTTCCCCAGTTTAAAACATACATATAATCACGCCTTTATCCCTAAAGGTTAATATTAGTATAGAGATTTATCTACTAAATAATCCGATCCCACCCATATTTCAAAAGATTATATCCCTAATGGGGTAGGCAGAGCGTAAACGACCTAAACAAAGGCCGTTCCGTCACGTCTGACAAAGTCTTGAGGGCCATTCAAGAAAGATTTGTACGTATATCGCTGTAGTGACAGGTTGTCAGCCTATCGTCTAAATTACAATATACTGAAACCCTCAGATCCCTTAGCTGGTTTTTACAGCATGCTCGGGAGGAAATGCAGCTGGCACATTCTATCATATTTTTTCCAGTTTGATTAGGATGATTGCCTGGAAGAAGACTCCGTGCTTCGGAGGGCACGTTAAGCCGTCGATCCCGATCGCTGTTTCTAATAGTGGTTGATTTGATACACATCATAACTAGAGGACTGTCAGAGGCCTATTTATAGGCGGTTTAAAAACTCTGACACGAGGGTTCTTTGAGTCAATCGATTTGAAACCCACACGACATGTAAAAGAACCGAACATACATGTATACAGTCATGCTTTTATGCCTTACGGGGTAGGCAGAGCGTCAATAAACTCATGAAAGGACGGTTTTGAGGGTAATTTCAGAAGGAATTAACCGACTGTGTATTGATTGCTATAGTGATAGATTGTCAGTCTGACGCCTATTATGCAATACATAGAAACCATCTTCTCTCACTGATTTCTACAGTTATCCGGTAAGTTTATAGCTATAGTGATAGATACATAGCATGTGCCGGCTGCATTTCCTCCCGAGCATGCTGTAAAAACCAGCTAAGGGATCCGAGGGTTTCGGTATATTGTGATTTAGGCGAGACCTACAAATCTATCTTGAATAACCCTCAAAACTTTGTCAGACGTGGCGGAATGACCTTAGTTTAGGTCGTTTGCACTCTGCCTACCCCATTAGGGATAAAGGCGTGATTTTATGTATGTATGTATAGAAATACATAGAAACCCTCGTCTATCTTTACTGAATCCTACAGTTACTCGGGAAGAGAAGCAGCTGGAACATTCTATGTTTTTCCAGCGCTCCCAGTGCTGCATGGAAGAATGGGTTGGTGGGCAATGCCAATGTTTACAAACACTGTCTTAGCTATTCTGTGTCCTGGTGTTATGAGCCTGGGACTTTCAATTGGAGGTCATCATCTCCCTAGCCTTACCCCGTATATCACGGGCTCGGCTACCTAATCTAGATGATTGAACGAGGGTACTGGTTTCTACACAGAGCGACTGCCATCTGACCTCCGCAACCCAAAGGGAAACCAGACCCAATCCTAGATTAGGTCAGAGTTTTCAAGCCGCCAATGCTTAACGACCAATATCGACGGTATTAAACGATATTAACCGGGACCAACGGCTTAACGTGCCTTCCGAAGCACGGAAAAAGCGCCGAATAAACAATTGGAGGTCCCGGGTTAAATTTTAGGTGGGAGACAACTACTTTGTACTTGACATTATTGTAAACCAATCATCTGATTATCCGAATCATATGGTGTAGTGGATAGGGCCGCTGCCTCCTGAGCGGGAGGTCGTGGTTCGAATCCCACCACGTACCAATGTGTTTTCGGTTTTCGAATTTCATATGTACGTTTATTCGGCGCTTTTTCCGTGCTTCGGAAGGCACGTTAAGCCGTTGGTCCCGGTTAATATCGTTTAATACCATAGATATTAGTCGTAAAGCCACATCAGAGGACAGTGCTAAGCATTGGCGGCTTAAAAACTCTGACCTAATCTAGGATTGGGTCTGGTTTTCCTTCTGGGTTACGGAGGTCAGATGGCAGTCTCTCTGTGTAAAAACCAGTACCCTCGTTCAATCCCCTAGATTAGGTAGACAACCCCGCGAGATACGGGATAAGGCTAGGGAGATGACATCTGATTATCCGAAAAGATTTTTTAATGTTAATGATAAATTGAGGACTGATGATAAATTGACATATTTCATTTTAATTTAATTTTGCATGCCAATAACTGGCTCAACACCATTATGCGACTTAGTAATTACTGTAAGACCTTGTTACCGTGTCTGCTTGCCAATAAAGACACTTATATTTCTAACTAGCGACCCGCCCCGGCTTCGCACGGAAATTATCAGTGTTTCTCTACTACATTATGCATGTATTATACATATAAACCTTCCTCTTGAATCACTCTTATCCATTAAAAGAAACCGCATCAAAATCCGTTGCGTAGTTTTAAAGATTTATGCATACATAGGGATATAGGGACAGAGAAAGCGACTTTGTTTTATACTATGTAGTGAAGTAAGATGATCCATGCAGTCGGATAAGCCTGTAAATAGGGCCTGCGATTGATTACTTTCTTTCTGTCAGCTGTGTCACCTTCTGCTAAATAAGTTTTCCTGTAGGAATGACGTATTTTTCCACAGTAAAAAATTACTTATGTTACTCAAGGTGAATGTAGCTTTCTATTGGTGGAAGAATTTTTGAAATTGGTCTAGTAGTTATTGTGTTTATTTATTACATACATAGGTACCTATTACTTCCATGCTGGAATGGGAGTGAGAGAAAAACATAGAATGCTCCAGCTGCATTTTATTTTTATTTTTTTATTTTAGTTTATTTGGAAAACACAACAGGTAACAATCGAGACATGAATGAGATAACTATACATTTTTCACTTAACTAGATTGATACCCTAAGCGTGTTTACACAGCATGATAAAGTTGTTACGATAAACGGTTTTTACAAAACGAAATTTCCTCCCGAGCATGCTGTAAAACCCAGCTAAGGGATCCGAGGGATTCAGTATATTGCAATTTAGGCGATGGGGTGACAACCTGTCCCTACAGTAATATACGTACAAATCTATCTTAAATAACCCTCAAACCTTTGTTAGACTTGGCGGAACGACCTTTGTTTAGTTCGTTTACGCTCTATCTACCCCATTAGGGATAAAGGCGTGATTATATGTATGTATAATCTAGTGAAACAAGGGTAGGATGGTATTATTTATTAGATAAATCTCTATACTAATATTAAAAAGAGCAAAGATTTGCATTTTTTATATTTGTTATGCATAAACTCAAAAACCACTAAACCAATTTCAAAAATTCTTTCACCATTATAAAGCCCTGAGTAATACAGGCTACTTTTTAGGATTGGATTTAAAATGCAGACTGATTTCTGTTTCATCAAGACTAATATTATAGGGAAGATTTGATTTTTAAGGTCAGGTGGGGTCAGTGAAACAAGGGGAAACTGAAACACATTTCTATCACAACATAGTATAAAACAAAGTCGCTTTCTCTGTCCCTATATCCCTATGTATGCATAAATCTTTAAATCTACGCAACGGATTTTGATGCGATTCTTTTAATAAATAAAGAGATTCAAGAGGAAGGTTTATATGTATAATCATCATCTCCCTAGCCTTATCCCGTATCTCACGGGGTCGGCTTCCTAATCCAGGGGATTGAACGAGGGTACTGGTTTTTACACAGAGCGACTGCCATCTGACCTTCGCAACCCAGGAGGGAAACCAGACCAAATCCTAGATTAGGTCAGAGTTTTCAAGCCGCCAATGCTTAGGACCGGGGCGGGTCGCTAGTTAACAATAAACTATTTAAGATAGAGCTTATCTGATTTTATATGATTATTTTCAATTTTATCTATCTCTTCTGTGCTGGACTGGGAGTGAGAAAAAAACATAGAATGTACCAGGTACATTTCCTCTGAGGCATGCTGTATAAACCAGCTAAGGGAATCGAGGGTTTCAGTATATTGCAATTTAGGCGATGGGCTGACAACCTGTCACTATTGCAATATACCTATAAATCTATCTTAAATAACCCTCAAAACTTTGTCAGACGTGGCGGAACGACCTTTGTTTAGGTCGTTAACGCTCTGCCTACCCTATTAGGGATAAAGGCGTGATTATATGTATGTATGTACCAAGTTTAAAATAAAAGTGCGAGGTGAAACACAGGCGGGTACGCACCCCGCGGCCGACTAACTCAACCTGATGAAGGGACTCAGAATGTCCCGAAACATGTCGTGAACTATGCAACTTATTTTCCAAAGTGAGTGCCCATTATTAAAATACATACATACATAAAATCACACCTTTATCCCTTACGGGGTAGGCAGAGCGTCAAACTCCTCGTAAAATGCGCTTTCGCCACGTCTGACAAAAATTGAGGGCAATTTTAGATTGTAATGTGTATTGCTATAGTGACAGGTTGTCAGCCCATCGCCTAAATTACAATACACTGTAACCCTCGAGTCCCTTTTGCTGACTTCTACAGCATGCCCGGGAGGAAGGGCAGCTGGAACATTCTATGTTTTTCTAGCTCTCCAAGTCCAGCATAGAAGAATCTATCTCTCCAAGTCCAGCATAGAAGAATTATTAAAATCGTTAAGTTTAAACAAAGTTGAACCCCTATCAGTTTCTGGTGAACTGTCTTTACACTCCATATTCACTCCAAGTAACATAGGCTACTTTTAGATGGGAAATTTTACTAACTGCCTCCGTGGTCTACTGATCAGAGCCATGGGCTTACAATCTCGAGGTCCTGGGTTCGATTCCCAAGGGGGAACACAAAGTTGATATTTATCAATTTATCACTTTGTAAAGTTTTCCCCAGTTTGGTTAGGACATTGCAGGCTGAATCACCTGATTGATCGAAAAGTAAAAGGATTTCATGCTTCAGGCGGCATGTTAAGCTGTCAATCCCGGTGACTATCTTTGATAGTGGTCGTTACTCAAACCATGTCAGTGACCTAAACGCTGTGCTAATAGGCGGTTTGAAAACTCTGACACCAGGGTGCTTCGGGTTGTTGTTCGACTCTATAATCTACTTGCTAAGAAGAAGACCATGAGAAAATATATTCTAGATACTTCTGATTCCTACAGGAAACCTCATTTAATAAGTTAGTAGTGAAATTATGAAATATGCATCTAGATGTAGGACGCATGGATGCTGGACTGGGAGCGATAGAAAAACATAGAATTTCCCAACTGCCTTTCCTCCCGGGCATGCTGTATAAAACAGATAAGGGATTCAAGGATTACATTGTACTGTAATTTAGGTAATGGGCTGACAACCTGTCACTATAGTGATACATATTTCAATCTAAACTAAAATTGCCCTCAACACTTCCCAGCAGTGGGGGAACAAAGTAACACTCTGCCTACCCCATTTGGAATAAACGCGTGATTATATGTATGTATGTGGTAGCCTCGAACCTCTACTTATTATTATTACTCAGCGTGATAACAAGTGTTTGCAAAACACCCAAGTAGTCAATGATACACACTAATCAAAATCATGTTTTGCTTATATTATACAATGTTATTGATAATGATAACAACCATTCTTCCATGCTGGCCTGGGAGCGAAAAAAAAACATAGAATGTGCCAGCTGCATTTCCTCCCAGGCATGCTGTAAGAACCAGGTAAGGGATAAAAATAATAAAAAATTCTGAGAGTCAGATGTGGGGCAAATAATTTGTTCTTACTGACTGGAAATCGCTGAACCGAGTATGTTTGCAGGTCGGCCGCTGTTGGGAAAATATGGCAAAGTGGGGCTTTATTGACAACAACCAACGACACTGCGACTGTGGAGCCCCATCCCAATCGATGCCTCATTTGCTCTCTTGCTGTCAGTTGCCCGTCACATGCAGTAGGCAGGAGATGAACCTGACAATGCGATAGCCGTTGCTAAATACTGGCAAAGGACGATTTAAGTTATTTATTATAATTATATTGAATAATACATTTGGATTTATGACTCCAAGAAGAAGACTGACTGATTCATCAATGCAGATCCTAAACTAATAAAGCTTGAATCGTGACTTTGAGAGCAAGCTCTTTCTAAAACGTTACCTCCCACTAAGAAAGGGTTTTTAAATGTTCCTAAAGGGGTAAAAAGGGGGGGTTGAAGTTTGTATGCTGCTTCTTCCATGCTAGACTGGGAGCGAGAGAAAAACATTGAATGTGCCAGTTGCATATCCTCCCGACTCCCGGGCATGCTGTAAAAATCAGCGAAGGGATCCGAGGGTTTCAGTATGTACCTGTCACTACAGCAATATACCTACAAATCTATCTTAAATAACCCTCAAAACTTTGTCAGGTGTGGCGGTTGACCTTTGTTTAGGTTGTTTACGCTCTGCCTACTCCATTAGGGATAAAGGCGTGACTATGTATGTATGTATGAAGTTTGTATGAAAGTCAGTCAATTTTGAAGGTAAGATCTTTAAATTTTATATTTAGGCTAATAATTAAAGAATATTTAGTACATGTTTCAGCATTTCTGTATTTTCTGCCCTTAAGGGGGTTAAAGGGATGGAAGTGTGTATGGGAATTCAGACAATTTCGAAGGATGGATCTTCAAATTTTGTATTTTCCATCCCTAAGGGGAAGGGGAAGGGGAATCTTCCATGCTTGACTGGGAGTGAGAGAAAAACATAGAATGTGCCAGCTGCATTTCCTCCCGAGCATGCTGTAAAAACCAGTTAAGGGATTTGAGGGTTTCAGTATATTGTAATTTAGGCGATGGGCTGACAACCTGTCACTACAGCAATATACGTACAAATCTTCCTTGAATGGCCCTCAAGACTTTGTCAGACGTGGCGGAACGGCCTTTGTTTAGGTCGTTTACGCTCTGCCTACCCCATTAGGGATAAAGGCGTGATTATATGTATGTATGTAAGGAAAAAAAATCTGTTACTATTAGAAATCCACGCTCACTGTGTGTGCATAACATTTAAGCTTTTTATCACACTCACACAGAAATAAAATATTCCTTTTGATGTGGTCATGCTAACCTCTTTAAGCTGCGGGTGAAACCGCAGGGCGGAAAGCTAGTATATTATAAGTCTATGATCTATTAATAATAATTTAGGCAATGGGCTGACAACCTGCCACTATAGCAATATGCATAATATTTATCTGAAATGACCCCTGTAGGCTGTAGGGCGCCTTTGCACTGGTCTGAATCCATATCCGAATAACTTTTTATCCAAATTGGGCTTCTTAGTAAATGTATGGCAGCTTGCACACCCATCCATATCCATATCATATGCAAAATTCACTACACAGATTGGATATGAACCAAATATTTTCTATTCTATTCTAAATACAGAGCAGTGCAAAACCACCCTTATGGTTCATTAGCTATAGTCTTTAAATGCTTATATCCTTAATAGGTAGGCAGTTTGTCAACAACCCAAACAATTGTCTTTCTGCCACTTTTGACAAGCTTTGAACCCTCAAAGCTTGTCAAAAGTGGCAGAAAGACAATTGTTCAAAGCTTGTCAAAAGTGGCAGAAAGACAATTGTTCAAAGCTTGACCCTACAAACTTGACACTGGCGGAATCATCACGGAAACGCCAAACAACTAAAAGTTGAAGTTGTCAAAAGTGGCAGAAAGACAATTGTTTGGGTTGTTGACAAACTGCCTACCTATTAAGCATATAAGCATGATTGTATGTATGTATTTTTAACTGTAGACTGGGAGTGATGTAAAAAGATATAAAGTTTCATTTTTCTGACTGACTGACAAATTATCACTAGAGCAATTTTTTTTTTTACTTTTGGATAAAGGTATGACAATTATGTATGTTTGTTTATGTATTGAAACTACTATTTATTAAGAGTAAACATTAGAATGTTTGTATTGTTGTATTTTTGTTTGTGATAGCAAAACTCAATCCCTAACAAACCAAGTTCTGTGAACATATAGTAGAAGGTAACATTTCAAGCTTATTGCCACAGAAAAATCTTCAAACCCCCTGGTTTGAAGATTTTGGTGAAAGTCAGTAAAAGAACAAAAAAAAATGTTTTAATAAGTGTTTGCCAACCCTGCAAGTCAAAAAGGCGTGACTATGCCAATAATCAGGAACTTTGTGTTTTGTTTTTTTTTCATTATTAGCTTCAAACAGGTACCTATTTGTAATAGATTTCTTGTTTATTCTTGGGCAGCTGTGTAAAACACGTTGTTATTAATACAAGTGCGACTATGTAGCAAGAAATTCCCATCATTATTGTTAAATTGCTCAATGCTATTATGTGAAAAGACGAATATATTGACGATTAGATCGAATATAGGTGGTAAACCGTGAAATGTATTGATCGTCAGGTCAAAAAAGGGGTTAGAACGCGAGTTGTTTTTTTCTGTGGTTAAGGGACCTGCTAGGGGCGAAAAGTGTAATGTTTCCAGAGGGCCGACCTCCGTACCTCAGTGACTGGCTTCAAAAGCGTCGCGCTAAGGTCCTGAGAGGTTTGCTCATCTTCTTACTTTAACGACTTACACCACTTACAATATTTTCCGATCTTTTCTTCCTCATACGACCATTGCAGGATCCGTTTTCATAACTATTTTAACATAACACTGGCACGTTCACTCCGACACACCGGGGTGGTTTTTTTTAAATATCAGTGGCGTCGCCGCCGCGTCGGCGGCCGGCGCTGCAATATTATCCACTAACGCACTTATCACTAAATTCTGCTGTCATTTATACAGTTTTATTAACATAATTTCACTGATTGCACGTTCAAAATATCGTCATGTGAATCATATTATCTGCGTGCTGTGTATAGCATTGTCTACAGGTACGCGCCTCTCGATTTGTCGCGTCGCGTCGCTTCGCTCGATCCGACTGACTTGACTGGAGCTTTTTTTAAAGGGTTGTGGCATGGAATCGAAGTCTTTTAGCCACTGACTGGAGTGTATTTGATCAGTGTTGCCAGATTGTGATTACAGAATTTGCATCTTTTGTTGTAATAATTCGGGTAAAAACAAAATAATGCAAGAAAGTTTGTATGGTAGTGGCTGGTAACAGGTGGAACTTTTTACCATACAACAAACAACTTCATATGTTGTTCAAATTTTCTATCTGTAACTTCAACGAACTATGAGTTGCAACTTTATGAGGTTCTAAATGATCTTATTGTTTTAACATCAATATATAATATTGTCGTAGCGACTTCAAGATCTCCTATGTGACCAAACCTAAGTTTTGAGAAAAACAAATAAAAACGCTTCGTCTAAAATAAACTGAAAAAAATATTTCTTTGAAGGTTTTTTACTATGAAAAATATTTAAAAAAAAAAACATCTTTGAGAAAACACTTATGTGCACATATGAGTTTTTATTTGGCATTATAAAATTTCTGATGTGCACGAGCTTACTTTGTATGGCACATGCGATATTGTCAATAGCAATTTTTGTTGATCGCCACATAAGAGATTAATAAAAACGTCTTTAAAACTACAAAATGTTAAAGATAACATTGGAGTCTTTTCTACCGATGAAGGGGACAGTTTCCTTTAAAAAAGTTAAAATGTACATACATACATACATACATATAATCACGTCTTTATCCCTAATGGGGTAGGCAGAGCGTAAGCGACCTAAACAAAGGTCGTTCCGCCACGTCTGACAAAGTTTTGAGGATTATTTAAGATAGATTAGTAGGTGTATTGCTGTAGTGACAGGCTGTCAGCCTATCGCCTAAACTACAATATACTGAAACCCTCGGATCCCTTAGCTGGTTTTTACAGCATGCTAGGGAGGAAAAGCAGCTGGCACATTCTATGTTTTTCTCTAGCTCCCAGGCCAGCATGGAAGTATAAGTTAAAATGTAATATTGTTAAATTTCACACATGAGATGTGTCTACGGTTTTCGATTATTATCACATTATTATAGATTAGACAGTTACTAAACTTGTGTTGTACGGGGGGGGGTACAAATTCTGCCTGAGGATCGGAACACTGGCACTACCTCCAGCGTTTACCAGACATCATTGTGTAAAAACTGCTACATTTACAGAATCCTGCTACGAATGGTCACACTTGCATCAATTTTGCCAAAAGAACTTGTTTCCAGGCCATTAATAAAAAAGAATAGGCTTTTTTGTTCATTTACAGAAGGGGCAAAGAGAATACAGCCTATTCAGCCAAATTCTGTAGATTGATAAAAATGTCTGTACACAGAAATATTCTTGTAATAATAATAATGTAAACTCGGAGAGAAACTTATGTAATAGAAACTGTAAGTGTGAAGTTTTCTTTTTAAGCGCCATCTAGTGTTTCGATTAAAACAAACTTAGTTCAATTCTCTCCAACAGATGTCGCGAAACATTTAGTTCATCTACTTGACAATAGATGGCGCGCAAGAGTGCCATCTGTGGGCGAGTAGATGTACTTTATAGTTCTAAGTAAATTAACTAGATGGCGCCATAAACGTATTTTTGCGCGCCATCTTCCGCTAAGTAGGTTAAGTTTTTACATAAATAACCTAACGATAGATGGCGCTTAATGGCAAAAAGAAACTTCAACCACATTTTTTTACTTTCGTGTTCATGAATATTGCAAGTATGTTATATAGTCACGCCTTTATCCTTAATGGGATAGGCAGAGCGTACACGACAAAAGTCGTTGACTGAGTAACCCCTATCAGTTTGACGCTGTCAAAGTTTTGAGGATGATTTAAGATGGATTTATTGGTATATTGCTGTTGTGACAGGTAGTCAGCCCTTCGCCTGAATTACAATATACTGAAACCCTCGGATCCCTTATCTGGTTTTTACAGCAAGCCCGGGAGGAAATGCAGCTAGCTCATTCTATATTTTTCTTTTGCTCCTAGTCCAGCATGGAATTTTGTTACCTTGTTTTATTTACTTATTTCGTTATTAATACATATATTTTTTGAAAAATATATATTTTTTTAAGAGAATTGAGGAAACAAATTAAAATGCAGTAGTTTAGGTATTGAATATCGTTTACTATTTATAAATAATATTTTTGGATTATCACAATTTATTTTGTTCTTTATCAGCCGAAAATATATTTGATACAATCACAACATAATTCAAGAATTGTGTTCATTAAACTTTTTGAAGGAGTCACCACACATCGGCCTGTAATTATAAACAGCACTTGAGATGGACAGATAGTTTGGGTCCGTATCAGAAATATCATTTCAGTACAAAAGGACCTGTCAAATACTTAAGATCGCTTTGTAAATACGGGGCCTTAAAATAGTCTCAAGCAAAGGACACCGAACAAATTGTTTGAAAATTCGTCGACTTGGCTGAAATTGATCGCCATACAAACATACATAAAATCACGCCTTTATCCCTTACGGGGTAGGCAGAGCTTAAAACGCCTCCTAAAAGGCGATTTCGCCACGTCTGACATAAATTGAGGGCAATTTTAGATTGTAATGTGTATTGCTGTAGTGACAGGTTGTCAGCCCATCGCCTAAATTACAATACACTGTAACACTCGAGTCCCTTTTGCTGACTTCTACAGCATGCCCGGGAGGAAGGGCAACTGGAACATTCTATGTTTTTCTTTCTCTCCCAGTCCAGTATGGAAGATATTATTGATCGACTGCCTTTAAATTTTCAGACAATTTGTATGGGCTATATTTATAGTCTTATCTAATGTCTAATCAAGATTTTTTTGAGAAGACGATAATAAAAATTCAATTGAGAGACTTGTCGAATCATACTGAATAAGAGAATTTTTTACTAAACATTTTGTCTCTAGGGGACAGTGTCCCGCAAACTGATCGGGGTTGTTCAGTCAACGAAACTGAGCAACTTTTCGGGAAATTCTTTCGGGGGATAAAAAAAATTGACCTTCCCATACAAAATGAATAATTTGTATGGAAAACCAATTTTTTTTTCACTTCCTGTTGGTAGTTGTTCAGTGTCCTGCTGGTAGTTTTTTATTTTTGACTGATCAACCCTTATCGGTTTGTGGGACGCTGTCCCTTACACGTATAGTCAAATATTTTATTATAATTATAAATAAGAGAGATAAAAGATTACGAATTTCTAAATATTTACAAAAATCTAGGATTAATTTTTACAGTCGTAGGCTATTATTGTCTATGATTCGATATTAGGGCCTATTATACAAAAAATATCTAGAATGGTAGCTTTGACAGATCCAATTCCTGGATACATACATACATATAGTCACGCCTGTATCCCTAATGAGGTAGGCAGAGCGTAAACGACCTAAACAGAGGTCTTTCCGCCACGTCTGACAAAGTTTTGAAGGTTATTTAAGATAGATTTGTAGGTATATAGCTGTAGTGACAGGTAGCTAGCCCATCGCCTAAGTTGCAATATACTGAAACCCTCGGATCCCTTAGCTGGTTTTTACAGCATGCTCGGGAGGAAATTCAGCTGGCACATTCTATGTTTTGCTCTCGCTCCCAGTCCAGCATGGAAAAAAAAATCTGTTGCAGCTACCGTCCTAGATTTTATAGAACCTTACTTATTATATATTTATCTGTACCTACTTATTAACACACAATCGTTTTTTATTCGAACAGTAATTTCGGCATTGTGTAAACAAACCTTTAGCTACTGATAATATTCGGGGTGTAAGGGACAGCGTCCCGCAGACTGATAAGGGTTGCTCAGTCAACGACACTGAACAACTTCCACCAAGAAATTCTTTCAGGAAGTGAAAAAAAAACATTGGCTTTTCCGTACAAAATGTCCACCTCGATCAGACAATTTGTACGGAAAAGCTAAATTTATTTTTCTCTTCCTGATAAAATTTCCTGGTGGAAGTTGTTCAGTGTTGTTAACTGAGCAACCCCTATCAGTTGGCGGGACGCTGTCCCTTACACCGCGTATAGTGAAGTACCACGTGGTACCTTATGGAGGGTCTTAGGGCCGTATTTATAAACATCTCTCTTGAGTGACAGCGAGTTTGAGTTCGTATCAGAAATGTCATTTCAGTACAAACTGGCCTGTCAAATACATACTTAATATTGCTCTCAAGTTTGATATCGCTTCATAAATACGAGCCTTAGAATAGTCAAATGTGTTCCAAATTACAGAAATATGCATAACTCAAAACCACTTGAAACCCCTCCATTGCTTAGCACGTGGAAATTCACATTAAGTTAAAATTGTTCAGTATAATGAGTATTTAATTATTTTTAATTAAAATACAAATGAATAATAAAATGCACGCACACAAATTGTAAATATTGTAAATGGTTTAAATTTAAATATTATTTTGGGCACAAAAAAACTACAAAATAAAATTATAGGTATTTTTTATAGATTCATATTCAGCACACTTTAATAACATAAATGGCAAGACATATTTCAATAACACTATTAAATAATATGTACAGTGCTAATACTATATACATTTCACGCGTTATTATTTAAAAAATAAACAGGTAAATAAGGAGATAAAAAATAATTAATAATTATGTATAGGTACTTCATTAAATCATCATCATTTTCCTAGCCTTATCCCGTATCTCACGGGGTCGGCTACCTAATCTAGGGGATTGAACGAGGGTACTGGTTTTTACACAGAGCGACTGCCATCTGACCTCCGCAACCCAGAAGGGAAACCAGACCCAATAGGTACTTAATTAATAATTACAATTTAAATCTGTGTTTGTTTAAATCATAATTTTAAGTTTCTGTGACACACAATATAAATATTATAATCGATTTGAATCTATAATCAAGTCAAACTTATCACAAACACGCACGGTAGTGCCCCCGCCAAGTTTCACGTAGTCGACGCATTTTAGAATTCAAAATAATACAATACCCCGTCGCGCCTCAGTTTAAAAGGTCAATTTTGATAGTTATTTTGTATTAATACTGTAAAAACTGTTCGTCAGTGATTTTAACAATGATTTTAAGACATTTGTCAATAAACCACGTTTTTATGCGATTAACACAATTTTAAGAGCGATTCTTTTTTAATTATTTATTGTAGATATTATATTATAGTTATTTTTGTGTGTATGCTTGTAACGAATAGACTCAAAAACGACTGAACCGATTTAAAAAATCTTTGACTATTAGAAAGCTACGTTCACCTTGAGTAAAATAGGCTACTTTTTACCGCGGAAAAATATCTGATTCCCACGGAAACACTCATTAAGTAAGCCGCGGGTAAAACTGTGGCGTAAAAGGCTAGTTACTTTATAAATTGTCATTGTCACACTAATGAAAGCATAGGATGTATTAAATTATTATTTTTTTGTTTCAATAATACAATACCCCGTCGCGCCTCAGTTTAAGGTGACAATCTTGATAGTTATTTTGTACTACATACATACATACATATATTTACGCCTGTATCCCTAATGGGGTAGGCAGAGCGTAAACGACCTAGACAAAGGTCGTTCCGTCACATCTGACAAAGTTTTGAGGGTTATTTAAGATAGATCTGTAGGTATATTGCTGTAGTAACAGGTTGTCGGCCCATCGCCTAAATTGCAATATACTGAAACCCTCGCATCCCTTAACTGGTTTTTACAGTATAACCGGGTGGAAATGCAGCTGGCACATTCTATGTTTTTCTCTTGCTCCCAGTCCAGCATGGAAGAAACACGCGAGGATAAAACTCATTTCTATTTCTAAAACTACCGTCAATGCACAAATTCGTTCACACTGCCGCCATGGTGATGAAACTGTTGTGTATTATCCACAATGACGCTGGTGTAGCCTTCTTGCACCGCGGGACTTGGCGTGATTTTACCAAAGTTCCCTTGGAAGTTCTCCGCTGGTCGGCCATTTTGATTCTGTCCGTTATGGCCGTAGAACGATATCAAATTCGTGTAATTATACTGGTTCACTTCCGAGCTCTCTATCGAGCTACAAGACGACGAGCTGGCTGAAAAGGGTCTCTGATTTTGAGGGTAGGCGAAGTTATTTGGTAGAACCTCGGGCTCAGGGTAGTTTTCGTTGTAGAACAATTCATGATAAGTCCCGTTTTGATGATACTCTTCTTCGTACCCAGCTGGTATGACTGGTAAACTGTACTCCGGATAGTTATAGTTACTTGAGTCTGTGCTGAACTCCTCTGTGATATGGTTGATCTTCTCGCGGTGTGTGAGGGGTTGGGGAGGGGTGGAGGGGGGAGGGTGCGCGGGGGTGGACGTGTCGTGCTTTGGCGGTCCTTGGTCGATATTCAGAATAAGATGCTTCTCTTCAATATCACTGCAAAGAAGAAAATGTTGTTTAGATTTGAATTGAGAATTACCTATCATTAATATTTGATGTTTCTTCAAATTTACCAAATATTCGCACGGAAATTATCAGTGTTTCTCCACAATATTATACAAGTATTATATATATAAACCTTCCTCTTGAAACACTCTATCCATTAAAAGAAGCCGCATCAAAATCCGTTGCGTAGTTTTAAATATCTAAGCATACATAGGGATATAGGGACAGAGAAAGCGACTTTGTTTAATACTATGTGGTGATTGGTCAATTTATCACTTCATGTGATTTTCCCCAGTTTGGTTAGGTCAGGCATCGCCTAAATTACAATATACTGAAACCCTCGGATCCCTACCCGGGAGGAAATGCAGCTGGCACATTCTATGTTTTACTCTCGCTCCCAGGCCAGCATGGAAGAATGAAGTGAAAGGACAAGAAGAAAAAGAGTTAAATTAAGGCTCGTATTTATGAAGCGATATCAAACTTGAGAGCAATATTAAGTAAGGATTTGACAGGCCACTTCGTACTGAAATGACATTTCTGATACGAACTCAAACTCGCTGTCACTTCTTCTTCTGTCGAGTGAGTATCGTGTCTATCGACCCGATGAACCCTGGTGTCAGAGTTTTTAAACCGCCTAGTAGCACAACTATCAGGCCAGCGCTGTCACTGATTCTTCTTCTGTCGAGTGGGTATCGAGTATATCGGTCCGATGGACCCTGGTGTCAAAGTTTTTAAACCGCCTAGTAGCACAACTATCAGGCCTCTGACATGGTTTGAGTAACGACCACTATCGAAGACAGCGACCGGGACCGACGGCTTAACGTGCCCTCCGAAGCACAAAATCTTCTTCTTTTTCGGCCAATCAGGTGATTCAGCCATGTCCTAACCAAACTGGGGAAAAATTCACAAAGTGATAAATTCTCAAATATCAACTTTGTGTTTCCCCCCTGGGAATCGAACCCAGGACCTCCGGATCAGGAGTCCATGGCACTAGCCACTAGACCACAGAGGCAGTTACTGATGAGGGCTAATTAAAAATACGGCTTTAAGATTCTTACCTCAGCACATAGTTTACTGACACAATACAGTGCGGCCTCGAGGACCGCGAGTTGTGTACAATAGTGGCGTAACTCTGCATCCACACCCAGCCGCCGGACTTGGTCAGGAAGCGGTAATAGCGGGACGTGACTTGGCCTTTTGTTAACACTGCGTACACATACAAAAAAAAAATTTAGTTGAAAAGTACATATTCGCAAATTTTGATAAAAGCTGGTAGATTAAATAGTTAAATTGATAGATAGATATATTCTTTATTGCACATAAAACAAAAACAACAGGAATTGAGAACAAATTAAATAAAAATTAAAGTACAATAAGGCGGCCTTATTGCTATATTAGCAATTACTACCAGGCAACCTTGGGTAGAGGAAATCAAACGTAGATAATGCGGGATAGTGCATCTTACTAAAAACTAATTAATACAGACAAATCTACATAAAATACATATATGATATAAATATTTCTTCCATGCTGGACTGGGAGCTAGAGACAACAGGCACTGCTTATTGCAACAAAGAAATTTCTTACAGCAGACCTAATAAAAGTGTGATAGCGTGTTCTTCGTTGGGGACGTGTAATGAGATGATGATGAAGTCTAACTCACGTGTGCATATCTATTAGAGGTAGGTAGTTTAACTCACGTCTGCATATCTATTAGAGGTAGGTAGTTTAACTCACGTCTGCATATCTATTAGAGGTAGGTAGTTTAACTCACGTCTGCATATCTATTAGAGGTAGGTAGTTTAACTCACGTCTGCATATCTATTAGAGGTAGGTAGTTTAACTCACGTCTGCATATCTATTAGAGGTAGGTAGTTTAACTCACGTCTGCATATCTATTAGAGGTAGGTAGTTTAACTCACGTCTGCATATCTATTAGAGGTAGGTAGTTTAACTCACGTCTGCATATCTATTAGAGGTAGGTAGTTTAACTCACGTCTGCATATCTATTAGAGGTAGGTAGTTTAACTCACGTCTGCATATCTATTAGAGGTAGGTAGTTTAACTCACGTCTGCATATCTATTAGAGGTAGGTATTTTAACTCACGTGTGCATATCTATTAGAGGTAGGTAGTTTAACTCACGTGTGCATATCTATTAGAGGTAGGTAGTTTAACTCACGTCTGCATATCTATTAGAGGTAGGTAGTTTAACTCACGTGTGCATATCTATTAGAGGTAGGTAGTGTAACTCACGTGTGCATATCTATTAGAGGTAGGTAGTTTAACTCACGTCTGCATATCTATTAGAGGTAGGTAGTTTAACTCACGTCTGCATATCTATTAGAGGTAGGTAGTTTAACTCACGTGTGCATATCTATTAGAGGTAGGTAGTTTAACTCACGTGTGCATATCTATTAGAGGTAGGTAGTTTAACTCACGTCTGCATATCTATTAGAGGTAGGTAGTGTAACTCACGTGTGCATATCTATTAGAGGTAGGTAGTTTAACTCACGTGTGCATATCTATTAGAGGTAGGTATTTTAACTCACGTGTGCAGTGTGAATATCTCATGTGTAACACGTCGGTTCCGTGGATGTAGTGGTACAGCGTCTTCTCGATGAGGTCCTGGGGTTCATATCCCGTCAGCGACGCCACTCTGTAGATGATAAATATATATTTATTTATTGTTTATTGTACAGAACACAGGTTTTCCGTGCTTCGGAAGGCACGTTAAGCCGTTGGTCCCGGTTAATATCGTTTAATACCGTAGATATTAGTCGTTAAACCATATCAGAGGCCAGTGCTAAGCATTGGCGGCTTGAAAACTCTGACCTAATCTAGGATTGGGTCTGGTTTTCTGGGTTGCGGAGGTCAGATGGCAGTCGCTCTGTGTAAAAATCAGTACCCTCGTTCAATCCCCTAGATTAGGAAGCCGACCCCGTGAGATACGGGATAAGGCTAAGGAGATGATGATGATGATGACACAGGTTACTTGAAGATGGCATCTATACAAGGAATGACGACACAAAAAGTACAGCTTATATTGACGATATTTTTCCTTCTTTCGCTTAACTCGATCAGTGGATCAAATGTTTTTTGAATTGATTCAAGCAACAATATATGTAGAGTTGTTTTCAAAACAGAATATTTATTTATTTTCAAACAATTTACAATAAGGACAATAAAAAGTAAAAACAATTCCAGAAAAGTATGGTAACACCAGTCTTTACGCGACTTAGCGGAGCCACTTCCGTACTTCCACTCCAGATTATGTTAACAATCTCGAGTCGCACAACAACCCGATGAACCCTGGTGTCAGAGTTTGCAAACCGCCTAATAGCACCGTTACTAGGCCTCTGACAAGGTAAAAAAAATATTTGGGCATTACATACATACATACATAAAATCACGCCTTTATCCCTTACGGGGTAGGCAGAGCGTAAAACGCCTCCTAAAAGGCGCTTTCGCCACGTCTGACATAAATTGAAGGCAATTTTAGATTGTAATGTGTATTGCTGTAGTGACAGGTTGTCAGCCCATCGCCTAAATTACAATACACTGTAACCCTCGAATCCCTTTTGCTGACTTCTACAGCATGCCCGGGAGGAAGGGCAACTAGAACATTCTATGTTTTTCTTTCTCTCCCAGTCCAGTATGGAAGACATTACAAACATTTTTTAAACAGTATAGTGATTGGTGGTTTGAGTAACGACCACTATCAAACAGCGACAGCGACCGGGACTTAACGTGCCCTCCGAAACACTAAAAATCACGGAAAATTGCCATGCCTAAAGTGACGTAAGCATATTTAAAAAAGAAAACTATTGATTACCCTCACTCTAATATAATAAGAGCACTTCTCAACCCCTATGACATATTATACGGATTTTTTTTTTGAGTAGAAAAACTGTTGACACAAAAAAATTGAGCGCTTCCGCCAATTAAATAAAAAAAATGCCGACATATTGTTTTTCTAAGGGCGGGCGTCGCGCAGGCGCACGCTCAATTACTTTTGAAGGGGTGAGGGTGGTTAATACAATACAATCTCGGTGTTAATTACAAGCTTTTTTAAATAGTAATTGTATAGTTCTTCCATGCTGGACTGGGAGCGAAAGAAAAACATAGAATGTGCCAGCTGCATTTCCTCCCGGGCATGCTGTAAAAACCAGCTAAGGGATCCGAGGGATTCAGTATATTGTAATTTAGGCGATGGGCTGACAACCTGTCACTACAGCAATATACCTACAGATCTATCTTGGATGACCCTCAAAACTTTGTCAGACGTGGCGGAACGACCTTTGTTTAGGTCGTTTACGCTCTGCCTACCCCATTAGGGATAAAGGCGTGATTATATGTATGTATGTATGTATTGTATAGTCAGCTGTAATTTACCGTACAGTTTTAAAGTGCTATCAACGGGAGAATATAGCTCATAATGCCACGGGTAAAACTGTGGCGCAAAAAGCTACTGTATTGTAAATTTAGGAAATCTGGTATGGTCGTTGCAACAGATGCCAATCCGAAGGAAAACAAAAGAAAATGTATTTTTCACTCGGAAAGCGCCATTTTATGCATAAAACGTATCTACTTATAAAATGTATCTCTTCTAAGGCAAAGAAAATTAGGCCGTACAGCCAAACACAATAAAAGCTCATAGATAGAGCTTGTTATTTTAAAATATTTTCTTTAAATTATTTGCTTTTTGTGTTTGTTAAGATTAAAATTTAAATTCAAGTACGATAGTGTCTTTGATTTATTATTACAAAATTTGTTTAATTTTTTCCTTCCATGCTGGACTGGGAGAGATAGAAACACATAGCATGTTCCAGCTGCCCTTCCTCCCGGGCATGCTGTAGAAGTCAGCAAAAGGGACTCGAGGGTTACAGTGTATTGTAATTTAGGCGATGGGCTGACAACCTGTCACTATAGCAATACACAGTTAAATCTAAAATTGCCCTCAATTTTTGTCAGACGTGGCGAAAGCGCCTTTCTAGGCGTTTTACGCTCTGCCTACCCCGTAAGGGATAAAGGCGTGATTTTATGTATGTATTGTTTAATTTAGTAGGCTGTATAGGTCTCCAGCCTAATATTTCTGTCGAAAGATTTAAAAAGTTAAATGGCGGAATGTAGATTTGTAGATTTTTTAAATTTTCCTCGCAATTGAAATGAAAAGCAGAGTTTATAATTCGTGCACATACCCATTTTTGTCCTTGACTTCTCGGGCAGCTAAAATCTCGGACATAAATTACTTGTTTTGTGAATTTGTCGTAAAATCTACTATGAAAGATTGTCCGCGATGCTTAATTACTTTTTTAGGGGTGAGGGTAGTTAATACAATACAATCTTGGACGGTGTTAATTACAAGTTTATTTTTAATAGTAATTGTAGAGTCAGCTGTAATTTACCGGACAGTGAGCTCGATTATATATTTGCCGGATAAAACTAAATTAAAATCTATTTGTCAGTTTCAGACTAAAAACATTGGGAAAGGACAGCAGATCTATTATCTCCGGTTTTTGATTTATAGTCAGTGGTTTTGAGTAAAATCTCCCTAGCCTTATTCCATATCTCACGGGGTCGGCTACCTAATCTAGGGGATTGAACGAGGGTACTGTATAAATATAAAACACACAGATACACACAAAGCATGATTTTGCATTTAAATGGCAGATTTTTTGTCTTATTTTCATTCGAATGTTATTATTAAACTATCTGGCGAAGTTTTATCATTGATCCTGCCCAAATAAAGGCCTGATAGAGTCATGTTACGATCAGCTGACAGCTGCGCGGCTCAGGTGCGCAGGCGCAAAACAAAGCTCGATAGTAGAACTATAAGACAAGGCTTTGAATGAACATACACACATACAATCATGACTGTATCCCTAATAGGTAAAGCGCCTCGTAAAAGGCGTCTTAGCTACGTCTGTCTAACTGCCTCCCTGGTCTAGTGGTCAGAGCCATAGGCACACGATTCGTAGGTCTTGGGTTCGATTCCCAGGGGGAGAACACAAAGTTGATATTTGTAAATTTATAGAATCTTTTTTTCTTCCAGACAAACAGGTGATTCAGCCTACATTGTCCTAACGAAACTGGGAAATCTCACAAAGTGGTAAATCAATAAATATAAATTTTGTGTTTCCCCCATAGGAATCGAACCCACGACATCGGGGTCGGGTTCCAAAGGCTCAGACCACTAGACCACGGAGGCTTAAAGCCACCAATAGACCAGGTTCATTAAAAGCTTTGACGTACTATATTCACAACAGGGTTTAATGTTACAGTGTTTTGAAACCTTAGATGGCTTTTGTTTTTGATTTGTTTTTCTACAGTGTAGAGTTCTCCTTATACATACATACATACATATAATCACGCCTTTATCCCTAATGGAGTAGGCAGAGCGTAAACGACCTAAACAAAGGCCGTTCCGCCGCGTCTGACAAAATCTTGAGGGCCATTCAAGAAAGATTTGTACGTATATTGCTGTAGTGACAGGTTGTCAGCCCATCGCCTAAATTACAATATACTGAAACCCTCAGATCCCTTAGCTGGTTTTTACAGCATGCTCGGGAGGAAATGCAGCTGGCACATTCTTAGTTTTACTCTCGCTCCCAGGCCAGCATGGAAGTCAATGTTACAGTGTTTTGAAACCTTAGATGGCTTTTGATTTTGATTTGTTTTTCTACAGTGTAGAGTTCTCCTTATACTTATCTACATACCGGGTGTAAGGGACACCGTCCCGCAAACTGATAGGGATTACTCAGTCAACGACACTGAACAACTTCCAATATTAAATTCTTTATATTTCTTCCATACTGGACTGGGAGAGAAAGAAAAACATAGAATGTTCCAGTTGCCCTTCCTCCCGGGCATGCTGTAGAAGTCAGCAAAAGGAATGCGAGGGTTACAGTGTATTTTAATTTAGGCGATGGGCTGACAACCTGTCACTACAGCAATACACATTACAATCTAAAATTGCCCTCAATTTATGTCAGACGTGGCGAAAGCGCCTTTTAGGAGGCGTTTTACGCTCTGCCTACCCCGTAAGGGATAAAGGCGTGATTTTATGTATGTATGTATTAAATTCTTTCAGGAAGTGAAAAATAATGTTGGCTTTTCCGTACAAATTGTCTGTTTTTGGTGGACATTTTGTATGGAAAAGCCATTTTTTATTTTTACTTCCTGAAAAGAAATCTCGGCGGAAGGTGATCAGTATCATTGACTGAGCAACCCCTATTAGTTTGTTGGTTCTTTACACCCGGTATAGTCACATTAGTCACACCTGTATCCCTTAGGCGATAGGCAGAATGTCAACGAGTTCCAAATAAACTATATTCGCTACAGAGGGGGAATTACTTATTGGTATTGATGAGTGTATTATTGAACTGCCTCCGTGGTCTAGTGGTCAGAGCCATTGGCTTTTGATCAATAGGTCATGAGTTCGATTCTCAGGGGAGTTGATATAAATTTGTAAATTTATCACTTTGTGACATTTTCCCCAGTTTGGTTATGACATTGCAGGCTGAATCTGATTGTCTGGTATGAAACGGATTTCGAATTAATTACGCTAGTCGGAATTTGTGCCAGTGTCAAGTAAATAAGTTTCATAACATTTTTTTAAAGTAAAAATAATAAATGGTGGTGCAATGAAACGCGCTTATACAAAACAACGAAATCAGAGAGAATATAGTCAGAACAGGAGATACAAAAAAATAATAAAAATACTCATTTTCCCAACATAATCATGACAATTTCTTCCATGCTGGACTGGGAGAGATAGAAAAACATAGAATGTTCCAGCTGCCCTTCCTCCCGGGTATGCTGTTGAAGTCAGCAAAAGGGACTCGAGGGTTACAGTGTATTGTAATTTAGGCGATGGGCTGACAACCTGTCACTATAGCAATACATATTACAATCTAAAACTGCCCTCAATTTTTGTCAGACGTGGCGAAAGCGCCTTTTACGAGGCGTTAAACTCTCTGCCTACCCCGTAAGGGATAAAGGCGTGATTTATGTATGTATGTATGTAATCATGACAATCATTTAAGAGAATAAAACGGGACGGAAATTATTATTGTGATTTAAGTCGTATCTTTACCGAATCGACTTTAGAGACAGCATGTTTTCACATTACTTCCATGCTGGACTGGGAGCGAGAGAAAAACATAGAATGTGCCAGCTGCATTTCCTCCCGAGCATGCTGTAAAAACCAGCTCAGGGATCCGAGGGTTTCAGTATATTGCAATTTAGGCGACGGGCTGACAACCTATCACTACATCAATATACCTACAAATATATATTAAATAACCCTCAAAACTTTGTCAGACGTGGCGGAAGGACCATTATTTAAGTCGTTTACGCTCTATTCGATTAGGGATAAAGGCGTGACTCATCATCTCCCTAGCCTTATCCCGTATCTCACGGGGTCGGCTTCCTAATATAGGGGATTGAACGAGGGTACTGGTTTTTACACAGAGCGACTGCCATCTGACCTCCGCAACCCAGAAGGGAAACCAGACCCAATCCTAGATTAGGTCAGAGTTTTCAAGCCGCCAATGCTTAGCACTGGCCTCTGATATGGCTTAACAACTAATATCTACGGTATTAAACGATATTAACCGGGACCAACGGCTTAACGTGCCTTCCGAAGCACGGAAAAAGCACCGAATAAACGTACATATGAAATTCGAAAACCGAAAAACACATTGGTACGTGGTGACTGATGGTTCGAACCACGACCTCCCGCTCAGTAGGCAGCGGCCCTATCCACTACACCATCGGGCTCTAAAGGATAAAGGCGTGACTATATGTATATATGTATATTTTTACATTTAGCTGAGTTTACATACGTGTGAAGACTTACAAACTGCTTCCGCATTCCATCAGCATTTTACATAATTTTCATATTCATAACCTTGGCCCAAAATCAACAAAGGTCGTTCCGCCACGTCTGACAACGTTTTGAGGGATATTTAAGATAGATTTGTAGGTATATTGTTTATTTATTTATCCTATCTCCCATTAGCATAATATGTATTAGTTTATTATAAATATATATATTAGTTTATTTTATTTATGTATTTATTTAGTAGTATTTATATTGTTTAAGTATTAAGATTAACTTAGTACGCACTATCCCGCTATCTGCTATGTAGTATCCTACTACCCAAAGGTTGCCTGGTAGAAATGGCTGCTTTAGCAATAAGGCCGCCTATATTGTACTGTTTTGTTCCTTGCTTTTCTGCTGTATGTATTTGTGTTTCTTTGTGCAATAAAGTATCTTGTATTGTATTGTATATTGCTTTAGTGACAGGTTGTCAGCCCATCGCCTAAATTACAATATACTGAAACCCTCAGATCCCTTAGCTGTATTTTACAGCATGCCCGGGAGGAAATGCAGCTGGGACATTCTATGTTTTCCTCTCGCTCCCAGGCCAGCACGGAAGAAGAAATAGTTAGTTATAGGAATTGCAACTGTCAAACCATCCTAGATTTTTTGAAGTTTAGTCATCATCATCTCCCTAGCCTTATCCCGTATCTTACGGGGTCGGCTAGCTAATCTAGGGGATTGAACGAGAGTACTGGCTTTTACACAGAGCGACTGCCATCTGACCTCTGCAACCCAGAAGGGAAACCAGACCCAATCCTAGATTAGGTCAGAGTTTTCAAGCCGCCAATGCTTAGCACTGGCCTCTGAAATGGCTTAACGACTAATATCTATGGTATTTAACGACATGTTTAGTAATGATAGGTATATAACAGCTAACCTAGGCAAAACTGTTTAGTAATCCATCACTGCTATGCCTTACCCGAAAGGGTGTACTAGCGTGACTATTATGTTTTCTGTTCGTATTGAAAACGAAAATAAGCTAAGAAATGTCTTAAAATACCCTACCATGGTTTGTAAGTTCATAAATTAAATCATACAGGGTGTAACAATACAATACAATACAAAAATTCTTTAGTGCACAAATAAACACATACAACAAAAATAAAAAGGAACAAACGTGACAGTACAATATAGGCGGCCTTATTGCTAAAGCAGCAATTTCTACCAGGCAACCTTTGGGTATAGAAATTGTACAAGCAGAAAGCGGGATAGTGCATATTACTACATATAATACTTAGACAATATTTACACACTATTAACTTCCATGCTGGCCTGGAAGCGACAGAAAAACATAGAATGTGCCAGCTGCTTTTCCTCCCGGGCATGCTGTAAAAACCAGCTAAGGGATCCGAGGGTTTCAGTATACTGTAATTTAGGCGATGGGCTGACAACCTGTCACTGTAGCAATATACATAGAAATCTATCTTAAATAACCCTCAAAACTTTGTCAGACGTGGCGGAACGACCTTTGGGTCGTTTACGCTCTGCCTACCCCATTAGGGATAAAGGCGTGATTATATGTATGTATGTATTAAATAAATATTTCAATAAAATATACTGATACATATCTTACAATACATACATATGTATAATAACGCCTTTATCCCCAAAGGGGTCGGCAGAGCATGAACCGTCTAAACAAATGTCGTTTCGCCACATCTGACAAAGTTTGAGGGTTATTTAAGATAGATTTGTTGGTATATTGCTGTAGCGACAGGTTGTCAGTCCATCGTCTAAATTGCAATATACTGAAACCCTCTGATCCCTTAGCTGCAGCTGGCACATTCTATGTTTTTCGCTCTCTTAAATCCTATTTGTTCAAAAAGTTCTGTCTGTTTGCTTGTATTATAACACCCGGTATCACGTTCTGGGAATGCAGTTTGCCATTAGAACAATGCAGCCCTTAACCTTAACACTCTTTATACCAAACGACGCGACATTTTTGAAATTATAAGGGCGTCTGTGCACTTATCCATATTAGATTCGTATCTAATTGGTACCTAACCGAATTGGTCTTCCTAGGAATTGTATGAGAGTTTATGCACATATGTCTCATATGGAACTTTTCCTGATACGAATCTAATATGGATGAGTACATAAACGCATTAAATAAACAATAAATAAATTAAAATATTTTATTTTTATTTCAGACCTTTTGATCCATATAATAAAAAAAAAAAGTTTAAGTGAGTACCATGTAGTTGACCCCAAAACCCAAGTCTACATTCCAACAAGTCTGACAAGTTTTGAGGGTTATTTCAGATAGACCTGGTGCTATAGAAGCAGGTTGTTATTCCATTGCCTAAATTAGGTAAATACTATAGTATTTTTTTCGCTCCCAGTCCAACATGGAAACGTCTAATTGGATGGATTTGCAAGAAAAATAAAGAAATAAAATTTACATATGTTGGAGGCAATTCTGGCCACACTATTCCTTAACTAATATTAAGATAACGCTGTCACTCAGTCTACTTTGACATAAGAACAAGATAGCAAATAAACACATGACTTTGACATTCGGATATTTTCAATTTGACATTAGGATATTTTTATAAAGTGAGAAGTGTTCAGTCCCTGCTGGACTGGGAGTGATAAAAAAACATAGAATGTGCCAGCTGCGTTTCCTCCCGGGCATGCTGTAAAGGCCAGCTGGGAGATTTGAGGGTTTAAGTGTATTGCAATTTAGGCGATGGGCAGACAAACTGTCACTATAGCGATACACATTTCAGTCTAAAATTGCCCTCAAAACTTGTCAGACGTGGCGTAATGACCGTTTTGCCGACCCCATTCGGGATTAAGGCGTGATTATATGTATGTATGTGCAGTAGGCGGCCGATTGCCATTTAAATAAAAGTTGGAGTTGAAGTGAGCAGTGACAGATAACGCAATGATTTGCAGACATCGTGTCGTGATCGTGTCGTCGGCTGTAAAGCGGCCCATCGTTTATGGGTTCACGGCAATCAGTAGGCTGTAAAGCAGCTTAACGCGAGAATACCACACTTCGTGGAAGGTGACCAGTAACTTAGCACCAGGGGTGACCATGAGGTCTTCAGGCGAGTTGGTTTCATGAAGACCCGATGAACCCTGGTGTCAGAGATTTAAACCACACAGTTAATAGGCCTCTGACATAGTTTGAGTAACGATCACTATCATAGTCAGCAACCGGGACCGACGGCTTAACGTTCCCTCCAAATCGAGGAATATTTTTACTTTTCGGACTGCCAGGTGATTCAACCTTGAATATCCTAACCAGATTAGGGAAAATCTCACACATTTGTTTATTTAACAACTTATTTTACACAATAAAAGACATACAAGAGAAAAACATAGAATGTTTCAGCTGCATTTCTTCCCGGGCATGCTGTTAAAGTCAGCTAAGGGATCCGAAGGTTTCAGTATATTGCAATGTAGGCGATGGTCCGACAACCTGTCACTACAGCAATATACCTACAAATCTATCTTAAATAACCCTCAAAACTTTGTCAGACGTGGCGGAACGACCTTTGTTTAGGTCGTTTACGCTCTGCCTACCCCATAGGGATAAAGGCGTAATTATATGTATGTATGTATAAAAGAAATGAATAAACACAAACAAAGAAAAAAGATAGGAAGAGAGGAAGACAACAGGCAGTGTGATAAATTAACAAAAATCTACATTGTGTTCCCTAGGAATCGAACTCAGGACCTCCGGATCAGGAGACATGGCTCCAACCGCTACACCACGCAGGTAGAAGACCTTATGAGTATATATTTTCCCTAAACACCTGGTAACACTACTCCAAGTTATGTTACTTCAGCGTGCCGAAGCAATTCGACGCGTAGGCACTTAAACAATTAAGATTTGTGCTCGAAATCCCGCTAAAATATAGTTTGTTCTTTTAATAACAGCTTGGACCATTACGACACAAAATAAACTGAAAAGACGTAAGTTGAAAGGTCAGATAAACCTTTATATACCACTGGCTTCAACAAAATACTACACACAGTACAAACAAAACGAATACGCTGGTACAATATATTATGTTGATTTTATCGCTTCCATAAAAGCAACACAAAAAATATCGTCTACATAGCATTAAACTTCTTCATAATAAATCTTGAAAATGTCGTCTATGTAAAAGTCTTCCTATCTTGCATTGAAGAAGTGAAAATATTATAAATTTGTAGATAATATTTTTACTTTTATTTATTGTCAAAAGAAGCTTTAAGTATAAGATTGAAGATTCAGACTAAGTTGTGCTGAACAGACTATTTTCAATCAATTGCTGTAATGGACCATCAAAATCTACATCGATTCTTAGAAAGGAAACGAAGGGAGATTACCCATTTCGTAAGATGTTAAGAAATTCTTTCTTTTCTTTCTTAGTCTTTTGAAAACTGTCGCAGTTATCAACATTAAAATAAATAAATACGGGATCATGTCATGACGCATAAAACTGCGTTGAAATATCAAACAAAACCAAAATGGAAAACCACGATAAATTTACCGTTTCTGGTTTATTCTAATTAAGAAATATCTTCAATATGAAACTTGGCACTAAGAAAATCAGTCTCATATCCAATGACGGTCTGAACATGAACATATTGGAGTGTAGTTTCAGTTCTGTGACAGCTGACGGCGGTAGGGAATGCCCCACAGCGACCAGCCCGAGTGGTACTTATCTTTACTCTAGTGACCAGTTGTCAGTGGTCTGTTCTAGTCACCAGTTGTCAGTGGCCTGATCTAGTGACCAGTTGTGTGTGGTCAGTACTAGTGACCAGTTGTCAGTAGTCAGTTGTAGTGACCAATTGTCAGTGGTCTGTTGTAGTGACCAGTTGTGTGCGGTCAGTACTAGTGACCAGTTGTCAGTAGTCAGTTGTAGTGACCAGTTGTCAGTAGTCAGTTGTAAGTGGCCTTTTCTAGTGACCAGTTGTGTGTGGTCAGTACTAGTGACCAGTTGTCAGTAGTAGTGACCAGTTGTCAGTAGTAGTGACCAGTTGTCAGTGGTATGTTGTAGTGACCAGTTGTCAGTGGTCAGTTGTAGTGAACAGTTGTCAGTGGTCTGTTCTAGTGAACAGTTGTCAGTGCTTTGTTCTACTGACCAGTTGTCAGTGGTCAGTCTAGCTAGTGACCAGTTGTCAGTGGTCAGTCCAGCTAGTGACCAGTTGTCAGTAATATGAACACTCACCTGGCATCCAAGAAAATCAGTCTTATATCAAGCGACGCTCTGAACATGAACATATTGGAATACAGCTTGAAATCTGTGACAGATGACGGTAGGAAATGCCCCACAGCGACCAGCCCGAGTGGTACTTATCCTTACTCTAGCGACCAGTTGTCAAAAGTCTGTTCTAGTGACCAGTTGTCAGTGGTCAGTTCTAGTGACCAGTTGTCAGTGATCCGTTCTAGTGACCAGTTGTCAGTGGTCAGTCTAGCTAGTGACCAGTTGTCAGTAATATGAAGACTAACCTGGCATCCAAGAATATCAGTCTCATATCCAGCGACGCCCTGAACATGAACATATTGGAGTGTAGTTTCAGTTCTGTGACAGCTGACGGCGGTAGGGAATGCCCCACAGCGACCAGTCCGAGTGGCGCCGAGCCCTCGCCGAAGCGGCGCGCGCGCAGGTAGCCCGAACAGTGGATCACCTGGAAGAAAGCACTCATTTAGATCACGTCTTCAACCCCGATTTTCGGTGAAGGCGGTCAACCTCCGAGAGATCATCTATCTGTGCGGGACTTAGTTATTCTATTTTAAGGGGAATAAAGCCTAATTAATAAAAAAAAAACAAAATATATCATCAGAGGAATTAGATCTTGGTCTACAATTGCAATATTTAAAAAATACCGTGTAATCCGGAAGTACATATGTTTTTAGCCTTAAATATACCTACTACCTCCTCCAAAATCCACCTAATAAGCAGTGGTTTCACAGATTTTTCTAACTAGGATATAATATACATATTCTTTATTGCATTAAAATACAAGAAATGAAGTTTACAGAAAGGTATGCAAGGGCGAACTTATCTCTATGAAGAGATCTCTTCCAGTTAACCCACTGGCAGTTGAGAGAATGAGAAACATTTTAAGGGCAATACCAATGCAATGTAAACTAAAAATTACTCTAAAATACATGAAGTAGAACTATTAAACGTAAAACTAATAAATCAATAAGATTAAATCAAAATTTCTTCCATGCTGGACTGGCAGCGAGAGAAAAATATAGAATGTGCCAGCTGCATTTCCTCCCGGGCATGCTGTAAAAACCAGCTAAGGGATCTGAGGGTTTCTGTAAATTGCAATTTAGGCGATGGGCTGACAATCTGTCACTACAGCAAAATACCTACAAATCTATCTTAAATAACCCTCAAAACTTTGTCAGACGTGGCGAAACAACCTTTGTTTAGGTCGTTTACGCTCTGCCTACCCCATTAGGGATAAAGGCGTGATTATATGTATGTATGTATGTATATATATACGTACATGCATAATCGGATGGTTGTCACAGATACAATTCCTATAGATTCCAGATTCATTTTATTTTTTGTTTCTTCTAAAGGGCATCAGTAGCTACCTTCTTTGATTTAACAAACAAAAGTTGCTAATTTTAGGGTCGAGTATTTCAATGATTCCAAGCCCCCCCGCCAGCCACGCGACAAAATCCTCAGCAATGGTAATGTCTAGTGTTTACATATGCAATTAGGCCGGTACTAGGGTGAGAAACGGGGGAATCCCCTCCCGTATAGGATTATCGTATTAAGTGGCCGGTGTTGCCCTCTCGTCGGCAATTGAAATAATAAAGTAAATGTGCGTCGTATTAGCTGTGGTGTTAGCTAAGACAAATAGTGATTATTATTGTGTGTAGTACTTCCATGCTGGTCTGGGAGCGAGAGAAAAACATAGAATGTGCCAGCTGCATTTCCTTCCCGGGCATGCTGTAAAATCCAGCTAAGGGATCCGAGGATTTTAGTATATTGTAATTTAGGCGATGGGCTGACAACCTGTCACTACAGCAATATACCTAGAATTCTATTTTAAATAACCCTCAAAACTTTGTCAGACGTGGCGGGACGACCTTTGTTTGGGTCGACCTTTGTGCGCTCTGCCTACCCCATTAGGGATAAAGGCGTAACTATATATGTATGTATGTATGTAGTAATAATTGAAAGAGGGTTATAAGTTTGGTACTGCTATAGTACTAGTTCGCATTTGTTATTTTCTTTAAAAACCACGATATGACCCAAAAAAAATTGGTGTCAGAGTTTTTGAACCGCCTCAGCTAATCTTCTTCCTAGCCTTATCCCGTATCTCACGGGGTCGGCTAACTAATCTAGAGGATTGAACGGGGGTACTGGTTTTTACACAGAGCGACTGTCATCTAACCTCCGCAACCCAGAAGGGAAACCAAACCCAATCCTAGATTAGGACAGAGTTTTCAAGTCGCCAATGCTTAGCACTGGCCTCTGTATGGCTTAACGACTAATATCTACGGTATTAAAGGATAGGTATTAACCGGGACCAACGGCTTGACGTGCCTTCCGAAGCACGGAAAAAGCGCCGAATAAACGTACATATGAAATTCGAAAACCGAAAAACACATTGGTACGTGGTGGGATTCGAACCACGACCTCCCGCTCAGAAGGCAGCGGCCGTATCCACTACACCTTCGGGCTCTCTAACCGCCTCAGCTAATAGGATAGATAATTCAGTTCTAAGATGACAACACTGGCCAAACCAGTCTACTCATGCAAATGGAGCGTGCAACGGTTTCGAAATATCAAACTAAAAGAAGTAATATCGCGGTGCAATTGAAATGCATCTAATATGCTTCTGTTACATACATACATACATTCAGGCCTTTATCCCTAATGGGGTAGGCAGGGCGTCAACGACCCAAAAATAGGTTGTTCCGCCACGTCTGACAAAGCTTTGTAGGTTATTTAAGATAGATTTGTAGGCATATTGCTGTAGTGACAGGTTGTCAGTCCATTGCCTAAATTACAATATACAGAAACTTTCAGATCCCTTAGCTGGTTTTTACAGCATGCCCGGGAGGAAATGCAGCTGTGTGCCACTTCTATGTTTTTCTCTTGCTCCCAGTCCAGCATGGAGGAACAAAACAAAATGTATCTGAAATCTGAAGGAAACCTGTCACAGCTCGATTCTATATGCGGGCACTTAAGGACCTTCAACTTGGTATTTATAGCCGTACCATAATTCATCTAGTGTGGGGTTTCTTGACCGAACTTTATTGAACTAGTGAATTGACATACATTCTATTTATTGTTTTCCATAATGTTTGATTCTTGTATGTGGTCAAATGGCAGTCGCTCTGTGTAAAAACCAGTACTCTCGTTCAATCCCCTAGATTAGGTAGCCGACCCCGTAAGATATAATAAGGCTAGGGAGATAATGACTCACCTTATATCCAGAAGTGGTAAGCCCTGCGTTCCTTTTCGCCAGAACGCATTTCATTCTGATGAAGAAAGCTCTTTCACACTCGATGTCTACAGCCGGGCCCCACGACCCGCTTACCGGGTACCTGGGAAATAGAATGTTCAATGAAACGGCGTTTTTCCACACACACATAATCACGCCTTTATCCCGAATGGGGTAGGCAGAGCGTAAACGACAAAAAAAAAGATCGTTCCGCCACGTCTGACAAGTTTTGAGGGCTATTTTAGACTGAAATGTGTATCGCTATAGTGAAAGGTTGTCAGCCCATCGCCTAAATTACAATATACTGAAACCCTCGGATCCCTTAGCTGATTTTTACAGCATTCCCAGGAGGAGATGCAGCTGGCACATTCTATGTTTTTCTATCACTCCCAGTCCAGCATGGAAACACGGCGTGGCGTTTTTCCATTATACGACTTGTCAGCGGCAAGGGAAACGGCACGGTATCGTCGACGATATCGTGGAACAGATATTGCTATTGATTACAATACAATACAAATATTCTTTATTGCACATAAACAACACATTGTACAGGAACAAACATTACAAAACAAACAGAGTACAATTAGGCGGCGTTATTGCTAGGGTAGCAATTTCTGCCAGGCAACCTTTGGGTAAAGGAGTAGTTTTCTAGCATGCGGAATAGTGCAGTTACTATTGTTAAAAACAGAAAATGACAGGTATAAGTCATATTAGTTACTAGCGACCCGCCCCGGCTTCGCACGGATATTATCAGTGTTTCTCTACTATATTATGCATGTATTATACATGTAAAACTTCCTCTTGAATCACTCTATCCATTAAAAGAAACCGCATCAAAATCCGTTGCGTAGTTTTAAAGATCTAAGCACATAGGGATATAGGGACAGAGAAAGCGACTTTATTTTATACTATGTAGTGAAGTTGTGTTTTTTGTAACTACAAATTGCTACCAATGTATGGAAATCAATGATTTTTTATGACACGGTTTTCCATTTCCCGGCACGGCAACGTCACGGCATTGATTACCACGGCCTGCCGCATTTTATATGTTTTGTATATGTACGTACGTGGCATGCGCGTGTCGTCGACGATATTACCGTAATAGTGGAAAAACAGAGTGCGTCACTATACCGTTTTTGTGTATTGTTTTTTCTTACATACATACATATAATCACGCCTTTATCCCTAATGGGGTAGGCAGAGCGTATACGACCCAAACAAAGGTCGTTCCGCCACGTCTGACAAAGTTTTGAGGGATATTTAAATTTGTAGGCATGTTGCTGTAGTGCCAGGTTGTCAGCCTATCGCCTAAATTGCAATATACTGAAACCCTACGACCCCTTAGCTGGTTTTTACAGCATGCCCTAGCACATTCTATGTTTTTCTTTCGCTCCCTGTCCAGCATGGAAGAACCTTGCCAGAACCACCCACGTGATGGGCGCGACTGTATTTAATAAAATACCCGATGCAATCAAGCAGGCACCAAGCTTAAAAAGCTTTAAATCACGGCTTAAGCGTTGGCTTGTCGAACAGGCATTCTATAGTTACAATGATTTTATTAATTTTAATGATAATAAAAGCAATACAATTTAAATGATTATTAATGTGATATACTTAAGTGCTTATAATTTCTTGACTTGTAATTTACAATTATTAATAAATCTATCTAACATACTGTCGTCACTGTACATCCAATGGTCATAACACAGGCTTCGAATGAATGCTTAGCATGATCATTGGTTGTAATTATGAAAACAATTGTAGCGTTATATTTTAAGTTTAGATATTAGATATGACATGTAAATCATAATTTTGATCTAATAAATTATCCTTATTCTTATTCTTACTGTATAATTATTATATTAATGTGCTGCAGTCATAAACTTTGGTAACCTGAATTAAATAATTACATTCATCAAGAATTTAAATAATTACATTAATTTCTTCCATGCTGGACTGAGAGAGATAGAAAAACATAGAATGTTCCAGCTGCCCTTCCTCCCGGGCATGCTGTAGAAGCCAGCAAAAGGGACTCGAGGGTTCCAGTGTATTGTAATTTAGGCGATGGGCTGACAACCTGTCACTATAGCAATACAAATTACAATCTAATATTGCCCTCAATTGTTGTCAGACGTGACGGAAGCGCCTTTTACGAGGCGTTTAACTAGTTTTTTAGTTTAGTTTGGCTGCCTACCCCGCAAGGTATGAAGGCGTGACTATATGTATGTTTGTATCAAGAAACATAAAACAAGTGACTGGGCGGGGCTACTTTTGATTACAAGTTTTTCTTTATTCCCATGGAAATAACTCGGAATGCAAAAATAGACTATAATAATTTACCCTAGCGAGGGATGTTGTCCAAGGTAAGAATGTGGATGCTGTAGACTCAGGACTGTGCTCATCTCCTCATGGTCAGCCTGGTGGATGTTTTTTAGATACGTAGGTACGTATACAAAAAAAAACATATGCAGTTTGGCAGGCCGGCAACGATATCGGTGAGAGTCAATGTTGCCGTGTCGTTACCGTGTCGGCAAGTATAAAAGCGTGCTATCACTACATAGTATAAAACAAAGTCGCTTTCTCTGTCCCTATATCCCTATGTATGCAAAAATCTTTAAAACCACGCAACGGATTTTGATGCGGTTTCTTTTAATGGACAGAATGATTCAAGAGGAAGGTTTATATGTATAATACATTCATAATACAGTAGAGAAACACTGATAATTTCCGTGCGAAGCCGGGGCGGGTCGCTAGTAAGTATAAATATAATTTCATGCAATGTCTCTTCCATTATCCAAGATACCGTACCGTCACCGTTGCCGTGGCCGCGTCTAGTACGTAAACGCCCGTTCGGTCAGGCTCTCCGCAACATGGTGGTATTTTGACCTTCCGATCTGAACCTTCAACTCACCCTAGCGAGGGATACTGGTGACCAAGGTAAGAGTGAGGATGCTGCAGACTCAGGACCGCGCTCATCTCCTCGTGGTCTGCCTGGTGGATGTATTCGTAGATCGAGTTGCCTGTCAGCTCTACCTGTAGAAGAACAATTCATACATACATACACATAATCACGCCTTTATCCCTAATGGGGTAGGCAGAGCGTCAAAGACTCTAACAAGGGTCATTGCGCCACGTCTGACAAAGTTTTGAGGGTTGTTTAAGATAGATTTGTAGGTATATTTCTGTAGTGACAGGTTGTCAGCCCATCGCCTAAATTGCAATATACAGAAACCCTCGGATCCCTTAGATGGTTTTTACAGCATGCCCGGGAGGAAATGCAGCTGGCACATTCTATGTTTTTCTCTCGCTCCCAGTCCAGCATGGAAGTAGCAGCATACATATAATCACGCCTTTATCCCTAATGGGGTAGGCCGGCAACGATATCGGTGAGAGTCAATGTTGCCGTGTCGGCAAGTATAAAAGCGTGCTATATAAATATATTAATAATAATATAATAATAGTAAATGTGTACACGTAGACATCGGTACCTGACCTATGATATTGACTTATAACATACGTATACATACATAAATCACGCCTTTATCCCTTACGGGGTAGGCAGAGCGTTTAACGCCTCGTAAAAGGCGCTTTCGCCACGTCTGACAAAAATTGAGAGCAATTTTAGATTGTAATATGTATTGCTATAGTGACAGGTTGTCAGCCCATCGCCTAAATAACAATACCCTGTAACCCTCGAGTCCCTTTTGCTGACTTCAACAGCATGCCCGGGAGGAAGGGCAGCTGGAACATTCTATGTTTTTCTATCTCTCCCAGTCCAGCATGGAAGAAAATATTTATATATTATTAATAATAATATAATTTCATGGATACAATAGTAAAAGTAAGTAAAAAAGTCTTTTTGTCAAAAATACACAATAGAAATTAATTAATTTTTAAAATTACATACATACATACATATAATCACGCCTTTATCCCTAATGGGGTAGGCAGAGCGTCAAACACCCAAACAAAGGTCATTGCGCCGCGTATGACAAGTATTGAGGGCCATTTCAGATAGATCTGTGTGTTGCTGTAAAATTCATACACAAAGTCACGCTTTTATTCTTTACAGGGTAGGCAGAGCGTATCACGCCTCGCAAAAAGCACCTTCGCTACGTCTGACAAAAATTGAGGCCTATTTTTGACTGTAATGTGTACTTATCGCTGTAGTGACAGGTCGTCAGCCCATCGCCTAAATTACAATACATACTCTATACCATATATATATACTTCCATGCTGGCCTGGGAGCGAGAGAAAAACATAGAATGTTTCAGTATATTGTGATTTAGGCGATGGGCTGACAACCTGTCACTACAGCAATATACCTAAACCTGTCTTAAATAACCCTCTAAATTTGTCAGACGTAGCGGAAGAACCTTTGTTAGGTCGTTTGCCCTCTGCCTACAACATTAGGGATAAAAGCGTGATTATATGTATGTATGTATGTACCCTCATTATCTCCCTAGCCTTATCCCGTATCTTACGGGGTCGGCTACCTAATCTAGGGGATTGAACGAGGGTACTGGTTTTTACCCAGAGCGACTGCCATCTGACTTCCGCAACCCAGAAGGGAAACCAGACGCACACCTAGATTAGATCAGAGTTTTCAAGCCGCCAATGCTTAGCACTGGCCTCTGACATGGCTTAACGACTAATATCTACGGTATTAAACGATATTAACCGGGACCAACGGCTTGACGTGCCTTCCGAAGCACGGAAAAAGCGCCAAATAAACGTACATATGAAATTCGAAAAACGAAAAACACATTGGTACGTGGTGGGATTCGAACCACCACCTCCCGCTCAGGAGGCAGCGGCCCTATCCTCTACACCATCTGATACCCCATACCATCAAATTCCTTTTGCTGTCTTCTGCAGCATGCCCCGGAGGAAGGCCATCTGGAATATCTGTTTTGACATCGCTCCCACCAGTCAATGTGACTCATGATTTACCTGACTGAGCCCTAAATGCACGGAGGCCGTTTCACTGATATACATGATCTTCCCATCCGGCGCCACTACGAAGATGAACCCGTCCAGGGTCTGCAGCAGGTGGCTGCCCAGCTCCCTGATGGACAGCTCCCGGGGCTGCGGCGGGGGAGGAGAGGCGCCCCACGCGTCTCCAAGACCTGAGGAATACAGCGGTGTGAGATTGTGTAGTCATATACCCAGACAATAATTATGCAAGTGAACAAGATGGCTTGGTGGGTTTCGGGTCAGAACCCGACTGATGAACTGCCTCCGTGGTCTAGTGCCATGGACTCCCGATCCGGAGGTCCTGGGTTCGATTCCCAGGGGGAAAACACAAAAGTTGATATTTGAGAATTTATCACTTTGTGATTTTTTCCCCAGTTTGGGTAGGACATTACAGGCTAAATCCCCTGATTGTCCATAGAAAGAAAAAGATTTCGTGCTTCGGAGGGCACGTTAAGCCGTCGGTCCCGGCCGCTGTCTTTGATAGTCGTTACACAAAACCATGTCAGAGGCCTGATAGTTGTGCTACTAGGCGGTTTAAAAACTCTGACACCAGGGTTCATCAAGTCCATAGACTCGATACCCACTCGACAGAAGAAGAAGAAGAAGAACCATGGTGTCAGAGTTTTAAAGCATAGGCCTCATACATGGGTTTGTGTAAGTATCGACAACTATCAAAAATAAACAGAAAGGGTCCGACGGCTTAACGTGAACATCGAAATCTTTTTTCTTTCAGAAAATAAGGTAATTCAGCCTATGATATCCTAACCAAACTGGGGAAAATCTCAGCAAGTGATAAATTGACAAATATCAACTTAGTTCCCCTGGAGAGTGATTGGCTCAGACCACTATACCACAGAGACATGGAAAAACAATTGTTCTTCTGGGAATCTATCCCAGGACCTCCGGTTTGAAAGCCCAAAGCTCAGACCACTACACCATGGAGGCAGTTATAAAACATTTCCTTACCATCAGGGAACACTTGTCGCATCTTCAAGTAACTGGTGGTGAGTCTGATGACCGAGGCCTTGTCCAGCTGTGATGTGATGGCGGAAGGTAGGGGCAGCATTTTCGCCAGCTCCAGGAATTCGGCGTTCTCTTTCTCTCTTCGGGACCTGGATAAATAAATAAATAGTTAATTTACTTCGGCAAAATTTTACTGTTATTAAATATTAAAAATATTGAAAAACATAATGTTGTTTTGCAATAGTAAGAAACATGAATTGTACGGCGGTATAAGGGACAGCGTCCTACGAATTGATAGGGGTTGCTCAGTCAACGAAACTGAACAACTTTCACCAGGTAATTGTTTAGTGACTGTTTTTCAAACCATCATTGACTAAAATTGCAATACTCGAATCCCTAAGCTGGTTTTTACAGCATGCCCGGGAGATGATGCAGCCGGCACATTCTATGTTTTTTTTATCGCTCCCAGTCCAACATGGAAAAACATTTAAAAAAAAGAGGTTCCCATTCAAAATGACCTATGAATGAAAAATCACTTCCGGATAGAATTTCCTGGTGAGAGTTGTTCAGTGTCGTTAACAGAACAACCCTTATCAGTTTGTGAGACTCTGCCCCTTATCCCTGGTACTACATACATACATACATATAATCACTCCTTTATCCCTAATGGGGTAGGCAGAGCGTAAACGACCTAAATAAAGGTCGTTCCGCCACGTCCGACAACGTTTTGAAGGTTATTTTGTAGGTATATTGTTGTAGTGACAGGTTGACAGCCAATCGCCTAAATGACAATATACTGAAACCCTCGGATCCCATAGCTGGTTTTTACAGCATGCCCGGGAGGATATGCAGCTTGCCCATTCTATGATTTTCTCTCGCTCCCAAGTACTAGCATAGAATATATAATAGTACTACATAGTACTGGTCTAAAACAAATAGGACCTTCCAACAAACCTGGCAGCGTTCTTGCTCTTTTCTTTCATGATGGCCGCGGCGTCCAACGGCGTCGACCGCGGACTCTCCTTGCGGCTGGCTGGCGGAAAAAGAAAGAAGATTATTGAGCAAGTATTAAAATAATAATAACTTCCATGCTGGACTGGGAGAAAAACATAGAATGCGCCAGCTGCATTTCCTCCCGGGCATGCTGTAAAAACCAGCTACGGGATTTGAGGGCTTCAGTGTATTGCAATTTAGGCGATGGGCTGACAACCTGTCACTATAGCGATACCCATTTCAGTCTAAAATAGCCCTCAAAACTTGTCAGACGTGGCGGAACGATCTTTTCTTTGGTCGTTTACGCTCTGCCTACCCCATTCGGGATAACGGCGTGATTATATGTATGTATGTTAAAATAAGGAATTATACTAAACTAGCGACCCGCCCCGGCTTAAATCATCAGTGTTTTTCTACTATATTATGCATGTATTAACGTATAAACCTTTCTCTTGAATCACTCTATCCTTTAAAAGCCGCATCAAAATCCGTTGCGTAGTTTTAAAGATTTATGCATACACAGGGATATAGGGACAGAGAAAGCGACTTTTTTATACTATGTAGTGATACTTCAATATAAGAATCTAATATATACTTCAATGTCACGCCTCTATCCAAAATGCTGAATCGATAGATGAATTTTACAAACAATTTTAGTTTACTCGAATTCCATGTGTAAAATATCATTGTTGTACAAAATAATAACATTAAGATGGCAAATCACTACATAATATAAAACAAAGTCGCTAAATATAGGGACAGAGAAAGCGACCTAAACTATGTAGTTATTATACAAAATAGGATGGTAGCTGTGTCAGATGCAATTTCCAAAGAATAAAGTTAAACAATGCTTCACGTCTTTTTATTCAAAAACACATTTTTAAAACAAGTATTTTAAGAAAGAATTCAAACAACCCGATTATTGTAATAAAATTGAGCCGTAACATTTATATTTCTTATATACTTAATGAACAAGAAATTATTGTAAATAAAATTTCATATATCTATTTTTAATCTCCTTTTAATTACCTTTATTTTAATACTCCAATCGATAAGTTCAGAGGAAAAAAAATTTGAAGTCTTCTCCAATTTCGCGCCTAAAATCCGCCATTTTGAATTTTGATAAAATTACACCTATCTAACTCTGCTTGGAGAGAAGCGGAATCTATTGAAGACCATAGGAAACAGAAGAGGGAAAATGATAGGTCACCAGATGCGACACGATAACTTCTTTAAGACCATCTAATTATAATTACATTATTTACCAAAATTGTATCTAACTATGTGTAACTGGTAATGGTCGTATGGACTGCCGCGATACAGGCTTGACCTAGTGCGGAGTTCTAAAGTAACTATGTGTCTTGTTAAAAACCCTTTATGGCAAATAAACGTTTTTTTTTATTTTATTTTTAATCTTGGAAGGAAAGATAGAGGGAAAGAGAGGACGAGGGAGACCGAAACGAACTTACATTGACCAAATAAAAGAAAAAGCTGAGGTCGTGTCGTACCAGGATGTCAAGTAACTTACACAAAATCAATCCGAATGGTGATTACTTCATAGACAAGAGCCCTGCTCTCAAATTTAAAGAAGAAGAACTCTGCTTGAGACCAATCGAAAAATCCCTACCCTAAATGTCGCATTCCATCCAGACGTTTCTGAGATCATCATCTCCCTAGCCTTATCCCGTATGTCACGGGGTCGGCTACCTAGTCTAGGGGATTGAACGAGGGTACTGGTTTTTACACAGAGCGATTGCCATCTGACCTCCGCAACCCAGAAGGGAAACCAGACCCAATCCTAGATTAGGTCAGAGTTTTCAAGCCGCCAGTGCTTAGCACTGGCCTCTGACATGGCTGAACGACTAATATCTACGGTATTAAACGATATTAACCGGGACCAACGGCTTAACACGTGCCTTCCGAAGCACGGAAAAAGCGCCGAATAAACGTACATATGAAATTCGTAAATCGAAAAACACATTGGTACGTGGAAGGACTCGAACCACGACCTCCCGCTCAGGAGGCAGCGGCCCTATCCACTACACCATCGGGCTCTACACCAGACGTTTCTGATATACGAGGTAATAAAGAAATACCAAACATACATACATAGATACAAGATACGCGCGAAAAACATAACCCTTTCTTGACACTCGGGTAATCATAAAAAAAAGGGGGGTAGCAGTGATAGTTGCAATTCCTATAGGTTTCAGATACATTTTCTTGTATTAACATCTGAATGGCATCCGTCGCAGCTATCATCCTAGATTTTACAGTATTATAATAAGTAAAAAAAAAAACTTACTTAACTTACTTCCATGCTGGACTGGGAGCGAGAGAAAAACATAGAATGTGCCAGCTGCATTTCCTCCCCGGCATGCTGTAAAAACCAGCTAAGGGATCCGAGGGTTTCTGTATATTGCAATTTAGGCGACAGGCTGACAACCTATCACTACAGCAATATACCTACAAATCTATCTTAAACAACCCTCAAAACATTGTCAGACGTGGCGGAACGACCTATGTTTAGGTCGTGTACGCTCTGCCTACCCCATTAGGGATAAAGGCGTGATTATATGTATGTATGTATGTAAAAAAAAACTTAATGTAAAATTTCATGGTGGGACGCAAACTAATCTGAAACTTTCACAAAGGTCGTTTAACGAAAAAAAAGCAAATCCCTATACAAACTGTCTGATCACATATACTTAATTTTCCGAAAGAATTTCCTTGTGAAAGTTGTTCAGTTTTCGTTGACTGATTCACCTTTTTTTATCGGGAAACCATCTCTGAAAGGACTAGCTAGTGAAAAAAGAAAACCTTTTTGGTCTTTTAAAATAAGTTAAAAATTAAAGAAAATAATTAGTTCCCAACTTCGACGCAAACTTATTTTTTTAAGTTCGATAGCGTCGAAGTATTGTATTATATTTTTCACCTGAAAAACATCGAAAACCACTTACTCAAGAAATCCATGTCAAAATCAGTAGTCTGCTTGCAAAATATTTTTCGGCACGGATATTTCATTATAAATCAAGTTCTAAATTAATTCACTCTAATTTAATATTGATTAATAAATAAATACAGTAATTGTAGGTCTTGTTCCAAAATTCGCCACCTTCCGCGCTCGAAAGAAGTTTAAAAAACAAAAAACAAAAATGCACTTTGCGCGGACAGGTTCAGTTGCGTACTGGCTGGAAACACCTCAGCTTCCGATGTCCGTTTCCGAAATTGTTAGAAAAAAAAATAACAATAGCGACAGGTACAATGACATCTCAAAGTGTCAAATTCAAATAAAGAATAGGAATATTATGAGGGTTGCAATGCTGACGGCATATTTAAGTACATTGCCTGTTTTGTGATGACATAAAGGAAAAAATCTCCTTTTAATACAGCAATGTATATTTTTAACATTAGTTTTTGTCGTCACCTATCGCGAAATGAATCGTAACGCCCGTATATTTTGACAAATCAAAGTTTTTATAGAGATCCGGCGATAGAGTTCTTATGTAAATAGATGTGTGACTTATCTATCAGTTTATTGTGTGTTGTATTGATTGTGCCATCTTGAAATGATGTTAACAAGGAATCGCTATTGCTAAGGGAATATAGAATACACGTTGACTAACATGCACAAAACATACATACATACATATAATCACGCCTTTATCCCTAATGGGGTAGGCAGAGCGTACACGACCTAAACAAAGGTCGTTCCGCCACGTCTGACAAAGTTTTGAGGGTTGTTTAAGATAGATTTGTAGGTATATTGCTGTAGTGACAGGTTGTCAGCCTGTCGTCTAAATTGCAATATACAGAAACCCTCGGATCGCTTAGCTGGTTTTCACAGCATGCCCGGAATGAAATGGGCGGCCGGGCCGCGCTGGCCGGCGGGGACACACTAGCCGTAAGTACACAGTGCTGCTGCGATATTTTAAAGTTTGTAGACACATTTAGGTATCTAGGGTTACACATTGATCGTAAGTTCAGTTGGAAAGTACATGTCGGTGAGGTATGTGCGAAATTACATACATAACATATACATACATAAAATCACGCCTTTATCCCTTACGGGGTAGGCAGAGCGTCAAACTCCTCGTAAAAGGCGCTTTCGCCACGTCTGACAAAAATTGAGGGCAATTTTAGATTGTAATGTGTATTGCTATAGTGACAGGTTGTCAGCCCATCGCCTAAATTACAATACACTGTAACCCTCGAGTCCCTTTTGCTGACTTCTACTGCATGCCCGGGAGGAAGGGCAGCTGGAACATTCTATGTTTTTCTCTCTCCCAGTCCAGCATGGAAGAATTTATGTGCGAAATTAAGGATCCTATTAGGTAAGTTTTACCATCTTAAATTTACTTCCATGCTGGTCTGGGAGGGAGAGAAAAACATAGAATGTGCCAGCTGCATTTCCTCCCGAGCATGCTGTAAAATCCAGCTAAGGGATCAGAGGGTTTCAGTATATTGTAATTTAGGCGATGGGCTGACAACCTGTCACTACAGCAATATACGTATAAATCCATCTTAAATAACCCTCAAAACTTTGTCAGACGTGGCGGAACGACCTTTGTTTAGGTCGTTTACGCTCTGCCTACCCCATTAGGGATAAAGGCGTGATTATATGTATGTATGTAAATTTATTTTAGATAGATGCACTCTGCGAATGATTTATTACGCATTAGTGGATTCCTCGCTTAGTTACGGCTTAAGCTGTTATGGAAGAACTTTCTACACATATCTCAACGGCATTAAAAATCTCCAAACTAGATTTTTAAAACATCTAGTTAGTCGTAAAACCAAAAATACCTGCAAAGGAGATTATGATCAATTGTATCCCATAACCAAAATTCTACCGGTAAAAACAAAACTACATTATTTATTGGTTATAGAAAATTACTATAAAGAAGATCATAAAGTACGTCTCCATAGCCTTATCCCGTATCTCACGGGGTCGGCTTCCTAATCTAGGGGATTGAACAAGGGGACTGGTTATTACACAGAGCGACTGCCATCTGACCTCCGCAACCCAGAAGGGAAATCAGACCCAATCCTAGATTAGGTCAGAGTTTTCAAGCCGCCAATGCTTAGCACTGGCCTCTGATATGGCTTAACGACTAATATCTACGGTATTAAACGATATTAACCGGGACCAACGGCTTAACGTGCCTTCCGAAGCACGGAAAAAGCACCCAATAAACGTACATATGAAATTCGAAAACCGAAAAACACATTGGTACGTGGTGGGATTCGAACCACGCCCTCCCCGCTCAGGAGGCAGCGGCCCTATCCACTACACCATTGGGCTCTATAAAGAAGATCATAAAGTTATTGTTCATAATAGATATAATACAAGAAGAATGAGAGAAAAGAAGTATATTTGTACAAAAGCTAAACATTATTATGGCTAAAGAACAAATAAATTCATTATACCAAAAATATTTAATAAATTAGACTTTTTAAGACACAATAAAATAAAGTCGAAGATAACCCTAAAGAAAAAACTTAAAACTGTTCTTCAAAATAATATTATGTAAATGTGTCACATTAATGATTCTCCATATTTCATAGTTTTAAACTCTTTTTATAATGTATTTTTTTTATATAAGATACTAGAATATAAGATAGATATTTGTTAGCCATTAAGTAACGAGTGCTACCTTGCCAACAAACTGCTTTCGCAGTTTGGCGAGAATGTAACATGTAATTCTGTAAATACCTTTTTTGTGAAATAAAAAAATAAAAAAAATAAAGGCGTGATTATATGTATGTATGTATGTAAATTAACATATCAGCTTTGCGTTCTCCCCTGAGAATTGAACCCAGGTTCACCGGATCGGCAGCTCCATGGCACAGACCACTAAACTACGAAGCAGTTAAAAATGAGCATTGAATCAACAAAAGCCGTCTCGAGAAGCAATCCAATCCCACTTCCTGAAGGCCCTTCATTTCAAATTCAAATTCGGAACTGTATCTTTTTCATTCACCGGCATCACAAGATGGCGGACGATATGCAAATGGCGGCTCTTGAGCTGTCATTTTATTGATTTTTGCGCTTTTCAGCGCGCGGCGGCGCGAATGGGGGCGTGGACGCGCATACGCGGCGCTCATTACGCGCTCAGGCGCAATGTGATAGAGATCTAACGACTGCTTGAATCAAATGTGAAGTACGTACGTAACTGCCTCCGTGGTCTTGTGGTCAGAGCCATGGGCTTACGATCCGGAGGTCCTGGGTTCGATTCCCAGGGGAACACAAGCTTGATATTTGTCAATTTATCACTTTGTGAGTTTGCTTAGGACATTGCAGGTTGAATCACCTGATTGTCCGAAAAGAAAAAGGATCGTGCTTCGGAGGGCACGTTAAGCCGTCGGTCCCAGTCACTGTCTTTGATAGTGGTCGTTACTTAAACCACGTCAGAGGCCTAATAGCTGTGCTACTATGCGGAGCGACAGATTTTTCAAATCTGACACCAGGGTTCATCGAGTCGTTCGACTCGAGAATCCACTTGCTAAGAAGAAGCACGTACGTATATATATATATATAATCTGTAAAATCTAGAATGGCAGCTTCTACAGATGATTATTATTATTCTAGATCTTCTTCTTCCACCGTCTTCCATGCTGGACTAAGAGCGAGTGAAAAACATAGAATGTGCCAGCTGCATTTCTTCCCGGGCATACTGTAAAACCAGCTAAGGGATCCGACGGTTTTAGTTATCGTGTTATAGTCATTTAGGCGATAGGCTGACAACCTGTCACTACAGCAATATACGTACAAATCTATCTTAAATAACCCTCAAAACTTTATCAGACGTGGCGGAACGACCTTTGTATAGCTCGTGTACGTTCTGCCTACCTCATTAGGGATAAAGGCGTGATTATATGTATGTATCACTACATAGTATAAATCAAAGTCGCTTTCTCTGTTCCTATATCCCTATGTATGCATAAATCTTTAAAACTACGTAATGGATTTTGATGCGGTTTCCTTTAATGGATAGAGTGATTCAAGAGTAAGGTTTGTATGTATAATACATGCATAATAGAGTAGAGAAACACTAGATTTCCGTGCGTAGCCGGGGCGGGTCGCTAGTTCTAGATAAAGCTAAACTTACGTCACTATCCCAAAATCCAAAACAAATAGGACCTTTTTGCGTAGTTTTTTTTCTATATCCCGGTTCCCACGGTAACAGAGGGCGGTAAAACAATACAACAGGACAATGCACGGAGAACAAGTGCATTGTCACCGAGTGAATGAAGCGGCGAGGGGTACTGTTTTGTTTACGGCCTTTAGCTTGTCTAGCGGTAATTTAGATTGTGTAATATTATATTGGAAGGAAAGATAGAGGGAAAGAGAGGCCGAGGAAGACCAAAACGAACTTACATGTACCAAATAATAGAGAGGGCGTGGAGGGCACGTTAAGCCGTCCCGGTCGCTGTCTTTGATAGTGGTCGTTACTCAAACCATGTCAGAGACCTACTAGGCTGTTTAAAAACTCAGACACAAGGGTTCATCGGGTCGATAGACTCGATACCCACTCGACAGAAGAAGAACTTACACCCGGTAGATACAAAATGCGGTGCGCCTGCGCACACGTGCGCCCGAAAGTAAGCCCTCGGATGTACGGATCCGGGTTGCGTTGGTGGTCCACAAATAAAAAAATACCCTTAGCTTAAACATAAATACATACATATAACCACGCCTTTATCCCTAATGGGGTAGGCAGAGCGTAAACGACCCTATCAAAGGTAATTCCGCCACGTCTGACAAAGTTTTGAGGGTTGTTTAAGATAGATTTGTAGGTATATTGCTGTAGTGACAGGTTGCAAGCCCATCGCCTAAATTACAATATACTGAAACCCTCGGAGCCCTTAGCTGGGTTTTTACAGCATGCCCGGGACGATATGCAGCTGGCCCATTCTAAGATTTTCTCTTGCTCCCAGGCCAGCATGGAAGAAACTTAGCTTAAAACGACACGCACTACCCCCTTTTTTAGCAATTTATTGCTCTTTATTCTAGAGGCACCATTCCTTATTTAAGTTAGCGCTGTCTTTTTCTTAACTTTGACATAAGAATAAGTTAGGAAATAAACACATGACTTTGACATTCCTAAACCGATGTAATACACTCCAAATAAGTAATTTAAAGAAGTGAGCAGGCCCGCATATATTACGTCATATAAGCAATGTTACGTCAGATTAGGAATGTCAATGTCATGTTTATAATGTTGTTATTAAAAACACTTGTACTTGTTTCACTTAATATAATTTAATCCAAACACATCACAAGTGTTTTTAATAACAACATTATAAATATGGAGTTTCACCAAGTGCCGACAATCGCAAGTATTCATGTGTTTATTTGCTATCTAGTTCTTGTGTCGAAGTTGCAACACAAGTTGTGGAATGACCTTTGTTTGGGTCGTTTACGCTCTGCCTACCCCGTAAGGGATAAAGGCGTGATTTTATGTATGTATGTATGATTTTAAACAATAATTAAATTAAATAGGGCCAGGTCCCCAATCAGGTACCCAAATGATATTTTTTGAGTAGACGTTTACAAGCTTCCACGTGGGTTATCGACGTGACGTCACTATGAAGATCACTGGGTTTCCGATTGAGGATGCTCGGCAGCATGTACCCCCACGTCCTCATCCCGTAAACATTATTGTGTCTAGGTAGATTGTATCTAGGAAGGTAAGTTAATTGCCGTAGGCGATCTTTTCTATTGTATTTGGTTAATAGGTTAATATAATCAAACTTGTCTATAATAAAGGACATGTTAATCTTTTCAAATACCGACATTACCTTACAGTGATTAAAGAGGCCCTCGTCATTATCTTTAAATTTTATTCTACTAAAATGATAAATGATAAAGGCGTGATTACATGTATGTATGTATGTATGCAAATTTAACTTAATTAAATACCTTATAAAAAATAAAAAAAACAGACATCAGTTCCTCACAGCTCTTTTTTTGTCCAAACAAAGTCAAAACAGATGTATCAATAAACGTATCTTCTAATCCTCATGCTGATCTCCTAATCCGTTCTTCGCAATTGGGTAACGCAACACCTGGACAGGATTATAATTTATTGTCTTATCCGCACGCCGCTGTCGCCAGCGGGGTGGGCAGCGATCGAAACAATAAGATGAATCACTACATAGTATAAAACAAAGTCGCTTTCTCTGTCCCTATATCCCTATGTAAGCTTATATCTTTAGAACTACGCAACGGATTTTGATGCGGTTTCTTTTAATGGATAAAGTGATTCAAGAGGAAGGTTTATATGTATAATATGTAGTAGGGAAACACTGATAATTTATATAAGCCGGGGCGGGTCGCTAGTATAATATACTCTATAAAATCTAGGATGGTAGCTGTGACAGATGCAATTACTATAGATTTCCAGATTTTACAGATAACTTTATTGCGTACCTACCAGTAATTAGAAATAAAAACAGTAAAAAAAACTATAAGCCAGTCAACCAGGAATGGGCTAAAAATGTAAACCTTTAGTTTAAATGATTTAACAGATTAAAAATTCCAAACAGAAAATAATCTCGTTACGAAATGAAAAAAAACTGACTTTACGTGGGAAACATGATGTTAGAATGCAAATGACAGAATGTTTATTGTCTGTCAAATTTCGCGCCAATATACACTAATTTTAGGGTTCCGCCAGCGAAAAGTTGTAACTGCAAAAGTCTAACTGTAGGAATGCGTAAATAATACACAGTTTAATAATTTTGATACATAAAAAATACTAATTAATACAGATTTCTTTTACTGATGTAAATTTTTGCCAGATTTAAAATATAATAGTTAATATCACTACATAGTATGAAACAAAGTCGCTTTCTCTGTCCCTATATCCCTATGTATGCTCATATCTTTAAAACTACGCAACGGATTTTGATGCGATTTCTTTTAATGGATAGAGTGATTCAAGAGGAAGGTTTATATATATAATACATGCATAATATAGTAGAGGAACACTGGTGATATCCGTGCGAAGCCGGGGCGGGTCGCTAGTATATTATAATATTTAATGAATGTGCTTACATTCTAAAACTAGGTACTTACACTTCATATAATATTAGTACATTCACTATGCTGCTGATCTGCCCACCCCGTAAAAAACACAGGCTTGATTTTATGTATGTACTAAATGATAGCGTACAAAAAAAACACATACGTTTTCTACAAACTAAAATCTAAGAATTTTTAAAAGTTCTTCGTAGCTGCTACTAGCTACGGCGTAGTAGGAAAGATTAAACTATACCAAATAAATAGAAAGATTAAGAATTTTTTTGTTTAACAATACAAATAAAATAAATGTTCTGTGAATTCAAAAACCATCAAAAAATACATACATGCATACATACATACAATCACGCCTTTATCTCTAATGGGGTAGACAGACCTTAAACGACGTAAACAAAAGCCATTTCGCTACGTCTGACAAGTATTGAGGGTTACTTAAGATAAATCTGTATATTGCTGTGACAAGTGACAGCTCTTCGCCTGAATTACAATACACTGAAACCTATGAATCCCTTAGCTGGTATTTACAGTATGCCCGGGAGGAGATACAGCTGTCACTTTCTATGTGTTTCTATCGCTCCCAGTCCAGCATGGAAGAACCCTTACAAAATAAACTAAATAATTCTTAAAAGAACCCGAAAACCAGCAAAACTGTATCGCCCTTACTTTTTTTTTTCAAGGTAAAGGGACAAACTGATAATGCCATTGTCACCGCAAAAGACGCACGTGTCTTCGCAGCCTTTACTAGAATTTGTTTACTTTTTTTTCGCTTACTACAGGCACCTGTAGAGCAATTGTACTGCCTTGTCTATAGATAAAAACTAAACTTTTTGCTATGCAATCTTTTCGGTGTTAGCGATGACTGGCCAGTGTGGGAATTTTATTTTTTATTGGAGGTGCGACATTTCTTTGTTTAAAAATATATGATTTTGATTTTGGAACTCTCGCTGAGCGGAGAGAATTTTCTATTTGTTGGTATGGTATAGACGATTGGTTCCCATAGCTGATGACGTCATGTGAATGATTTGGGATTGGTACTTGTTACACGCCAATCTATTTCTATTTGGTTACTTAGTATTTTCCATACATACATATAATCACGCATTTATCCTTAATGGGGTAGGCAGAGCGTAAACAACCTAATCAAAAGTCGTCCCACCACGTCTAAGAAAGTATTGAGGGTTATTTAAGATAGATTTGTAGGTATATTGCTGTAGTGACAGGTTGACAGCCCATCGCCTAAATTACAATATACTGAAACCCTCAGATCCTTTACCTGGTTTTCACAGCATGCTCGAGAGGAAATGCAGCTGGCACATTCTATGTTTTTCTCTCGCTCCCAGGCCAGCAAGGAAGATAATTCAGGATTATAATCAGCTGTTACATATTTTTGAGAATTTTAGAACTCACAATGCTATTTTATTTCATATAATATGAAAGAAAGAAAATAATAAATTAGTTTCTGGCAGGCTTCGAATCTGCGTCTCTGGAATGTCGGTCTATCACTCTACCAACTGAGCTACAGAAACGGTAGAGGGAGTGACGAATTTATCATAGTGTTTCTTATACATGTGTTGTGTTGCTGTCTCTATTTTATTAGAATTTAGGAAAATGGCAACACCAAACTAAAATAAGTTAAGTTGTAGCCTCTTTAAAACGCTTACGGCTATCATCATTAAATTGTTAAACCCAGGACCTCCGGGTCGAGAGCCTATGGCTCGGACCGCTAGACCACGGAGGCGGTTAAGCGCACTGTAGCGTACGTAGTAAGTAACCGTACGATTAGGAACTACTTACTAACATTGTAAACGCGTGAACGTGCTGAAACGCGCTTTGGGCGTGCGGTATTTACTCGTTCTCGCACGTAATGATCATTACGCCCGGGAGGAGAAGCAGCTGTAACATTCTATGTTTTCTGTCACTCCCAGTCCAGCATGAAAAAAATACAGTCATTATAAGCATTTTAATTTTAATGAAAATAGGTACAATAATAATGATTAGCACATAAAATAATAATATTACTTTTAATATTTTCTCTACAAAAAAATAATTCTCCTACTTATTGTCCTAGAGTGCAAAGTATTAATTTTAAAGATAAGCATATTGTATTATAGTGGAAAAAAATATTTTTAAAATATGTTCCGTCATTATTAAAGCATAAGATACATACATACATATACATATAATCACGCCTTTATCCCTAATGGGGTAGGCAGAGCGTAATCGATCTAAACAAAGGTCATTCCGCCACGTCTGACAAAGTTTTGAGGGTAATTTAAGATATTTTTGTAGGTATAAAAATGAAGATATGAAAAATTTGTTAATAACACTAGGTATAAGTCAATACAAATAACAAAACAAGTAAAAGGGAATATTATCAGACTGGTAGTACTACAATAATATCATTAAAAAATTACAAATAACATAACAATTTCATCTAATCATTGTAAAAATAATATAAAGTAATTAGGGCTTAATTGCTTCCATGCTGGCCTGGGAGCGAAAGAAAAACATAGAATGTGCCAGCTGCATTTCGTCTCGGGCATGCTGTAAAAACCAGCTAAGGGATCCGAGGGTTTCAGTATATTGCAATTTAGGCGATGGGCTGACAACCTGTCACTACAGCAATATACCTACAAATCAACCTTAGATAACCCTTAAAACTTTGTCAGACGTGGCGGAGCGTCCTTTGTTTGGGTCGTTTACGCTCTGCCTACCCCATTAGGGATAAAGGCGTGATTATATGTATGTATGTAATTAGGGAAAACCATTAATATGTCATAAATTTAATTCCAATTAGAAAAAATCGTCATAGTCGTGAAACAGTTTTGCAAGTAGCCATTTTTTGAGCTTGTTTTTAAACATATGCAAGGAAACTGCATGACGCACGTCGTCCGGTAACCGATAAACCGTATATTGTCCGGTAAACGGTATATTGTTGTAGTGACAGGTTGTCAGCCCATCGCCTAAATTACAATGTACAGAAACCCTCGGATCCTTCCTCCTCCTCCTCATCGGGTAATGCAGCTGGCACATTCTGTGTTTTTCTCTCGCTCCTAGGCCAGCATGGAATAATCTATTTGCCACTTTAAGATTTAAAGCATTAGAAAGGTACAGATCTCTTCTCCGGTTTTTGATTTATAGTTGGTGGTTTTATGCGTTATCTGTCATATGATATGGCGGATAAAATTGATAGAAATACTGGAGAAACGTGCAAAAGCACGGCAAAATCTAGCGGACATAGTGTAAAACCATAGAGTATTAATCGCCTTTTTTTTCAATTTTATTATTCAGAAAGCGACAGGTAGATTTAAATTTTAGTTTTAGCCGGTGGTATCTAGAACTGAGCCCAATATATATTTCCCCAGCCAAACTATTCCCCGATGTGCAGTATTCACGGCCCTCACTGGCGCGCTACATTGTATCGCGAACGTGCCTACACCGCGCAGTATTTACGCGTTCCTTCACGTTCCGCCGGTCGCGGGTTCGATTACCGTACATTGTTAGTGGGTGACACATCGTTAGGGCGTAGTTTATGATGAGTAGCTACTTTAGCGGCCCGCCCCGTTAATAACACGCCTTTACCTCTAATAGGGTAGGCAGAGCGTCAACTACCTAAACAAAGGTAAAAACAGAAGTGGGTAATTCATCGCTAGTATATTATTATGAGTAGCTAGTGTAGCGGCCCGCCCCGTTTTACACGCCTTTACCCCTAATGGGGTAGACAGAGCGTCAACTAAAGTTCGTTCCGCCACGTTTGACAAGTTATGAAGGTAATTTCAGATAGTTTTGTATATTGCTGCAGTGACAGGTTGTCAGCCCATAGCATTTTCGGGGACGGCGGCCAATCTCCTAGACATCATCCAACTGCCGCAGGACTATTTTTAGTGCCCAAGTTATATATTCATATAGTCACGCCTTTATCCCTAATGGGCTAGGCATAGCCTAAACGTCCTTAACGAAGGTCGTTCCGCCAAATCAGACAAAGCTTTGAGGGTTATTTAAGATAAATTTGTAGGTATATTGCTGTAGTGACAGGATGTCAGCCCATCGCCTAAATGGCAATATACTGACACCCTCGGATCCCTTAGCTGGTTTTTACAGCATGCCCGGGAGGAAATGCAGCTGGCACATTCTATGTTTTTTTTTCGCTCCTAGTTCAGTGTCCAAGTAATTGTGAAACACACAGGTGCACTCTCTATTCCTTCAATCTCTTATTCTGATGGGACAGATTGACTGACACGACCAGAGAGAAATCAGGCGCAGGACCGACTATTCACATGCCCATCCGACAGCATGGATCATCTTACTTTTCTGACAATCAGGGTGATCATCTGCAATTTACTAACCGAACTAGAAACAACAACACAAATTCGTTTCCCCCACCGGAATCGAACCCGGGACCTCCGGGACGTAAGCCCATAGCTCAGACCACTAGATCACGGAACTCATTGTACCAATCACGTAAATCACACTATAACGTAAAATCACACCTATTCCGTCCGAAATTTCGAAAATTCCTTCATCGCCGTATAAAATCCTTCCTTAATGGCGAATTCGTGCCTTCATAATGCATTCCGCTGCTTCGAAAACTATAAAAACAAATATAGTTCTAAACACAACAAATAGAAAGAAAAAAAGCACCAAAAAGGCCGATTTGCGTCTGCGCACGTACATTAGACAAATCTTAATAGATCGTTTTCGTGCGTGATGTTTAGGAGAGATTTTTTATGTTTTATTTCCTACTAGCGACCCGCCCCGGCTTGTTGTGTTCTCTACTATATTATGTATGTATTATACATATAAACCTTCCTCTTGAATCACTCTATCCGTTAAAAGAAACCGCATCAAAATCCGTTGCGCAGTTTTAAAGATCTAAGCATATATAGGGACAGAGAAAGCGACTTTGTTTTATACTATGAAGTGATGAAATTACCATAAGAAATACATACATATAGTCACGCCTTTATCCTTAATGGGGTAGGCAGAGTTAAACGACCTAAACATAAGTTGTTCCGCCACGTCTGACAAAGTGTTGAGGGTTATTTAAGATAGATTTGTAGGTATATTGCTGTAGTGACAGGTTGTCAACCCATCACGTAAATTACAATATACAGAAACCCTCGAATCCCTTAGTTTTACAGCATGCCCGGAAAGAAATGCAGCTGGCGCATTCTATGTTTTTCTCTCGCTCCCACTCCAGCATGGAAGAAGCATGTCGCTTTATCTTTCCTAACGTAATCTTTTGCAACCAAAACACATTAAAAAACGTTCCATTTTTGAACACTCGACAATAATTTATTATTCTTTTCTTAATCCAGCCAGCAAAAACAGCCAGATGTCCCGCGCGTTTCCACCACAGATTATGAAACTTATGATCGTTCGCGCCCTAGTCGTTTTAAGTATGGCAATGGTGCGGATTCGGTTAGCACACGACTTAACTAAAATAAGATACTATAATATAAGCTACAAGTTTAAAAAAAAACATTTATTGATGCCGATCTTGTTGCTACTTAACTAAGTAATTTTAGTTTAGTACTATATCAATTTATTATTTTTGTATCCTTTTTAAATTTTACTACAATAAAGGCTTAAATACTACAGCTGATTATTAATCTGTCAAAGTGACAGGTATGAACTCTGAACTTAACTATTTTATACACAAAAATAATATCTAAGATGGTTGGCTGTGACAGATGCGTTTTGTTTACCTTAGAAATTGCATATGCCACAGCTTCTCACCATCTTACAGTTTTTCGAGTGTAAGTAGTTTAGTTTGTACATGTCTGAATTGACACCTATGTCGTATTTCGTGCCGATTGCAGAGTTATGGGTTTGGGCTTACGCTACACGCTAATCCAGTGTAAGCTTTGTAAATATGCTACTTGTGAGAGCTAGGGGAAGTACCTATTTGAATATGGAATGGATTCCGGTATGAGTGTGTGAATGACAATTACTTGAGTAAATAAAAAAAAATACGAACATCTAGAGGGGAAGCTAATATAAATATGTAGTGGGCTTGATTCTAGATACCACCAGCTAAAACGAAAATTTACACACTTACACTCACACTTACACTGTACACACTTGAGTGTGTACAGCCACACATAGCCCCCACTAGGATGCCCTGTATCGGGGTGCCATGGACATACACAGAAACAAACACAAAGAACACCCAGACCCAGAAACAGATATTTAAACTCATCATTCAAATGTCTGCCCCGGCCGAGAATCGAACCCGGGACCTTCTGCGTAGCAGTCAGGTACACTGCCAACTAGGTTGCGCGGGTCGTCAAATTAAAATCTACCTGTCACTTTCAAACTAATAAAATTGAAAAAGGACAGACGATTTAAACTCTATGGTTTTACACTTTGTCCGCTAGATTTTTTACAGTAATTCTGTCAATTTTATCCGCTATATCATATGACGGCGGATAAAAATGATAGATAACGCATAAAACCACCGACTATAAATCAAAAACCGGAGAGAATAGATCCTCCTGTCCTTTTCAAATGTTTTGAGTCTGAAAGTGACAAATAGATTTTAAGTTTAGGTTTAGCCGGTTGAATCTAGAATTAAGCCCAGTATTGTCTTTAGTCATCATCTTTCTAGCCTTATCCCGTATCTCACGGGGTCGGATTTCTAATCTAGGGGATTGAACGAGGGTACTGGTTTTTACACAGAGCGACTGCCATCTGACCTCCGCAACCCAGAAGGGAAACCAGACTCAATCCTAGATTAGGTCAGAGTTTGCAAGCCGCCGATGCTTAGCACTGGCCTCTGATATGGCTTAACGACTAATATCTACGGTATTAAACGATACGTGCCTTCCGAAGCACGGAAAAAGCCCCTAATAAACGTACATATGAAATTCGAAAACCGAAAAACACATTGGTACGTGGTGGGATTCGAACCACGACCTCCCAGCTCAGGAGGCAGCGGCCCTATCCACTACACCATCGGGCTCAATAAGAGGAGATTCTACACTGTGCCTATATTAGTAAATACTGAATAGTGTACTTTTCCCTTCTTCAAATCGCATTCGATTGCAACAATTTTAGGAAAATAATCTCTTCTTCTTCTGTCGAGTGGGTATCGAGTCTATCGACCCGATGAACCCTGGTGTCAGAGTTTTTAACCGCCTAGTAGTACAACTATCAGGCCTCTGACATGGTTTGAGTAACGACCACTATCAAAGACAGCGACCGGGACCGACGGCTTAACGTGCCCTCAGAAGCACGAAAGCGGTTGCAATTTGACGGGTGGGTTAAGTAGAGCGTTTGTATGAAAAACTGCTCACGAAGTAAAGTCTTAATTACATAACAAAACATAACATAAAAATACTTTATTGCACGTAAGAACACAAATCATACAACACAACAGATAACAACAAAAAACAAGTACAACATAGGCGGCCTTATTGCTAAGGTAGCAATTTCTTCCAGGCAACCTTTGGGTCAAAGAAAAATGCGTAGCGGTAAGCGGCCAATTACGCCAGGTACCGTTAAGTTATTTTTTTATTTCATTACTATCGACCCGCCCCGGCTTCGCACGGAAATCATCAGTGTTTCTCTACTATATTATGCATGTATTATACATATAAACCTTCCTCTTGAATCACTCTATCCATTAAAAGAAACCGCATCAAAATCCGTTGCGTAGTTTCAAAGATTTATGCATACATAGGGATATAGGGACAGAGAAAGCGACTTTGTTTTATACTATGTAGTGAAATAAAAAAATACCCTCCAGAAATCACTTCCACTTAGACGAAGGGCTAAGGATGATGAATCCCTTTTTCCTGTGATTTACTTTTGTTTGTGCACCTTTGCGAAGGGATGAGCGTTCATCACAGAAATGCTACGAGGGAGAAACAAATGTCTGAACTACTACATAAAATCATAAAATCACGCCTTTATCCCTTACGGGGTAGACAGAGCGTTAAACGCCTCGTAAATTCATCACAGAAATGCTACGAGGGAGTGACAAATGTTTAATACTAGCCTTAGACAGTTCACACTGGGAAGCGACGCGACGCGGCGCAGTCTGACACAGACTGTCATTTTGTTACCACGAAGTACTTTGGTACAATACAACTATGCAAAAAAAAATAGGATGGTAGTTGTGACAGATGCAATTTCTATTTTAATTTAACATACATACATATAATCACGCCTTTTTACCTAATGGGGTAGGCCGAGCGTAAAAGATCTAAACAAAGGTCGTCCCGCCACGTCTGACAAAGTTTTGAGGGTTATTTATGATAGATTTGTAGGTATATTGCTGTCAGCCTAAAACCTAAATTGCAATATAGTAAATTTATGATGCCACAAAAAATGCTGTCGCGCGGCAGAGTACTGATCAAAATATATTTGAACCATAGACACGACAGAAGAAGAAGAAACCCTCGGATCCCATTATCTGGTTTTTACAGCATACCCAGTAGGAAATACAGTTGGCACATTCTATGTTTTTCTCTCGCCCCCAGTCCAGCATGGAAGTAACAGTTTTTCTTGCTTCTACATACATACATACATACATAAAATCACGCCTTTATCCCTTACGGGGTAGGCAGAGCGTAAAACGCCTCCTAAAAGGCGCTTTCGCCACGTCTGACAAAAATTGAGAGCAATTTTAGATTGTAATATGTATTGCTTTAGTGACAGGTTGTCAGCCCATCGCCTAAATTACAATACACTGTAACCCTCGAGTCCCTTTTGCTGACTTCTACAGCATGCCCGGGAGGAAGGGCAGCTGGAACATTCTATGTTTTTCTATCTCTCCCAGTCCAGCATGGAAGAATTTCTTGCTTCTGTACTTTTAATACCTGTCTGTCCTATATGGGAATGCTTAGCAACCAAAAGCCCTTAACAAATGATACCTTTTAAGGCGTCCTTCTTCTTCCCACATAACCACACTGGCCACGATTCGGAGTAAACGAGATTTAAGTAAATTAAAACCATACCTTGTTCTTCCATGCTGGACTGAGCGAGAGAAAAAACATAGAATATGCCAGCTGCATTTCCTCCCGGGCATGCTGTAAAAACCAGCTAAGGGATCCAAGGGTTTCAGAAAATTGCAAATTAGGCGATGGGCTGACTACCTGTCACTACAGCAATATACCTACAAATCTATCTTAAATAACCCTCAAAACTTGTCAGACGTGGCGGAATGATCTTTGGGTCGTTTAGGCTCTGCCTGTCCCATTAGAAATAAAGGCGTAATTTTGTGTATGTGTCCTTTTCTGTTCGCTCAAAACGGAAACGGGTTTTTTTTTTATTTTAGTTAAATCTTGTTACCGCCGAATCTTGGTCACTATCCACACACAAACGCCCAAAAAAGGAGGTCCACACATCTCAATAGCCCGCTGCTCCAAATAAGAGTAAAAAACTCACCATTCCTGGAATCTGGCGGCCATTTTGGATATTTGAATAAAGAACGGCTACCGCGCGCGCTGTTTACGAAGTAAATAAAGCTATTTAACTTTTTTATTGGCTCAAAACTGGTTGGTTCTGGCGTTTTGTTTACGAAGCCCGTTTTAAAGAAGACTTTGGGGTTGACCTGGTTAAGGGCCTGATCATAATTTTATCCATATCTATACTTAATATTGTATGAGCCCGATGGTGTAGTGGATAAGGCCGCTGCCTCCTAAGCGGGAGGTCGTGGTTCGAATCCCACCACGTACCAATGTGTTTTTCGGTTTTCGAATTTCATATCTACGTTTATAGGGCGCTTTTTCCGCCGTGCTTCGGAAGGCACGTTAAGCTGTTGGTCCCGGTTTATATCGTTTAATACCGTAGATTTTACTCGTTAAGCCATATCAGAGGCCAGTGCTCAGCATTGGCGGCTTGAAAACTCTGACCTAATCTAGGATTGGGTCTGCATACCCTTCTAGGTTTCGGAGGTCAGATGGCAGTCGCTCTGTGTAAAAACCAGTACCCTCATTCAATCCCCTAGATTAGGTAGCCGACCCCGTGAGATACGGGATAAGGCTAGGGAGATGATGATGATCTATACTTAATATTCTAAAGTTCACGTCTAAACGACTGTATTCAAAATCAACTTTTAGTCGTTTCGCGTTTCCGTGATGATTCCGCCAGTGTTAAGTTTGTAGGGCCTTTTAAGTAGGTCTATTACAATGTTTTTAAGGATAGGTATCTTCCTTCCATGCTGGACTGGGAGCGAGAGAAAAACATAGAATGTGCCAGCTGCATTTCCATGCATGCATTGGCATGCTGTAAAATCCAGCCAAGGGATTCGAGGGTTTCTGTATATTGCAATTTAGGCGATGGGCTGACAACCTGTCACTACAGCGATATACTTACAAATCCATCTGGAATAACCCTCAAAACTATGTCAGACGTGGCGGAACGACCTTTGTTTAGGTCGTTTACGCTCTGCCTACCCCATTAGGGATAAAGGCGTGATTATATGTATGTATGTATGTATGTAATTTAGGCGATGGGCTGACAACCTGTCACTACAGCAATATACCTAAAATTCTATCTTAAATAACCCTCAAAACTTTGTCAGTCGTGGCGGGACGACCTTTGTTTAGGTCGTTTACGCTCTGCCTACCCCATTAGGGATAAAGGCGTGATTATATGTATGTATGTATCTGTGTGAGAACAAGGGTAAGAAGGATGAGGTAAAAATCATTGGTGTTTTATAAAAAAGGCCAAAACGCCATTTTAGGTTTTTTACATGAAGCAACTTCTACGTTTTAGTTATTTACTGCTCAATTATTTACTGATTATACGAATCGGAATAAAAACAAGCCCAAAATTTTACAATGATTGATTTCACAAATCCCTAACGAAAATTTAAAATGGCGTTTTAGCCCTTTTTACAAAACACCGACGATTTATTAGGTAGAATCACATTAAAAAACTATTTAATTTCAATTTTAATTTAGGCGATGGGCTGACAACCTGTCACTACAGCAATACAAATCATTACAATCTAAAATTTGCCCTCAATTTTTGTCAGACGTGGCGAAAGCGCCTGTTACGAGGCGTTTTACGCTCTGCCTACCCCGTAAGGGATAAAGGCGTGATTTTATGTATGTATGTATGTTAATTTCAATGTTATGGTCACGAAGTTGTTATGGTACGAATGAATCATCATTAAAGCCATATTAGGAACAGAAAGATCTATGACACCAAATAGATTAAGTTTCTATGAGTCAAAAGAACATCTGTGCCTTTTGCTGATCAAAGTTTTTATTAATCTGCATTTGTAAGTATAATTTACCTCTTCGTGTACTACTAATAGCCGAATATAGTAAACCGAGTGTAAGGGACAGCGTAAAGCGATAGGGGTTGCTCAGTAAACGACACTGAACAACTTTTACAAAATGTTTTTTTTTGTAGGATTTTTAATACAAACTGTCTGATCGTGATGGTAATTTTGTATGAGAAAGTTATATGACTAATACTAAATTGAGATAAAATAAATAAAACTAAAAATAAGTATCTAAATAAATCCTCACCTGAAATTTTCATCTTGACACAATCAAAATAATAATAAAAAAAACACTAATTCACAACACAGAGACACCATGCATATCCACTTAAGAATTATTTAAAAAAGTGAAAACTTCACACACAAAAACTAAACGTCAAAATTTTAATTTGGAACGCATAAAAAAATAAAGAACACGTCTCTATGGCAACGAAAAGCGCGCGAACCACCTGTGCGCAACTGTCATCAATCATCACTTTTGTATACTAATTAAATGATGTATATTGAGGGCGAAACATTTTCCTGAGTTGCACAAAACGAACAATAATTGTGTCTTCCGCGTGCATTCAAATCAATGTCAGAGTTTAGCTGTATCAGCTTCGAACGGCCTTCGTAATGTAGCATGGCTTCGGCGAGCCCAGAAGACGTATTTTTGAATCATACTTACTTACAATCACGCCTTTATTCTTAATGGGGTGGGCAGAGCGTCAACGACCTAAACCTAAACCTTGTTGTTATTGGTCGTTCCGCCACGTCTGACAAGTTTTGAGGGTTGTTTAATTTGAGATAGAACTATATTGCTATCACTACAGGTTGTCAGACATCCTCTGCATTAAAATAAACTGTAACCCTCGAATTCCTTAGCTGGTTCTTACAGCATACCCGGGAAGGAAATGCAGCTGGCGTATTCTATGGTTTTTCTATCGCTCCCAGTCCAGCATGGATGAATTGTATTTTTAAATCACTCGAACTTAAATTCGCATGACAAATAACTAGTATGGAAATCGCATGCAAATGTCACTTTTTCGTATGCGAATTAGATTTGAATGATTCAAATTCAAAAGTACGACTTCAGTTTGATTGGCCAATTGGGCGTAAGCAACATTTAATTAAAACCAAACCATACCCGACATTTTCCGTCTTGAGCGAACAGAAAAGCATAGCAATATAGACGCACTTATTATCACTACATAGTATAAAACAAAGTCGCTTTCTCTGTCCCTATATCCCTATGTATGCATAAATCTTTAAAACTACGCAACGGATTTTGATGCGGTTTCTTTTAATGGATAGAGTGATTCAAGAGGAAGGTTTATATGTATAATACATGCATATATAGTAGAGAAACACTGATCATTTCGGGCGGGTCGCTAGTAATTTATAATAGTGGGTTTGCTTAAGTCATGCACTACCTATCAGCTGGCTCTCCTTGGCTATATTTTACAACTCAACTGAAATTACACAGATATAATAGTGTCCTCAATATTATACTATTGTTTAGTCACCATGTGCAATACTTACTTATACATATATGCAAAAATACATGCCTTATCTACTTTAGCAACACATTTGCAACTAAGAAAATTATATCTACCTGCAAGTAGCAACTACTTTACTTCCACGCTGGACTGGGAGCGAGAGACAAACATAGAATGTGCCAGCTGTATTTCCTCCCGGGCATGCTGTAAAAACCAGCTAAGGGATCCGATGGTTTCAGTATGTTGCAATTTAGGCGATGGGCTGACAACCTGTCACTACAGCTATATACTTTCAAATATATCTTAAATGACCCTCAAAATTTTGTCAGACGTGGCGGAGCGATCTTTGTTTGTGTCATAAACGCTCTGCCTACCCCGTTAGGGTTAAAGGCGTGATTATATGTATGTAAGTATGTAAGTAGCAACTATAGGTGGTAAGAGCCGTATTTGTAATCAGCTGTCATGAGTGACAGTGAGTTTGAGTTCATACATACATACATACAATCACGCCTATATCCTTAATGGGGTAGGCAGAGCTTTAACGACCTAAACAAAGGTCGTTCCGCCACGTGTGACAAAGTTTTGAAGGTTATTTAAGGTAGATTTGTATATTGCTGTAGTGACAGGTTGTCAGCCCATCGCCTAAATTACAATATACTGAAACCCTCGGATCCCTTAGTTGGCTTTTACAGCATGCCCGGGAGGAAATGCAGCTGGTACATTCTATGTTTTTCTCTCGCTCCCAGGCCAGCATGGAAAAACATGCATGAGTTTGAGTTCGTACCAGAAATGTCATTTCAGTACAAACTGGCCTGTCAAATCCATACTTAATATTGCTCTCAAGTTTGAGTTGGCATCATAACACGAAGAGTATCTACACGAAGAGTAGCAATTTCCTTATGTCCAAGACTTCCAGCTTTTTACGGCCTGCGTGGTGTAGGGGCCTAGCCCTGGGCTACCGGGTCGCTGTCTTTGATAGGTGACCGAATGATCGTCACAGAAGCTATGTCAGAGGCTTATTAGCTGTGCTATTAGGCTTAGGTGGTTTACAAACTCCGACACCAGGGTTCATCGAGTCGATTGACTCGAAACCCACATGACCAGAAGAAGCTAACTAATAGTACAGATTAGATCAGGAATCGTATTTTTCAATCACACGAATTCACATTTTTTTTTCACAAATAAAATATTCTACAGACATCAAATTCTTAGTACCATTAAACCTTAAAAAGGTTTATCTTGGCACTGCACACTCCTTCTTAATCTTAAAAACTTATTAAATTAAAAACAACATAACATGTTCATATATTCTAAAAAGAGTACATATACAAAACAGTAGTGTCGCATGCATATTATGTACATACATACATATAATCACGCCTTTATCCCTAATGGGGTAGGCAGAGCGAAAACGACCTAAACAAAGGTCGTTCCGCCACGTCTGACAAAGTTTTGAGGATTGTTTAAGATAGATTTGTAGGTATATTGCTGTAGTGACAGGTTGTCAGCCTATCGCCTAAATTACAATACACTGAAACCCTTGGATTCCTTAGCTGGTTTATGCCCGGGAGGAAATGCAGCTGGCACATTCTATGTTTTTCTCTCGCTCCCAGTCCAGCATGGAAGAAATATATTAGAAACATATTATGTACCTAATATAGAAATCGCATTCAAATGTTAACCTGTCGTACGCACATTCTAATTCGAATGATTCAAAAATATGACTCTAAGTCTCCAGGATCTAGGTATTAAGATATTGTAGGAAAGGCTGTCTAGAATAGAAAGGTCACATCTCCATAAGTTCAGCCCCTAAAGTATTGTCTCTAATCATAATATGCTAGTGTTATTATAGAGCCAAAAACCAGCTAAGGGATCCGAGGGTTTCAGTGTATTGAAATTTAGGCAATGGGCTGACAACCTGTCACTACAACAATATACCTACAAATCTATCTAAATAACCCTCAAAACTATGTCAGACGTGGCGGAACGACCTTTGTTTAGGTCGTTTACGCTCTGCCCACCCCATTAGGGATAAAGGCGTGATTATATGTATGTGTTATAGAGCTTATGTTTACCAATAAAATCAATAGAGGATTCCCGCCAAAACAATAGAGTAACGGCCGGGCGACATTTTGCTTTATCGTCGATGCGATCGCGTAATTCGGCCAGCGCTTTCCGCGGCACGTTCCAACCAGCCAGCATCGAGCCAGCCAGCAGGCGTCTTTAAGGGGCTTCCCTGGACTAAGTGGCGCCCTCATCAGTCAAAAAATCATAATTCACTGAAAGCACAGTCAATCGAAAATCCGGTAGATCAGATTGAGGTTAAAGCAATGAAGGTCATTTAGAACCTCATAAAGTTGCCACTTATAGTTTGTTATAGTAACAGATAGAAAAATTGCGAAAAACGGCCACTTTTAGCACTTTTGCTATCTTTAATTGCAGTGAACACTGAATCATTAATTTATAATGCTTAAAATAAATGTCAGTACCTATACGTCTATCTGATCTACCGGATTTTCAATTAATTGAGTTTTCAGTGAGTAATGATTTTTTAATTGATGAAGGCGCTGGCGTGCACCTGAGATCCCTTTAAATTAACGTCGCGAAAAACGAACCAACGTTTTAACAACAAACAAAAATAAGACTTTATTTAATTCTAGCAACCCGCCCCGGCTTCGCACGGAAATTATTAGTGTTTCTACATACATACATAGATACTATCACGCCTGTATCCCTAATGGGGTAGGCAGAGCGTGAACAACCCAAAAAAAGGTCGTTCCGCCACGTCTGACAAGTTTTGAGGGTTGTTTAAGATAAAACTGGATATTGCTGTAGTGACAGGTTGTCAGCCCATCGCCTAAATTACAATATACCCTCGAATCCCTTAGCTGGTTTTTACAGCATGCCCGGGAGGAGATGCAGCTGGCACATTCTACGTTATTCTGTCGCTCCCAGTCCAGCATGGAAGTAATTAGTGTTTCTCTACTATATTATGTATGTATTATACATATAAACCTTCCTCTTGAATCAATCTATCCATTAAAAGAAACTGCATCAAAATCCGTTGCGTAGTTTCAAAGATTTATGCATACATAGGGATATAGGGACAGAGAAAGCGACTTTATAGTATAAACTATGTAGTGATCATAAAAATTTACAATTACAATGACTTAAACAAAACATTACATAATTTTATGCTGTAAAACCAGCTAAGGAATCCGAGGGTTTCTGTATATTGCAATTTAGGCGATAGGCTGACAAACTGTCACTACGGCAATATACCTACAAATCTATCTTAAATAACCCTCAAAACTTTGTCAGACGTGGCGGCACGACCTTTGTTTAGGTTGTTTACGCTCTGCCTATGTGTGTACGTCATTTTTGACAGTGCTTCTAAACCAGCATACTAGATACTAATGAAGATTGCAAAGTCAACGAAACTGAACAACTTTACCAGAGAATTCTTCCAGGAAATGAAAAACGATATTTCTCAAGCAATTTTATTTTTATTTCCTGAAGGAATTACCTGGTACTGTTGTATAATTTCATTGACTGAGCAACCCTATCAGATTCTGGTAAGCTGTCCCTTACAGTATGCAGAGCCCTTTTGTATGTTCATTTCAAGCCTTGTCGCATAGAACATTCAATGAATCAACCTTTTTAGTTGAATACAATCCATTTCGATTGTACTATACATCGGATTATGTCATAAATATATGTATGTTGTAAAGACTTCAGTATTTAAGAGGAGGCAGATGTTTGGAGATTGATTGATGACTTTTGGGTGGGTGGGATTAGTAAACGAAACACCCATAATATTAGGCTGGGAGCTAGAGAAAAACATAGAATGTGCCAGCTGCATTTCCTCCCGGGCATGCTGTAAAAATCAGCTAAGGGATCCGAGGGTTTCTGTGTGTCTCTACAGCAATATACTTTCAAATCTATCTTAAATATCCCTCAAAATTTTGTCAGACGTGGCGGAACGTCCATTGAATAAGTCGTTTACGCTCTGCCTACCCCATTAGGGATAAGGGCGTGATTATATGTATGTATGTATAGATGGTAGATATTGACGGAAAATAGAGCATTGGCGGCTTGAAAACTCTGACCTAATCTAGGATTGGGTCTGGTTTCCCTTCTCCTTTAATCACCTAGATTAGGTAGCCGACCCCGTAGAATACGGGATAAGGATAGGGAGATCATGATTGACTGAAAACAGAGCAGCTTAATATGATAGTATATATTTAATATTTTTGTCGTTATATTTAAAATGCTTCCATGATGGATTGGGAGCGAAAGAAATACATAGAATGTTCCATCTGCATCTCCCCTCGTGCCTGCTGTAAAAAACAGCTAAGGGATTCGAGGATTTCTGTATATTGCAATTCAGGCGATTGGCTGACAACCTGTCACTACAGAAAGGTACAAATCTATCTTAAATAACCCTTAAAACTTTGTCAGACGTGGCGGAACGATCTGTTTTTGGGTCGTTTACGCTCTGCCTACCCCATTAGAGTTAAAGGCGTGATTATATGCATGTATGTATGGATTCGAAGGTTCTAGTATATGCATTGTAATTTAGGCGACAGGCTCACACAACCTCCCACTACAGCAATCTCAAAACTGGTCAAGACGGGGAAAAACTACCTTTATGCTTGTCGTTTACGCTCTGCCTGCCCCATTAGAGATAAAGGCATGAAATATGTATGTATTGGGTGGTATTGACGGAAACTAGAGAAACTAATTTAATATTTTTTTTATTTCATATAAATAAATAACATACATACATACATAAAATCACGCCTTTATCCCTTACGGGGTAGGCAGAGCGTAAAACGCCTCCTAAAAGGCGCTTTCGCCACGTCTGACATAAATTGGGGGCAATTTTAGATTGTAATGTGTATTGCTATAGTGACAGGTTGTCGCCTAAATTACAATACACTATAACCCTCGAGTCCCTTTTGCTGACTTCAACAGCATGCCCGGGAGGATGGGCAGCTGGAACATTCTATGTTTTTCTTTCTCTCCCAGTCCAGCATGGAACTAATTTAATATTTTTTTTATTTCATATAAATAAATAAAATAAAACATTATCATAAAAATAAGCAACTGCAGGTTTCACAACATAAAATGTCTATTGCACATCACTTTATTGATGTTTAACGCCTGAATATATAATAAAATTATAGTTTACTTACTTCGGTCGTCAAAACGCAATAAAGATGGCGGCACAAAAGGCAACCTTCGGCTTGGACGTGCGGCTGAATATCGTTGTGCCTTTGCCTGCGTGCCGCTTGTCTTCGAAAACTGGTACTGTCAGTTTGTGACACTTGCATTTTATTGAACCAATATATCTTCTTTATTGCATTAAAATACAAGAAATGAAGTGTACAGAAAGGTATGCAACGGCGAATTTATCTCTATGAAGAGATCTCTTCCAGCTAACCCACTGGCAGTCAATCAATCAGAAGTTTCAAAGTTTTTTTTTCTCTTTCCTACCCCATCGTGTAATATCTTCATTTACGTGATGTTGGCGGAATTGTGATAACACAAAAGCCATATAACCTAAGAATTGAATTGAATTTAAGTTTTAAACTGACCTCCGTGGTCTAGTGGTATGAGCCATGGGTTCCCGATTCGGAGGCCGTGGTATCGATTCCACGAAACTGATATTGATACACGAAATTGATATTAGTTTAATTTATCTGAATCACCTGATGTCTGTAAGAAAAAGGATTCCGTGCTTTGGAGGGCACGCACGGACTTTCTTTGATAGTGATCGCTTCACAAACCATGTCAGAGGCCTATTAGCTGTGTTAGTGGGCGAAAATTCTGATACTAGGGTTTATCGGGTCGATTAACTCGAAACTCACAATGGTTTAAAACATTCACTTAATTTACATACATACAATCACGCCTTTATTCCTAATGGGGTAGGCAGAGCGTACACGACCTAAACAAAGGGCGTTCCGCCACGTCTGACAAAGAGGGTTGTTTAAGATAGATTTGTAGGTTAAATTGCAATATACAGAAACCCTCGGAGCCCTTAGCTGGTTTTTACAGCATTCCCGGGAGGAAATGCAGCTGGCACGTTCTATGTTTTTCTCTCGCTCCCAGTCCAGCATGGAAGTATCTCACTGTCACTTAATTTAAAATGACTTTAACGATGAGTCACACAAATCGGCCATCTTTATTGCAATAACCGCCGCGTACAGGCGTCCCGCTGTTCCGTTCCATCCAGCCAACAATAATTAGAATTTTAGAATGAGAATAGAATGAGACTTCATTCATTGACTCCATTGACAATGTTGTTGCGTGGGAACGTGAAATGGAACGGTGACTACACGAGCCCTTTTGTATTTAGCACGTTTGGCAGTTTACCGCTTTATGTTGAATTTCTTCCCACATTTTTCGGGGTAAGGGACAGCGTATCGAAAACTGCCATCAGTTGCTCAGTAAACCAAAACTGAACAACATTCAGTAGGAAATTCTTTTAGGAAATTAAAAAAAATATGCTTTTCCATTCATCCAAATTGTCTGTTCTAGGTATTCATTTTGTATGAGGAAGACTCATTTTTTATATTCTGAGTCTTGACAGAATTTCCTGGTAAAAGTTGTTCAGTTGACTGAGCGCCCCCATCAGTTTTCAGTACGCTGTCCTCTACACAGGAGTAGGTCTAAAAGAAAAACAAAAAATGGACCTTTCATCAAAATGATCTCAAAATGGTGTCGTGTCGCTTGAGTCATTTTGTAACGCAGCTGCAGGTCCAAAATCTTTTTTTTTTATTTCGGGGAAAAAATCCTAAAGTTGCCTTTTATTGATGTACCTTATAAATACAAAGTATTTGGTATATTCTTCCATGCTGGCCTGGGAGCGAGAGAAAAACATAGAATGTGTCAGCTGCATTTCCTCCCGGGCATGCTGTAAAAGTCAGTTAAGGGATCCGAGGGTTTCAGTGTATTGTAATTTAGGCGATGGGCTGACAGCCTGTCGGCTCTTGTTTAGGTCGTTTACGCTCTGCCTAACCCATTAGGGATAAAGGCGTGATTATATGTATGTATTTGATATTTTAGATACCCTCAGTTCCACCATCGGCATTGATTCTCACAGCGGAGGGGGAGAGGCGGGGGGCGTGGTACGCTAAGCCCCGCCCACCGCAATGATACCGCGAAGATACGCGCGCAAAAATAGCAGCGCCATATTTAAATAATTTTGAATTTAGAACTCATCGCGGAATTTATCGCGTTTTATTCTGGAAAATGTGTTAGTATGATGGTGCAATAACTCTTTAATATAGACCGTAAAAACAACAAGGGATCCGAGGGTTTCAGTATATTGTAATTTAGGCGATGGGCTGACAACCTGTCACTACAGCAATATACCTAGAATTCTATCTTAAATAACCCTCAAAACTTTGTCAGACATGGCGGGACGACCTTTGTTTCATTTTTGTTTCTCTCTAAATGTTACTAACATAGTGTTAAGTCAATATTACTAACATTCTATGGACTCTGTCTGAAAATAAAAGATTTTTATTTTTATTTTTTTTGTTTGGGTCATTTGCGCTCTGCGTACCCCATTAGGGATAAAGGCGTGATTATATTTATGAATTTAGAACTCATCGCGCAATTCATCGCGGTTTTATCTGGAAAATGTGTTATGTATGATGGTGCAATAATATCTTTAATAGAGACCGTAAAAACAACAAAATAAAATATGTGTATTTGCGCTCTGCCTACCCCATTAGGGATACAGGCGTGATAGTATGTATGTAAAATATGTGTAAAACCTAAACTTGCATTTTTTTTTATCTAGCACCTTGCACCATAAGATAATAGTACCTAACCTACTGTAATAATAAGTTTTCTTTTGTGACTGATCTGATAGTGTTAAATCCAAATAAAAAAATGTTCATAGGAACTTAAAATTAAAATCACGTTTGTACCAAATTTAACCAAATTTAACCTTTTTAGCGTGATTTAATTTAGTTCCAGATTTTACAGGGTTTTTCATCATTTAATACAAATACTATGGTCGGATTGAATCGCTTGTTGGCTCGTATTAGAGCGTCAAATCAAACCCAAGTACTTTCCTATTTCGGACCAGTTGCACACTCCACGAAACGAAATATTTCTTACATTGGGCGTTTTCGACTAAACGGCACGGTGACGGCAAGAAATAATCTATGAAAATCAGTAAAATTACATACCTACATACATACATAAATCACGCCTTTATCCCTTAAGGGGTAGGCAGAGCATTTAACGCCTCGTAAAAGGCGCTTTCGCCACGTCTGACAAAGGTTTAAAATAATAATAATAATAATTTTAGATTGTAATATGTATTGCTATAGTGACAGATTGTCAACCCATCGCCTAAATTACAATACACTGTAACCCTCGAGTCCTTTTTGCTGACTTCTACAGCATGCCCGGGAGGAAGGGCAGCTGGAACATTCTATGTTTTTCTATCTCTCCCAGTCCAGCATGGAAGGTTATAGGATTTTTTGTTAGCTGAACCTAAATAAAAACAATATTTGATAAAAATGATGTCGTCCTCAAAACTGTCCCATACTCCAAAGGCCCCAAATACAATTTCACTGGATCAATATCCCGGGTGTAAGGGACAGCGTCCCGCAAACTGATAGGGGTTGCTCAGTCAACGAAACTAACCAACGTTCACCAGGAAATTATTTCAGGAGGTGAAAAAAAAATTACCTCCACCTCGATCCGACAATTTGTAAAATAAAAGCAAATTCTTTTTTTCACTTCCTGATAAAAAAAACCTGCTGATAGTTGTTCAGTTTCGTTGACTGAGCAACCCGCTAGGAACAATTTCAACAACATTCACTAAAATTCTTTTAGGAAATGAAAAATTATGCTTTTCCATTCATCCAAATTATCTGTTCTAGTTTGTCATTTTGTATGAGGAAGAGAGTCCTGCTCCTGACAATACATACATACATACATACATATAATCACGCCTTTATCCCAAATGGGGTAGGCAGAGCGTACACGACCTAAACAAAGGTCGTTCCGCCACGTCTGACAAAGTTTCGAGGGTTGTTTAAGATAGATTTGTAGGTATATTGCTGTAGTGACAGGTTGTCAGCCTATCGCCTAAAATGCAATATACTAAAACCCTCGGATCCCTTAGCTGGTTTTTACAGCATGCCCGGGAGGAAATGCAGCTGGTACATTCTATGTTTTTCTCTCGCTACCAGTCCAGCATGGAAGTAACAGAATTGTGACAGAATTTCCTGGTAAAAGTTGTTCAGTTGACTGAGCAGCCCCTATCAGTTTGCGGGACGCTGTCCCTTACACCCCGTGGATCACCTCAATGGATCCGTGCGTGGTACAAATGTTTTGGTTATAAATCCTACTTATTTTAGCGGATTAGTACCAGGGGTGCATAAAATATAGTATTCTAGTGGTCTGAGAAATGGGCTCCCGATCCCGAGGTTCTGGGTTCGATTCCCAGGCCCTCCTGGGAATTTGTCGATTCAACACTTTTGAGATTTTCCCCAGTTTGGTTAGGACAATGCAGGCCGGTGATTAGTAAGTACCGGCTGTATATTTGATTCTCTCGAATCGAAATGCAAAAAATGCGAATTTCGATCAAGTGAATCAAGTGATTAAAAAAAAACGGTTTGCTTTCCCAACGATCTCAATTCCCTCCATGCTGCACTGGGACCGAGGGAAAAACATAGAATGTGCCAGCTGCATTTCCTCCCGGTCATGTTGTAGAAACCAGCTAAGGGATCCGACTGTTGTAGTGTTCTGTAATTTAGGCGATTGACAATCTGTCACTACATCAATATGCCAACAAATCTATTTTAAATAACCCTCAAAACTTGGTCAGACGTGGCGGAACGACCTTCGTTTACGCTCTGCCTACCCCATAAAGGCGTGATTATATGTATCACTACATAGTACAAAACAAAGTCGCTTTCTCTGTCCCTATATCCCTATGTATGCATAAATCTTTAAAACTACGCAACAGATTTTGATTCGGTTTCTTGTAATGGATAGAGTAATTCAAGAGGAAGGTTTATATGTATAATACATACATAATATAGTAGAGGAACACTGATAATTTCCGTGCGAAGCCGGAGCGGGTCGCTAGTGTATGTATAAAACAGTCATTTCAATTTTCTAGCACACACAGTGACCTAAAAACCTCAAAATAATGACCTCGATAAGCAAAGAATGAGTCAGAATTCAAATAACGCTGTCAGAAGACAATATTGTGTTTCGCTTACGACACATTTGTTTGCTTATGTCATACATACTTCCATGCTGGACTGGGAGCGAGAGAAAAACATAGAATGTGCCAGCTGCATTTCCTCGCAGGCATGCTATAAAAACCAGCTAAGGGATCTGAGGGATTCAGTATATTGTAACTTAGGCGATGGGCTGACAACCTGTCACTACAGCAATGTAACTATAACATACATACATATATTCACGCCTATATCGCTAATGGGGTAGGCAGAGCGTAAACGACCTAAACAAAGGTCTTAACTATAAATCTACCCTAAATAACCCTCAAAACTTTGTCAGACGTGGCGGAACGACCTTTGTCGTTTACGCTCTGCCTACCCCATTAGGGATAAAGGCGTGATTATATGTATGTATGTATGTCATCTCCCTGAAGTCTATGGACCTGAAGAACCCTGGTGTCAGAGTTTTAAAACCGCCTAATAGCACAACTATCAGGCCTCTGACAGGGTTTGAGTAACGACCACTATCAAAGATAGCGACTGGGACCGACGGCTTAACGTGCCTTCCGAAACACGAAATCTTTTTCTTTTCGGACAATCAGGTGATTCAGCCTGCAATGTCCTTACCAAACTGGGGAAAATTTTACAAAGTGATAAATTCTCAAATATCAACTTTGGGTTTCTTTCCCCCGTGGGAATCGAATCCGGGACCTCCGGATCGGGAGTCCATGGAACTAGCCACAGAGGCAGTTATGACTGACAGCGAGTTTGAGTTCATATCAGAAATGTCATTTCAGTACAAACTGGCCTGTCAAATCCATACTTAAGATTGCTCTCAAGTTTGATGTCGCTTCATAAATACGAGCCTTAGAGCCGTATTTATAAGATAAGATAAGATAATCGTTTATTGACCATTAAACAGGGTACGTAGAAAGATGGTCAGTTATCTATAAAAATATAAGTCCTCCTGTTTAGTCATTACAAATAGCATGCAAATTGAGAAGAGAATAAAAATAAATTAAATTACTTGAAAATTTATAAATCACATTATCTAAACCATGTACAATCTTAATCAATCTATTTAGTTCTAACATTAGCTCAATTTAGAAAAATAATCAGCTCTCATGAGTGAGAGAGAGTTTGAGTTCGTATCAGAAATGTAATTTCAGTACAAACTGGCCTGTCAAATCCATACTTAAGATTGCTCTCAAGTTTGATGTCGCTTCATAAATACGAGCCTTAGAGCCGTATTTATAATCAGCTCTCATGAGTGAGAGCGAGTTTGAGTTCGTATCAGAATTGTCATTTCAGTACAAACTGGCCTGTCAAATCCATACTTAATATTGCTTTTAAGTTTGATATCGCTTCATAAATAGGCTCGTATTTATGTCGGGACCCATTCGTAACACCACTTAATTTAACGTAACTGTCCATAGATCTTGAAGTGACAGAATTATAATAAGTTTGTACCTCTATTCTTCCATGCTGGACTGGGAGCGAGAGAAAAACATAGAATGGGCCAGCTGCTTTTCCTCCTGGACATGCTGTAAAAACCAGCCAATCCAACCCGAGATTCAAGGGTTTCAGTATATTGCAATTTAGGCGATGGGCTGACAACCTGTCACTGCAGCAATATACCTATAAATCTATCTAAAAATAACCTTCGAAACGTTGTCAGACGTGGCAGAACGACCTTTGATTAGGTCGTTTACGCTCTGCCTACCCCATTAGGGATCATCATCATCTACCTAGCCTTATCCCGTATCTCACGGGGCCGACTACCTAATCTAGGGGATTGAACGAGGGTACTGGTTTTTACACAGAGCGACTGCCATCTGACCTCCGCAACCCAGAAGGGAAACCAGACCCAATCCTAGATTAGGTCAGAGTTTTCAAGCCGCCGATGCCTAGCACTGGCCTCTGACATGGCTTAACGACTAATATCTACGGTATTAAACGATATTAACCGGGACCAACGGCTAAACGTGCCTTCCAAAGCACGGAAAAAGCGCCGAATAAACGTACATATGAAATTGATATGAAACACATTGGTACGTGGTGGGATTCGAACCACGACCTCTCGCTTAGGAGGCAGCGGCCCTATCCACTACACCATCGGGCCCATTAGGGATCAAGGCGTGATTATATGTATGTATGTTGTACCTCTATGGTCAGTACTACTGCTATCCTTTTCTATTTACTACAGACGAACTAAAAAAGGACTGCCTCTGTGGTCTAGTGGTCAGAGCCATGGGCTTACGATCCGGAGGTCCAGGGTTTGATTTCTAGGGGGGTAACACAAAGTTGATATTCATCAATATATCACTTTGTGCAGTTTTTCCCAGTTTGGTTAGGACTTTGCAGGTATCATCGGATTATCCGAAAAGTGAAAGGATTCCGTGCTTCGGAGGGCACGTTAAGCCATCGGTCCCGGTCACTGTTTTTGAAAGTGGTCGTTACTCAAACCATGTCAGAGGCCTTATAGCTGTTCTACCAGGCGGATTGAAAACTCTGACACCAAGGTTCGGGTTCAACTCGAGAATCCACTCGCTAAGAAGTTTAATCTCGTTTATGCCGAAATGTGGCCGTTATCCACAAAATTTTTGTTACACTTAAACGGACAGGGTGTAAGGGACAGCGTCCCGCAAACTGATAGTTGTTGCTCAGCCAACGAAACTGAACAACTATCAGCACGTTTTTGTCTGGAACTGAAAAAATAAATGTAAAAAAATCTTTTTCATACAAATTGTCTGATCGAGGTGAACATTTTGTATGGAAAAGCCAAGCACTCACAGATATTGTACATACATACATACATATAATCACGCCTTTATCCCTAATAGGGTAGGCAGAGCGTAAACGACCTAAACAAAGGTCGTTCCGCCACGTCTGACAAAGTTTTGAGGGTTATTCAAGATGGATTTGTACGTATATTGCTGTAGTGACAGGTTGTCAGTCCATCGCCTAAATTGCAATATACTAAAACCCTCAGATCCCTTAGCTGGTTTTTACAGCATGCCCGGGATAGGATATGCAGCTAGCACATTCTATGTTTTTCTCCAGCTCCCAGTCCAGCATGGAAGAATATAATTGTTACTGAACAGATATTGTTCAGTGTTATTAACTGAGCAACCCCTATCAGTTTGCGGGACGCTGTCCCTTACACCTTTTACAGACGATCGATGTCTCGTAATGTGAGCCCATCTGTTTTAAGCCTAATTGATACAAGCAAAAAATCGTCAAAAACCCTTATCGTTCACCCTTACCTTCAAAAAACTCACATCAATTAATTCTACAAACAACGAAAATGCTTCGCAAACACTCCTGTACGGCCCTTAAAGCTTCAAGGGGTAGATAGGGCACGTCCTGCCCCCTGATTGGTCGACAGCGCCACCCGCCACCCCAGCGCCGACCAATCAGAAGCCGCCGCTGACACCCCTGACCAATCGAAGGGAGGTTACCGGTGGTGTTCCGATTTTGAATTTTTAGTCGTTTTAAAGACCGCTTTGTGCCGCGTTTATGATTGATTTATTGTTGGTGTTTATTCATATCATAGAAGAGTAAAGGCTAGCGACTTTTCAAATTAGTAATTCGTATATAATTTAACTAGAGACCCGCCCCGGCTTCGCACGGAAATTATCAGTGTTTCTCTACTATATTATGCATGTTTTATACATATAAACCTTCCTCTTGAATCACTCTATCCATTAAAAGAAACCGCATCAAAATCCGTTGCGTAGTTTTAAAGATTTATGCATACATAGGGATACAGGGACAGAGAAAGCGACTTTGTTTTATACTATGTAGTGATGATAACCGTTCACAATTTCTTAACTTCCATGCTGGACTGGGAGCGAGAGAAAACGTTGAATCTGCCAGCTGCATTTCCTCCCGGGCATGCTGTAAAAACCAGCTAAGGGACCCGAGAGTTTCTGTATATTGCAATTTAGGCGATGGGCTTACATCCTGTTACTACAGCAATATACGTACAAATATATCTTAAATAACTCTCAGAACATTGTCAGACGTGGCGGAACGACCTTTGTTTAGGCCGTTCACGCTCTGCCTACCCCATTAAGTATAAAGCGTGATCATATGTATGTGTGTATGTTCACAATTTCATAAAACTTACATGAAAAACCTGTGTTAATTAAAATAGATAGGTAATTGCCAAGGGAACGGTGTCCCGCTAACTGAAAAGGGTAGCTCAGTCAACGAAACCAGAACATCATATCAGTGAATTTTATATCATCACTAGAGACCCGCCCCGGCTTCGCAAGGAAATCCTCAGTGTTTCTCTACTATATTATGCATGTATTATACATATTAACATTCCTCTTGAATCACTCTATTCATTAAAAGAAACCGCATCAAAATCCGTTGCGTAGTTTTAAAGATTTATGCATACATAGGGATATAGGGACAGAAAAAGCGACTTTGTTTTATACTATGTAGTGATATGGTGCCATCATTTGAATTAGGAAGCCAATTTTTGTTCACACCTCAACCTTATTTCTTACTTCCATGCTGGACTGGGAGCGACAGATAAACATAGAACCTGCCAGCTGCGTTTCCTCCCGGGCATGCTGTAAAAAAAACCAGCTGAGGGATCCGAGGGTTTCTGTATATTGCAATTTAGGCGATAGGGTGACCAGTCACTACAGCAATATACAAATCTATTTTAAATAACCCTCAAAACTTTGTCAGAAGTGGCGGAACGACCTTTGTTTAGGTGATTTACGCTCTACCTACCCCATTAGGGATAAAGGCGTGATTATGTATGTATGTTACTTAAATAAGTTTCGTGTACGTACGGTAGGTATGGTGTAGTGCGCCCAATAATAATGGCATCCCATACGTCATATTATATTTAAAAAAGGAACAAAAGCGAATTCAAAAATGGAAGGCGCAATCCGTCGGGGCCAAGCGGGCCCAACGTCAAAACAGTTTCAAATTTCGAACGCTGTAAAATAACGAACAATAGCCCTCTTCATATCGTTGGCGACGCTGGCTGGTTAATAAATATTTCTTGTACATTACTTGATTTATTAACTGCCTCCGTGGTCTAGTGGCTAGTGCCATGGACTCCCGATCCGGAGGTCCTGGGTTCGATTCCCATGGGGGTAAGCACAAAGTTGATATTTGAGAATTTATCACTTTGTGAATTTTTCCCCAGTTTGGGTAGGACATTGCAGGCTGAATCACCTGAAAGATTTCGTGCTTCGGAGGGCACGTTAAGCCGTCGGTCCCGGTCGCTGTCTTTGATAGTGGTCGTTACACAAATCCATGTCAGAGGCCTGATAGTTGTGCTACTAGGCGGTTTAAAAACTCTGACACCAGGGTTCATCGGGTCGATAGACTCGATACCTACTCGACAGAAGAAGAACACTTTAAGTTTCTTAACTGCCTCCATGGTCAGGTGGTCTGAGCCTTGGGCTCTTGATCTGAAGGTCGTAGGTATAAAGCCCATAGCGGGACACAAAGTTATTATTTATCAAAAGATCATTTTGTAGATTTTTCTTTAGTTTAGTTAGGACCACAGCTGTTAGAAACTGCATTTGAGAAAGTAAAAAAACCGGCAAAAAGGGTTCCGTAGCGTTATTAAGTTAGCGTAATATCAAGCAAAAAACCAGCAAAGAAATCACGATTTTGTATGGGGAGCCCCTTAAATATTATGTTATTTTAATTATTTATTTTCAAAGTAATTATACAACTCATTTTTCTGTGAGTATTTCAAGCATTTACCTGTTGCCATTTTTAATATCGAGCAAGAAACGAAAAAAAAACACGTTCATCGTATGGGAGGCGGGAGCCCCCTTCAAATATTTATTTTATTCTATTAAAACATCATCTGCAAAAATTTCAACTCTCTAGCTATCGCAGTTCATGAGATACAGCCTGATGACAAACGGAGAGACAGCGAAGTCTCAGTAATAGACTCTGAGTCATCTGAATATATTTGATTTCGGCGCTTGATATCCCGATGGTGTAGTGGATAGGGCCGCTGCCTCCTGAGCAGGGGGTCGTGGTTCGAACCCCACCACGTACCAATGTGTTTTTCGGTTTTCGAATTTCATATGTACGTTTATTCGGTGCTTTTTCGGTGTTCGGAAGGCACGTTAAGCCGTTGGTCCCGGTTAATATCGTTTAATACCGTAGATATTAGTCGTTAAGCCATATCAGAGGCCAGTGCTAAGCATTGGCGGCTTGAAAACTCTGACCTAATCTAGGATTGGGTCTGGTTTCCTTTCTGGGTTGCGGAGGTCAGATCGCAGTCGCTCTGTGTAAAAACCAGTACCCTCGTTCAATCCCCTAGATTAGGAAGCCGACCCCGTGAGATACGGGATAAGGCTAGGGAGATGATGATGCTTGATATTTTAGAAACATAGAGTGATATCAAGAAGAACCCGATGGTGTAGTGGATAGGGGCCGCTTCCTCCCGAGCTCTTTTCGGTTTTCGAAATTCATATGTACGTTTATTCGGTGCTTTTCCGTGCTTCGGAAGGCACATTATGCCGTTGGGCCCGGTTATTATCGTTTAATACCGTAGATATTAGTAGTTAAGCCATATCAGAGCCGCTAAACATTGGCGGCTTGAAAACTCTGACCTAATCTATCTCGGATTGGGATCTAGGATTGGGTCTGGTTTCCCTTCTGAGTTGCGGCAGTCGCTCTGTGTAAAATCTAGTACCCTCGTTCAATCCCCTAGATTAGGAATCCGACCCCGTGAGATACGGGATAAGGCTAGAGATATGATGATGAGAGTGATATCAAAAGAAGAACGCGCGGAGAAGCGTTTTCAGTATGTTCGACACTGCGTGTTTTCCATACAAACTGGGGTACTTACTCAATATTAGAATGGTTTGCGTGATTTCTAACCTAGTATTTTTTTATTTCAAATGGGTTTGCTCTTGACTCTAGACACTAGGTCAGGGATGACCGTGACAGAGTCGACGATGGAGCGAGCTCACCCAGAAGATGCCTGTTATGGCACTGGCAGTATCATGTACCGAAGGAACACAGCAAGCTGTTTGGCGCCGGACTCCGGAGAGAAGGTGGTCGCGAGCCAAACCCAGGACCTCTGGATCGTAAGCGTACGAAGTCGCGGGCACAGCTAGTAAAAAATATATATGAAAAAGCTGCAATGTATGGCAAAGGTTTCGTCTCAAACTGACTGTTCCTAATTTTAGTGACCTCTGTTCTTTGATTTATAAAATGAGTTATGTTTTTTTATTACACTATAGGATATTTTGTTTTAAGAGAGCCCGATGGTGTAGTGGATAGGGCCCCTGCCTCCTGAGCGGGAGGTCGTGGTTCGAATCCCACCACGTACCAATGTGTTTTTCGGTTTTCGAATTTCATATGTACGTTTATTCGGCGCTTTTTCCGTGCTTCGGAAGGCACGTTAAGCCGTTGGTCCCGGTTAATATCGTTTAATACCGTAGATATTAGTCGTTAAGCCATATCAGAGGCCAGTGCTAAGCATTGGCGGCTTGAAAACTCTGACCTAATCTAGGATTGGGTCTGGTTTCCTTTCTGGGTTGCGGAGGTCAGATCGCAGTCGCTCTGTGTAAAAACCAGTATCCTCGTTCAATCCCCTAGATTAGGAAGCCGACCCCGTGAGATACGGGATAAGGCTAGGGAGATGATGATGAGGATATTTTGTTTTAGTAGTTATAGGTACATACATACAGACATATCCATTACCCTTTATGGGGTAGGCAGAACGTCAAACGCCTGGTAAAAGACTCTTCCTCCGCCACATCTAACAAGTATTGAGGGCAATTTTAGATTGTAGTGTGTATCGCTACAGGGACAGGTTGTCAGCCCAACGGCTAAATTACAATACACCGAAATTCGGTCTATGAACGGGGGAGGAAGAGCAGCTGGAACATTCTATGTTTTCCTATGCGTCAGATTTTATACATACATAACGTCACGCCTCTGTCCCAGAGGGGTAGGCAGAGATCACATCGCTCCACTTGCTACGGTCCTTGCAAACTTTTTTCGCTTCATCTACATACATCAATCTTACAATACACGCTCGTCGGTTTAGGGTAATATAATCACGCCTTTATCTTTAATGGGGTAGGCAGAGCGTAAACGAACACAAAGGTCGTTCCGCCACGTTTGCGGGTTATTTAAGATAGATTTGTAGGTATATTGCTGTAGTGACAGGCTGTCAACCTGTAGCCGACAGATGGCGCCACATCAAGAAACACAAGTTCTGAAACGCGGTATCGAAGTTTTCTCAGCGATCTGGATATATACAAGTTCCAAACTTGTCCGGTTGGACTTCGGTCCCCTGGTCATAACACCCGACCAGGCGGGTAGCTAAACATTTCCCAACCATCATAATTGAGCCAATTGACTTCAACCTTTAACTCCTAAAAGCCCATCGCCTAAATTTAAATATACAGAAACCCTCGGATCCCTTAGCTGGTTTTTACAGCATGCCCGGGAGGAAAAGCAGCTGGCACATACTATATTTTTCTCTCGTTCCCAGTCCAGCATGGAAGTATCCAGCATGTAACTGCCTCCGTGGTCTAGTGGCTAGTGCCATGGACTCCCGATCTCCTCGATGGACTCCAGAATATTTTTTTCTTTTTCGGACAATCAAGTGATTCAGCCTGCAATGTCCTAACCAAACTGGGAAAAACCTCACAAAGTGATAAATTGACAAATATCAACTTTGTGTTCCCCCCTGGGAATCGAACCCAAGACCTCCGGATTGTAAGCTCAAGGCTCTAACCACTAGACCGCGGAGGCACGGAATGTCAATTTCCCCGATTGTCCATTTACTTGAGCCCACCTAGCCAATACGGGGTGGTGTAAGGGACAGAAGCAAACTGATAGGGGTAGGTCAGTCAACGGAACTGAGCAGGAATTTTTATCAGGATGTAAAAAAAAAAATATTCCATACAAATTGTCTGATTGAATTGATCATTTTGTATGGAAAGTTAATTTTTTATTTTCATCTCTTGAAAGAATTTTCTGATAATAGTTGTTCAGTTTCGTTGACTGAGCAACCCCTATCAGTTTGCGGGACGGTGTCCCGGTAGACTTCTTTAAAAAAAAGCGTGTCCGATTTTAAATACGAGCTTAATACCTTCTTGTTGTTTTCGACCCGATGAACCCTGGTGTCAGAGTTTTTAAAGCGTCAATAGCATAGCTAATAGGCCTATGACATGGTTTGTGTAACGACTGAGTAATTGTGGTATGTCTGTGATATGTGTTGACTTTATGTTTGACTATGAAATTATGTCCAAATTAATTGATTATACCATTTTGTTTTTTTTTATTTATTGAAATTGATTGTAATTTATTTATTTTTACATACATACTGTAAGAGTGGATACTATATAATCACGCCTTTATCCCTAATGGGGTAGGCAGAGCGTAAATGACCCAAACAAAGGTCGTTTCGCCAAGTCTGACAAAGTTTTAAGGGTTAATTAAGATAGATTTGTAAGTATATTGCTGTAGTGACAGGCTGTCAGCCCATCGCCTAAATTACTTAATATTTTTACAGCATGCTCGGGAGGAAATGCAGCTGGAACATTCTATGTTTTTTCTTGCTCCCAGGCCAGCATGGAAGAAATATTTATTTTTAGCATGTATTTTTTTGACTCAGTATTATGTACGACTTTTGATGTCTTAACCTAATTTTATAAAATTGTTTTATTATTTTAAATCTTTTTACGAGTGTTAGAAGCCTTTGTTTTTACTGTAATTTTTAACATTTTTTTAAAATAAATGAATTTGAATGAATTTGAATTTGACCACTATCAAAGACAGCGACCAGGACCGACGGCTTATCGTTGACAAAATATCAACTTTGTTTTACCCCCTTCTGGGAATCGAACCTACTACCTCGGCACCAAGAGCCCATGGCTTAGACCACGGAGGCAGTTGGGCTTAAAATATAGAATCACTACATAGTATAAAACAAAGTCGCTTTTTCTGTCCCTATATCCCTATGTATGCATAAATGTTTAAAACTACGCAACGGATTTTGATGCGGTTTCTTTTAATTGATAGAGTGATTCAAGAGGAAGGTTTATATGTATAATACATGCATAATATAGTAGAGAAACACTGATAATTACCATGCGAAGCCGGGGCGGGTCGCTAGTAGTAAATAAAGTTATAAAACTTAGGAAACTTTTTCTTCACTTACCTTATCAGATTCCAATAGGCGTAAATAAAGTCCAATTCAAAATTGTATTTCGCTGCATTTTCACGACTATTTACAACTCCACATGTTTAATACAAAGCCTTCACATAAGTTTTTAATTCATGACAAAATCAGTATTTAAAGGGACCATTTCACAGACAAAAAAAAAAGAAACACATGAATCACCAATCCGATTCTAGTTCGAAATTCAATTCACTTTCACATTCCACTCGTATTCCAATTCCAAACCACAAATTGAGCTCGAAACCCCGAAAAAAATAAAGATTAACTTTTTAATTTAAAACGGTTTCAGCCAGTATTGCGTTTCGATGATGCGTTTTGACGTGTGAAATGCCGCGCAGTGACTGCCGCGCGCCTGCGCCCTGCTCCAGAGGGAGAGGGGTATTAGCTTACACGTAGGTCACGCCTATATTCCTTATGGGGCAGCTAGAGCGTCAACTAGCTGAAGGCGTTTACGCCCTCGTCAAAGGGCGTATTTGTCATTTTAGAAAGAACTTACTTAAATAAGCTTTAAAAATAAGCTTTCGCCTCTGCATACATACTGGGTTTAAGGGACAGGGACGCTGTCTAGGGGTCAAACTAACAAGGGTTGCCTAGTCAACGAAACTGAACAACTATCAGCAGGTTTGTTTTTCAGGAAGTGAAGTGGTCTTTTTGTATGGGAAGGTAATTTTTTTCCATGCTGGACTGGGAGAGATAGAAAAACATAGAATGTTCCAGCTGCCCTTCCTCCCGGGCATGCTGTAAAAGTCAGCAAAAGGGACTCGAGGGTTACAGTGTATTGTAATTTAGGCGATGGGCTGACAACCTGTCACTAAAGCAGTACATATTACAATCTACAATTGCCCTCAATTTTTGTCAGACGTGGCGAAAGCGCTTTTTACGAAGCGTTAAACGCTCTGCCTACCCCGTAAGGGATAAAGACGTGATTTATGTATGTATGTATGTATGTAGGTAATTTTTTTTTTGGCAATAAAAAAAAATCTGCTGATAGTTTTCAGTTTTGTTGACTGAGAACTATCAGCAGATTTTTTACCCTATCAGTTTACGGGACGCTGTCCCTTACACCCCTTATAATCCACCTTTATCCCTAATCGTGTAGGCAGAGCGTAAACGACCTAAACAAAGGTCGTTCCTCCACGTCTGACAAAGTTTTGAGTGTTATTTAAGATAAATTTGTAGATATATTGCTGTAGTGAGGTTGTCAGCCCATCGCCTAAATTGCAATATACTGAAACCCTCGGATCCATTAGCTGGTTTTTACTGCATGCCCGGGAGGAATGCCCCGGGCACATTCTATGTATCCAGCATGGTAGAAAAGTTTCGCCTCTACATGTGTAAGCTTTCATGTATAAATGAAATAATGACATACATACATACATACATAAATCACGCCTTTATCCCTTACGGGGTAGGCAGAGCGTTTAACGCCTCGTAAAAGACTAATGACAAACAAATGATCGTAAAGAATAATGACACGATGATAAATTTATAATGTAGCAATGTAAATGCATAAAATTCTACCTAGCGGACATCTAATATTTTGCACGCTTGCATGCAAGTCGAATATTATGTACTTTCTTTTAAATTAAGACCTATTGTATCATCATCTCCCTAGCCTTATCCCGTACCTCACCGGGTCGGCTTCCTAATCTAGGGGATTGAACGAGGGTACTGGTTTTTACACAGAGCGACTGCCATCTGACCTCCGCAACCCAGAAGGGAAACCACACCCAATCCTAGATTAGGTCAGAGTTTTCAAGCCGCCAATGCTTAGCACTGGCCTCTGATATGGCTTAACGACTAATATCTACGGTATTAAACGATATTAACCGGGACCAACGGCTTAACGTGCCATCCGAAGCACGGAAAAAGCACCGAATAAACGTACATATGAAATTCGAAAACCGAAAAACACATTGGTACGTGGTGGGATTCGAACCACGACCTCCCGCTTAGGAGGCAGCGGCCCTATCCACTACACCATCGGGCCCTTAAGACCTATTGTATAATACCTACTATATTCTTGCAAATAAACTATCTTGAATCTTGAATCATGCTGGACTGGAAATGTTAGGAAAACGGAATATTCATGATCTCTTCCTGTAGGTAAACTTAGAAATCATTCTTAAATTTAAAAAACCAAGGATGGGATTTTTTGAGTTTTAGAATCATTTAGGATGGTAGCTGTGATAGATGCATAGGCGATCCGACTAGGTAGCTAAAAAAACAATACATTTACAATTAAAACACTTCTTCTGTCGAATGGGTATCGAGTCTATCGACCCAGTGAACCCTGGTGTCAGAGTTTTTAAACCGCCTAGTAGCACAACTATCAGGCGTCTGACATAGTTTGAGTAACGACCACTATCAAAGATGGCGCCCGGGACCGACGGCTTAACGTGCCCTCCGAAGCACGAAATCTTTTTCTTTTCGGACAATCAGGTGATTCAGCCTGCAATGTCCAACCAAACTGGTGAAAAATTCACAAAGTGATAAATTCTCAAATATCAACTTTGTGTTTCCCCCCTGGGAATCGAATCCAGGACCTCCGTCTCGTAAGCCCATGGCTCTGACCACTAGACCACTGAGGCAGTTCTTTTTCAGTTCGTCTGTAGTGAATAGAAAGGGATAGCACTAATACGGACTATAGAGGTACAACATCCATACATATAATCACGTCTTTATCCCTAATGGAAATCACGTCTTTAATATATTTTTTCTGAAATGGACCTCTTTGTCAGACGCGATTGTCTGCCTACCCCGTGATGGATTCAGGCATGATTAGTATGTTTAACTGTAGTATTACTTTGGGAAAAAAGGTTGTCTTATGATTTCCTTTGAATATTGAGTAATACGAGGTGTAAGGGACAGCCTACCAGAAACTGATAGGGGTTGCTCAGTCAACAAAACTTTCATCAGGAAAATCTTTTAGGAAATGAAAAAAAAAGGGTTTTCCATACAAATTGTCTTGGTGGTAATTTTGTTTGGGAAAGCCAAATAGTTTTTTTCATTTCCTGAAAGAACCTCCTATTGAAACTTGTTCAATTTCGTTGACTGGAGCAACTCTTATAAATTTCTGGGTACGCTGTCTCTTACACGTCGTAAAAAATACGGGCGTATTTTGGTCGAATCATTCAATCATTTGGTCGAATCATTATAAAAATACGGGCGTATTTTGGTCGAATCATTCAATCATTTGGTCGAATCATTATAAAAATACGGGCGTATTTTGGTCGAATCATTCAATCATTTGGTCGAATCATTATAAAAATACGGGCGTATTTTGGTCGAATCATTCAATCATTTGGTCGAATCATTCATTCAATCATCAAATTGACATTTTCTTCCATGCTGGACTGGGAGTGCGAGAAAAACATAGACTTAAGGGCGCATATGCCGAGCGGTGCACGGTGGTTCCGCGCCCTTAGCGAAGCGGTAAAAACTATAAAATGTTGTCAAATGATTTTTATTTCGAACAAAATATTTTAATTCATATTTAATAGAATAGGGAATAGTAATAAAATGCATTTTTGAGTATAATAGTGTACATTTATTAATAAAAGCTTAGCTTAGCTTATTTATTATAGCTTCCATGCTGGCCTGGTAGTGAGAGAAAAACATAGAATGTGCCAGCTGCATTTCCTCCCGAGCATGCTGTAAAAACCAGCTACGGGATCTGAGGGTTTTAGTATATTGTAATTTAGGCGATGGGCTGACAACCTATCACTACAGCAATATACGTATAAATCTATCTTAAAAACCCTTAAAACTTTGTCAGACGTGGCGAAACGACCTTTGTATAGGTCGTTTAGCTCTGCCTACCCCATTGGGGATAAAGGCGTGATTATATGTATGTATTAAATTGACCGTATTTGACAGCCGTTGACCAATCAGACGCCATGTTGGAAGAGGCGGCAAATGGAATGCAAATTATTTTTAATTGTTCTTGATGGTTTATTTATAGTATTTCCAAGTCAGTTCTAGAATAAAGGTAAACAAAGTTTCATATCTTTTTATCAAAGATCTTGTTTCTAAAATAAGATTCAGCTATTAAATATGACAACATAATGAAATAGTACTTTTAGTAACTTAACTAATTTTGCAATAAAGAATTTTGTATTGTATTGTATTGTATCTTAAAGCACCCTCAATTTTTTTTAAGGTCGTTTACGCCTTGCCTACCCTATTAGGGATAAAAGCGTGATTATATGTATGTATGTATGCAGTACGTAGCTGCTGGAACGTAGCTAACTGCATTTAATGTCAGTTCATACATTTTTACCGATTTATGATGCGCCGTGTCGCGCCGCTGCAGTGCCGTATATCCCATACTAGCGACCCGCCCCGGCTTCACACGGAAATTATCAGTGTTTCTCTACTATATTATGCATGTATTATACATATAAACCTTCCTCTTAAATCACTCTATCCGTTAAAAGAAACCGCATCAATATCCGTCGGGTAGTTTTAAAGATTTATGCATACATAGGCATATAGGGACAGAGAAAGCGACTTTGTTTTATACTATGTAGTGATAGTGATGATCATACAAAGAATATTTTGTCGCGCCGTGTCGCGCCGTGCCGCTCCTCTGCAGTGTAGTTCTAGTCCTGTCTAACCTTAACAATGGTAGCAATTCGTAGTTGCAAAAAATCAATTTCTTCCATGCTGGACTGGGAGCGAGAGAAAAACATAGAATGTGCCAGCTGCATTTCCTCCCGGGCATGCTGTAAAAACCAGCTAAGGGATCTGAGGATTTCAGTATATTGCAATTTAGGCGATGGGCTGACAACCTGTCACTACAGCAATATAAGTACAAAATACAAATCCATCTTGAATAACCCTCAAAACTTTGTCAGACGTGGCGGAACGACCTTTGTTTAGGTCGTTTACGCTCTGCCTACCCCATAAGGGATAAAGGCGTGATTATATGTATGTATGTATGTAAAAAATCACGACTTAAGGACTATAAAAGCTAAGTGGCGCCCCCATCAATAAAAAAATATAATTCACTTCTTCTTCTGTCGAGTGGGTATCAACCCTGGTGTCAGAGTTTTTAAACCGCCTAGTAGCACAACTATCAGGCCTCTGACATGGTTTTAAATAACGGCCACTATCAAAGACAGCGAGCGGGACCGACGGCTAAACGTGCCCGAATCTAAAAAATCGTGGCTAAATCTTTTTCTTTTCGGACAATCAGGTGATTCAGCCTGCAATGTCCTAACGAAACTGGGGAAAAATTCACAAATTGATAAATTCTCAAATATCAACTTTGTGTTTCCCCCCTGGGAATCGAACCCAGGACCTCCGGATCAGGAGTCCATGGCACTAGCCACTAGACCACGGAGGCAGTTAACATAACTCACACAACAAATCGAAAATCCGGGCAATACATACATACATATAGTCACGCCTTTATCCCTAATGGGGTAGGCAGAGCGTAAACGACCTAAACAAAGGTCGTTTCGCCACGTCTGACAAAGCTTTGAGGGTTATTTAAGATAGATTTGAAGGTATATTGCTTAGTGACAGGTTGTCAGCCCATCGCCTAAATTACAATATACAGAAACCCTCGGACCCCTTAGCTGGTTTTTACAGCGTGCCCGGGAGGAAATGCAGCTGGCACATATGTTTTTCTTTCGCTCCCAGTCCACGATGAAAGAACACGGATGCAAAATTCCATGTCCAAATTCTTGCGGAAGATCCGCATTTGCGGATGCGGATGCGAATATTCGCAACATCCCTGCTTCAGAGGGAGAATATTGGATGAACGGAGGGAAATCGGGGGAAGGAAGGTGGGGGGGAGGAAATTAGTTCAATTTGTGTTAAAATGGCGTTCGGCTTTCCGCTTACGTGGTAAGTAGGTACTACAGTAAAGGGCCATAAGTATTGCACATTTTGGCTTTGTAGCGTGTTATCTAAAGGTGTAAAGGACAGCGTATTAGAAATTAACAGGGATTGCTCAGTCAAAGAAATTGAACAACTATCTATAGGTTTCTTTTTTCAGCCAATGTTTTTATTTTACAAAACGACTATCTGGGTCAGAAAAAAAATACGGTTTTCTTTTTCATTTCCAGAATAATTACCTGGTGCAATTTGTTTAGTTTCGTAGAAACTAAATCTTGCCTAAAATGGTCCCTTGGTGCTGTCCCTTTCTGTTCTCTCATGCATGATAGAGAATGAGATTTTAGTCAAGACACGTCAAGATTTAGTGATTCCCCTATCAGTTTTCGGTCCCTTACACCCGGTATGACTTCCATGGTTGTTATCTCTGTCGCAACTTGTAAGTACAACGACAAGCAATCGTGACAGTTCTTGCCAAATGTAGATAGGCCATATTAACGGCCCCGTACTGTACACTAGCTACGCCAAGGGATGTCAAACTTTTGGTGCAGTGACCACTAACTTAACTAGACTGCCTTCGTGGTCTAATGGTCTGAGTCAAGGCCTCTCGATCTGTAGGTACTGGGTTCGATTCCCTGATTCCAGATAGATAGTTTGGTTTGGTCTTTGGTAGTGGTTGTTACACGAACCATGTCAGAGGCATATAAGCTGTGCTATTAGGCGGTTAAAGAACTCTGACACTATTTTAGATGCGTTTTTTTTCCCACTTCCCTATTCTATGTCAAGAAGTTTGCCAGTAACAATACCAAAGCAGTCAGGACGCATAAATACATACATAAAGTCACGCCTTTATCCCTAATGGGGTAGTCAGAGCGTAAACGAGATAAACAAAGGTCGTTCCGCCAGGTCTGCCAAAGTTTTGAGGGTTCTTTAAGATATATTTGTTGGTATATTGCTGCAGTGACAGGTTGACAGCCCATCACCTGAAATGTACTAAAACTTCGCACCCCTAGCTGATTTTTACAGCATGCTCGGGAGGAAATGTAGCAGGCACATTCTATGTTTTTCTCTCGCTCCTAGGCCAGCATGGAAGAAAAAGTATTGTCAGAAGTGGGATTCGAACTCACGCCCTCAGAGAGGGCCAGAATCAGGACGCAATGACGCATTAACACAAAAGAAGTTGTTTTTTTTTACTCTTCACAGCAAAATCCCTTTATTCCAATCCATTGGCATCTAAACAATCAATTAACGATCTCATAGTAAGACAAGGATTTAAATGAACGCGACGCGAAAAGGAAGGGTAAACGGGGTGTAAGGGACAGAGTTTATTGTATTTTATGAGTAGGGTTTGAATTGTTCACGCCATATCTGCCTCACTTATGCACTCTCACTACCGTAGGTCAGCTGGAAGAGATTTCTTTTTAGAGATAAGCTGTACCTGTTGTGCTATTGTTTTTTTATGTTTGCGTCCTCTGTATGTTCATGTGTGTGCAATAAATTGTTAAATAAATAAAATAAATAGACAGCGTCCCGCGAACTGATAGGGGTTCCTCAGACAACGAAACTTTACAGTTTTTACCAGCTAAATCTTTCAGGAGATGATTAGATTAGATTTATTTATTTCATATTATCAATTTCATAATTACATCGTAAAAATAATAAAAATGTCCAGGGATAATATGATTGTCAAAAATATAAAGTTAATTAAAAAAGAAAGTAATTAAAACATGTCAAACAAAGTAATAAAATAAACCAAAATGTAGCAATAGCTAATGTCAAAATAATACATAATAATTTACAATGTCAAAACTAAATGTAAAATGATAAAATGAAGCAATAGCTGAAAATGTCAATACAATTTAATCAATTAAATAACAATGTCAATGCAAATATAAATATGTCACTACAATACTCATTGTAGTAATTTAAAATCATACAACATAAATTCATGAATGAAAAAAAGATGAAAAAAGAACCTTCCTATACAAACTGACCACCTCAATCAGACAATTTGTATGGAAAACCAATTTTTTTCTTCACTTCCTGCGGGGAAAAAATCCTGGTTATAGTTGTTCAGTCCCTCTATCAGTTTGCGGGACTCTGTTCCTTACACCACGTATAACGCCGCCAAAATGGCCGCCAAGCCACCAATGTATTTTTTCTTGTTCTTCTGTCGTGTGGGTTTCGCGTCAAACGACCTGACTTTGTCCTCATCAATCAGAACAGAAGCGATAGACTTGGAGAAAACGCACGTCATGCGAACATGTTGTACGTAGTGAGGCACACGTTGGAGAAGACCACCAGGACCACGCATGCGATGGGCACGGCTGTATTTAATAAAATACCTGATGTAATCAAGCAGGCACCAAGCTTAAATAGCTTTAAATCACGGCTTAAGCGTTGGCTTGTCGAACAGGCATTCTATAGTTATAATGATTTTATTAATTTTAATGATAATAGAAGCAATACAATTTAAATGATTATTAATGTGATATACTTAAGTGCTTATAATTTCTTGACTTGTAATTTACAATTATTAATAAATTTATCTCTATCTCTCTATCTCTATCTCTGGGAATGGAACCCAGGATCACCGGATCGGCCCATGGCTCCGACTACTAGACCACGGAGGCTGTTATTGTCTGAGAAGAAACCTTCGTACTTCGGAGGGCACGTTAAGCCGTAGGCCCCGGTCGCTGTCTGTGGTAGTGGTCGTTACGCAAACCATGTCAGTTTTGCAACTCTGACTCCAGGGTTCATCGGGTCTCTGTCACCAAGAAATGACCTCCTAGGGATGACCTACCTAACCTAGGCTCGGATTTATAAAGCGATCTCAGGATTGAGAGTAATATTAACTATGGATTTGACAGATCCCTTTGTACTGAAATGACATTTCTGATAAAGACTCAAACTAGCTGTCAAAATGGCCAGTGTCTAGTTTACGCTCTGCTTACCCATTTAGGGATAAAGGCGTGATTATGTGCGTGTGTGACTAGAGTATGTGTAGTACTATTACATATTCTGTGACTAGAGTCAAGAGCAAACCCATTTCAAGTAAAAAATGCATCGTCCTTACGTGCATTTAAAGCTTTGACGTACTACACAGCGAACTGTTAACGAAACTAATTAGGGCCATTGCACACTCTCGTTAAAACTGACGCGTGCGACGGCGGGGAGTCGCGCGTGTATAGCTCGCCTTATAATGAGGTGACTGGTTTGTCTTTAGTTATGATTATGTTATGATTGACTTGAAATGCATTGTGCTTAGTGACATTTTTAGTAGACTACCTTCCCGCCCCGCGAAGCGAGATTTCCCGTGGGAATGCAATAGTTTCCTGCGGTAAAAAGATAGATAGATATTCGTCCTCAGGCCCAAGGTTTCTAATCCTGCTTAATTTCATTTGTAATCCGTTCAAGACAGGTAGGTACTATAAGAGTGGATACTCTTTACTCTTTTGTAGGAATGACTGAAATTACTGCCATTCCATTTTTAAATCTTTTTCGACATTGACTGGAGGCTGACGACAGGCTGCCACACACTCTTGTTCTGATCGAAGCTGGAGTAGCTTGCTATAATTATAAAATATACTACATATGAAGATTTGGTAGTTTCTATGATGTAGAATAAGCGCTTCACCCCCTTAGTGTGCTAACGATTCGTTGACAACAAAAATAAAACAACAAAAAACCTACTTCTAATAGATTTTGTCGCCCAGTGTCGCGCTGCTGCAGTGCCGTACCGCTGCAGCTACGCCATCGTGCGGTCTAACCGAGTTATATAAGTGAATACCGACCCGCCCCGGCTTGGCACGGAAATCATCAGTGTTTCTCTACCATATTTTGCATGTATTATACATATAAACCTTCCTCTTGAATCACTCTATCCATTAAATGAAACCGCATCAAAATCCGAAGCGTAGTTTTAAAGATCTAAGCATACATAGGGATATAGGGACAGAGAAAGCGACTTTGTTTTATACTATTTAGTGAAGTCGTGTATTTTACAACTACGAATTGCTACCAACATTTACATACATACATACATATAATCACGCCTTTATCCCTAATGGGGTAGGCAGAGCGTAAACGACCCAAACAAGGTCGTTCCGCCACGTCTGACAAAGTTTTGAGGGTTGTTTAGGATATATTTGTAGGTATATTGCTGTAGTGACAGGTTGTCAGCCCATCGCCTAAATTGCAATATACTGAAACCCTCCGATCCCTTAGCTGGTTTTTACAGCTTGCCCGGGAGGAAATGCAGCTAGCACATTCTATGTTTATATTTCGCTCCCAGTCCAGCATGGAAGAAAACATTTATTAGTATGGAATCGTATTAAATCGGATAAGTAAGATAATAGAATGAGCAATGAGTCGTAGCATGTAGCTACGCGTTTACTACGCCGTAGAACAAACGTAGCACTTAGCTAGACACACAATTGAGGCTCTGCCTGCCCCATTAGGCATAAAGGCGTCTATGTAAGTAGATGTGTTACATTTCATGACATTTCCCCAAGGAACAGAGATCTGAAGAAACTTTTAAAAATATAGTCGCATATAGGTGAAAAATAAAAACACTTTGAAAAGGTAGTCACAAATAAGTAAGTGAAAAAAAAACACTTTAAAAAACTAAGTCTAAAAAAAACACTTTAAAAAGATAATCACAAATAAGTTCAAAAAAATACACTTTAAAAAGATAATCCACAAATAAGTCAAAAAAAAAAACGCTTTAAAAAGATAATCGCAAATAAGTAAAAAAAAAACACTTTCACTGGTGACGATTCCAAAATAAAAACATACATAACATAATAACATACATAAAATCACGCCTTTATCTCTTACGGAGTAGGCAGAGCGCAAAACGCCTCCCAAAAGGCGCCTTCGCCACGTCTGACACAAACTGGGGGCAATTTCAGATTGTAATGTGTATTGCTGTAGTGACAGGTTGTCAGCCCATCGCCTAAATTACAATACACTGCAACCCTCGAATCCCTTTTGCTGACTTATACAGCATGCCCGGGAGGAAGGGCAACTGGAACATTCTATGTTTTTCTTTCTCTCCTAGTCCAGTATGGAAGATATAAAATAAAAACATAAATCCATCAAAACCAGTATTTTATTAACTGAAAAGAACCGCACTATAGAATAGACGATTTACTTTTGACAATACATACATATAATCACGCCTTTATCCCTAATGGGGTAGGTAGATCGTAAATGACCCAAACCAAGCCAAGTTTTGAGGGTTATTTAAGATAGATTTGTAGGTGCACAATATAATATAAATCATAAAAAAAAAACAAAGTGAAGCATATTATAATTTATATTAATTCAATGACAATTAACTGCCCCAGTTGCACAAAAAAACAAATCTGAATGTCAGTACAAATATATCTATTATTACTTTTTATTTTTATTATTGATCATTTTGACTTCCATGCTGGACTGGGAGCGAGAAAAAAACATAGAATGTGCCAGCTGCATTTCCTCCCGGGCATGCTGTAAAAACCAGCTAAGGGATCCGAGGGTTTCTGTATATTGCAATTTAGGCGACAGGCTGACAACCTGTCACTGCAGCAATATACCTACAAATCTATCTTAAACAATCCTCAAAACTTTGTCAGACGTGGCGGAACGACTTTTGTTTAGGTGGTTTCCGCTCTGCCTACCCCATTAGGGATAAAGCCGTGATTATATGCCGTGATCGTATGTATCATTTTGAATGTGACTTTAAATTTTGTAATTGATGAATTTGGTGACGTGTAAATTTGTATTTATTAATAAATTATTGAATTGAATTGGTGGATTAGTGTAGTGACAGGTTGTTAGCCAGCCCATCGCCTAAATTGCAACATACTGAAACCCTTGGATCCCTTAGCTGGTTTTTACAGCATGCCCGGGAGGAAATGCAGCTGGCACATTCTATGTTTTTCTCTCGCTCCCAGTCCAGCATTTTGATCCGGTCAGATAAAAAAAACAAAGGAATTCGTCCGTACCCCCCCTCCCACATAAACTTGGTTTTGAATCACATAGATTTTGATTTGTCAGGATTATGATTAAAGTTCAACTAAAATGTTGTCACTTTCTGTTCGCTCATGGCAGAAGATGACATGGAAATGAGATTTAATTATTAAATCGTGTTTCCGCCTATTATTAAACCGTATTGATGGTTGCCTGGATGAAATTGCCACCTTGGCAATAAGGTCCCCAATTATACCGGGTGGGAGGGACAGCGTACCAGAAACTGATAGGGGTTGCTTAATCAACAAAACTGAACAACTTTCCCCGTGCCCCCGTGGTCTAGTGGCTAGTGCCATGGACTCCTGATCCGGAGGTCCTGGGTTCGATAAAGTTGATATTTGCCAATTTATCACTTTGTGAATTTTTCCCCAGTTTGATTAGGACATTGCAGGCTGAATCACCTGATTGTCCGAAAAAGAAAAAGATTTCGTGCTTCGGAGGGCACGTTAAGCCGTTGGTCCCGGGTCGCTGTCTTTAATAGTGGTCGTTACTCAAATCATGTCAGAGGCCTGATAGTTGTGCTACTAGGCGGTTTAAAAACTCTGACACCAGGGTTCATCGAGTCGATAGACGCGATACCCACTCAACAGAAGAAGAAGAACAACTTCCCCCGGAAATTCTTTCGGGAAATTAAAGAAAAATACTTTCCCAAACCAAATGACCATGTCAAACAGTTCATCTCATCTCCCTAGCCTTGTCCCGTATCTCACGGGGTCAGCTTCCTAATCTAGGGGATTGAACGAGGGTACTGGTTTTTACACAGAGCGACTGCCATCTGACCTCCGCAACCCAGAAGGGAAACCAGACCCAATCCTAGATTAGGTCAGAGTTTTCAAGCCGCCAGTGCTTAGCACTGGCCTCTGTAAGGGCTTAACGACTAATATCTACGGTATTAAACGATATTAACCGGGACCAACGGCTTAACGTGCCTTCCGAAGCACGGAAAAAGCACCGAATAAACGTACATATGAAATTCGAAAACCGAAAAACACATTGGTACGTGGTGGGGTTCGAACCACGACCTCCCGCTCAGGAGGCAGCGGCCCTATCCACTACACCATCGGGCTCCATGTCAAACAGTTATAAGTAAAATATTTTTTGTTATCAAGTCCAGAAAAAATACCAGTGAAAGTTGTTCAGTTTCGTTGACTAAGCAACCCCTATAATTTTCTTCCATGCTGGACTGGGAGAGATAGAAAAACATAGAATGTTCCAGCTGCCCTTCCTCCCGGGCATGCTGTTAAAGTCAGCAAAAGGGACTCGAGGGTTACATTGTATTGTAATTTAGGCGATGGGCTGACAACCTGTCACTAAAGCAATACATATTACAATCTAAAATAGTCCCCTTAATTTTTGTCAGACGTGGCGAAAGCGCCTTTTACGAGGCGTTAAACGCTCTGCCTACCCCGTAAGGGATAAAGGCGTGATTTATGTATGTATGTATGTATAATTTTCTGGTACGCCATCCCATAAACGCACCCATTCCCCCATTTGTACATTTTACAATATTTTTCATTCCCCCTCTAGAATTCTCATGAGATTTCGGTTGATACAATACATGATACCTACTGTGAATAGTGTGAATTGACACCCTCCTGTCCCCCATTATATAAAATTTTCGCTATAGGTGGCCTTGTAATTATATGTTTTTTCGAAATTTTAGGCAGTCATTGTAATGAGTTGAATTCTTTTTATATTATTTTCCAACGAGGGACTTGGCAAAGATAGCAGCCCTCAGCATTCCGTAGTAAATTCTGTGTAGGTTTAGTTTCCAAGATATGCCAGCGGCATCTGTTGGCGAATAGATGAACTAGGCGTACGGCGACATCTGTGAAAAAAATATAGTAATATAATAGTTGTAGGCAGACAGCTACATCTATACGTACTTTTCCTGTACTTTTAGCATCACAACGTTGCTGCTGCTCGATGGCAGATGGCGCTATTGTGAGGGAGTTCGTAATTTTAGGTTTAAAGATATTACTATTGTAGCAGTAAAGTGTACATACCAAGGTTTCTTCTTCTTCTTTCAAGTGGGTATCGAGTCTACATACATATAATCACGCCTTTATCCCTAATGAGATAGGCGGAGCGTAAACTACCTATTCGAAGGCCATTCTGCCAAGTCTGACATTCAAAGTTTCGAGGGTTATTGCAGGTATATTGTTGTAGTGACAGGTTGTCAGTCCATCGCCTAAATTACAACATACTGAAACACTCAGATACCTTAGTTGGTTTTTTCAGCATGCCAGGGAGGAAATGCAGCTGGCACATACTATGTTTTTCTCTCGCTCCCAGTCCAGCATGGAAGAATAAAAATATAAATAAAAAATATAGATTTCCACTTAAAATTTTAATGTTGATTCTTCAGAAATAAATCATTTTTTTCTTATCAACATCAGTTTGCACTTAAAACTAATTTATACTTAAAAATTAAAGAACTTGATTCCTCGTCTCTTACTTAACACAATATTAATTAAACATTGTGATAATTGATAACAAATTTCATTCAAAATAACCAAGCAATTCTTTTGAATAGCAGAATAAAAAAATAATGGCTAGAAACCCGTAATGATAGGTGTTAGCAACTTACAAATTTTTTACCTATTTCAATTAGTAAAACTTATAATAAACTAGCAATTTTAGAAACGAAAAATCTTCTGTCACTGAATAAAGATATCTCTTTTTAACAACTGATCACATATTTTATTCAGCTTCTCTTTCCTGGTCTTTGTCCTTCTTTTTCTTCTTCTTCTTTTCCTTACGTACAGAGTCATCTGCCGCTTCAGTTGTAACGTCAGCTTCCATTGTGGTATCGGCATCAGCTGTTGCGTCTAAATCTTTTTTCTTCTTCTTCTTTTTCTTTTCTGATTTTAATTCAGTTGAGTTATTTGGGTCATCTGCATTCGCTGTGCTGGCCGTTCTCTTCCTGCTGCCTTCTTCTGCGTCCGCTTCTACATCTCCATTCTCTTTCTTTCCTTTGAAGTCTACGTAACTGTTCAGCCATTCTTTAGGAGTATTTTCGTTTGGTTTTCCGTATTTATCTAGTTTTCCTTGCTGGATTAGTGCCTTCTTCTTTGATGCTTTTGGGCCGAGTCCCCATTTCCTGGGATATGTGTCTCTTTCCATTATAACCCGTTTTAATTTAGCTGCTACACCGTGATCGCAGGATGCCATTGTTGATGTGGTCATCAACGCGATGGCAAGGGCAACGGCTTCACCTTTCGTTGTTACTATGACAATTTCTTGGTCAATTTCGATACCGTCTTCGTATCTTAAGATTCCCGGTAATAGAACTTTGGCACCATAGCAAACAGCATTTACTGCACTGTCTTTGATGAAGATTCTTTTGTGTGCTATTAGGAGACCTTCTAGCGGTTTAATTACTCTTCGGAGGTAAGATTCATCTTTGTGATTCTCATAAGCCCATTGAGCATCAAGGATATCATGCATCGTGACCATTCCTTCCTTTTCTCCGGAGATGCCTGAGCGGACACGTCTCAGCTCAATCATCTGTCCTCCGACGCCCAGCATCAGACCTAAATGCACACACATGGTACGAATGTAGGAACCAGCTTCACACGATACCCAGAAGACTCCGATGTTCCTCTCTTGGTCGAAATCTATCAGTTTACTGTCATAAACAGACCGGACACGCAGCTGCCTCTTGACAGCAGAAATCAGGGGCGGCCTTTGGAACAGAGCTCCCCGCAGTTTCTCCAAACCTTGATTTATCTTTTTAATGCCATCTACAGCTGAATGGAGACTGAATACAGCCACATACTCCTTACCAGCGTTCTGCTGAGACTTAACCAGCCTTGTCGCGCGGTCTATGCACACTATAAGACAGCCCGTTACCTTGGGATCCAGAGTGCCGGAATGGCCAGTCTTTTCGACTTTCAAAATGCGTTTTATCCATGATACGACTTCGTGGGAGCTAGGGTTGCTCGGTTTGTCCACGTTGATGAATCCAGACTTCACGTACTCGACGATAGGACGCTTCAGTGGCGAGTGCCCGAATGGCAAAGGAGTGTAATGATTAGTGCGCACATTGAGGCGATCAAAATTTTTCAATAAAAGCGGCCAGTAAGCTGTGTCAAGCTTGGTGACGCTTTCTGAAGGCTCGATCTTGAAGTCCTGCATCTTCTGGTAAGTGCCCAGGGAGACATTTTCCTTGGATTTCTTCTTTTTCTTCTCAGAAACAACCTCCGGGCCGGCGAGAACGTCCATTTTGTAGTAAATGAGCGACGAACAACGAAACTAACACACTGTATTGATTTAGGTCACTCTAATCAACAGTCCACGGCCTAATTCACAATAATTATGTGCTTTTGTATGATAAAACGCAAGCACAAACACACGGCGTTTCAACACGTGTGGCGTGTTGAGGAGGTTATAATAATGTTGGTTATTTTTACAACCGCGAGGTGGCCACACCACTATCCGTCGCGTCAAAAAACATGTTCGGATACACACAGCATACACAAGTAATACACTGCCGCGCGGTATGTGGCGTAGCGTAGAGCAGATCTGCTCTTCTGCTCAGCGTGCGCGTGGCAGTTGTAATTTTATTATAACGTTGTTTTTGTAAGGTAAACCTCGGTTTGTATGAAAATCACGTAGATTTGAAAGTCTACACGAGTAGAAATAGAAACGAAATATTATAACAAAAAAACATAAAGATTTATACAGCCCCGCGCGTGTAACGTGTGTGTGGACAGTGTGAAAATCGTTTTGTAGGCAGTATGGATTTTGGTCTCCTTTGCCTGCTTCTTTAATGACATATGTAAAGAATATATCGGCGCGGCGTGTGTTGTTTTCACACAGGGTGATTTCCTAGTTTTCCGTAATTCTTTTGATTTCCCTATGAAATAAACTTATATTCACAAAAATGGCAGGCGTGCTCTTCGAAGATATATTTAACGTAAAAGATATGGACCCTGAGGGCAAGAAATTCGACCGTGTGAGCCGGCTTCACTGCGAATCCGAATCGTTTAAAATGGACTTGATTTTGGACATCAATTCTTGGATTTATCCTATGGAAATCGGTGACAAATTCAGACTGGTGTTGGCTACGACGCTCAGGGAGAATGGGTACCCTGATGGAGGGGAATGGAACCCGCTGGAGACCGAGGGAAACAGGGCAGACAGTTTCGAATATGTTATGTCTGGGAAAGTTTATAGGTTAGTTTTGTATTCATGTATAATTGAAAACCAACTGCGTCCTTGCTCTAGTGAGCAGCCATGGGCTCCCGATGCGGAGTTCTTGGGTTCAATTCCCAGGGGGGGGGCAACACAAAGTTGATATTTGTCAATTTATCTCTGTGAGATTTCCCCAGTTTGGTTAAATCAATGCACTCTGAATCACCTGCTTGGAGGGTACATTAACCCATCGGTCCCGGTGGCTGTCTTTGATAGTGATTGTTACACAAACCATGTCAAAGCCCATTAGCTGTGCTATTAGACTCAGACCATAAAATTCTTGTTGCACTTTCAGAATAGAAGGAGACGAGGCCAGTATAGAACCGGCATCAAGACTAGCAGCCTATGTGTCGTTTGGAGGTAATAAATTACTTTTTATTGCCACTCATACTATCACTACATAGTATAACACAAAGTCGCTTTCTCTGTCCCTATATTTCTATGTACGCATAAATCTTTAAAACTATGCAACGGATTTTGATGTTGTTTATTTTAATGGATAGAGTGATTCAAGAGGAAGGTGTAATATGTATAATATAGTGGAGAAACACTGAAAATTTTCGTGCAAAACTGGGGCAGGTCGCAAGTAAAATATAAAGATCTAAATAGCCTTTTTGGCAGTGCCTATCTGTCTGATATGCAAAGTATATTTGAATGATGAATTTAAGTCTGTTTCTGGGTCTTTGTGTGTCCATGGCAACCCAATACAGGGAATCCTAGTGGGGTTATGAGTGTAGTCACATAATTAAAAAATATTCACATTAAAACAATTCACAAAACAAACATAAATCAGAATTATGAACCATTTATTATTTTGTTTAATTTTGGTGACCAGTTGACTTGGTTAAGATTTAAGATTGTTTGTCTGTACCATCAATTACTTTAGTTATTGTGTGAATTATTATGTAACCACTACATAGTATAACACAAAGTCGCTTTCTCTGTCCCTATATCCCTATGTATGCATAAATATTTTCTGATTTTGAAGCGGTTTCTTTTCGTGGATAGAGTGATTCAGGAGGAAGGTTTATATGTATAATACATACATAATATAGTAGAGAAAGACTGATAATTTCCACTGATTATAAAATGGAGAATTAGTTGCGATTGTCGCCAATTGTAAAATATTCATGAAACTGTTTGTATTTTAGACACAATTAATTTAAAACTGATGGCGCTGTTCCAGCTCTCAAACCCTTAATAGAACCAAAGTAATTGATGGCACAAAAAAACAATCTTAAAACGCTAAGCGGAGTCCCATCAGTAAAAAAATCATCTCTCACTAAAAACAATGAATCATATAATAAAATATTCAAGAAGCTGTTTGTATTTTAGACACAATTAATTTATTACTATAGAGGGCGCCATCTAAGCTCTGCAACCAAATATTTGACATACATAATATTTGCAGGTCTTCTAATGAGACTACAGGGTGATGCCAACAATCTCCACGGCTTCGAAGTAGACCAACACATGTACCTGCTAATGAAGAAACTTGCATTCTAAAATATAATAAGACTACTCCATTTATTTCTAAGGTTATTTTTAAGAATAAAATTATTGTATTTCTATTGCTGTTTTTTTTGTTGTATCAGATGAGTACAAAAATATGTAGATATTTATATAAATTCACGCCTTTATCCGTTACAAGGTAGGTAGAGAGTAAAACGCCGCATAGAAGACGCCTTCGCTGCGAAAGACGAATATTTAGACCAATTTTAGATCGTAATGTGTATCGTTAGTTACAGGTTGTCAGCTCATCACCTAAATTACAATACACTGTACTGTAACTGAATCTCTTGCTGGCTACTTCTATAGCATGCATAGGAGGAAGGGCAGCGGGCACATTCTCTTTCGCTCCCAGTCCAGCAAGGAAGAAAGAAAGGCATTATACTGGTACCTTAAAATAGTTAACAATGGTATGTTAGGTATTATTTATTTATTTATTTTATTTACTATAATTTTGACTGCAAATAACTTTACTACAGGAAAATATTCGCATAGAAATGGTGAAGACTGCCTCAGCGGGCTCCCTTGTATCACCTTGGTCTACCGGGTGGCATAAGTGAGCCCGATGTGCCGGTCCCAAGCCCGGACAAAAGTGGAGGGCTCCAGGGGCGCATCATATTGGACTAGATCTATTGTGATGCGACCCGTATCACCTCTTGCGGCAGCCCCGCACCCCTTAGTCCCCATGGACAGCGCGAATTGTAAAATTAATTTACCCCAGGAGGGTACCGCCTCAAGCGGAGAATCCCTCGCTGTGATGGCACCATCGAGTCAAACGCTGGATGATGCCACCACAGCTATCGTCCCATCGTATTCTGGGGGGGACGACTCTACGCGCACATTAGAGTACAGCCTGGAATTGCGGCAGACCTCGAGTCGAGCAGGCGATTCCAGGGAGTTGGAGGAGGAATTGTGGCAGACCTTGAGTCGAGCAGGCTTCCAAATCCAACTCAGTAGATCTAAGAAGAGAAAGTTGCGGTATCGGGATACCCGAGACCAAACTATTAAAGAGAAGGGGGTCGAAGTACCTAGACGGGATCGACCCCCCAAGATTAAAAGGCAGGGCACTGATCCAGACGAACCGTCGCAGCAGCGCCCACCTAAAAAGCAGAAGGGGAAGACACAGGGTAAGTCACCTCACGACGGGCCAGCTCGCATAGGGTTACCACGACCCTCGACCAAAGGTCAGAGCGACCTGGCCGTCATGATCTGTAGAGAGGATGGCGTACCCATAGACGAGGAAGCAGCAGCTGAGATCCGTCACAAGATCAAAGTGATCATGGACGACGCGATTGAGGCTGAAATAGACGAGGACTGCCTGAGTTTCGCAGCGTCGGGGTTGGTGGCCGAAGGATTCTTCATGGTCACGCCCATCACGCAGCAGTCGAAGGACTGGTTCCTTCTAAGAGACTTAGGTATGTTCAAGGACAAAAAGCTCGTGGTGCGCAAGTGGAACAAACTCAGGGCATCAATCTTCCTTCCTGGCAAGAAGGAAGATCAGCCTAGAGATGTCCTGAAGACCCTGCGCATCCAGAACAAGAAAAAGACGGCACTGAGGATTCCTGAGTGGATTCTCATCTCCAGGGAGGATCTCCCTCAGGGAGAACGTCTGGTGATGGGAGTGCCTGAGGAAACTTTTGAGGGGGTGGACTATGTGTGGCTAAATTTCCAGCTTACACAAGTTCAAGCCCGGGCCCATAGACCTAGACCCGACACAGACAAAGGACCAGAGAAGACACAGGGTGGGAGCGCGGGAGCGTTGTGCACCTGTAAGTGTACCTTCGGGGCGCAGAAGTCCTGCGGGTCGCTTCAGGACCTCGAGCCTGCACCCACTCCACAGAGCACAAACACACTGCAGGCACAGTCAGAGCATGATCCGGTAACGGACGACGACGACGTGATGGAGATCCCACTAGAGGGAGATCCTGCGTTGTCGAGTCCTATGGCCATCATCGCTTCTGACGACGACACCGACACAACATGACACACCCACAACCCCTAAACACACACACACAAAACACAAATAACACAAACACACCCCTTCACACACCAAAACTACACACAAATACCTTAAAGATACTCCAGTTAAATTTACATCATTGCAAAGAGGCCATGGTCGAACTTTGTCAATATGTAAATGCGAAGGGAATAGACGTTGCCCTGCTGCAAGAACCATACTCCTATAATGGGAAAGTGGTTGGCATTAACAGTCTGGGAGGACAAATCATCTACCTCGGTGGTGAGTCAAATCCCAGAACATGTATATATGCTAGCAACAGGACAACACAACTAGGACTAATACAAAGCATATGTTACAGAGACCTTGTAGCCATTGAGATGAATATCAAAATGGCAAACGAGACTGAGAAAAGGGTAGCGTTGATATCTGCTTACATCCCTAGCGAAACGGATTTCAAACCACCCACGAAAGAACTAGAAGAAGCGGTCCAGCTATACAGAGGTAAGAATATTCCATTTATTGTCGGCTGTGATGCCAACTCGCACCATGAGGCCTGGGGCAGCACAGGCATAAATGAGAAGGGCGACCTTATGCTGGACTTCATAGTAAGTAATGACTTAGACATAGTTAACATTGGCGATACCCCAACCTTTGTGACTAAGACAAAACGAGAAGTACTAGACATTACACTAGCTACCTCATACTTTAGCAACTACATTATGAGTTGGAGGGTGGACACTGAGGAAAGTTTCTCTGACCACAGAAGGATCACCTTTCAACTCGAATGTAGGATAGAAAAGACAATGATTAGAAACGCTAGGAAGACTAACTGGGACACCTTCGTTGAAATTCTCAAAGTAGGGACCCCTAAAGACAAAAAGACCTCTAACGTCATAGACAAGTTAGAGGTAGACTCATTAAGACTAAATAAGACCCTAAACAAGGCGTTCCATGAATCATGCCCTCTCCAAGAATTGAGAACAGGAAAGGGGCAAAAATGGTGGAACAAAGACTTAAAAAAGAAGAGAAAACTAGCTCGCCGTAAATTAAGAACAGCCCTAAAAAGGGATGACCCGGCGAGCTGGGATGAGTACAGGAAAGCTAGAAATAACATGCGAAACACCAGTCGCAGAGAAATCAAAAAAGGATGGCGTCATTTCTGTGAAGAAATTCACAACACACCACAAGCCGCCAAACTCATGAGAACCCTAGCGAAAGACACCACTTGCAGACTAGGAAGCCTAAGGATAGATGGGAATATCATTACCGAACCAAAATTAATTTTGGACATAATGATGAAAACCCATTTTCCAGAGTGTATAGAACATCAAGAAGAGCAACTCAACATCAACCCCAATACCAAGTGGGAAGAAGTTGATGAAGTGATAAATAAAGAAGCTGTAACATGGAGCATACTATCGTTCGCACCATATAAAGCGCCGGGACCAGATGGCATTTTTCCTAAAATGTTACAGATAGCACTAGTCCACATTATAGACGATTTGATTCACCTATACAAAGAAAGTCTAAACCGGGGAAAAAGAATTATCAAGAAGCCAAATCTTTCAGATGCATCAGCTTATCGTCATACATCATGAAAGCACTAGAAAAGATTATAGACAGATTCATCAGATCGAAGATAAGCAGGAGTGGCAACCTGCTGCATGCAAATCAGCATGCATATATGCAAGGAAAATCCACGGACACTGCTCTTCATAACCTGATAGTCAAAGCTGAAAGATCTATACATAATAAAGAATACGCTATGGGATGTTTCTTTGACATTGAGGGTGCCTTTGACAAGGCGACCTCATATGCCATAGTAAACTCCCTAGAGAGAGAAGGAATAGCACAAAATCTAGCCAGATGGGTGATGAACGCTCTGAAACATCGTGCCATTACGGCAGAGCTAGGAGGTACATCGCACACTGTTCGAGCCAAAAGAGGTTTCCCACAGGGAGGCTGTCTCTCACCACTTATGTGGTGCCTTCTCCTGGATGACCTAATAAAGACTATAAACAGAACCATGGTATATATGCAAGCATACTCCGATGACGGAGTTATACTAGCTACTGGAAGAGAATTGAACATGATTAGTAATATCATGAACAGGACACTGAAACTGGTCCTTCAATGGTGCAGGGATAGAGGTTTAAACCTCAACCCGAATAAAACCAAACTAATCATCTCCACAAGGAAAAGAAATAAACATTTAGAACTACCAGTCCGAATCGATGGAGTTGAACTGCAAGTAGTAGAGGAGATAAGATACCTAGGTGTGGACATAGACAGTAAACTGCTCTTTAACACACACACAGAAAACTCAAGCAAAAAAGCAAAGATGGCCTTAGTGCAATGCAGAAGAGCCGTTGGTAAGACATGGGGAATAAAGCCACATATAGTCCTATGGATCTATAAAGCTATAATTCTCCCCAGAATAAGTTACGGAGCAATAGTATGGTGGCATAGAACCTCTATCATCAAAAATAAAACAGCGCTGGACCAGGTCCAACGCTTAGCTGCACTGATGATCACTGGGGCAATGAGAACAACTCCCACAGCAGCCTTAAATATGATCCTGGGTCTCTATCCTATTGACCTACAGGTGAAGAAGGTAGCCTTAGAACAATGGTTTAGAATGAAGTCCTTTAAGTCTTGGAAGGGTAACCATCTGGACAAAGGGCATGTTAGGATAGACTCGGTGATAGGACAAAACATCTCGATGATTCTTGCAAACAACGATTTGATAGAGAAACAAGAGATTTTTGATAAAAAGTACAGAATACACATAGGCTCAAGAGAGGAGTGGAAAATTCACACAGACAACCCGACAACGATCTGTTACACTGACGGATCTAGGAAAGAAAGCACCAAATTATCGGGGGCGGGCATTTACATAGAAAGCTCGCCACGTCTGTATAGAACAATACCTTTAGGAAAATTCGCCAGCGTTTTCCAGGCTGAGGTGCAGGCCATCCTGGAGTGCGCCGGCGAGTTAGAAAATATAGAACTGACACCAGAAGTCATAATCTATAGCGACAGTCAGGCAGCATTAAAAGCGCTCAACAAAACCTGTACAACCTCTGCATTAGTTAAGGAATGCAAACTGACTCTAAACAGATTATGTACCAATACTAGTATCACAATTGCCTGGGTGCCAGGGCACCAAGACAATGAAGGAAACGAAATAGCAGACAAATTGGCCAGGACCGGGGCAGATGAAACCTTTATGGGCCCTAAACCATGTCTACCAATTCCAGGCCAAATAACAAAAGGCGTTATTAACATAAAAATTAAAAACGATAGTAACAGTAGATGGAATAACTTACAGTCCTGTCGACAATCTAAGCTTTTCATAAAATGCTTAGATTTTAGAAAAACGCGTAGATTACTACAACTTAGTAAAAAACATATCTGACTCTTGGTAGGGTTACTGACAGGACATTGCGGACTGAACAAACACCTACACACTATGAGATTAATAGATAACCCAAATTGCCCTGAGTGCGGACAGGAGGAAAGTAGTCTCCACTTCTTAGCCGAATGTCCTAGCTACTCACTGCCAAGATGGGAATACTTAGGAACTGACAAACTAGAGACAAAGGACTTAGAAAATATTTCCTTATTAGACATTCTGCACTTCTGCAGGGCCACCGGTAGACTCAGGGAGGTGACGCTGACGGAGCACCAGTGAACCCAGTGCTCCACCACTGGGAATTGGGTGAAATAGTTCCAACATCAGGAGCTGATCACCCGTCTGCGTGCAACGCAGAAGTAGAAGTTCCACCAAGAAGTAGAAGTAGATAGAAATGGTGAATGCTACAGCAAATGAGATTTTTTTAGTAGCGCACTGCCATCTAGTGTCGAGTAGCGAGTACCTTTTATTTTTACTATCTTACAATAGATGGATAGTTTTCTAGGGACTAGTGGACAGTTTTTTTTATTGATTTGAGGAGTTATAATTGTTTTTTTCATTAAATGTAGGCGTCCTATACACAAATGTTTAAAGCTAATGTGCCTACTTGAATTTAAGTTATTAAAAATAGTGTCTTTACCACCAGGTACCTAGCACAGAGTAACTAATAATACTAACGTAGTTTAATTTACCTTTCTGCTTAGCTGCAGAAAATTACAAGACAATTGGAAGTTATGTTATTATGTGCAACTATTGTCTTAATCTTCTTGTATTTTAGTTTTAAGATTTTTAAGGTACAATGAAGAGCTTACATACATACATTATATAAGACAATTCCATTCACCCGATGTAGACATGGGAACACATACCCGGGTTTTTACCCAACGACAGACCGGGTTAAAACCCAAATTATGTAAAAAACCGGATAAATGCTCAATTCTACTCAAGGAAAGGCTGAGTAAGGAGGGGTAAACATAGTAAATGAAAATCCAATAAAAACATATTAGTTATTTACAAGATCTTTATTTCATTTAATCAATCTATGATTGGCACCTACAAACTTAGAAACGAATTCTACTTTTACACTTATTATGTCAGACGAACTTTTAAGACTCCAGTAATTAAATCTAGTAATAAAAGGACAGGTTTCAACAGAACTAAACAGCTTTTGATGAAAAAATAAATATTCGGTAAAGAGTTAAGCACTAATCATTATATCTTGCATTTTGAAACCTCTCCCTTATTCTGGGGAAACCTAGTTATGTAATAGTATTTTTTTTAATAATGAATGATTTTATGTATTTTTACAGCTTGGAAATACAACTAACACTTTCACTACATAACAGTGGTATTTTGGCAAGAATATAACATCAGTGTTTTCGCTGTGTGCTTAGAATGTCAAATATTTCCAATTCATAGTGTTTCTTAATACATGAATAAAAGTAACTACTCAATTTTCATACATAATTGAAATAAACTGCGTATTTTTGCAAAACAAAATTAAATTGTGTTATATTTATATCATCTCCCTAGCCTTATTCCTAATACAATTATTTTATGAAGGTAACTTAAAGCACAGAATTATAAACTTCTTAAGGTACACAGAAAATGTAGACACTTGCATAGTTTCACGATATAATTACTTATAAGTACTTATATACTACTCATGGAAGAAAGTAGCTACTTTAAGTAATATTTATATCACATAATGTAACACAACCTGGAACAAGAAATTCGAAAATATATTATTTACTATACCGGATGTAGGAGAAGGCGTACCGCAAACAGATACAATACAATACAAGATACTTTATTGCACAAAGAAACACAAACAAAGTAAGGAACAAAATAGTACAATATAGGCGGCCTTATTGCTAAAGCAGCAATTTCTACCAGGCAACCTTTGGGTAGTAGGATAGTACATAGCAGATAGCGGGATAGTGCATACTAAGTTAATCTTAATACTTAAACAATATAAATACTACTAAATAATACATACATACATACATACATATAATCACGCCTTTATCCCTAATGGGGTAGGCAGAGCGTAAACAACCTAACCAAAGGTCGTTCCGCCACGTCTGACAAAGTTTTGAGGGTTATTTAAGATAGAATTCTAGGTATATTGCTGTAGTGACAGGTTGTCAGCCCATCGCCTAAATTACAAGATACTGAAACCCTCGGATCCCTTAGCTGGATCTTACAGCATGCCCGGGAGGAAATGCAGCTGGCACATTCTATGTTTTTCTTTCGCTCCCAGACCAGCATGGAAGAATAATTACATAAATAAAATAAACTAATATATATTTATGATAAACTAATACATATTATGCTTATGAGAGAAAGGATAAATAACTAATTATTATTCTCTAAGCAGAACTTTCTTGTTAGCTCTTTAAATTATAAGGGTTGCTCAGTCAGTGAAACTGAACAACATTCACTTATGTTTTTTTTTCTTCAGTAAATATATTATATATTGTGTATGCTTCTGTATATAGTATGTTTGTATTTGTATACTGGAGTATATATATTTAATTTATTAGCATGTTTGTTGCACTGACCCGCGTCAATTTATTTTATTCCTCTGTTTCCTATTGCCTGGAAGATATTGCTACATTAGCAATAAGGCCGCCAATTATACTACTTCTCTTTTTAGCAATTTGTAATTTCTGAGTTTTTGTGCAATAAAATATATTGTATTGTAAATGACATTCTTCCCTTAATTTCCTAAAACAATTTCCTGGTCTTCTTCTTTCGAGTGGGTATCGAGTCTATCGACCCGATGAACCCTGGTGTCAGAGTTTTTAAACCGCCTAGTAGCACAACTATCAGGCCTCTGACATGGTTTGAGTAACGACCACTATCAAAGACAGCGACCGGGACCGACGGCTTAACGTGCCCTCCGAAGCACGAAATCTTTTTATTTTTCGGACAATCAGGTGATCAGGTAATTCAGCCTGCAATGTCCTAACCAAACTGGGGAAAAATTTACAAAGTAATAAATTCTCAAATATCAACTTTGTGTTTCCCCCTGGGAATCGAACCCAGGACATCCGGATCGGGAGTCCATGGCACTAGCCACTAGACCACGGATTCAGTTTCCTGGTGAAACTTGTTCAGATTCGTTGACAGAGCAGACCCTATCAGTTTGCGGTACGCTGTCCCTTACACTCGGCATTACAGTACTTATTAGATAATATTATACCATGTAGGTATTACATACAGTTTTATTATTATTTATATACTATCGAATATTATTATTATTATTACATATTGCTTCATATCAAAGGTGGACAATTGTCCGGGTTCCTGGGTATGGGCACAGAATATATAATAGTACTACATACAGAATGGCCACACACCTCCCCTCCCCAGTCCGATATACGTCACACTCCGCGCCGGATTGTGGGCCACATTGAGCGTACGCTTAGCGGGTATGGCGCGCGCATGTTTCCCAGTGTAACGGAAATAATAAAGTTTTGTGTTCCAAAGATGGTTAGGTACTGTTCCGTGTACGGATGTCTTTCTACCAAAAGATATGACTCCAATAGGAACTTTTTTAAATTCTACAGTGATGAGAGACGGTAAGTAAATTCATACAAAATATGCAACCTAATCTATTCTAACTATTCAGTTACAGTGAACTACTTTAAAACGTTGGATCAATCAAGAACCAGATTAATCAAGTGATGATTATGACCGGTATAACAAATTTTATTAACCCTTATAACACGCACACAAACGCATGCCAAGTGCAACATGCCGTCTGTCGATGTGTGACCAAAATGACATTGTAGTTATTAGTGTCTGAGCTGTGGTATGTTTACAAACCCGGAAAAGTGCCCACCTCTAGATGCTTATTATTTAAGTTTGCATGGTTTGTTTTAAATTAAGCTTTCGTTTCTATTTTTAAAATGATGTACATGATCAAATAAGTATGGTATACCATACAATATAATTAAGAAATAGGTTTACAAAACATATTTTTTTAGATAAGGTCAAGTTTTTCTGGACGCAGGTTATTTTCATCTTAGAACCAGTTTTCATATTGAACAGCCACTTATATTTAAGATACAGAAAATATTATCAAAGACATTTCTCTGGTTAAAAAGGAACTTCTCTCAATTATGCTTAAAATCCTTCATCTCTGGCGGTGGCGCCACCATTCGTTAAAAACTATAACTCACATTTTTTTTTTTAAGAAGTGTCAGACTAAACTTATGAAGTCTATATTTTGCGAGATGTGTTTTTAAACGGATGGTGGTGCCACCGCTAGGGATGAAGACTCATAAAGTACGAAGCTATAAATATTGCACATTGGCTAAGTTCGGTTAAGCAAGCGATTGTTCAATATTATCAGCCCCGTGCAGTTTTAAATACAGATGGTGATTTAAATACAATTAAATTACGTAATGACTTCTTGAACCTTATAGTTATTAATTATATGTTTACTTATTTACCTAATTAGTTTATTTACTAATAAATACTACTCATTACGTAGGTCATATTCATAGCCCAACAAATTAATAAAATATTTCTGTACAGAACAAAAAAAAAACATTTTTTTTTTTAATACTTACACAAGGTAATTTTATAGCTAAAATAATTCTACTTATCCAAATAGGAAATGTAATTATACCCAAAAGTACCTACTTACATAAATCTATGTTTATTATACTTTGATAAAAGTATTATAATTATTAATTGCCATACACGTGCCGTGCTGCTTAGCTTAGCTTTATTATACCCGAAAAACTGCAAGGGAGTTTTTGTTCTTCCATGCTGGACTGGGAGTGAGAGAAAAACATAGAATGTGCCAGCTGCATTTCTGTAAAAACCAGCTAAGGGATCCGAGGGTTTCAGTATATTGTAATATAGGCGATGGGCTGACAACCTGTCACTAGAGCAATATACGTACAAATCTTTCTTGAATGGCCCTCAAGACTTTGTCAGACGTGGCGGAACGGCCTTTGTTTAGGTCGTTTATGCCCTGCCTACGCCATTAGAGAAAAAGGCGTGATAATATGTATGTATGTATGAGTTTTTGTACTGCTCTGTATTCGGTTGGTATCCAATTCATATTCGAATTGGCCTTCCTAAATAAATGACAATATGTGCAATCCATATCTGTTTTACATGGATTTTTCACGGATACGAACCGAATACGAAGGAGTACAAAAACGCCCTAAGATGGTAGCTGTGACAGGTGAAATTTGTATGAATTTGAAGCTTCACTACATAGTATAAAACAAAGTCGCTTTCTCTGTCCCTATATCCCTATGTATGCATAAATCTTTATAACTACGCAACGGATTTTGATGCGGTTCCTTTTAATAGATAGATTGATTCAAGAGGAAGGATTATATGTATAATACATGCATTATGTAGTAGAGACACACTGATAATTTCCGTGCGAAGCCGGGGCGGGCTAGTGTATTCATAAAGCAATCTCAAGATTGAGAGCAATATTAAGTATGGATTTGACAGGCCACATTGTACTGAAATGACGTTTCTGGTTTTACTCAAACTAGCTGTCAGTCTCAAGTGCTGTTTATAACTACGGGCCTTAGATACGTTTTCTTTTGTTTTCCTTCTAAATGGCACTGTTACAGCTACCATCCTAAATTTTATAGATTATATGTAGGTAGGTATTAGATCAATCTTATATGAATATTCCTTTTTTAAGCAGGTCTGGGAGCACTTGCTTTTAACTGCGTGGTCTAGTGGTCTGAGCGGTGGGCTCTCGACCCGGAGGTCCCAGGTCCAATTCCCGGCGGGTGACAACGATTGTTGTTTGTAGTTTGAATAGGACATTGCAGGCTGATCATCACCTGATTGTTAAAAAAATAAGTAAGATGGCCTTATTTATCTCTGGTCGTGTCAGTCAGTATGTCCAGTTAGAATAAGAGATTGAAGGAATAGTGCATTTGTGAGTTGCGCAAACACTTGGGCACTAAAAACTACATCCCGCGCAGATGGTTGACCCCTGTGATATTGACCGCCATCACATCGGTTGGGAGGGTATCTTTCTTCCTTATTCTTGATCTTTACATATGAAATTGCTGATACTCAATACTGTAAACTATCAAATAACGGTAATTTCATATGCCGTCATCGCCCTAGCCTAATCCCGTATCACGGGGTCGGCTACCTAATCTAGGGGATTAAACGAGGGTACTGGTTTACACAGAGCGACTGTGTTCTAAATTTCTCCAAGTGCCCCCGGAGGTCCCAAGAACCCAAGATATCACAAGGGCCCCCGGGCCCCAAAGAACCCGAAATGTTAGAAAGGCACCTGGGCAACAGACTCCAAAGACTTCCGAGTGCCCCCGAGGGCCCAAAGAGACCGAAATGTTTCAAGGGCCCCAAGGGCCCCCCGACGTCCAAAACGCCTCCTGCATTTTGGGCACTATTATACTTTAATATGGAAGGTTGTCCCTCAAGAAGGCTTGTTTGGAATATCCTCGACACTAGACTCTAAAGTGCTCCAAATACCCCCGGAGGTCCCAAAAACTCAAGACATTACAAGGGCCCCCGGGGGCCCCACAGATTCTAAAGCGTTCCAAGTGCCCCCGGGCCCCAAAGTACCCGAAATGTTAGAAAGGCACCTGGGCAACAGACTCCAAAATGCTCCAAGTGCCCCCGGGGGCCCAAAGATCCCGAAATGTTACAAGGGCCCCAAGGGCCCCCCGACGTCCAAAACGCCTCCTGCATTTTGGGTACTATTATACTTTAATATGGAAGGTTGTCCCTCAAGAAGGCTTGTTTGGAATATCCTCGCCGCAGACACCTGCCGGCTTCAGCACGAAGCACTTGCTCTGAACCACGTTGAAGAACAGCTTCCCCACCATGTTGGAGACAGGAGTGTCTGCCAACTTGCCGGGGGCCACTAGACTCTAAAGTGCTCCAAATACCCCCGGAGGTCCCAAGAATTCAAGACATCACAAGGGCCCCCGGGGGCCCCACAGATTCTAAAGTGTTCCAAGTGCCCCCGGGCCCCAAAGTACCCGAAATGTTAGAAAGGCACCTGGGCAACAGACTCCAAAATGCTCCAAGTGCCCCCGGGGGCCCAAAGATCCCGAAATGTTACAAGGGCCCCCGAGGGCCCCCCGACGTCCAAAACGCCTCCTGCACTTTGGGCACTATCATACTTTAATATGGAAGGTTGTCCCTCAAGAAGGCTTGTTTGGAATATCCTCGCCGCAGACACCTGCCCCACCAAGACCTCCGCACGCACACCTTGACCGGCTTCAGCACGAAGCACTTGCTCTGAACCACGTTGAAGAACAGCTTCCCCACCATGTTGGAGACAGGAGTGTCTGCCAACTTGCCGGGGGCCACCAGACTCCAAAGTGCTCCAAGAATCCAAGACATTACAAGGCCCCCCGGGGCCCCCAAAATTTCAAAGTGCTCCAAGTGCCCCCGGGGGCCCAAATAGCCTGAAATGTTACAATGCCTCCCGAGGCAACAGACTCCAAAGTGCTCCAATTGCCCCCGGGGCCCTAAGAACCCAAGATATCGCAAGGCCCCTGGGGGCCCCTAGACTCTAAAGTGCTCCAAGTGCCCTCGGGGCCCAAAGAGCCCATAATGTTACAAGGGCCCCCGAGGGCCCCCCGAAGTACAAAACGCCTGCATTTTGGGTACTATTATACTTTAATATGGAAGGTTGTCCCTCAAGAAGGCTTGTTTGGAATATCCTCGCCGCAGACACCTGCCCCACCAAGACCTCCGCACGCACACCTTGACCGGCTTCAGCACGAAGCACTTGCTCTGAACCACGTTGAAGAACAGCTTCCCCACCATGTTGGAGACAGGAGTGTCTGCCAGCTTGAGGCACGCTCGGAACCTGCGGAGAAATTTGAGGTTATAGTTATTATTTCCATATGTCCAAAGGAAACATACATACATAAAATCACGCCTTTATCCCTTACGGGGTAGGCAGAGCGTTAAACGCCTCGTAAAAGGCGCTTTCGCCGCGTCTGACAAAAATTGAGGGCGATTTTAGATTGTAATGTGTATTGCTAATGTGTAGTGACAGGTTGTCAGCCCATCGCCTAAATTACAATACACTGTAACCCTCGAGTCCCTTTTGCTGTCTTCTACAGCATGCCCGGGAGGAAGGGCAGCTGGAACATTCTATGTTTTTCTATCTCTCCCAGTCCAGCATGGAAGAAAATACTGACTATTTCGAAAATAAAATTCAATATTTTGTTATGTTTACCGGGACCAAATATCAAACGGCCGTTTTCAGCAATATAATAATTTCGAAGGTAATTCATCATCATCTTCCTAGCCTTATCCCGTATTTCTCGGGGTCGGCTACCTAATCTAGGTGATTGAACGAGGGACTGGTTTTTACACAGAGCGACTGCCACCTGACCTCCGCAACCCAGAAGGTAAACCAGACCCAATCCTTTATTAGGTCGGAGTTTTCAAGCCGCCATTGCTTAGCACTGGCCTCTGATATGGCTTAACGACTAATATCTAAGGTGTTAAACGATATTAACTGGGACCAACGGCTTAACGTGCTTTCCGAAACACAGAAAAAGCGCCGAATAAACATATGAAACTCGAAAATCGAAAAACACATTGGTACGTGGTGGGGTTCGAACCACGACCTCCCACTCAGGAGGCAGCGGCCCTTTCCACTACACCATCGGGCTCTCGAAGGTATAATTGCGGGGTACTATTTGCTTCTCAATTCATACATACATATAATCACGCCTTCATCCCTAATGGGGTAGGCAGAGCGTAAACGACGACGTCGTTCCGCCACGTCTGACAAAGTTTTGAGGATTATTTAAGATAGATTTGTAGGTATATTGCTGAAGTAACAGGATGTCAGCCCATCGCCTAAATTGCAATGTACTGAACCCCTCGGATCCCTTTGGTTTTTACAGCATGCCCAGGAGGAAATGCAGGTGTCACATTCTATGCTTTTCTCTCGCTCCCAGTCCAGCATGATAGAGTTATTTATAGACCATGGATTCAATCCACCACCCACCTCTTATAAGCACAAACTATTTTTTTGCATAAAGAAACACATAGGTACAACATAAATAAATGGGAACAACCGTGACAGTACAATATAGGCGGCCTAATTACTAAAGCAGCAATTTCTACCAGGCAACCTTTGGGTAAGTATGAGTATAATTAGATAGATAGATATATTCTTTTTTGCACATAAAACAACAACAACATGAATTGAGAATAAATTAAATAAAAAAATGAAAGTACAATGAATAGAATATAATAGAATAGAAGAAATTTATTTGGTAATAAATGTTACAAAAAAAAATTATACTGAACTTAAAACTAAACAAAATGTATACCAAAATGGCTGCCACTCAGCATATTGTCTTGGGGTTTTTAGGCCCAAAACGCTGGTCTTCCGTGGCCACCGGTTCAAAGCGCATCAGAGCGCTGATAGACATTTCTATCTGAATAAGACTTTATAAACGAAGGCGGCTTTATAAATGAAGGCGGCCTTATAAATTACCTATCTTACCTACGCATTTCTATTTAAAAAATGCTAGCATACAATCTTTTCTAAATCTTCCCGACTTTTTTTTTTTTTTTTAATATATGATAAGCAATCATTTGTCCGCCATCTCACGTGATGGTAAGTGATGATGTAGACTATGATGGAGCATGATTGCCTAGAAAATGCCTGTTCACTCTCGCCTTGAAAAGGCCCAGGTTATAACGTTCCGGAAATAGATCCGCAGGCAGGGATCTATTTCCGGGTACTTCGCTGGCTAGTACAAGTGGAAAGCATTGGAGAGGATCGAGCCGCAAAGAAAGCCTATCCTAGCCAACCGTCCGGGCGTCGCCCGGTAGGGCGTCTGAGTGAGAGCTTATGTTTTTTTTTGTTTTTTTTTTGGTACTACAGACACACAAATTTTACACAAACAAAAAGTTCTGAAATTAAAACACAATAAACAACAGATAACATGTACATATAAACTTAAGACAATGTGTACTTCCGATTCCGACGACGGTAATTGGAATGGAATATGAATTGTCTGTGTTAGTTGATCTTCCATGCTAGCCTGGGAGCGAGAGAAAAACTTAGAATGTGCCAGCTGCATTTCCTCCCGGGCATGCTGTAAAAACCAGCTAAGGGATCTGAGGGTTACAGTGTATTGCAATTTAGGCGATGGGCTGACAACCTGTCACTACAGCAATATACCAACAAATCTATCTTGAATAACCCTCAAAACTTTGTCAGACGTGGCGGAGCGACCTTTGTTTGGGTCGTTTTCGCTCTGCCTACCCCATCAGGGATACAGGCGTGACTATATGTATGTATGTGTTTTTTAAATATGTTACATAATTTAGTTTGTTTAAGTTTTTAAGATATCAGTTAATAGAGGATTGTGCAGCACCAAGAGAAACCGATACTTGGTTTAATGGTGGTAAGCTGTACAAGTTTATGTTTGTCTGTATGTTATGAATAATAAATAAATAAGATATCGCTGGAAGGATGAAGTTGCCAAAGACCTGACAGAGCTTAAAGTGTCTGACTCGTCAGATTTGGCACAGAATAGAGAAGAATGCTGGACTGGGAGCGAGAGAAAAACATAGAATGTGCCAGCTGCATTTCCTCCCGGGCATGCTGTAAAAACCAGCTAAAGGTGCCGAGGGTTTCTGTATATTGAAATTTAGGCGCTAGGCTGACAACCTGTCACTACAGCAATATACCTACAAATCTATCTTTAATAACCCTCAAAACTGTGTCAGACGTGGCGGAACGATCTTTGTTTAGGTCGTATACGCTCTGCCTACCCAATTAGGGATAAACGCGTGATTATATGTATGTATGTATAGAGAAGAATCGTCGGGTCGGTCGCTGAGCCAGCGAAGTAAGTAAGTAAGCATACAATCTTTCATTTATGCCCTACATACATACATACATAAAATCACGCCTTTATCCCTTACGGGGTAGGCAGAGCGTTAAACGCCTCGTAAAAGGCGCTTTCGCCGCGTCTGACAATAATTGAGGGTAATTTTAGATTGTAATGTGTATTGCCATAGTGACAGGTTGTCAGCCCATTGCCTAAATTACAATACACTGTAACCCTCGAGTCCCTTTTGCTGTCTTCTACAGCATGCCCGGGAGGAAGGGCAGCTGGAACATTCCATGTTTTTCTATCTCTCCCAGTCCAGCATGGAAGTATCTATCTCTCCCAGTCCAGCATGGAAGTAATTTATGCCCTATATTTTCGCAATACATTATCTAAATCAATCTGCTAAGACTACACTCTCTTCAGTACTCCACATATAGTGACCTATTTACTATAAATTTTCTATAAAATCAACATATTAAAATAGCTCGGTACAGTCCAGAGCAAAATGTCGAGTCGATGCACTATCGTGTCAGAGTTCGAGTCAAGAGTTCTTTACTGATGGGTGACATTTTAGTGGCATAATTTTTTATTCCTAATTTACTTTAGCATAACGAGTTTCGCATAACCTTATTGGTATAATGTAAGTTATACATAATTATATTTTATAATTAATAAACAATTGTAAGCAGAAAATAATTGAGAGCCCGATGGTGTAGTGGATAGGGCCGCTGCCTCCTGAGCGGGAGGTCGTGGTTCGAATCCCACCACGTACCAATGTGTTTTTCGGTTTTCGAATTTCATATGTACGTTTATTCGGCGCTTTTTCCGTGCTTCGGAAGGCACGTTAAGCCGTTGGTCCCGGTTAATATCGTTTAATACCGTAGATATTAGTCGTTAAGCCATATCAGAGGCCAGTGCTAAGCATTGGCGGCTTGAAAACTCTGACCTAATCTAGGATTGGGTCTGGTTTCCCTTCTGGGTTGCGGAGGTCAGATGGCAGTCGCTCTGTGTAAAAATCAGTACCCTCGTTCAATCCCCTAGATTAGGAAGCCGACCCCGTGAGATACGGGATAAGGCTAAGGAGATGATGATGATGAAGTTGGGTGACTTTATTTTACGAAAATTAAATTATAAATATAAAAAATACACATTATAGATTATAAATTATTTTTTTACAGTCGGTTGTTACAGCAGTACGCATAACAGCGCACTTTTTACTTATGATTTGACTACCTACTCGAATACAAAAATACGAGTCATGACAATAGGTTAAGGGGCTTCCCTGGGCTAAGTGGCGCCCGGGCGCCCTCATCAGTCAAAAAATCATAATTAACTGAAAACAAAATCAATCGAAAATCCGGTAGATCAGATTGAGGTTAAAGCAATAAAGGTCATTTGGAACTTCATAAAGTTGCAACTTATAGATCGTTGCAGTTACAGATAGGAAATTTGCGAAAAACGGCCACTTTTAGCACTTTTACTATCTGTAACTGAAGTGAACACTGAATTATTAATTTATAATGCTTAAAAAAAACTTCAGTACCCATACTTCAATCTGATCTACCGGATTTTCGATTAATTGCGTTTAATGAAATGAAATGTTTTCGGTGAGCAATGATTTTTTGACTGATGAGGGCGCTGGAGTGCACCGGGGATCCCCTTAAGGTGCGGTGCGGTGGCTCTTAGGCCTTTGATCCACCCATAACCCGCAAACATGTTCATACATACATACATAAAATCACGCCTTTATCCCATACGGGGTAGACAGAGCGTAAAACTTGAGGAAAAATTAAAATTGTTATGTGTATTGCTGTAGTGACAGGTTGTCAGCCCATCGCCTAAATTACAATACACTGTAACCCTCGAATTTTGCTGACTTCTACAGCATGCCCGGGAGGAAGGGCAGCTGGCACATTCTATATTTTTCTCTCGCTCCCAGGCCAGCATGGAAGTTCTACAAATTAAAGCAAATAATATTGTTGTGTTATACAAAGGTGGCTGAAATGAACAGATACATTTTAGCTATTCGTTTAAAAAAAAAACATTTTTTAAAGACACCAAGTTTTGGCTCTTCCTGATAGAAAACAAAGAGAAAGTACTTTTGTCTACACACGTCTAGTGTTCAGTCTCTTTTCCCATTGACTGTACCATAATTTTGAACTACCGTTACCTACTAAACCGTTTTAATGTCCAGCTTAAGACCCGCAGTAAAAGATCTCTATAAAACTGAAGGGTTTCGACGCATTAATATCCGACACTTCGAACAAAGGTGTATAAAGGGTCTCAAATATTGGCTAGCTGTTAATACAAGTTTTTTATCATCTAAGTATTATTATTATCACAAGTAAGGGTAAAACAAAGAATTATTAAAGTCATAATAACATGAGTATTATTGTGTTTTAAGATAGGTACCGTTTTAACTTATTTACCAATCTGTTTTAATAAATCTTATTATAGAAATAAAATTAAATAATACAAAATTAAAGGCATTCTTATTGGATATTATGTAATTATATATTGGGCTTAATTCTAGATTGAACGGCTAAACCTGAAATAAAAATGTATTTGTCACTTGCAGACTTTTGTTTTACAGGTACAGGTTTTTGTTGCGTGCCTTATGACAATCGCTGTGTAGATTTTTTTAAAATGTAATAAATAAATAAACTAAAAACATTGGAAAAGGACAGGAGATCTATTCTCTCCGGTTTTTGATTTATAGTCGGTGGTTTTATGCGTTATCTGTCATTTTTATGCGTGCGTCATAATCTAGTGGTCAAAATGTAAAATCATAAGGTATAAATCGTTTTCCTTTTTTAATTTTATTATTTTGAAAGTACTTATTTACTTCCATGCTGGACTGGGAGAGATAGAAAAACATAGAATGTTCCAGCTGCCCCTCCTCCCGGGCATGCTGTTGAAGTCAGCAAAAGGGACTCGAGGGTTACAGTGTATTGTAATTTAGGCGATAGGCTGACAACCTGTCACTACAGCAATACACATTACAATCTAAAATTGCCCTCAATTTATGTCAGACGTGGCGAAAGCGCCTTTTAGGAGGCGTTTTACTCTCTGCCTACCCCGTAAGGGATAAAGGCGTGATTTTATGTATGTATGTATTTTGAAAGTGACAGATAGATATTCATTTTAGTTTTAGCCGGTGGTATCTAGAATCGAGCACATTAAGCATGTATATTACATTATATATTTTTTATTGCATATCATGAATTAAAACAGCTATTGTAGTTAAGAATTTGCATGGAACATTAACCACTTATCTGAAAAAAATAACTTGATGCTTCGCCATTTTGTTTGCGAAGTTTGTAAACAAAGCAACTCAAAATATAATTCAAAAACTCATAAAATAAGGGCGTTTCACTCATCCATGTAACTGACTCTGTGGTCTAGTGGTCAGAGCCATGGGCTTACGATCCGGAGGTTCCGGGTTCGATTCCCAGGAGGGGAACACAAACTTCATATTTGTCAATTTATCACTTTGTGAGGTTTTCCCCAGTTTGGTTAGGACAGAGCAGGCAGAATCACCTGCTTGTCCGAAAAGAAATACATACGTGCTTCGGAGGGCACGTTAAACCGTCGGCCCTGGTCGATGTCTTTGATAGTGGTCGTTACTCAAAACCATATTAGAGGCCGCTGTGCTAATAGGCGGTTTGAAAACTCTGACACGAGGGTTCTTCGGGTCGTTGTTCGAATTGAGAATCCACTCGCTAAGAAGAAGACTCATCCATATTAGATTCGTATTCAATTCCTACTTCAGAGTTAATTCCGTATGAACACATATATGGACAAGGGCACAAGCTACGAGTATCATACAATTACAAGGAAGGCCAAATTGGATATGAATTGGATTCAGATGTAATACGGATGAGTACACAAACGCCCTAACGGTATCCGTAAAACCAGAAAGCTGTATTGAAAACGACACTAAAGTCCCAGAAAGTTGTTGGCACTTGGGATATAATATTTAATTATCTGTCTAGGCCTGTGGTCTACGCTACGACTTGCCATAAATATTGGTGGCGATTCGGTTGAAGACACAACTTAAATAATTTTAGTTTGGTACTGTCACTTTCAATAATTCGAATAAAATAGAGACAGCAACACTACAGCAGATTTTATAATCCTGGCAAAATTACAAAAGTATATTGCTTCAAATAAGATAAATGAGACGGCATCCTTCTATGCTGGACTGGAAGTAAGAAAAAACATTGGATGTGCTAGCTGCATTTTCTCCCGGGCATGCTGTGAAAACCAGCTAAGGGATCTGAGGGTTTCAGTATATTGCAATTTAGGCGATGGGCTGACAATCTGTCACTACAGCAAAATACCTACAAATCTATCTTAAATAACCCTCAAAACTTTGTCAGACGTGGCGGAACGATTTTTGTTTAGGTAGTTGACGCTCTGCCTACCACATTAGAAATAAAGGCGTGATTATATGTATGTAAGACAACACTACCTAGTAGCATGCCGAGCATATGCCGTTCTATTTTAGGCGTTTTATTTTATTAATTACTAGCGACCCGACGAGGCTTCGCACGGAAATTATCAGTGTTTCTCTACTATATTATGCATGTATTATACATATAAACCTTCCTCTTGAATCACTCTATCTAATAAAAAAAACCGCATCAAAATCCGTTGCGTAGTTTTAAAGATTTATGCATACATAGGGATATACAAATACAAATATTCTTTATTGCACATAAACAACATATTGTACAGGAACAAACATTACAAAACAAACAGAGTACAATTAGGCGGCCTTATTGCTAGGGTAGCAGTTTCTGCCGGGCAACCTTTGGGTAATGGAGTAGTTTTCTAATATTATGCGGGCATAGGGGCAGAGAAAGCGACTTTGTTTTATACTATGTAGTGATAATCAGTTGTAGTGTTATTTTATTTAAGCATAAAGTGACAGGAACAGGACCCATCTATACTAGTCTACATATATGGTAATATTATAAAGAAAGATTTGTATTCTTGTGTGTGTGTAATGAATAAACTCAAAAACGACTAAACAGATTTCAAAAATTCTGTCACCATTAGGAAGCTACGTTCACCCTGATAATAACATAGGCTAGTTTTTACTGCATTTTTCCCACGGGAAAACCTAAAAAGCAGCGGGTTACATCACTGACAAACAACTAGCCTAAAATAAGTTAAATTGTGTCCACAACAGAATTGGCACCATTGGCTGTACAATTATGTTCCATAATGCCTCAAGTTTAAGATGTCTGGAGTTAATTCCGAATTATACAAAGTTAAGCTTTGTTTGCAATACATACATACATATTACAATGTCATATGTATGTACATACATACATACATAAATCACGCCATAATTCCTTACGGGGTAGGCAGAGCGTTTAACGCCTCGTGAAAGGCGCTTTCGCCACGTCTGACAAAAATTGAGGGCAGTTTTAGATTGTAATATGTATTGCTATAGTGACAGGTTGCAGCCCATCGCCTAAATGTAACCCTCGAGTCCCTCTAGCTGACTTCTACAGCATACCCGGGAGGAAGGGTAGCTGGAATATTCTATGTTTATCTATCTCTCCCAGTCCAGCATGGAAGTAACATGTGGTTTAAAGGAACTTTTTTCACACCCTTTATAAAATTAAATATTATGTCCGCAAAATGCAACAAAACGCATTCAGCAAACGTCAGAGTTTTCGCGCCAATTTACGATAGATAATAAAATGGCTGCCGACGACGCCATCGGCAGCACTAAACCGGCCATAATCTCAAGCGGAAATATTGAAAGAAAACCAAAATTATTATGAAGGTACGTTCATAAAATCTTGCCTAAAAATACGGACCGTTAAAACCGTTTTCGCTACGTTTGATTTTTTTTAGGACGTTTCAGGTGGGTATGACATGAGTCTCTTTAAAGAAAAACAGCCGGGTCACCCTATAGTATTTCCAACTGAGTTTTAGAATAAAAGTAAACAAAGTTTCATGTATTTTAATCGAAGATACACACACACACACATAATCACACCTTTATCCCTAATGGAGTAGGCAGAGCGTAAACGACCTAAAGTAAAGTTGTTATTAAAGATAGATTTGTAGGTATATTGCTGTAGTGACAGGTTGCCCGCTCATCGCCTAAATTGCAATATCCTGAAACACTGATGTCAGATTATTTGAACCGCTTTACCAGCACTGCTAATAGGCTGACATGGTTTTGTGTAACAACCATTATCAAAAACAGCGAATGGGACCGACGGCTCAACGTGCCTATAAAAAGAAACGGTTTTTTTTCTTACAGACATTCAGGTGGTTAAGCCTGCAATATCGTTAAACCCTAGAAAATCTCATAAAGTGATAAATTGACAAATATTAATCGAATCCAGGACCTCCGGATCAGCAGCCCTTGGCTCAGACCACTAGACCACGGAGGCAGTCGTGTAAAAGTCCACCAATATTGCTGATAAGGGAACGTTGTGGTGTGAAAGAGGATATAGTGACAGGTATAGAAAAAGGAATGCTGAGGTGGTTTGGTCATGTTGAGAGGATGGATGAAAAGAGATTAACCAAAAAGATATACATGGCGAGTGTGAGTGGGAATGTTGGAAGGGGAAGACCTCGACGAACGTACCGCGATCAAATCGGGGACGTTCTAGGGAAAGGTCAGGTCAGGAGTACCCTAAACCGACGAGCGTGCATGAAAAGATTGATGAATGTAGATGAAGCGAAAGAAGTTTGCAAGGATCGTAGCAAATGGAAGGATGTGATCTCTGCCTACCCCTCCGGGAAAGAGGCGTGACGTTATGTGTGTATGTATGTAATATTGCTGTATCGTGTGTCTCGACGTGGGGCTGAGCTGATAACGACTAAAGTGGTATAAGACTTTAATTAAACAAAACTAACTCCTACAAATTGTAATGAAGTGACATATATTCAATTTTAATATTATACATACATACATATAGTCACGCCTATATCCCTAATGGGGTAGGCAGAGCGTTAACGACCTAAACAAAGGCCGTTCCGCCGCGTCTGACCAAGTCTTGAGAGCCATTAGAAAGATTTAATATTATAGTTTTAAGTAAATACTTAAAATTAATTTATGTTATCAGATTGTACGAATGAATATTATCAAATGGACTTGTAACATTATCACTACATAGTATAAAACAAAGTCGCCTTCTCTGTCCCTATATCCCTATATATGCATAAATCTTTAAAACTACGCAACGGATTTTGATGCGGTTTCATTTAATGGATAGAATGGTTCAAGAGGAAGGTTTATATGTATAATACATGCATAATATAGTAGAGAAACACTGATAATTTCCGTGCGAAGCCGGGGCGGGTCACTAGTTACCAATAAAATATTGTATTGTACGGCGTGTAAGGATCAGCATTTCAGCATTTTCCTGAAAAAAAAAACCTGCATATAGATGTTCAGTTTCGTTGACTGAGCAACCCCCTATCAGTTTGCGGGACGCTGTCCCTTACATGCCGTACACAGGTGTTAATTTAATTGCATGCCATACATAGCTTAGGGGGTATTTCAGTAACGTAAAAAGAGGTTACGCGGGATCGGCTATAGCTAAGCGGCCTGACGCAGCTTTGGGCATCATAATGATATCATTATTAATACCTACAGACTTCTTTTTTTAAGTTAGATTTTTTATATATTTTTATAGGCTCCTTTGACGTTACTGGAACACCCCCTAGGCTATGGCACGCAATTAAATTAACAGTCTGTATATGCAGATCGCCGAGCAAACTTCGATACCGCGTTTCAGGACTGTCATATCTTAGTGTAGCGCTATCTATGTGCGCTACAAAGTCCTAACTGCTTCCGTGGTCTAATGGCTAGTGCCATGGACTCCCGATCCGGGAGGTCCTGGGTTCAATTCCCAGGGGGGAAACACAAATTTGATATTTGAGAATTTATCACTTTATGAATTTTTCCCCAGTTTAGGACATTGCAGGCTGAATTACGTGATTTTCCGAAAGATTTCGTGTTTCGGAGGGCACGTTAATCCGTCGGTCCCGGTCCGCTGTCTTTGATAGTGGTCGTTACTCAAACCAGAGGCCTGATAGTTGTGCTACTAGGCGGTTTTAAAACTCTGACACCAGGCTTCATCGGGTCGATAGACTCGATACCCACTCGAAAGAAGAAGGCAAAGTCATACCTGAGGCGAATTTATTCTTTCTTTCTTTCATATTGTAAGTGGCGTATCGTTTGCGGTCGGTACGTGTGTGTGGTGATGTAACTACAAATCTATCTTAAATAACCCTCAAAACTTTGTCCAGAAGTGGCGGAACGACCTTTGTTTAGGTCGATTACACTCTGCCTAACCCATTCAGGATTAAGGCGTGATTAAATGAATGTATATACGTAGCGCCATCTATGTGAGCTACAAAGTACTGCCAGAAGCGAATTTATTCTTTCTTTCATATTGTAAGTGGCGTATCGTTTGCGGTCGTACGTGTGTGTGGTGTGTAGACCCGGGACTTGCGCTGAGCTGACAAAGCTCTGCTTATTTCGCACTCAACGAGCCCTTACCGCGCTTTGTATGCACTCAAGTCTGCGCAGAGCAGCCGGCGGCATAGAGACCGGGTGATTACTTTTTGATATTGTTTTATTCCTTCCATGCTGGACTGGGAGCGAGAGAAAAGATAGAATCCTGACATCCTCCCGGGTATGCTGTAGAAACCAGCTAAGGGATCCGAGGGTTTCTGTATATTGCAATTTAGGCGATGGGCTGACAACCTGTTATTACAGCAATATACCTACAAATCTATCTAAATAACCCTCAAAACATTGTCAAACATGGCGAATGACCTTTGTTTAGGTCATTTACGGTCTGCCTACCCCATTGTGCACATATGTATGCTCTACCCAAATCCCTCCGTCAAATTCAAATCGCTACAATTCAATTTTATTATTTATTTTACAAAAAAAAGGTATTTACAGAATTACATGTTACATTCTCGCCAAACTGCGAAAGCAGTTTGTTGGGCCTTGCCAACAGCACTCGTTACTTAATGGCTAACAAATACCTATCTTATATTCTAGTATCTTATAAAAAAAAAACATTATAAAAAGAGTTTAAAACTATGAAATATGGAGAATCATTGATGTGACACATTTACATAATATTATTTTGAACAACAGTTTTAAGTGTTTTCCTTAGTCTATTTTATTAAATATTTTTGGTATTATGAATTTATTTGTTCTTTGTTAGCCCATCGCCTTAATTGCAATATACAGCGAAACCCTCGGATCCCTCGGCTGGTTTTTACAGCAGCCCGGGAGGAAATACAGCTGGCACATTCCATGTTTTTCTCTCGCTGCCAGTCCAGCATGGAAGATAGAGGCCTACTAGCTGTTTAAATACTCTGACACGAGGGTTCTAATCGGTCGACTCAAAATCAACACGACAAGAAGAAAATAAACAGTAAGAGCTAATAAAACTTAAAAACAGTAACTAGTAGTACAGAAAATAATCACAGTCTCTGTGCCGGTACGCTACTCTGCGGCGATTCCGTGGCGGGCGCACTCTCGCTTCATTTGCCAAAGTTCTGGTCAAGCTTCTATTTAGGGACGGGACAGTTTTCAGGATGTCGATAGTTTTACAATGTTCTACAGAGTGTGTCCGAACAACTGGAACAGGCTGCTTAGTGAACGTAACTGAACAACTTTCATAGGGAAATTGTTCTAGGACACGATTTTTTTTTGCTTATAAAATATCTTATAGTTTTAAGGGGCTATGTTGTCTGGAAAAGACAAAAGTAAAAAAGTTTTTTACCAGCAGATTTTGTTTGTGGAAGTTATTCAGTTTTATTGACTGAGCAATATTTTAGTTTTCGAGACACGGTCACTTATACCTTTTGTTTTAATATCAAACAATCTTAGCAATCCTAAAATGTACCCACGGACGAATAAGCGGACGGAGAGTAATATCTTAGTAATAGCCCTTTTGTCCCTTCGTGTACGAATTCCTAAAAAGCGACATGGGAATAGTAAGTGACTCTATTTTATAAGTGTGACTATTGTTAGACGCGACATATTAAACACTACAGGGTTTTAGTGCCTTAATTGAAGATTTATGTACCATCATTAAATGAATTTTAAAAAAAATACAAACACAACCTCAATCGATATGATCTTTATCGACAAAATCCTATCGACTGCGCCACATCCCTAACCGTACCCGCGTAAGCCATAAGTGGCTTAGTTACTCCAACGCCGTCAAATACCCCAATGCGGGCTTAAGAACAAAAGAAGGATTTGGAATCACCCGAAAAAGAATTAGCAGAAATAAGGAGAAAATAAGGTGAAACGGAGCGACTCAAGTGCTTGTTTTTTCTAGTCGTTAGTGGCGGGAAAGTGCCGCGGTCAGCGTAAATACAATTGTGGATTATAGTTGTTTTTTTTTTCTATTTCAGCCCGCATTTCTGTCTGGGGGTGATCGAGAGCCTTTTAGCCAGCTTTGATTTCACGGTGAAGTAGGAAAATAATTGCCACGTGAAAAATCATAGAAGAATCTGAAGCATACTGAATATTCTTATAACAATTTTACTTCTAGAAAAGATAACTATTATTCTATCAGAATTTTATTTATTGATAACATTAACTAGTAAAAATTCCAGATTAAAAAACCACTTTCGCTTTTTAGGATTCAGTAGAAAAGAAAAGCCTATAAGGCTAATACAGCCTATAAGCGAAGTTTTCTGTAATTTTTAAGGCATTTAACCAAATTCAATCATGGCAAAAAAGAAACGTTTTTCCGTTTTTTTCATACTGAATCCTGCAAAACGAAAGTAGTTTTATTTTAATCTGTCACCAGTTAAATTATCAATACCATTTTTTTAAAGATAAAATGATTTTTTTTACGAGGCTTTACGGCTTAGTTCTCATGCCTATCCTGTAATGGATGAATTAAAAAACGACAAACAACAACCATGATTTTCCTTTTGTTTCACAAGACGTCTAAATCGGGGACAAGTTGACAGTATTTTTGACGATAACGCTCGCGCGAACGCACCGCAAATGAAGTGAAAAAAGAAACAAAAAACGAAACAGGTGGCTTGACTCTGCCTGCCAGTTATCAATTTAGGCGGGAAAAATATGAAGAAATAGAAAAAGCAAAGGTCATATTTTTGAGAGCCTAAAATAAAAAATACAGTACCAGATTTTATTGTAAATTAACAGAATAATATTCAAGAATGCAGGTATGTTTAGGTAGGTACTTAAGCGTGTGAAATATAATCCATTTTCTTCTGCAAAACTGCATGTGTGAGAGATTGTAATAAATTCTAGTACGTAATAGAAATTCGTACTTGCGCTGCTGCATCTCTCATTGTTTGTCTGAGATGAAATGAAGTCCTAAAAAATAAAAATGGTGGGCCTACAAACTTCCGCGCCTAAACCTTGGCACGCAAGCAGCTGTCACTTTTCACAAAAATGGCGCCCTATCTCTTCGCTCGAAGGATTATAATGTGTGAATAATGCGTTCGCTGGGAAAATGATGGTTAAATACAGTCATATAATGCCTTCTTTGACAATACATAAATTATTAGGGGAAAAGGCAACCTTTGTGAGATAACTAGTTGAGGTTATCCGGTCGGAAAAATCTTTTTTTTTTGTGTTTAGCTCCCTAAAGGTGGGGAGGTAAATGATGTTCGGAGGTATTGATCTGTGAACTTATTGCTATTGTCGTGGCTTTTGGCGTGTCTGACAAAGAAAATATTTGTCGGGAAATTTTATTTAAAAGAAAATAATACACAAATGACGTGAAAAATCGTATCAATAGAGAGCCAAAATTAAAACTAGCTAAATAATCTATCTATATAGATAAATTTATACTTATGGACTAGGTCTAATAAATTCAATTTGTTCTTTAGTAGCAAGATTTTTAATATTAATTAGTCACTAAAATAAAACATTAGTCCTTATTGATAAACAGTACTTGAGGCTGACAGCTAGTTTGAGTTCCTCTTAGAAATATCATTTCAGTACAATGTGGCCTGTCAAAGCCATACTTAATATTTCTTTCAATCTTGAGATGGCTTTATAAATACGAGTCTGAGATGCTACCATCGATTCTCATTCCCACTGATTCTATCACAAATCACAGAAGAAAAAAACTAACTATGTACAAAAAATTGGGTCTTTTATAAGGCCTTTTATAATTCCGAGATTGTATCAAATCACCGTATCTATTCTATCTGACCATTGATAAAAGAGGTACAAGGTCGTGATTTAGAAACACGCTGCCCAGTGAGTTTAAAAAAAGAAACAAAAAACTAGATTTGGGAACCTGGAAAAATTATGTATGTATAGTCGAGGAAGGAAAGAGGGAAACTACCACACTAAAAATCCCTTCTTCTTCTTCTGTCGAGTGGGTATCGAGTCTATGGACTCGATGAACCCTGGTTTCAGAGTTTTTAAACCGCCTAGTAGCACAACTATCAGGCCTCTGACATGGTTTTGTGTAACGACAGCGACCGGGACCGACGACGGCTTAAAGTGCCCTCCGAAGCACGAAATCTTTTTCTTTTCGGACAATCAGGTGATTCAGCCTGCAATGTCCTACCCAAACTGGGGAACAATTCACAAAGTGATAAATTCTCAAATAATACACTAAAAATCCCTAAAAAGGAGTATTATCACTACATAGTATAAAACAAAATCGCTTTTTCTGTCCCTATATTCCTATGTATGCATAAATCTTTAAAACTACGCAACGGATTTTGATGCGGTTTCTTTTACATACATACATAAATCACGCCTTTATCCCTTACGGTTTCTTTTAATAGATAGAATGATTCAAGAGGAAGGTATGTATAATACTTACATGCATAATATAGTAGAGAAACACTGATAATTTCGGGGGGCGGGTCGCTAGTGTAAAATAAAAACAACAGATTTTACTGGCGTTTACTCACACGAGCAGCGCTCTCAAGTTTAAGATGATGATAGTCGAATCCCGTATCTTACTGGGTCGACTTCCTAATCTAGGTGATTGAACGAGGGTACTGGTTTTTACACAGAGTGACTGCCTTCCGACCTCCGCAACCCAGAAGGGAAACTAGACCCAATCCTAGATTAGGTCAGAGTTTTCAAGCCGCCAATGCTTATCACTGGCCTCTGACATGGCTTAACGACTAATATCTACGGTATTAAACGATATTAACCGGGACCAACGGCTTAACTTGCCTTCCGAAGCACGGGGTAAAGCGCCGAATAAACGTACATATGAAATTCGAAAACCGAAAAACACATTGGTACGAGGTGGGATTCGAACCACGACCCGGCTCAGGAGGCAGCGGCCCTATCCACTACACCATCAGGCTCTATATCGGGCTGATGATAGTCGAAATAAGAAAGATAGAGCATGACTGCAAGGTTTTATTTTTGAAATCCTAAAAATGCTTTAACATACATATAATCACGCCTATATCCCTAATAGGGTAGGCAGAGCGTAAAAGACCCAAACAAGGCCGCTCCGCCACGTCCGACTAAGTTTTGAGGGTTGTTTAAGATAGATACATACATACATACATAATAATCACGCATTTATCCCTGATGGGGTAGGCAGAGCGTAAATGACCCCAACAAAGGTCGCTCCGCCACGTCCGACTAAGTTTTGAGGGTTATTTAAGATAGATTTGTAGGTATATTGCTGTAGTGACAGGTTGTCAGCCTATCGCCTAAATTGCAATATACAGAAACCCTGGGATCCCTTAGCTGGTTTTTACAGCATGCCCTGGAGGAAATGCAGCTGGCACATTCTTTGTTTTTCTCTCGCTCCCAGTCCAGCATGGAAGTCTTTTCGGAAGAAAATGCTTTTCTATTTATTAAACGAAATAAAAATAGATTAAAAACTCCACTATTCCCAGTCAAGGAACTTACATAATAATTCAATTTTATAATTTTTAAATAACTTTTCAAGTAAAAGTGGAATTAATTTTGACACTGAACTTTAAATTTAATTAACCTGGTCAAGGAAAACCTGAACCGAAATTTTTTGGAAGTCTCTGATCAGCAGTGGATTCTGATTCCGTAATCTAGTGGTCTGAGCCATGTAACTCGTAAGTTGATATTTGTCAATTTATCACTTTGTGAGAATTTCCCCAGTTTGGTTAGGACAATGCAGTCTCACCTGATTGTCTGGAAGGAAAAAGATATCGTGCCTCGGATAACGTTAAGCCTTCGGTTTCGGTCGCTGTCATTAATACAAAAACCATGTCAGAGGCCTATTAGCTGTGCTATTAGGCGGTATAAAAAATCTGACATCAGGGTTCATCGGGCGATCGTCTCGAAACCTACACGACACGAAGAAAGGGTCAAGAAAAGAGCAACACCGTAACATATAATACATACATATAATCACGCCTTTATACCTAATAGGGTAGGCAGTGCGTAAACGACCTAAACAAAGGTCGTTCCGCCACGTCTGTGAACATTTTGATGGTTATCTAAGATAGTTTGTCAGCCTTAAATTACAATAAACTGAAACCCTCAGATCCCTTAGCTGGTAACAGCATGCCCGGAAGGAAATGCATCAGGCACATTCAATGTGTTTCTCTCGCTCCCAGTCCAATATGGTAAGAAGAGTAATACCGTTAAGAGTCCAAATTAAAGACCACCTCTGATGATGGAGTCGTCGCACACAAATCTACACATAGCATCAAAATGTCCACCCCTAATTACTCCACGCCTTTTTAATAGAGTCATTTTGGGTTTCGGCCGACCCAGAGACTCAGTGTAGGCAGACACAGTACAAAGATTTATACTGGGCTCGATTCTAAGGCCCGTAATTATACCACTAAATATCTTGTTCCTACAGTGTTCAATAACATACCAAATGAGATAACAAAGTGTGAAAGAAAACAGGTATTTAAGAAAAAGGTTAGAGAGCATTTATTAATACAATTTAAAAATAATATTATTTTCGACTTCTAACTTTAAATATATGTACTTACTATACATGTTTCTTAAATTTGAAAAACAACAGTATGTAACGTTTTATTTAATATAGAAAAAAACTGTTTGTATTGTTATGGGGAGCCACTACTGCCAACAAACTATTGTATAGTTTGGCAGATTTTGTTAAAGTTGTAAAACTGTACTGCCAAAATGAATAAACTTTTTTTTTATAGTTAGCACTTGAAACTGACAGCGAGTTTGAGTTCGTATCAGGAATGTCGTTTCAGTAGATAATGACCTTTCAAATTTATTTAATAGTAGGCTGTATAGGTTGCTAGCCCAAGCATAATATTTTCATGTCGAAAGATTTAAAAATTTAGGTGGCGGGAGATTGAAATATTTTTGTAGATGTTACTAAATTTTACTCGCAATCGAAGTGAAAAGCAAGTTTATAACTCGTGCACATAACTATTTTATCCTCGACGAATATCAGCCCTCACCCTTGTCATAAAATACTATAGTCAGCTCGCTTTACATACATACATACATATACTCACGCCTTTATCCGTAACGGGGTAGACAAAGCGTAAACGACCTGAAAAAAGGTCGTTTTCCCACATCTGAAAAAGTTTTGAGGGCTATTTATAATAGAACTAGCGACCCGCCCCGGCTTCGCACGGAAATTATCAGTGTTTCTCCACAATATTATGCAAGTATTTATATATATATATATATATATATATATATATAAATCTTCCTCTTGGATCACTCTATCCATTAAAAGAAACCGCATCAAAATCCGTTGCGTAGTTTTAAAGATTTATGCATACATAGGGATATAGGGACAGAGAAAGCGACTTTGTTTTATACTATGTAGTGATGGTAGGTATATTGCTGTAGTGACAGGTTGTCAGCCCATCGCCTAAATTGCAATATACTGAAACCCTCGGATCCCTTAGCTCGCTTTAATTATTGGAAATCTTTTTACTTTGCCAATGACCAGAAACGGGTAAAAAAAGTTATAAAATAGGTTATAAATGAAATAATAAATGGAAATAAAAAAGTTGCACCTCTGTCGTCGACTGAGATAGCTCTGATTCGGGAATAACGAGATGCATGGAGTCGAATCACTTTTACTTTTTGTCACTTTTCATGTAGAAATACGAGTACGTTCGGAATAAAGTTATTACCTTTTGTCACTTTTTTCTTAAAAGAAACAATAAATGAATCAAAAGGCGTGTATTCACGAGAACTGTAAGATGCGAAAATAATTGTTCAAGAAAGACAAAAACTAAATAGTTGCGGCCGAAATCACTGAAATAGTAGAAAACATATATCTTTCCGGATTTGTGATTTTGACACTAGAAATTTTGGAAATGAAGAATTTATCAAAAGTTTTAGAAAACTCCTTTAGACAATTTATGCCTAAAACAAAGATAATCGACTTATGGGCTTCCCTAACCTTTTCACTCAGTGACCAAATTTTTTTCTAATTCCGTAAATTCAATCCAATTCATGTGAGGTACAAAATCTATAATTTTTTGTACGAAAATGAAATTTCTTCCATGCTGGCCTGGGAACGAGAGAAAAACATAGATGTGCCAGCTGTATTTCCTCCCGGGTATGGTGTAAAAAACAGCTAAGGGGGTTTCAGTATATCGTAATTTAAGCGATGAGCTGACAACCTGTAACTACAGCAATATATCTACAAATCTATCTTAAATAACCCTCAAAACTTTGTCAGACGTGGCGTGACTTTGTTAAGGTCGTTTACGCTCTTCGCACCCCATTAGTGATGAAGGCGTGATTATTTGTATGTATGTATGTATGTAAAAATTAAGAAACGAGGTAAAATTTATTAAAAAATATTAATGTCACGTCTCTACTGCTCCCCAGTTCGCAGTGATAATGACAAAAAATCCGTAGATACCATCAGTACCCCCTAATTGGTGGCTATAAATTCAGCTGTCTGTCTGTTTGTGTGTCTGTATCTATATCTAAGTACGTGGATATAGATATATTAAGTTAAGTTGTGAGGGAGGCCCGTAAAAGTTAATTATATTTAGAACTGTTCCTTTTAAGTCTTTTTTTAATAAGAGAATTGATTAAACAACATACATACATATAATCACGCCTTAGTCCCTAATGGGGTAGGCAGAGCCTAAACTACCTGTACAAAGGTTGTACCGTCTGACAAAGTGTAGAGGGTTATTTAAGATAGATTTGTAAGTATATTGCTGTAGTGACAGGTTGTCAGCCCATCGCCTAAATTGCAATATACAGAAAACCTCGGATGTTAAGCTGGTTTTTACAGCATGCGGAAATGCAGCTGGTACATTCTATGTTTTTCTCTCCCGCCCAGTCCGGCATGGAAGAAACAAAGGATAAGCTGTGCAGATAAGCGATCGGTCTTTCACGAAAATAAAATTATTGTAATCTGGAGGCACGGATGTGCTACCGCCAAGCCGATTGTCAATCACCTGCCATAATTTCGTCGGTTTATTTACATATAAACCTTATATACATATTACTCAAACTGTGCATACAACATTTACCAATTTGCAGCTTCGGACCTAAAATATTGCTTGCTACAACAAAAAAAAAATATTAAAAAAAAACATGCTAAGACTTTAAAGGCTGTACAAGCAGTATCATATTTTTTAAATGACTAAGTAGTAAAGTGAAATACAAACAACAATGCATTCAACAATACACATTCTTTATTGCTTTAAAAAAACACAAAATTAAAACAACATAATAAATTAAAAAAAAAACAAGTGCAGCATGGAGTGCATGGACGGTCTTTTTGCCAAAGTAAGCCACATTTTGGCGAGAGAAAAATGCATAGAACCAAGGGCATTAAGGTATTTTTGCACTGATTCGTATTCGGTTCGTAACCGTGAAAAAATATATGGAAGTTGTCATAAATTTTCGCGCCAATCCATACAATTTTTAACGGACACAAACCGAATACGGAGCAGTGCAAAAACGCCCTAAACATGCCGATCTGTTGTAGAAACAACTTGCTTTAGTTTGGTTCTGTCAAGATCTAATATTTGTATTAAAGAGAGACAGCAAGCAACACTATTCGGATTCTTAACATTGACATTTATTTATCTTTTGTATGTAAATTTAACTTGTTTCTTTTTTATCAAGTTGCATCCTAATTAATGATATTTTCCATGTTCCATGTTTTAGTATTATAAGTCTGTACTGTAATTTCTAATTGACTCAACATTGTGTGCGTCTGGTTTTTAAACTGTAAGCCATATCTTTCGTATTTAATAAATGAATTGCCTGAATGATGAACTATTTTATTCAAATCATAGAAAGTACGTAACTAAAATAAGTTAAGTTGCATCTAATCAGCACGGAATCAGCACCAATGCAAACCGACTTATGTAAAGTATATAAATTAATTAAACATAAACACTACTACATGTATAAGCCACACTCACCTCTCATCGCACCGGCAATGCATAAGCGTGTTGACTCTCCAATTGTACAGCCCGTACTTATTCTCCATAGCCCCGATCCAGAACGGGCACCTTAGATCATGGACCCTACAGCATCTGTCAGTCCTGGAGTACCCGCCCAGCTGGGAGTATCTGGTCGCTGAGAAACCTTTGCCACACCACTTCGTGCCTGGTATGCGGAGAATGTCCATGGCGTCGCGTTTTCCTCTGTTGGAGTTGGGTTAGGTTAGGTTAGGTTGGGTTAGGTTAGGATGGGAGACAAGCGTAGAATAAGGACTTGTGGTAAGTTATCTTCAAAATGAATTATTAAAATCACTCACAATCAATCGGCGACTTTTGCACGTTGTTGACTGTGTTTCTTTAACTCTTCTACTTACCGCAAGATATTAGAAGTTGCTGCTGAGTTGTTTTGTTTTTTTATTCTTCTTGAAATAAGGTCATTCATAGTTTCCAAGTATTGAATTAAACGTACGTCACGATTTAACATATTATATTCACACTTATTTTAAGATGGTGTCGTCATCAAATAACCTCTTTCGTCATACCATCGCATAAAACCACATAAACTAAGACCACCAAAGAACGAAGAATATTTATTATAACATTTATTATTACTAAAAAATAATAATCGTAAACATGGTGTTATTAATAAATCCGTCATATTGTTGTAAAGATCGATTCGTAGATCACCGGCCGTGAATGATCCATAGATCATTGGATCTATAAAACACACTTTATTGCGCTGTGTCTGTGTGTATGTATAGGTTTATTATTTCGTTATCCATCATAACAATGTTAATGCCTAATTTGCCTTTCAATTTAAGTCTCAATTCCGTAGGTCTGCTGGATGAAATTTCTTAGTAGAAATAAGCTGTACCTGTTGTGTCGTTATTAATTATTTATTGTCTTTCTCATGTTACTTGTGTACAATAAACAGTAACTAAATAAATAAATGTTTGTATAAGTATGTTTTTCATTTAAACTTTTGATATGAAAGATATAAAAAGAAAAAAACACCTGACCTATATATACATATATCTGGTGGTCAGTCTCCCTAGCCTTATCCCGTATCTCACGGGGTCGGCTTCCTAATCTAGGGGATTGAACGAGGGTACTGGTTTTTACACAGAGCGACTGCCATCTGACCTCCGCAACCCAGAAGGGAAACCAGACCCAATCCTAGATTAGGTCAGAGTTTTCAAGCCGCCAATGCTTGGCACTGGCCTCTGATATGGTTTAACGACTAATATCTACGGTATTAAACGATATTAACCGGGACCAACGGCTTAACGTACCTTCCGCCTTTATCACTTTCTGGAACGTCATCTCTTACACCTTTATAGTATTTACCTTTCGTGTTTACAAAACCGTTAATAGCACTCACGGGCATTTTTGTGAATAACTAACTTTAATTTTCTGCCAATACATTTTTTTACACATGTAAATAATAACGTTTCTTTGGGTCGCAAGCTCACAAGAGCGAAACATTTGTAAACCAACTGTAATGCGGACACTTCCGCATCTGATGAGTCGAAATTAAGACGAAACAGTAGTCAACCAACGACGAACCGATGCGTTTTGTTTTCTCTCACTGTCATCTAATTCTTCTGTCGAGTGCGTATCGAGTCTATCGACCCGACGAACCCTGGTGTCAGAGTTTTTAAACCGCCTAGTAGCACAACTATCAGGCCTCTGACATGGTTTGAGTAACGACCACTATCAAAGACAGCGACCGGGACCGACGGCTTAACGTGCTCTCCGAAGCACGAAATCTTTTTCTTTTTCGGACAATCAGGTGATTCATCCTGCAATGTCCTAACCAAACTGGGGAAAAAACTTTGCGTTTCCCACTGGGAATCGAACCCAGGACCTCCGGATCAGGAGTCCATGGCACTAGCCACTAGACCACGGAGGCAGTTTACTGTCATCTAATACAAAGGCCAAAGTGCCTTTACACTTTCTTTGGGTTACTTCAGTTTCATTAGATTCTTGTCCTATTACACCCTCTACGGACTGAACGTTTAGATATTTGTCCCAGTTGCTGTCTCTGATAGAGGTCGTCACACAAAACGTGTCAGGTCAGAGGCCTTTTAGGTATTTACAACCCTGATACCATGTTTAATTAGGTTTTTCGTTGAACCACAACAGTAGACGACCAAGCAAGATTTTCAACTTTAGAAATAAAAATGTCTATGAACGACGGAATATGTATACACATTATCGAAAATCATAAAATCTAACTGTGAAATCACAATTAACCAAAACGAAACTTACTTGATTTGTCAAATATTGATAACAATTTTTTGCCATAGTCCCTTTTGCTTTGAATTATTAGGAAACATAAAGCAACATGTAATGAATCCCAAAACTCTAAAACACTCAGCACCCATCACCCAAATAACACACCGATGCGTTTATTTTACATTGATGCTGTGCTGATTCCGTTACAACTTAACATTTTAGATTTTGTTACTGTTACTTTCTAAAATTTGAATAAAATCGGGACAGAAACACAACAGCTGATTACAATCCCGTTGAAGAGACGTTGCACGCCTAAAATAAGATGGCATTCAAGATGGTGTCATTTTATTTTAAGCGTTAAAACGTCACTTTGACAGGTTTATTAGCTGTCATAATTTCTGTCTCTATTTTATTCAAATTTTAGAAACTGACAGCACAAAACTGAAGTAAGTTGAGTATGCAACAGAATTGGCAACATTGAAAACGAAATCTAAACACTGCATAGAAGATGCATTTCGGCCTTTTAACTAAAACTCACCTACAAATAACCAAAGCTGAAAACGTGATCCCAAAGCGCACCCGTAAAAAAAAAGAAAAGAAAAAAAAACACTAACCTCCTGTCACACTTGCAGTGAGATATCGTGAACGGTCTAAAGTTGAAGTAGCCGAACTTCCTTTTGAACGCTCCTATATTGACGCGGCAGTTGTCATGGGCCCTACAGCACCGGTCCTCGTGATGATTTGAACCCAGTTCGTTGTACTCTTGAGCCAGTTGACCGGCGCCGCACCATTTCGTGCCGGGGACTATGAAATTCTCCCTTACGGAGCGCCGGGACCTGCCATTTTGGATTTTGTTAAGAAGTCACCAAGGCAGAACTGGACAGAGATTGCTTATCGCTATTTTATGCGGCTGTCACACTTGGGGCAGAAGCTGCCGGAGCAAGCGTGATGGTCTATGCTCCCATTGTGTTGAACATACACTTATAAATCACGGGAAGGCAGAGCATAATCGACCTTTACAAAGATCGTTCCGCCACGTCTGACAAGTTCTAAGGGATATTTCAATATATTTCAGATATATTGATGTAGTGACAGGTTGTCAGCCCATCGCCTAAATTACAGTATACTCAAAGTTTCGAATCCCTTAGCTGGTTTTTACAGCATGCCAGGAAGGAGATGCAGCTGGCACATTTTATGTGTTTCTATCGATCCCTGTCCAGCATGGAATCATTGTGTACATACATACATACATACATATAATCACGCCTTTATCCCTTATAGGGTAGGCAGAGCGTAATCGACCTAAAGAAAGATCGTTCTGCCACATCTGACAAAGTTTTGAGGATTATTTAAGATAGCTTTGTATATTGCTGTAGTGACAGGTTCGCCTAAATTGCAATATACAAAAACCCTCAGATTGATTAACTGGTTTTTACAGCAAGCCCGGAAGGAAATGCAGCTGGCACATTTTATGTTTTTCTATCGATCCCTGTCCAGCATGGAATCATTGTGTTGAACAATAAAATGGAACCATAGAAATTATATGCCCGCTCCGGCAGATCTGTATCCAGCGTGAGAATGGACTAATGGAGTTGTGCAAATGATCATAGAAGTCAATCACGAAGATGAAAGAATTGCTTTGTGAAGAGAAATTTTTGCTCAGGAAGCGAAGCCTAGAGTGAAAACCGGTTTTTCTCTAAGGATAAAGCAGGACAACATATTGATAGAACATACAATGAAGTTCAAATAGTATATGAAAAAAAATATGAAGGTGTGAATAAACAGGGGTGTAAAATAAATTACTACGTTCCTTTAAACCACGTAATGTATAAGTTATATACAACACAAACCACATATCTAATAAAATTTATAAAAATATTATTTGCCTCCGTGGTCTAGTGGCTCCTGATCCGGAGGACCTGGGTTCGATTCCCAGGGGGAAACACAAAGTTGATATTTGTGAATTTATCACTTTGTGATGTTTTCCCCAGTTTGGGTAGGACATTGCAGGCTGAATCACCTGATTGTCCGAAAAAGAAAAAGATTTCGTGCTTCGGAGGGCACGTTAAGCCGTCGGTCGCTGTCTTTGATAGTGGTCGTTACTCAAACCATGTCAGAGGCCTGATAGTTGTGCTACTAGGCGGTTTAAAAACTCTTACACCAGGGATCATCGGGTCGATAGACTCGATACCCACTCGACAGAAGAAGAAGAAGAATAAAAATATTTAAGTATTTTTTAAAAATTAAATTCGTAAAATATAAACAAATAGGCCAAACGTAGTCATGCACACTAAAGTGGGTGCGGCGGTGGTGCGGCCGGGTGGGCGCGGAGCGCGGGGCTGTGATAAACGCTGTAATGTGTGTGACTACAGTTGGCTCACTTATTTCAGTTTCATAAATTTAATAACACTCATACATACATACATATAATCACGCCTTTATCCCTAATGGGGTAGGCAGAGCGTAAACGACCTAAACAAAGGTCGATCCGCCACGTCTGACAAAGTTTTGAGGGTTATTCAAGATGGTTTTGTACGTATATTGGTGTAGTGACAGGTTGTCAGCCCATCGCCTAAATTGCAATATACTGAAACCCTCAGATCCCTTAGCTGGTTTTTACAGCATGCCCGGGAGGAAATGCAGCTGGCACATTCTATGTTTTTCTCTCGCTCCCAGTCCAGCGTAGAAGAAATAATACTAACAATAATAACAGAATAATAACACTCAAACATATTTATTTATTTTATTTGTGGTTTGTGTTGTATACCACTAATACAATAGGTACGTGGTTTAAAGGAACACAGTACATTTTTAACATCCTGTATTATTTAAAACACTTCTATAGTTTTGATATAGCATGAGCATATTATAAATAAGGTTATATACGATACGGCCGTCAATCATATTTACATCTTTAATACATACTGTACATAACAATTTCTAATAAAATGCTGTGGCGATAATATACAATTATAATATACAAGCAAATACATATACGCAGGTTTGTGATCTAGTTTATTATGTGGCTTTTCGTGTGGATGTCAAAATTCTTCAAGAAATAACTCGAAATTACAGACTTTGGTTATTTTTATCATTTATTTTGAAGTCATCATAAAATATCCTATTTAACAGTGGCGAGGGGTGCAGTTTCATCGAGGCTAAGCCTATTAAAAAAAGAACATTCAAGTACTTTATAGTTTCGACGTAATTCCGGATTTTATGAAGGTGGAATTCTTGAAAGGGCTTGTATGGACCCTTTGCCACTGCTATTTAACCTTTTTTCTGTTCTACGAAAGAATTTGAACATCCGATGCAATTTTCTGGAGAATATGTGCGAAAGAGGTCATTGATGAAATATGGCGGTCACCATACAAGGAACATACAACTTGTGTAGTGTCGAACAACGTGCAAATATCGAGTTGTTGGAAAGGAAATGTGGTGCGATAAGAATAACTTATATGCCGAGAATTACCATTTACCAGAAAAAAACAAAAATTATATTATTTGAAAAAAAGAAAATAATAAATTCGTTTCGGGCAGGGCTCGCACTTGCGTCTCTGTCCATGCTCTACCACTAAGCTACCGAAACTGTAGTGGGAGTGACGAATTTATCATAGACTTTCCTTACTTTACGTTAGCGACATCTAGCCGTGTAGTTTTAAGAACTACGCAGGGCTGGACAAGTCCAAATTAAGATTAGAATTCAAGTCAATAATGTATTCCAGAGATGTACGTTCGAGCCCTGAACGAAACGAATTTATTATTTTCTTTCTTTAATATTACATACATACATACATATAATCACGCCTTTATCCCTAATAGGGTAGGCAGAGCGTAAACGACCCAAACAAAGGTCGTTCCGCCACGTCTGACAAAGTTTTGAGGGTTATTTTAAGATGGATTTGTAGGTATATATGCTGTAGTGACAGGTTGTCAGCCCATCGCCTAAATTACAATATACTGAAACCCTCGGATCCCTTAGCTGATTTTTACAGCATGCCCGGGAGGAAATGCAGCAAGCACATTCTATGGTTTTCTCTCGCTCCCAGGCCAGCATGGAAGACGAGAGGGACAGAGGGAGAGAGGTTTTACTGTAAGACATACATACATAAAATCACGCCTTTATCCCTTACGGGGTAGGCAGAGCGTTAAACGCCTCGTAAAAGGCGCTTTCGCCACGTCTGACAAAAATTGAGGGTAATGCCATAGTGACAGGTTGTCAGCCCATCGCCTAAATTACAATACACTGTAACCCTCGAGTCCCTTTTGCTGACTTCTACAGCAAGCCCGGGAGGAAGGGCAGCTGGAACATTCTATGTTTTTCTATCTCTCCCAGTCCAGCATGGAAGTACTGTAAGTGTAGTAAAAATGTTATTTATTATATTAGTTACAAATAAATGTTAAATGAATTTGGTCCCAATTCAAACTCATGTTTTTATTCGGATAGACATGCAGTTTAATAATAGCATTTGTTTCTTGACATTGTGACTAACGCAACGCAAATTTTTACCATGTATATTTAGAACGAGGAAAATAATAAAACATACCTTAACAACGCGGTTTCTCCCGCCTTATTTCTATTCTCCACAATATACTTTAATTCTTCATGCCTCTTCAGACATTCCATTTTTAATTTACTATAATCCAGCCAGGACTCGATGTCTGGCGGCAGTTTCACGTTATTTTTTAAAATCCGAAACGTCACGTTCCCAAAATGGCGGAAGAATTTTTCATTTTCCAAAGCGCTTGTGTCTTTCTGTGTTAGCTTGAACGCTGTTTCGTCTAATGCTTCTTTTAGTTCTTTTCTTAACGTTTTTAAAAAAGTTCTTGTGTTTCTTTTTTCACTTATAAATTCACAGTCTTGTATGTCACCATTTGGTGCGTAAATGAGCTGGACAAGATGGCGGCCGTCGGTCAGCTGACGTAATCTCAGCCCATTTCTGTAAAGAAAAAAATTATAATTTAAGATCATAAATAAAAAGCATTTCGAATAAAAAAATACAGATATGATAAGATATGGTTTAGAGTGGAGACCACAATTTAGGCCCGTATTTATAATCATTACTTGAGACTGACAGCAAGTTTGAGTTCGTACCAGAAATGTCATTTCAGTACATAATTACATGTCAATTCCATACTTAATATTGCTCTCAATCTTGAGATCACTATATAAATACGAGTCTTAGTTGCCGAGCCATCAGTGTAGTTTAACTAAAAATATAAAAACTACAACGAACTGTGAATAAATGAACGTAAATAAACAAGAACACAGCTGACTTGGCTCCCTATCACTACTTTCTAAAGATTTGCGACCTTTGTTGCGGTAGTCATCATCTCCCTAACCTTATCCCGTATCTCACGGGTCAGCTACCTAATCTAGGGACGAGGGTTTTGGTTTTTTACACAGAGCGACTGCCATCTGACCTCCGCAACCCAGAAGGGAAACCAGACCCAATCCTAGATTAGGTCAGAGTTTTTAAGCCGCCAATACTTAGCACTGGCCTCTGACATGGCTTCACGACTAATATCTACGGTATTAAACGATATATATCGGGACCAAAGGTTTAACGTGCCTTCCGAAGCATGAAACCTTTGTTGCCGTAGTATGATACAATAATTGTTGTTTTGCCACGAGAGTGACATTTTATAATTGTTTGGGTTAATTTGCTGCACAATCATTAGTTCTACATACATACATACAACATATATCCCTAATGGGGAGGGAAGGCAGAGCGTAAACGACCTATACAAAGGTCGTATCGCCGCGTCTGACAAAGTTTTGAGGGTTATTTAAGAAAGCTATAATTCCGGTGTAGGTATAATTCCGTAGTGGCAGGTTGTCAACCCATCACCTAATTATTGCAATATACAGAAACCCTCGGATCACTTAGCTGGTTACGCCAGTGTGGCCTTCAGCCACACCTACCCCACTTATCTGAACACCCTCCAGGTAGTTCAAAACAGCTTCTTGCGGAGAGCAACCGGGGCCCCCTGGTACCTCCGCAATTCTGACATTCACATCGATCTCGATGTTCCGTCTCTCAAAGAGTTCATGAAGCAAGCGGCCATACGCTTCTTCGACAAAGCCCCTCACCACCCTAACCCTCTTGTAGTTAGCGCCTCTAACTACGTTCCCCAACCTGCGACTCGTTACAAACGAAGACCTAGGCATGTCCTTACCGACGGCGATGACCAAATTACCCTTGCGTTTAATGCTGCCAATATTAGTCGAGCCACACTCTGCACAAGCTCTTCCAGCAACCGCGCACCCCGCCGGCGGGGTCGCGGAGGTCCCTCCTTTGCTCCCCACTTTGGGGTTTACCGGCACGTACCGGGCAGATTCTCTCCGATAAGGAGTCCCCAAGGCAACGCCATAAGCCGAGGTTCGAGCCCTAGTGGGCGCCCTTAGGCAGTTGCCATTTCATTAAGGGTGTAGATTGCGTGTAGCAACTCCCCGCCTTAACCCGGTGACGCATTATATACACTTTGTAGTATTATGCAAACAGGTCCATTCAAAAAAAAAAAAAAGATCCCTTAGCTGGTTTTTACAGCATGCCCGGGAGGAAATGCAGCTGGCACATTCTATGTTTTTGTCTCGCTCCCAGTCCAGAATGGAAGAACCGGAAGTACAGTTGCACGTAACTACCACATAATCATTATTTCTACTACACAATTAAATTATACAGGCGTATATTTAAAAATATGATTGTTGACATACGTCCTTTGACACTCTGCCTTCCCCTCAGCGAGTAATGCCACACAAGCGACCCAAATATCAAGATGGTGGAATCCCGAAGGTAAATACTTGAACGGAGCAGACGGAGGGTCGTGAAACGTACTTGACTTTAAAAAGTGGTATTTAACTTCCCATGCTGGCTTGGGAACGAGGAAAAAAGATAGAATGTGCCAGCTGCGTTTCTTCCTGCAAATCTATCTAAAATAACCCACAAAACTTTCTCAGACGTGGCGGAACGACCTTTGTGTAGGTCGTTTGCGTTTTGCCTACCCCATTAGGGATAAAGGCGTGATTATATTTATGTATGTATGCTGAGCCAAAACCATTTCTTAGATAGTAAGTAACTGTTAAGTTTTGTATTGTTTTTATTTAATTAATTATGGTTTGTTTTTATTATTATTTCATTGTTTTGTCTGCTTGTTTGTATTTTGTTTGCTTATTTTCTAAGCATAAAAACATTTCTATTCTATTCTTTAAAAGCATGTATTTATATTATATTCATGTATATATTGTTATTATGATTTTAAGTATATATATATATAATTAGTTATTTATGTAATTTATAGTTTTCTGGTATTATTTTAATATTATGCTTTATTTGTGCACGCCTAATTTGCCTCTCAATTTAAGTCCCACTTCCGTAGGTAAGCTGGAAGAAATTTCTTAGTAGAAATAAGCTGTACCTGATGTGTCTTTATTCCTTGTGTATTGTCTTTCTCATGTTACTTGTGTACAATAAACAGTAAATAAATAAATAAATAAAGCACATAAAATAAAAACTACCCAACGCTAATAGGCAAGTGGGGTCCAAAATGAACGTATCGATGACACAAACAGACACATTCACACACTTGATTCGGTTAAACTGGACGGTGTTATGCTAGAAGGAATCAGCAAAGAATCCCACAATAAATAACGCCCTTTACCTTATTGTCGCAGCAATTTACCTTTACTTCAAGGCATTTTGACTGAGCGGCCAAAAAAAATATCAAAACGTTTATACTTAAAACTGATGGCTAATACATGCTGGCCTGGGAGCGAGAGAATACTTCCATGCTGGCCTGGGAGCGAGAGAATACTTCCATGCTGGCCTGGGAGCGAGAGAATACTTCCATGCTGGCCTGGGAGCGAGAGAATACTTCCATGCTGGCCTGGGAGCGAGAGAATACTTCCATGCTGGCCTGGGAGCGAGAGAATACTTCCATGCTGGCCTGGGAGCGAGAGAATACTTCCATGCTGGCCTGGGAGCGAGAGAATACTTCCATGCTGGCCTGGGAGCGAGAGAAAAACATAGAATGTGCCAGCTGCTTTTCCTCCCGGGCATGCTGTAAAAACCAGCTTAGGGACCCGAGGGTTTCGGTATATTGTAATCTAGGCGATGGGCTGACAACCTATCACTACAGCAGTATACCTACAAATCTATTTTAAATGACCCTCAAAACTTTGTCAGACGTGGCGGAACGGCCTTTGTTTAGGTCGCTCTGCCTACCCCATTAGGGATCAAGGCGTGATTATATGTATGTATGTTTGTAACTTTCAGTGCAAACCACGCACGCACCACACCACCATGAACTTGACTTTCATTTTCACATTTATGAATTTGGTGCGATTACCTACAATAAAATTATTACGTGTATTCGATTGTGCGATTACAATACGCTGAAACCGTCGAATATCTTAGCTGGTTTTTACAGCATACCCGGAAGGAGATACATACAGTCATATAATCACGCCATTATCCCTAATGGGGTAGGCAGAGTGTAAACGACCTAAACGAAGGTCGTTTCGCCACGTCTGATAAAGTTTTAAGGTGATGCAGCTGGCACATTATATGTTTTTAACACTCTCAGTCCAGCATACAAAATTTGGGTGGTTCTGTTTTGAACATCACTGTCCCGCTACCCCGCGGATCGCTCTCGCCCTAACTGTAAAGGTCCCATTTCGCCCTGCCCCTAGGGACTAGTCTGTCGGCTTCTATCTATTTACTAGTTTGTTATAATTCAATTAAATTGTATTCACTTTGTACATTGTATTTTTTAATACATACATACATACATAAATCACGCCTTTATCCCTTACGCGGTAGGTAGAGCGTTTAACGCCTCGTAAAAAGCGCTTTCGCCACATCTGACAAAAATTGAGGGCAATTTTAGATTGTAATATGTACTGCTTTAGTGACAGGTTGTCAGCCTATCGCCTAAATTACAATACACTGTAACCCTCGAGTCCCTTTTGCTGACTTCTACAGCATGCCCGGGACGAAGGGCAGCTGGAACATTCTACGTTTTTCTATCTCTCCCAGTCCAACTCTGACACCAGGGTTCTTCGGGTCGTTGTTCGACTCGAGAATCCACTCGCAAAGAAGTCCAGCATGGAAGATTTTTTTTAATGAGTTTATTAATTACAACAAATCTATCTTAAATAACCTTCAAAACTTTGTCAGACGTGGCGGAACGAACTTTTGTTTAGACCGTTTACGCTCTGCCTACCACATTAGGGATAAAGGCGTGATTATATGTAGGTATGTTAATTACAACAACAACGTAAATGTGAAAATGAAAGCCAAGTTCATGGTGGTGCGGTGAGTGATTCGCAAAAAGACACAGACAGAGTTTATAAACTGGCTAATAGCACAGCTAATACGCCTCTGACATAATTTTTCATGTGACTTGGCCATTATACTACTACATACATACAAACAAACATACATACATATAATCACGCCTTTATCCCTAATGGGGTAGGCAGAGCGTTAACGACCTAAGCAAAGGTCGTTCCGCCACGTCTGACAAGTTTTGAGGATTATTACAAATGATCATGACGTATATTGCTTTAGTGACAGGTTGTCAGCCCATCGCCTAAAATTGCAGTATATTATAACCCTCGAATCCATTAGCTGGTTTTTACAGCATGCTCTGGAGGTGATGCAGCTGGCACATTCTATGTTTTCCATCACTCCCAGTCCAGCATGGAAGAATTATACTACTACCACCTACAAAGTCACTCTACAACGGCCAAGTCACATGAAATTATCAAATGATACCTTATTGAAGACCCTAGAATTATTTTTTAAAACACTAGACTTCGTCCACTTTTTAAATATCACACTTTTTTATGCAACCATGAACTTGGCATTCATTTTCTCATACATTTTTTTGGCGGAATGTCCCTTACACCCGGTATTATTAACATGTAATGTTTCTTTAAGACCCCATCTTTCCTATCTGGACTTCGTAAGATTATCGTTGAAAAGCCATAAACCTCAGGACGGCCTCCCCTTGCGGTCTCCGTGCCTCGTTAAGCACGGTTCATTTAACAAACACGATGCATGTACCCTCTTGTAACTTGTGCGGTTGACAGTGCATCTGTGCAGTTTTCAGAATTCATCGATTATTTTTTTGGAATTTTACACCGAGTGTATTTATAATCAGCTCTCAAGAGTGACAGCGAGTTTGCGCTTGTATCAGAAATGTCATTTTAGTACAAAACGACCTGTCAAATCCAAACTTAATATTGCTCTCAAGTTTGAAATTGCTTTAAAAATACGATATCTTGTACGTATTATTTAAAATATTAATTTATATTTACTTTGTAAAAATCACTACATAGTATATAACAAAGTCGCTTTCTCTGTCCCTATATCCCTATGTATGCATAAATCTTTAAAACTACGCAACGGATTTTGATGCGGTTTCTTTAAATGCATAGAGTGATTCAAGAGGAAGGTTTATATGAATAATACATGCATAATATAGTAGAGAAACACTGATAATTTCCGTACGAAGCCGGGGCGGGTCGCTAGTTTATTTATAAATTCCTGTCTCTTCCTAACACTTTCAATTTTTTTTACCGAACAACCTCCTTTTGTGTCGAGATCGAGTATACACTGTCATTGGCAAAATACGTCTCAAATCAAGAGATTTGAAGGCATTAAAAATAAACGAGCCTAAGACACAGCGTCCCATAAACTGATAGGCGTTGCTCAGTCACAAAAACTGAACAACTTTCACTGGGATATTCTTTCAGGAAAAGAAAATGTCTTTCTCATTCAAAATGAGTACCTCGATCGCACATTATGTATGAAAGGTGTTTAATTTCCTTGACTGAGAAACCCAAGAAAATATTATATACTAGCGATCCACCCCGGCTTCGCACGGAAATCATCAGTGTTTCTCTACTATATTATGCATGTATTATACATATAAACCTTCCTCTTGAAACACTCTATCCATTAAAAGAAACCGCATCAAAATCCGTTGCGTAGTTTTAAAGATTTATGCATACATAGGGATATAGGGACAGAGAAAGCGACTTTGATATATACTATGTAGTGATTTTTACAAAGTAAATATAAATTAATATTTTAAATAATACGTACAAGATATCGTATTTTTAAAACTGCATCAAAATCCGTTGCGTAGTTTTAAAGATTTATGCTTACATAGGGATATAGGGACAGAGAAAGCGACTTTGTTTTATACTATGTAGTGTTGATGCCATTACGCCCGGTAATGCCATCTATGAGACATTAGAAGAACTACAACCAAACTTATTCTAAACCTCTTTGCAAGCAGACTAGCTGTACACTGCAGAGAAGGAAAAACCACAATCCGTCTAACGTCGAGCAATAAAGATTAGCGACCACTAGCGACGGAATCTGTTCAGATAAGTTTCACTCTAACTGCCTCTGTGGTCTAGTGGTTTAAACCTTGGGCTCCCGATCTGGAGGTCCTGAGTTCGATTCCCAGGTGAGGAAAACAAAGTTGATATTTGTGAATTCACTTTGTGAGATTTTTGCTAGTTTGGTTAGGAAAATCGAGGCTGAATCACCTGATTGTAGACAAGAAAGATTCCGTGCTTCGGGTGGTACATTGAGCTGTCGCGTCGGTCCCGGTCGTTGTCTTTGATCGTGGTCGTTACACAAACCTTATTACTATTAGGAGGTTTAAAAACTCTGACACCAGGGTTTATCGGGTCGATTGACTCGATAACCGCACGACAGAAGAAGGAGAAGCCAATAATGCAGCCCCAGCTGTTTCTCATCCCGGGTATACTGTAAAAAACAGACGGAAATTAGGGCTACGATCATTTCTACCCTCAAAACTTGGCAAACGTGGCGAAGGCGCCATTTGATGAGATCGTTGACGCTCTGTCTACCTCGTACGGGATGTGGGCGTGGTCTTGTTTATTGAAGATTGTATATTTTTATTTACAACAATCTTAAATGGAAATATACATTTAATTAACTTTTAGAAAGTCTGGAAGACTTGATACTTACATATAAATTACTTATCTGTTTACAAGTAAAAGGCGTGTTCTGTATTTGGGAAGTACTTAGTAAAACTATTAAAATTATTTTTTTGTATTTATCTTCTTTAGACCATAAATCTGAATAACTTACTCGATGAAAATTTGTGGGAAAATTTTAAAAAAATGGTTTTTAAATACAATATCAATAATAGGGGTCACACCACTTGCATTTGGTATGGACGAGCCTCTTTTTCCATACATGGAACAGTTGTTCAGTTTCGATTCTAACCCTAAAATATGACTAGAATATTTATTTTCAATTCTCATGCTCTGAAAGTGATATTTTGTGCAGGGTACGTAGGCTGCACCAACATTAATTTTGTACACAAGGGCAAAAACTTATCTACTCATAAAAGCATATCTTATAAGGCAACACAATTAAGCCATACAGCCAAATACAATAAGTTTATAGATAGAACTTGTTATTTTATAATATTTTACTTTAAATTATTTGCCTTTTGTGTTTTTTATAACATAAAACGATATCTTCCATGCTGGACTGGGAGTGAGAGAAAAACATAGAATGTGCCAGCTGCATTTCCTCCCGAGCATGCTGTAAAAACCAGCTAAGGGATCTGAGGGTTTCAGTATATTGTAATTTAGGCGATGGGCTGACAACCTGTCACTACAGCAATATACTTACAAATCTATCTCAAATAACCCTCAAAACTTTGTCAGACGTGGCGGAACGACCTTTGTTTGGGTCGTTTACGCTCTGCCTACCCCATTAGGGATAAAGGCGTGATTATATGTATGTATGTAAACGATATCAAAATTTAAATTCGAGATAGTGTATTTGATTTATTATAACAAAATAAATTTAATAGTAGGCAGCTCAAATATCGCTAATATTACATATCGAAAAATTTAAATGAATTATTTAGTTTAAAATATTTTTGTAGAATTTCCTCATTTTTCCTCGCAATCGAAGTGAAAAGCAGAGGTTACTAACTCGTACACAAAACCATTTTCGTCCGCACCTTGCGGGCTCGGGCAGCTAAAAATCATCGTAAATGACTTGTTTTGTGCACTTGTCGTAAAATTTACTATTTACCTGCACACTTGGAGCCTGTAATAATAACAATACCTAAGTTGTGACCAAAGAACTCATTCAATCTAACAGTTCTACTTTCTATGGCATTTGAAGTGATAATTGCAGTAGTCTGGATGAATCATGTTGTTTTTTGCTTAAAGAATTTGTGAATTATAGTGGTGCAAAAAATGTGCTAGTGTCCGATGCTAATATGCCGCTACGGTGCGAAAACGGAAAAGCCAATAAAAAAAAACTCAAATTTTGTTGCGGTAATAATAATAATAACAGTCCTCCCACCGATTTTCGGTGATGGCGGCCAATCTCTATCTTCCATGCTGGACTGGGAGTGAGAGAAAAACATAGAATGTGCCAGCTGCATTTCCTCCCGGGCGTGCTGTAAAAACCAGCTAAGGGATCTGAGGGTTTCAGTATATTGTAATTTAGGCGATGGGCTGACAACCTGTCACTACAGCAATATACGTACAAATCTTTCTTGAATGGCTCTCAAGACTTTGTCAGACGCGGCGGAACGGCCTTTGTTTAGGTCGTTTACGCTCTGCCTACCCCATTAGGGATATAGGCGTGATTATATGTATGTATGTATGTATGCGGCCAATCTCCCAGAGATTAGTAGCTGCGCAGGACTAATTTTAGTGTCCAAGTGTTTGCGCTACACACAGATGCACACTCTATTCCTTCAATATCTTATTCTGATGGGACAGATTTACTGACACGACCCGAGAGAAATCAGGCGCAGGGCCGACTATTTACATGCCCATCCGACAGCATGGATCATCTTAATTTTCGGACAATGTCCTAACTAAACTAGAAACAATAGCACAAAGTCATTGTCTCCCGCCGGGAATCGAACCGGGGACCTCCAGCTCGAGAACCCATTGCTCTGACCGCTAGACCACGGAGGCAGTTAACAGTTTTGTTCTCTACACGACTATCGAACACATTTGAAATTAATCTATGGAATATAAAAAAATATTGTCGCTAAGCGAAAAGGTTAGGCTACAGGGCAAAACATACATATAATCACGCCTTTTTCCCTAATGGGGTAGGCAGAGCGTAAACCACAACAAAGTTTTGAAGGTTATTTAAGATAGATAAATACATACATATAGCCACGGCTTTATCCTTAATGGGGTAGGCAGAGCGTAAACGACCCAAACAAAGGTCGTTCCGCCGCGTCTGACAAATTTTAGAGGTTTATTTAAGATAGATATGTAAGTATGGTATATTTAAGATAGATCTATAGATATATTGCTGTAGTGACAGGTTGTCAGCCTATCGCCTAAATTGCAATATACTGAAACTCCTCGGATCTATTAAATTTTTTCTTAATTTTTCAAAATATCCAGTGCTAAATTACAAGAAAGGTCGTATTTTTAATTACTATTTCGGCCATTATTTTCTTCATTTTTGACTTTCTCGAATAATTCTTTTAGCAGTTTTTTTCCTATGTTCCATCCATGGGTTCAGTTTTATGTGTTATTCATAAACTAAATTATGATAATATTATTTTACAAATAGTATTTTGCGGCGCCATTTTAGCGCTGCAGACTAAGGTTCAAAGACTTTACTGTAAATTTTTTGCGGATTTTTTTGACTAAATTTGCTGCCTACGTATGCTTAGAAGTGTTACACATGGACGTCTATTTTAGACCTCTTTTTTGTATCAGACATCAGAGAGAACTTGAACTGATTTTTGTTTCCGTTAAATAAATTATATGTTGTAGTTTTATTTTGACATCGATAAGTTCCTAAGTCTAGGTAGAACATCGTCTATTAGTTCATCACTAGATAGTATAAAACAAAGTCGCTTTCTCTGTCCCTATATCCCTATGTATACATAAAACTTTAAAACTACGCAACGGATTTTGATGCGGTTTCTTTTAATGGATAGAGTGATTCAAGAGGAAGGTTTATATGTATAATACATGCAGAATATAGTAGAGAAACACTGATGATTTCCGTGCGAAGCCGGGGCGGGTCGCTAGTAAATTATATGTTGTAGTTTTATTTTGACATCGATAAGTTCCTAAGTCTAGGTAGATCATCGTTCATTAGTTCATTGAACTATAATAGAAAGTTGATGTTTGTCAATTTATCACTTTGTGAGATTTTCTTCCATGCTGGCCTGGGAGCGAGAGTAAAACATAGAATGTGCCAGCTGCATTTCCTCCCGGGCATGCTGTAAAAACCAGCTAAGGGATCCGAGGGTTTCAGTATATTGTAATTTAGGCGACGGGCTGACAACCTGTCACTACAGCAATATACTTACAAATCTATCTTAAATAACCCTCAAAACTTTGTCAGACGTGGCGGAACGACCTTTGTTTGGGTCGTTTACACTCTGCCTACCCCATTAGGGATAAAGGCGTGATTATATGTATGTATGTATGTGAGATTTTCCCCAGTTTAGTTAGGTCAATTGCAGGGTGAATGACCTGATTGTAAGAAAAATGATTCCGTGCTTCAGAGGGCTCGTTAAGCCGTCGGTCCCGGTCGCTGTCTTTATTTTTATTTTATTTTGTATTTCAAGGAAAACCAACAGCTATCTATCAATAAAACAATACTTAAAATTAATACAAGACAGAAAGCCAATTACAGGTTTCCACCAATAGAAACAAAATAATAAAAACACACACACAAACTAATTAAGCACCAGGAGAAAAACATGTTACGTTAAATTACAAACTGCGAAAATCAAATTGAAAATAACTTAGAAACTAACCAAATTCAGAATGTTAGTCTTTGATAGTGGTCGTTACACAAAACATATCAGAGGACAATCAGCTGTGCTATTAGGCGGTTTAAAAAGTCTGACATAGATGCATACATGTAATCACGCCTTTATCCCTAATGGGGTACACAGAGCGTAAAAAACCTAAACAAAGGTCGTTCCGCAACACCTGATAAAGAGGATTATCCAAGATAGATAGAAGGTCTGACACCAGGGGCAGTTGTTTCGTCGAAGCAGGGTTCATATGAGCGAACGACTCGAAATCCAAACGACAGAAGAAGATTCTTCCATGCTGGACTTGGAGAGATAGAAAAACATAGAATGTTCCAGCTGCCCTTCCTCCCGGGTATGCTGTAGTCAGCAAAAGGGTTTCGAGGGTTAAAGTGTATTGTAATTTAGGCGATGGGCTGACAACACTGTCACTACACGTGTCACTACAGCAATACAAATCATTACAATCTAAAATTTGCCCTCAATTTTTGTCAGACGTGGAGAAAGCGCCTGTTACGAGGCGTTTTACGCTCTGCCTACCCCGTAAGGGATAAAGGCGTGATTTTATGTATGTACAGAAGAAGACAGTCATATTTCAAATCTAGACCCAGTAGTAGTTCAAACTAGCCGACGAGACCTAACCGCCAAATTCCAGCGCCAAACTACGAACAAGATTAGCGGACGATGCCATTTGCGGGGCGCCATTTTGTGGAGCCCGTCAAACTTTCAAAATGGATTCCGAGATTTCAGAGGGGACTTTGCGTTTTGACTTTTGGCGGATTCGTAAACAACGTGCGGTTTTTGCGGATATTTTTAGTGACAAAGCTAGTTAGACATGGTGCTAGGAGTATTTTCGGTTTAGGTTAGTATTGTTGAGAGATTTTTGACCTAGAGATCCAAGCTATCTCCCATGTTCTAGGAAGGCCTGCACAGCCTAGTTGGCAGTGTATGTGCCTGCTACGCAATGGGTCCCGGGTTCGATTCCCGGCCGGGCAGACATTAGAATGATGAATCCAAATGCCTATTTCTGGGTCTGGGTGTTCTTTGTGGTTGTTTCTGTGTATGTCCATGGCACCCCGATACAGGGAATCCTAGTGGGGGCTATGAGTGTGATCGTGTTTATTTTATAGGATATAAATATTATGTTGTTACAGCGTTTTTTCTAGCAATTTGTACAGTAGAAATCAGTTCTTCCATGCTGGCCTGGGAGCGAGAGAAAAACATAGAATGTGCCAGCTGCTTTTCCTCCCGGGCATGCTGTAAAAACCAGCTATGGGATCCGAGGGTTTTAGAATATTGTAATTTAGGCGATGGGCTGACAACCTGTCACTACAGCAATATATCTACAATCTGTCTTAAATAACCGTCAGTCGTGGCGGAATGACCTTTGTTTAGGTCGTTAACGCTCTGCCTACCCAATTAGGGATAAAGGCGTGATTATATGTATGTATGTATGTAGAAATCAGTACAGAGAGGATATGGTTGCAGTATATTGCAGTTTAGGCAACAGACTGACAACTTATCACTACAGCAAACACAGTTCTTTGTTCTTTCTAAAAATTACCTTCTTTATCAAACGTGGTGAATACGCACTATTATAAGTCTCGCGACGCTGTAAATACATATAATCACGCCTTTATCTCTAATGGGGTAGGCAGAGCCAGGTCTGACAAAGTTTTGAGGGTTATTTAAGATAGATTTGTAGGAATATTGCTGTAGTGACAGATTGTCACTACATCGCCTAAATTACAACATACTGAAACCCTCGGTCCCCTTAAGTAGCTGGTTTTCAAAGAATGCCCGGGAGGAAATGTAGCTCGCACATCCTATGTTTCTTTGATGCTGTACCTACCCTGGGTTACAGGCGTGCAAGTAAAACTGTATTAACAAGAAGGCCAACAAAATGTCAATCCAAATTCCATATTTTGTTATTCCGAATGAGCATCGGTCTATCCCGCCCGCACGGCTGTCAAATTGTCAATTTTAAATTAAGAACGCGATGTGACGTTTCCTGCACTTTCTTTTTTTAATTAACGGCACAGATTAAATAATAGTGCGAGTCTAACGGACGGTGTTTATTAAATAAATAACGGTTATTTTTATTCACAGGTCCATACTGTGAATAAGTAATGGAATCGATTCGGTATTACAGACGATTTACATACATATAATCACGCCCTTATCCCTCATGGGGTAGGCAGAGCGTAAACGACCTAAATAAAGGTCGTTCCGCCACGTCTGACAAAGTTTTGAGGGTTATTTAAGATAGATTTGTAGGTATATTGCTGTAGTGACAGGTTGTCAGCCCATCGCTTAAATTGCAATATACTGAAACCCTTCGGATCCCTTAGCTGATTTTTACAGCATACCTGGGAGGAAATGGCACATTCTATGTTTTTCTTTCGCTCCCAAGCCAGCATGGAAGCAACACAGACGACTTAAGTAAAATAAGTCCATATCTGTCATTTTCTGTCATGTAATTTTCAGTTCTGTTAAAAAATATTGAGACAGGAACCCTATTTTTGAACCGCTCGATTCAAACTCGTACACGAAAGAGTATTATTTTCTTGCGATTTCCATACAACTTGGCATGCGAATGTTGTTCTTACGTATGCGAGAAGTCCTAGTGATTCAAAAATACGGTTCCAATTAGTTGATACTCTTCATAATACGACAAAACAGAGTCTTGGACTGACAGGACTATAACATAACATAACATAAAAATACTTTATTGCACGTAAGAATACAAATCACACAACACAACAGATAACAACAAAAAACAAATACAACATAGGCGGCCTTATTGCTAAGGTAGCAATTTCTTCCAGGCAACCTTTGGGTCAAAGAAAAATGCGTAGCGGTAAGCGGGATATTGCAAATCTAGTAAAATATGTATCCTAAATACATTACATTACATATAATACATAAACTAGTTACAAGCTACTACATAGGTATTGTAAAGTTAACTAATACATAATATATAATAAACTAATACATAAACTAATGGAAGATAGGATAATGCAAACTACAACCAGAACTAGACGAAGGAAATGACAGCAACAGCACAGGATACAAGTGAAGGATAAATAATGATCAGATAGTAATTTCTTCCAAGTAATGTTTTTTAAGTCGGCTCTTAAAGGTTTAACTTCCATACTGGACTGGGAGAGAAAGAAAAACATAGAATGTTCCAGCTGCCCTTCCTCCCGGGCATGCTGTATAAGTCAGCAAAAGGGATTCGAGGGTTACAGTGTATTGTAATTTAGGCGATGGGCTGACAACCTGTCACTACAGCAATACACATTACAATCTAAAATTGCCCCCAATTTATGTCAGACGTGGCGAAAGCGCCTTTTAGGAGGCGTTTTACGCTCTGCCTACCCCGTAAGGGATAAAGGCGTGATTTTATGTATGCTTAAAGGTTTCAAGAGACTATCAGAAGTTCGTCTATACGAGGTGTAAGGGACAGCGTCCCGCAAACTGATAGGGGTTGCTCAGTCAACGGAATCTCTCACCGGGAAATTATTTCAGGAGATGATAAAAGAAATGACCTTCCTATACAAATTAACAACTCGATCACACAATTTGTATGGAAAAGCAAATTTTTCACTTTCTGAAAATAAATCCTGCTGCTAGTTGTTCAGTTTCGTTGACTGCGCAACTCTTATCAGTTTGCGGGACGCTGTCCCTTACACCCCGTATTGTAATGCCCTTTCGCTCATGATCATGACATGACAGATACTTATTTTAGTTAAGTCGTGTTTATACCGAATCGGAACCATGATTATAGGTCGATTACTTATTTCTTCTTCAACTCTCAGTATGATTGTTTCGTAAGCAAAAACATCATTAATAATTTTATTTTTACCCGACTGTCAAAGAAGGGTTATGGTTTTCGTGCGTATCTTGTATGTATGTATTAGTATATTTCTAAATTTCTTTATTACCTTGTATCTTCGAAACGGTTAAATGGATACGTGCACTCTACCATACCTGTTCGCGACGACGCAAACGTATTTAATTTTTGTATTTTTTATTCCCATAGAAATAAGGAGTATTTTTTAGGATGGCCACACTTGAGAGCTGTCATCCCTAAATAAGAGGCAAATTCAAATTAGCCAATCCAATTTATTTCGTGTACATTGAGGCAGGCACGTTTGGTTACGCCGAACACTATCTCGTACAATACCTATATATTAGATTCGTATCCGACCCGATGAACCCTGGTGTCAGAGTTTTAAAACCGCCTAGTAGCACAACTATCAGGCCTCTGACATGGTTTGAGTAACGACTTACCGTCCGTACGTACGTACCGTACGTACCGTCTTTGATAGCAAAGACAGCGACCGGGACCGACGGCTTAACGTGACCTCCGAAGCACGAAATCTTTTTCTTTTCGGACAATCAGGTGACCACGAAGACGGTCGGAGACCACGGAGGCAGTTAATGTCATGTAATGTCCCTTGAAATAAAGTATTTTGTTTTTTGTTTAAATCAGTATCGTGGCGTCAAATTGTACCTCACCAATATTTTTTTCATACTGAACTGTAGTGTGTCAAATTAAAGGAAATTATAAAAAATACGATTGCAGTCGGGTTTCCTAAATTTTTAAAAATTTCAAAAGTGAATGCTTATCTGATTTCATTTCCCATAAATCTTATCACCACCTTGACAAAGAAACAGGCAAAGAATGGATAGTTATTTATCGTATGGCATTTATTTCTCCCATGCTGGCCTGGCAGCGAGAGAAAACCATAGAATGTGCTAGCTGCATTTCCTCCCGGGCATGCTGTAAAAACCAGCTAAAGGATCTGAGGGTTTCAGTGTATTGTAATTTAGGCGATGGGCTCACAACCTGTCACTACAGCAATATACCTACAAATACATACATACATACAATCACGCCTTTATTCCTAATGGGAATGCACAGCGTAAACGACCTAAACAATGATCGTTCTGCAACGTCTGACAAAGTTTCGAGGGTTATTTAAGATAGATCTTAAGGCATATTGCTGTAGTGACAGGTTGTCAGCACATCGCCTAAATTGCAATATACTGAAACCTGCGGATCCCTTAGCTGGTTTTTACAGAGAGGAATTGCAGCTGGCACATTCAATGTTTTTCTTTCGCTCCCAGTCCAGCATGGAAGTTACCTAGAAATCTATCTTAAATAACCCTCAAAACATTGTCAGACGTAGCGGAACGACTTTTGTTTAGGTCGTTTACGCTCTGCCTACACCATTAGGGATAAAGGCGTGATTGTATGTATGTATGAGATCCAAAGGACAGTGTAGCAGCCAGTTTTGTTGCACTCTTGGCACCACCTGATGTCACGTGTAGGGTTTATAAGGTAGTTCCTACGGACGTGGAGCAACATCGACTCGTTATGACCACTGTTAGAAACAGTGACCGGTACCGACGGCTTAACGTGCTCTCTGAAACACGGAATCTGCATTCTTCCAGACAATCAGGTGGATTCAGCCTGCATTGTCCTAGCCAAACTGGGGAAAATCGCGCAAAGTGATAAATTACTTAAAAAACATCAACTTTGTCTCCCCAACTGGAAATCGATCCCAAGACCTCCGGATCAGGAGCCCATGGCTCAAAGCAAACTACACCACGGAGGCAGTCAGAGAGAATGAATAACCTAATGCAAACTGGTGTTGTCTGAAAAACAGCGTTGCAATGAGCTTTATGGTTTATTGCAACATTATGCTGAGCCAAAACCATTTCCTAGATAGTAAGTAACTGTTAAGTTTTGTATTGTTTTATGTAATTAATTATGGTTTGTTTTTATTATTACTTCATTGTTTTGTCTGCCTGTTGCCCGATGGTGTAGTGGATAGGGCCGCTGCCTCCTGAGCGGGAGGTCGTGGTTCGAACCCCACCACGTACCAATGTGTTTTTCGGTTTTCGAATTTCATATGTACGTTTATTCGGTGTTTTTTCCGTGCTTCGGAAGGCACGTTAAGCCGTTGGTCCCGGTTAATATCGTTTAATACCGTAGATATTAGTCGTTAAGCCATATCAGAGGCCAGTGCTAAGCATTGGCGGCTTGAAAACTCTGACCTAATCTAGGATTGGGTCTGGTTTCCCTTCTGGGTTGCGGAGGTCAGATGGCAGTCGCTCTGTGTAAAAACCAGTACCCTCGTTCAATCCCCTAGATTAGGAAGCCGACCCCGTGAGATACGGGATAAGGCTAGGGAGATGATGATGATGTTTTGTCTGCCTGTTTGTATTTCGTTCGCTTATTTTCTAAGAATAAATACATTTCTATTCTATTCTAATAATGCTAATGCTAATAAGTCATGGAAGTGAAAAATTCTATGTTGCAACACTTTATGCATTTTGCTGAAATGTAAACAATATTCTGGGTGGCCAATGACCTCGATACGGTAGAAACACGACTTAACTAAAGAAGTCCATCTGGGACCGATAAAAAACAGAATAAGCCAGCTGCTTCTCCTCCCGGGCATTGTAAAAACCGGCTAAGGGATTTGAGGGTTACAGCAGTTATTTATTCCTAATGGGGAAAGCAGAGCGTAAACGACCTAAACAAAGATCGTTCTGCAACGTCTGACAAAGTTTTGAGGGTTATTTATGATAGATCTTTAGGCATAATGTTGTAGTGACAGGTTGTCAGCACATCGCCTAAATTGCAATATACTGAAACCTGCGGATCCATCTGGGACCGATAAAAACATAGAATGGGCCAGCTGCTTCTCCTCCCGGGCATTGTAAAAACCAGCTAAGGGATTTGAGGGTTACAGCAGTTATCCAATATGCGGTCTAAAAACCTGGGACACACATCACTACATAGTATATAACAAAGTCGCTTTCTCTGTCCCTATATCCCTATGTATACTTAGATCTTTTCAACTATGCAACGGATTTTGATGCGGTTTCTTTTATTAGATAGAGTGATTCAAGAGGAAGGTTTATATGTATAATACATGCATAATATAGTAGAGAAACACTGATAATTTCCGTGCGAAGCCGGGGCGGGTCACTACTAGTCACTAGTGATGATATAAAATTGCCCTAAATTTGTCTTCCATGTTGGACTGGGAGCGAGAGAAAACCATAGAATGTTCTAGCTGCATTTCCTCCCCGGCATGCTGTAAAAACCAGCTAAGTGATCCGAGGGTTTCCGTATATTGCAATTTAGGCGATGGGCTGACTACCTGCCACTACAGCTATATACCTACAAATCTACCTTAAATAACCCTAAAAACTTCGTGGCGGAGCTCTGCCTAACCCATAAGGGATAAAGGCGTGATTATTTGTATCTGTGTATGTCATTACCCGACTGGCAAGGAAGGGTTATGTTTTACGCGCGTATCTTGTATGTATGTATGTGTACTGATATTTATAAAACGGCTAGATGGAATTCGACAATTAGGATATCGTTCGATTGGTCTCAAGCACCCGAACAAAACTGCCTCCGTGGTCTCGTGGCTAGTGCCATGGACTCCCGATCCGGAGTTCCTGGGTTCGATTCCCAGGGGGGAACACACAAAGTTGATATTTGAGAATTTATCACTTTGTGAATTGTTCCCCAGTTTGGTTAGGACATTGCAGGCTGAATCACCTGATTGTCCGAAAAGAAAAATATTTCGTGCTTCGGAGGGCACGTTAAGCCGTCGGTCCCGGTTGCTGTCTTTGATAGTGGTCGTTACTCAAACCATGTCAGAGGCCTAATAGTTGTGCTACTAGGCGGTTTAAAAACTCTGACACCAGGATTCATCGGGTCCATAGACTCGATACCCACTCGACAGAAGAAGAACAGAAATAGTTATAATTTGATTCTTTGTGACCTCAAGTACTGCTAATGCTTTTATTATTAGAGCGGTTTTGCATTGCTCCGTATTCGGGTCATATCGGGTTCGATTCCCAGGGGGGAAACACAAAGTAGATATTTGAAAAATGATCTCTTTGTGAATTTTTCCCCAGTTTGGTTAGGACATTGCAAACTGAATCACCTGATTGTCCGAAAAGGAAAAGATTTCGTGCTTCGGAGGGCACGTTAAGCCATCGGTCCCGGTCGCTGTCTTTGATAGTGGTCGTTACTCAAACCATGTCAGAGGCCTAATAGTTGTGCTACTCTCTTTCTGGTCGTTCCCTCAATGCTGAGGATCGTACTAGGCGGTTTAAAAACTCTGACACCAGGATTCATTGAGTCCATAGACTCGATACCCACTCGACAGAAGAAGAAGAAGGTCTCCAGCACCTGAGTGTTCTTAGATAGATGTTATTTTTCAAAATACAAAATGGCGGATTTTGGGCGCTAAATTGCTAAAAAAGAACGACTTATCCTATCGAATGGGGTATCAAAATCAAAGTAATTAAAAGGAGATTGATTACATAAATATACATGATTCATAATGTTAAAGCTCAATTTTAGAACAATTATTGCATCAAAATGTTTGAATTTATTTTTGAAATACTTGTTACGAGGCGTTTTACGCTCTGTCTGCCCTATGAGGGATGACGGCGTGACTTTATGTATGAATATAGAGTCTGTAGATAGAGATTTCTTTCGGCGCTTTCTCTCAGAAGTTGGAAATCATACATACATACATAAATCACGTCTTTATCCCTTACGGAGTAGGCAGAGCGTTTAACGACTCTAAAAAGGCGCTTTCGCCACGTCTGACAAAAATTGAGGGCAATTTTAGATTGTAATATGTATTGCTATAGTGACAGGTTGTCAGCCCATCGCCTAAACTACAATACACTGTAACCCTCGAGTCCCTTTTGCTGACTTCAACAGCATGCCCGGGAGGGCTGCTGGAACTTTCCATGTTTTTCTATCTCTCCCAGTCCAGCATGGAAGATGCACCAAATTATTTGAATTATTTTTTGAAATACTTGTTACGAGGCGTTTCACGCTCTGCCTACCCTGTGAGGGATGAAGACGAAACTTTATGTATAGAGTCTGTAGATAGAGATTCTTTCGGCGCTATCTCTCAGAAGTTGGAAATCGATTAATTCATATCATAACACCTCCACTGCATACAAAAAGAAATAAAATATTGAACACCAAATGATATTCAGAACACGAATAATTAATTAAATGCAAGTGTCAAGTGCGAGTCGGACTAAAATACTGGTGGTTCCGTAATCTTGCGGTCTGAGCCATTTATTTATTTTTTAATGGAACACCAACAGTACACATATTACAAAAAATTATAAGAAAATACAAGCATTAGGACACAGCCTGATATGAGTACCAATAACAGGTGAACACAACATTCTTAAAAGGTAATACAGTAAATTAAAAGGAATTTAAGTTACAAGTTGACAAAATAAAAATAAAAGCCATGAGCACCCGATCGAGAGGACGTGGTTTCGGTTCCCATGGGGAAATCCAAGGTTGTCAATTTATCACCGGTTTTTCCCCAGTGTGGTCAGGACAATGCAGGCTGAATCACCTAATTGTCTGTAAGAAGGAGAATTCCGTGCCTCGGAGGGCACATTGAGTCAGTGCCGGACAGATTGATAGTGGTCGTTACATAAACCATGTCAGAGGCATATTTAGCTCTGACACCGCGATTTATCGGGTCGTGCATCGACTTAAAACACACACTTGTGGTTCCTTGTCCAACATAAAAAATAAAATATAATAAACCGTTTTAGTGTAACTGCCTCCGTGGTCTAGTGGCTAGTGCCATGGGCTCCCGATCCGGAGGTCCTGGGTTCGATTCCCAGGGGGTAAAACACAAAGTTGATATTTGAGAATTTATCACTTTGTGATTTTTTCCCCAGTTTGGGTAGGACATTGCAGGCTGAATCACCTGATTGTCCGAAAAGAAAAAGATTTCGTGCTTCGGAGGGCACGTTAAGCCGTCGGTCCCGGTCGCTGTCTTTGATAGTGGTCGTTACACAAAACCATGTCAGAGGCCTAATAGTTGTGCTACTAGGCGGTTTAAAAACTCTGACACCAGGGTTCATCGGGTCCATAGACTCGCTACCCACTCGACAGAAGAAGAAGTGTAAACGGAACAAAAAATACGCCGGTGAAACCGCGGGTGGAACCTAGATCTACAATTTTTTTTGATCAGCACATAAATACAAATCAAATACACTCACGCCTTAATCCCTAATAGGATAGGCAGAGCGTAAGCTACCTAAAAAAAGGTCGTTCCGCCACACAAAGTTTTAAGGGTTATTTAAGATACAGAAGAGAACAAATCTTGTTCGTATATCTGCAGTGACAGGTTGTCAGCCCATCGCCTAAATTGCAATATACTGAAACCCTCAGTTCCCTTAGCTGGTTATTACCGCATGCCCGGGAGGAAATGCAGCAGGCACATTCTATGTTTTTCTTTCGGTCCCATTCCAGCACGGAACCCTAAAACTATACGAATGGACGTATTCCATTAGATCGATGACAATAAATTCCGCTCCTAATGAATCGATTTGTAGATGTGTATCCAAATTGAGTGATAGGCCCGAGAAGAAACTACTTTTTTTATTCAACCGACTGCGCAACGCAAAGGTAATGTGTTTATCAGCCTACTAGCGACCCGCCCCGGCTTCGCAAGGAAATTATCAGTGTTTCTCTACTATATTATGCATGTATTATACATATAAACCTTCCTCTTGAATCACTCTATCCATTTAAAGAAACCGCATCAAAATCCGTAGCGTAGTTTTAAAGATCTAAGCATACATAGGGATATAGGGACAGAGAAAGCGACTTTGTTTTATGCTATGTAGTGATGTATGTATGTTTGATCCTCTGTGGCGCTCTAGAGACGAAACACGTTGTTTTGCTCTTACGTCAATCGATTTGTCTTAACCACGCGAGTGTCACTGAAGACATGATTTTGGCAAAAAACAATATGGCGACAATTGGACGCCATTTTGTGAAAATGGAAAAAAAATAAGTCGACGAACTATGCCGAGTGGGGTATCATTGAATAGATATTTGAAAATCAATTTGAGCTTTGGAACATAATTTTTCGTTCTGAACAACCGTTTAAGATCTATAACGATTTAAATATTGAAAGCTCACTTTGTATCCTACGCTTTCTTCCATGCTCTCCTGGTAGGAGAGAAAAACATAGAATGTGCCAGCTGCATTTCCTCCCGGACATGCTGTAAATACCAGCTAAGGGATCCGAGGGTTTCAGTATATTGTAATTTAGGCGATGGGCTGACAACCTGTCATTTCAGCAATATACTTACAAATATATCTTAAATAACCCTCAAAACTTTGTCAGACGTGGCGGAACGACCTTTGTTTCGGTCGTTTACGCTCTGCCTACCCCATTAGGGATAAAGGCGTGATTATATGTATGTATGTATGTATCCTACGCAGTTGGATATTTCGAACTTTTTAAATTACTTGTTTACACGCTGTATTTTGGTATCGGTTAAAAATGGACTTTCTAACACTAGCAGCGTTTTTAAGGAATTGACATGAAGAATGCTCACTTTCCGTCATTCGTCAAAAGGGCGAGTAGGAGATTCTGAATCTCCCCTCCACGTGCCTGCGACATTGTTTTCGACGTAATGCGCAAGCCCGTGTGCACTGCTATGTTTATTACATAATCTAACTGCCTCTGTGGTCTGGTGGTCTGAGCCATGAGCTCTCGATCTTCTTCTTCTTCTGTCGAGTGGGTATCGAGTCTATCGACTCGATGAACCCTGGTGTCAGAGTTTTTAAACCGCCTAGTAGCACAACTATCAGGCCTCTGACATGGTTTGAGTAACGACCACTATCAAAGACAGCGTCCGGGACCGACGGCTTAACGTGCCCTCCGAAGCACGAAATCTTTTTCTTTTTCGAACAATCAGGTGATTCGGCCTGCAATGTCCTAACCAAACTGGGGAAAAATTCACAAAGTGATAAATTCTCAAATATCAACTTTGTGTTTCCCCCTGGGAATCGAACCCAGGACCTCCGGATCAGGAGTCCATGGCACTAGCCACTAGACTACGGAGGCAGTTTAACAGGGGAGAACACAAAGTTGATATTTGTCAATTTATCTCTTTGTGAGATTTTCCACAGTTTGGTTAAGAATCACCTGATTGTCTGGTAGAAAAAAGTCTTTGATAGTGGCGTTATACAAACCATGTCAGAGGCTTATTGGATATACTATTAGGCGGTTAATAAAGTCTGAAATCAGGATAAACCGGGTCGTACGTTGACTCGATAAATCTTTTCGATAGAAGGAGACAGTATAGAGTCTAGACTTAATCCAACATTGGCAGTAGTCTTCTTCTTAACGAGTAGATTCTGGAGTCGAACAACGATCCGAAAAACCCTGATGTCATAGTTTTCTAACCGTCTAGTAGTACAGTTATTTGGCCTCTGACATAGTTTAAGTAACAACCACTATCAAATACAGCGACCGGGACCGACGGCTTAACGTGCCCTCCGAAGCACTGAATCCTTTTACTTTTCGGACAATCAGGTGATTCAGCCTGCAATATCCTAACCAAACTGGGTAAAACCTCACAAAGTGATAAATTGACAAACATCAACTTTACAACTCAACATCAACTCATCAACTCCGTAGACTTTGATGTACTTCTCACTATTCTTCGCTCCTTTAACATTTCATCATCAGCTGTAGCTTGGTTTGATTCTTACCTTCGTGGCCGCTCGCAGCGGATCCGCTCTGATGAGCTTTGCTCGGATTGGTGTGATCTTGCTGCAGGTGTGCCGCAGGGTGGCGTACTCTCTCCTCTTCTTTTTTCAATTTTCATCAACACTGTTACGTCAGTTATTTCCTCAAACTTCCATCTCTATGCAGACGACCTACAACTTTACCGTCACTTTAACATCTCTGATATTGATCGTGCTGTTGAGGAAATCAATGCCGATCTTAATCGTATTGCTGATTGGGCTAAGTCCTTTGGACTTTTGGTTAATCCCAAAAAATCGCAGGCTATGATTGTTGGTAGTTCATATATGTGTAACCAAATAGATAGGACTACGACTTCCGTTCTTTACAATGGTACACCTATTTCTCTTTCAAAAACGGCTAAAAATCTGGGCGTTGTATTGGACGCGAACTTTTCATGGACGTCGCACGTTAATGAAGTCAGTAAAAAGATACATTTCTCTTTCCACTCACTTAAACGCCTTCAAAATTTCTTACCCCTAACTACTAAAATTTCGCTCTCTCAAACTTTACTTCTCCCTATTTTAGATTACGCCGACACTTGCTATCTGGACGCCACAGAGGAGCTATTAAATAAACTTGAGCGACTTCAAAATCTGTGTATACGCTTCATCTTTGGACTGAAGAAATACGACCATGTCTCTCAATTTCGTTCCCAACTCAAGTGGCTCCCAATCCGCTTCCGCAGGAATACTCATATCCTTTGCACCCTTTATAATGTCCTCTACAATCCTTCTTCCCCTCCCTATCTCCGTGAGCGTTTTACATTCTCACGTCCCTTGGATAAGCCCTGTCGTTCAAACGTCAGGACTCTTCTTTCCATCCCCTCCCACCGAACCGATTTCTATTCCTATTCCTTTACTGTTCATGCAGTCAGATTATGGAACTCTCTTCCACCGACAGTTCGTGATAGCTCGTCTATCGCTGTCTTCAAAAGACGAGTTAAAGAGCATTATCTTTCCCTGTCAAAGTAATCCGTGTTTAGGGTATATATTTATGTATATATTTGTATATAAATAGCTATAAGTATTTATTTATTTTTGATTATGTATATAATTGAAAGTATTTATTTATTTCTTGTTAATATTTATGTAAAAGATTTACATTATATAATTATTTTATAGTAGTATTATCTTATTGATATTTATTAAATTTTGTGCACGTTTTATCCGCGTATCTTTAAAATTATCACTTCTGTAGGTCTGCTGTAAGAAATTTCTTTTTAGAAATAAGCAGTGCCTGTTGTGTCTTTGTTTTTTATGTCCTGTGTTTATGATGTTTTTTGTGTACAATAAATTGTTAAATAAATAAATAAATAAATAAACTTTGTGTTCCCCCCTGGGAATCGAACCCAGGACCTCCGGATCGTAAGCCCATGGCTCTGACCACTAAACTACGGAGGCAGTTGGGAATAGTGCACAAGGGCTTGCTATGAACAAAACGTGTGACGTCCCAGTGCGCTGATCCGCGTACAAAGCCCGCAGAACTTTTACTCACTTCGCTTTATATTTCCCTTCTAATGTCCCCTTTTAATAAGCAACTGCCTCCGTAGTCTAGTGGCTGGCAATCGTGGAGGTCGTAGGTTCGATTTCCAGGAACACATAGGTTGATAAATGACAATTTATCACTGTGTAATATTTTCTCTTCCATGCTGGACAGGGAACATAGATTGTGTCAGCTGCATTTCCTGCCGCGCATGCGGTAAAAACCAGGGATAAGGGATCGGAAGGTTTTACTATATTGCATTTTAGGCGATGGGCTGACAACCTATCACTACAGTAATATACCTACAAATCTATCTTAAATAACACTCAAAACTTTGTCAGACGTGGCGGAACGATTACGACGAACGATTTTCCCCAATTAGGTCAGGATAATCCAAAACTATTTGGCAGTTTTAAAAGCTGCGACAATAGGGTTCATCAGGTGGTTTTGACAGCCCACAAACAGAGGAATGCAGAACTGATCGCACACGTTGCGATTATTAGCGCGGTATGCCCGCTCACGATGCGCCCGCGCAACTAGTGTGGGCCCACCACCAATGTATCGATAGTTTATGAGCCAGAATTACCAATGTGTAAATAAATTATACTATTATTCTTCCATGCTGGCATGGGAGCGAAAGTAAAACATAGAATGTGACAGCTGCATCCCTTCCCGGGCATGCTGTAAAAACCAGCTAAGGGATCCGAGGGTTTCATTATAATGTAATTTAGGCGATGGGCTGACAACCTGTTACTACAGCAATATACCTACAAATCTGTCTTAAATAACCCTCAAAACTTTGTCAGACGTGGCGGAACGACCTATTTTTTTTAGTTCGTTTACGCTCTGCCTACCCCATTAAGGATAAAGGCGTGATTATATGTATGTATGTATTATTATACTCCGTAAAATACAGGATGGTAGCTGCGACAGATTTCAGAAGAAAGAAACAAAAGAAATGTATCTGAAATCTATAGGTATTACATCTGTCACAGGCATCACAGCTACCTTGATTTTTTGAGTCATCATCATCTCCCTAGCCTTATCCCGTATCTCACGGGGTCGGCTTCCTAATCTAGGGGATTGAACGAGGGTACTGGTTTTTACACAGAGCGTCTGCCATCTGACCTCCGCAACCAAGAAGGGAAACCAGACCCAATCCTAGATTAGGTCAAAGTTTTCAAGCCGCCAATGCTTAGCACTGGTCTCTGATATGGCTTAACGACTAATATCTACGGTATCAAACGATATTAACCGGGACTAACGGCTTAACGTGCCTTCCGAAGCACGGAAAAAGCACCGAATAAACGTACATATGAAATTCGAAAACCGAAAAACACAATGGTACGTGGTGGGATTCAAACCACGACCTCCCGCTTAGGAGGCAGCGGCCCTATCCGCTACACCATCGGGCCTATACCTTGATTTTTTTTTTTTTTTTTTGAGTATAGGTGACCAATTTTAGCCTATCCATAAAATTTTACATAGGTCAAAAAAAAGTAAAAAACAACATTCCAAATTGACACCATTTTTGTAAAGATAAAGATATTTTTATTTGTGGAATATAGGTTAGTAACAAGGATCTTATATCTATTTATTAGTGTCACTATATTCTGCTGGACTAGGAGCGAGAGAAAAACATAGAATGTGCCAGCTGCATTTCTTCCCGGGCATGCTGTAAAAATCAGCTAAGGGAACCGAGGGTTTTTCTTTATTGCAATTTAGGCGATAGGTTGACAACCTGTCACTATAGCAATATACCTACAAATTTATCTTAAATAACCCTCAAAACTTTGTCGGACGTGGCGGAGTGACCTTTGTTTAGGTCGTTTACGCTCTGCCTACCCCATTAGGGATAAAGGCGTGATTATGTATATGTATACTATATTCTGCCATTAACGGCGTACAAATTTTTAAAAACTTATGTATTAAAATTTTATGCTTACAACACAATTCTTTAATATCATAGAAGTAGTTTTAGATTTTATTAAACGGATGGGCCAATTTTCTTTTTACATTTTGACAATGTTTCATGGGGAAAGTTGTTGAGTTTTATGCATGGCTACGTTCATTTCATATCCTAAAATACGAATTTAATATTTATACAATGTACTTGTAAATGACAAAGCCTCTTCTTCCTAGCCTTATCCCATGTCTAAAGCACGGGTAGTTAAATGGCTTCAGGGTTTGTCATATAATAACACTGAAGAACTTCTTATTCCAGTAGAATAAATAAATGATAATAGTAATTTTAAAATATTTTTCCTTAATTCTTTTTGAAATAACTTATACTTTGTAAGGTTCTCTCTATATCACAACATACAGTCTCTCTTTCTCACTCACACACACACACACACACACACACACACGCATGCACACATTTTTTTTCTAATTAAATTTGCATCTCTTTTACTTTCTTTGCATAATATGTGTTTACTGCATGTTAAGCACGGACCTATGTAGTATTCTTGTTGGCCTCACCATGTTATTATCACAGACTTTTTATTGACAAAATTCATCTCAGTTTTTATTTTATTTTTCAAATGTATTCAAGGGGATGGGGCCTGGTTACCTGTAGTACAGGCGCAATGCCTTTATATGAGGAACCAGCTCTCACCAAAGTACTTAGTTTTATTAATATTCTAATATAATATCTTGTACAAAATTATGAATATTGAGGTGAGAGAAATAAAAATTATTATTATTATTATTATTATGTCTCACGGGGTCGGCTACCTAATCTAGGGGATTGAACGAGGGTACTGGTTTTTACACAGAGCGACTGTCATCTGACCTCCGCAACCCAGAAGGGAAACCAGACCCAATCCTAGATCAGGTCAGAGTTTTCAAGCCGCCAATGCTTACCACTGGTCTCTGATATGGCTTAACGACTAACATCTATGGTATTAAACGCTATTAACCGGGACCAACGGCTTAACGTGCCTTCCGAAGCACGGAAAAAGCGCCGAATAAACGTACATATGAAATTCAAAAATCGAAAAACAAATTGGTACGTGGTGGGATTCGAACCACGACCTCCCGCTCAGGAGGCAGCGGGCCTATCCACTAGACCATCGGGCTCTTCGTAAATGTGTTGTAAATGACAAAGCTATCCTATAGATATAAGAGCAACACTAGTCGACAAGGCGGCTCTTGTGACGCATGCCTTTACATTGCTATTCAGTTTAGATAAATAAAATCGCAATATATACCTAACGGGGTAGGCAGAACGTTATAAATAACTTTTGTGGAGCAATTCACTGACGGATTTTAATATCTTGTACCTAATCTACTTTGAAATTCCGTAGTAGGTTTCTTAAGGGAGGGGGTAAATAATATTCCATATTTTAGCTGCGGCGTACTAGAAACTACCGTCAAAGGAACTAGTTTTGTAGAAAGTAGTTTCTTGAATTATATACAATTAATCACGCTTGATCCCTAATGGGGTAGGCAGAGCGTAAACGATCTAAACAAAAGGTCGTTTCGCCACGTCTGACACAACATTTTGAGGGTTAATTAATATAGATTTGTAGGTATATTGCTGTAGTGACAGGTTGTCAGCCCATTGCCTAAACTACAATATATCAAAACCCTCGGATCCCTAAGCTGGTTTTTACAGCACGCCCGGGAGGACATGCAGCTGGCACATTCTTTCTTTTTTCTCTCGTTCCAAGTCCACAAAAAATTCTTAAAATATTTGCACTTAATTTAAATGAACTTTAGTATGAACGATTACATTATGTGTGTATGGTATGGATGAGATAGTAAACAGAGGCGACATTGTAAATATAATGTGACCTTTCATACAAAACAGACGCTTATTTATACCTATCAGCAATGAAGATTATTCGCCTCCCAGTGCAATTTAATTTTTATAGATAGTAAAATTACTTAGTTACTAATCGTATTTAAACTTTACTACCTATACCTAAATACATACATATAATCACGCCTTTATACCTTATGGGGTATAGGCAGAACGTTATAAATGACTTTTGTGGAGCAATTCACTGACGGATTTTAATATCTTGTACCTTATCTACTTTGAAATTCCGTAGTAGGTTTCTTAAGGGAGGGGGTAAATAATATTCCATATTTTAGCTGCAGCGTACTAGAAACTACCTTCAAAGGAACTAGTTTTGTAGAAAGTAGTTTCTTGAATTATATACGTATAATCACGCTTGATCCCTAATGGGGTAGGCAGAGCGTGAACGACCTAAACAAAGGTCATTCCGCCACGTCTGACAAAGTTTAGAGGGTTATTTAAGATAGATTTGTAGGTATATTGCTGTAGGGACAGGTTTTTAGGCTATCGACTAATTTGCAATATACTGAAACCCTTGGTTCCGTTAGCTGGTTTTTACAGCATACCCTGGAGGAAATGCAGCTGGTACATTCTATGTTTTTCTTCTACCTTTACCTACTCTGTAAAATCTAGGACGGGTTACATTTAGGAGGAAAACAAAATAAAAAGTTTCTGAAATATATAGAAATTGCATCTGTCTCGATTTTTTTTTTGTATTAGTGAATGGTCATTGGCCATTTTTTTTTGTATTAGAAGCGAGAGAAAAACATAGTATGTCCCAGCTGCATTTCCTCCCGGGCATGCTGTAAAAACCAGTTAAGGGATCCGTGGGTTTCAGTATATTGTAATTTAAAATATACCTACAAATCTATCTTAAATCGCCCTCAAAACGTTGTCAGACGTGGCGGAACGACCTTTGTTTAGGTCGTTTACGCTCTGCCTACCCCATTAGGGATAAAGGCGTGATTATATGTATGTGAATGGTCGGCGACAATACTTACAGGATATATTATCACACCCATAGCCATACTGGACTGGGAGAGAAAGAAAAACATAGAATGTTCCAGTTGCCCTTCCTCCAGGGCATGCTGTAGAAGTCAGCAAAAGGGATTCGAGGGTTACAGTGTATTGTAATTTAGGCGATGGGCTGACAACCTGTCACTACAGCAATACACATTACAATCTAAAATTGCCCTCAACTTATGTCAGACGTGGCGAAAGCGCCTTTTAGGAGGCGTTTTACGCTCTGCCTACCCCGTAAGGGATAAAGGCGTGATTTTATGTATGTATGTATAGCCCCACTAGGATTCCCTGTATCGGGGTGCAATGGGCATACACAGAAACAACCACAAAGAACACCCAGACCCAGAAACAGACATGTAAACTCATCATTCAAATGTACTTCCATACTGGCTTGGGAGCAAGAGAAAAACATAGAATGAGCCAGCTGCATTTCCTCCCGGGCATGCTGAAAAACCAGCTAAGGGATCTAAGGGTGTCAGTATATTGTTATTTAGGCGATGGGCTGACAATCTGTCACTACAGCAATATACCTACAAATCTATCTTAAATTACCCTCAAAACTTTGTCAGACGTGGGGGAACGACCTGTGTGTAGGTCGTTTACGCTCTGCATACCCCATTAGGGATAAAGGCTTGATTATATGTATGTATGTTTGTATGTTCAAATGTCTGCCCCGGCCGGGAATTGAACCCGGGACCCTCTGCGTAGCAGGCAGATGCACTGCCAACTAGGCTGTGTGGGCCGTCAATTACACGGAAGCATAAAAAAAATTGGGCATTTTGCCAGCTAGAAATCTAGACATCTGGGTTTCTATAACTAAACAGTACATCTGTTCATCATTTCGAGTTATTTGTAGTTTTGTCTTCAGGAGCTACGTTTCATTTTACACAGAATATTAGTCATACATACGTACATATAATCACGCCTTTATCCCTAATGGGCTAGGCAGAGCGTAAACGAAATAAACAAGGTCGTTCCGCCACGTCTGATAAAGTTTTTAGGGTCAGATAGATTTGTATGTATATTGCTTTTGGGGCAGGTTGTCAGCCTGTCGCCTAAATTGCAATTTACAGAAACCCTTAGATCAATGCAGCTGGTACATTCTATGTTTTTTTTTTCGCTCCCAGTCCATGGAAGAAGTGTAAGCCATGTCATATTATATCTTAGTTATCACATTCATGGCGTATATAAATAAATAACTAACTGCCTCCGTGGTCTAGCGTTCTGAACCATGGGCTCTCGACCCGGAGGTCCCGGGTTCGATTCCGGGCGGGGAACAATGACTTTGTGTTGTTGTTTCTAGTTTGGTTAGGACATTACAGGCTGATCACCTGATTGTCCGAAATGTAAGATGATCCATGCCGTCGGATGGGCATGTAAATAGTCGGTCCTGCGCCTGATTTCTCTCTGGTCGTGTCAGTCAGTCTGTCCCATCAGAATAAGAGATTGAGGGAACAGAGAGCGCACCTGAGTGTAGCGCAAACACTTGGGCACTAAAAACAAGTCCTGCGCAGTTGGCACATTTCCGGGAGATTGGCCGCCATCACCGAAAATCAGTGGGAGGACTATTATTAAATAAATAAAAAACTTTGTATAGGTAGACAGACACCAGTGGCGAATCGTGAGATTTATCAATAGGGAAGCCCTTTGTTTAGATCGTTTACGCTCTGCCTACCCCAATAGGGATAAAGGCGTGATTAAATGTTTCTATGTATGTAGTAAGAGTAGTTATTCGTTCATACTCCGTATAAGGACCAAACGAATCACCTAACTGATGGATACCGACCAACTCTTAAACGTTAATGTAAATAAATCTATTTATGGATTTCTTCCATGCTGGACTGGGAGCGAGAGAAAAACATAGAATGTGCCAGCTGCTTTCCTCCCAGGCATGCTGTAAAAACCAGCTAAGGGATCCGAGGGCTTCAGTATATTGCAATTTAGGCGATGGGCTGACAACATGTCACTACAGCAATATGCCTACAAATTTAAATATCCCTCAAAACTTTGTCAGATGTGGCAGAACTACCTCTTTTAGGTCGTTTACGCTCTGCCTACCCCATTAGGGATAAAGGCGTGATTATGTGTATGTATGGACGTCTAATCAGCGATGGTGTGGTGGATAGGGCCACTGCCTCCTGAGCGGGAGGTAGTGGTTCGAATCCCACAACGTACCAATGTGTTTTTCGGTTATCGAATTTCATATGTACGTTTATTCGGCGCTTTTTCCGTGCTTCGGAAGGCACGTTAAGCCGTTGGTCCCGGTTAATATCGTTTAATACCGTAGATATTAGTCGTTAAGCCATATCAGAGGCCAGTGCTGAGCATTGGCGGCTTGAAAACTCTGACCTAATCGAGGATTGGGTCTGGTTTCCCTTCTGGGTTGCGGAGGTCAGATGGCAGTCGCTCTGTGTAAAAACCAGTACCCTCGTTCAATCCCCTAGATTAAGTAGCCAACCCGGTGAGATACAGGATAAGGCTAAAGAGATGATGATGTATGTCTAATCAGCCGCTTGTTAAAGTGGCGTACTTTTTTTCAATACCATCGTAAACAAGACACGCGCGCCATCAAAAATAGCCCTGTCGTTCAGCAGTCGGTTGCCAAGACGTGGCGTGATGTTATCCAACACTTGTGCTATGCTAGCGGATTCCATTGCAGCTGACTCTGACATTGACAACATATAACATACATACATACATAAAATCACGCCTTTATCCCTTACGGGGTAGGCAGAGCGATAAACGCCTCGTAAAAGGCGGTTTCGCCACGTCTGACAAAAATTGAGGACAATTTTAGATTGAAAAGTGTATTGCTATAGTGACAGGTTGTCAGCCCATCGCCTAAATTACGATACACTGTAACCCTCGAGTCCCTTTTGCTGACTTCTACAGCATGCCCGGGAGGAAGGGCAGCTGGAACATTCTATGTTTTTCTATCTCTCCCAGTCCAGCATGGAAGGAAAACATATAATCACGCCTTTATATTCCCTAGGGGGCAGGCAGAGCGTAAAACGCCTCGTAAAATGCGCCTTCGTTGGAGCCATCTGACAAGTTTTGAGAGTTATTTCAGATAGAATTATGTAGTTCGCTGTAGTATCTGGTTGAATTGGTCTTAAATTGATCGGGGTGTTTTTTGACAAAACTACATATTTCTTGTATGTAAATACATGGCAAGGTTAATATTTTTAATTGCTTAAATAAAGGCTTACACGATTCTCTAAAGTGTGCTCCACATAGTGGCCTTACTCATCTTTTTTGCGCTAAAAGACCCCTATTCGCTTCAACTGAGTTACCCCAGATTATAACGCCATATCTAAGAGACGAGCCAACATAGCCATGATAGACCTGAAGTGCAGCATCAAGCGATACAATTTGTCGTACACATTTAATAGCGAATATAAATTTATCAATTTTCTTACATACTACGTTAATGTGCATACATACATACATACATATAGTCACGCCTTTATCCCTAATGGGGTAGGCAGAGCGCAAGCGACCTAGCAAAGGTCGTTCCGCCACGTCTGACATAGTTCTGAGGGTTATTCAAGATAGACTTGTATGTATATTGCTGTAGTGACAGGTTGTCAGCCCATCGCCTAAATTACAATATACTAAAACCCTCGGATCCCTTAGCTGATTTTTACAGCATGCCCGGGAGGAAATGCAGCTGGCACATTCTATGTTTTTCTCTCGCTTCCAGGCCAGCATGGAAGACGTTACTGTGACTTTTCCAATTACAGTTTTTACCTACTAATATTCCTAAGAATGTTGTGCTATTAACTTCTTCTATATTTTGTCCCATGTGTGACACGTCGATGGTGATTTGCTGTGATTGGTATGTTTGGAATCTAATAATTTTGTTTTATTTAAATTAATTTCTAGGTTATTTAAGTGTAACCAGTCAATTACTTCTTTTAGAGCTGCGTTTATGTCCTCATTGAAGCACTCTGTGGCAACTTTTTGGGCTGAGAGAATTTGATTCGTCGCGACACGCAAAGAAGAAGCACTCTCTGTCCCTACATTGAACAGTAATCGTGGTATCATCAGCAAACATGGTACATTTTTGATTGATGCTATTTCCTCATTGAAGCACTCTCTGTCCCTACACTGAACAGTAATCGTGGTATCATCAGCAAACATGGTACATTTTTGATTGATGCTATTTCCTCATTGAAGCACTCTCTGTCCCTACACTGAACAGTAATCGTGGTATCATCAGCAAACATGGTACATTTTTGATTGATGCTATTTCCTCATTGAAGCACTCTCTGTCCCTACACTGAACAGTAATCGTGGTATCATCAGCAAACATGGTACATTTTTGATTGATGCTATTTCCTCATTGAAGCACTCTCTGTCCCTACACTGAACAGTAATCGTGGTATCATCAGCAAACATGGTACATTTATGATTGATGCTATTTCCTCATTGAAGCACTCTCTGTCCCTACACTGAACAGTAATCGTGGTATCATCAGCAAACATGGTACATTTTTGATTGATGCTATTTCCTCATTGAAGCACTCTCTGTCCCTACACTGAACAGTAATCGTGGTATCATCAGCAAACATGGTACATTTATGATTGATGCTATTTTTATTTTTAAGATCTTTTGTTATTTACATGTATTCTGCAAATAAATGCCTTACCTTACCTTGACTGACTTTGGTAAGTCGTTGATGTAGATTAAGAATAGCAGAGGACCGAGAATGCTATGCAATGTTGTTAGTCCATCGCCTAAAGTAAAACCTCCTAACTCTATAACTGAAACCTTTGAATCGAATTCGAGTAGGCAGACAGTCAACGGTGTCACAACAAAATGGTGTATCGCCACGTCTGACAAGTTTTGGGATCAGGCTACTTTTTACCGCGGGTAAAACCTTAATTTCCACGGATGAAACCTCGGGCGGAAAGCTAGTCTTGACTAAAATTGTTGTCGTTGACAGATAACAAATTTAGTAAAGACTAGCGACCCGCCCCGGCTTCGCACGGAAATCATCAGTGTTTCTCTACTATATTCTGCATGTATAATATATATATATATATTTTATTATTATTAGAATTTTATTACAATAAATGACCCTAATACAATCTATAAGACATCGCTAAACCCGTAATAGGTTTGTCTTGAATCATTCTATCCATTTAAAGAAACCGCTTTAAAATCTGTTGCGTAGTTTTAAAGATCTAAGCATACATAGGGACATAGGGACAGTGACAACGACTTTATTTTATACCATGTAGTGATTTGGTAATCACGGGAAGAAAAGCAGCAGGACCATTCTATGTTTGTCAATAGTTCCTAGTCCACCTGCAATAAAAGCTCATCATCTCCCTAGCCTTATCCCGTATCTCACGGGGTCGGCTACCTAATCTAGGGGATTGAACGAGAGTACTGATTTTTACACAGAGCGACTGCCATCTGACCTCCGCAACCCAGAAGGGAAACCAGACCCAATCCTAGATTAGGTCAGAGTTTTCAAGCCGCCAATGCTTAGCACTGGCCTCCGATATGGCTTAACGACTAATATCTACGGTATTAAACGATATTAACCGGGACCAACGGCTTAACGTGCTTTCCGAAACACGGAAAAAGCGCCGAATAAACGTACATATGAAATTCGAAATCCGAAAAACACATTGGTACGTGGTGGGGTTCAAACCACAACCTCCCGCTCAGGAGGCAGCGGCCCTATCCACTACACCATCGGGCTCCTCAATAAAAGCTATGTGAAAATATTTACAAGAAAAAACAAGAATGTCAGTTAAAATTCAACACAAAGAAATAATAAACTTGTGTACGTCTGTTCATCAAACGAGTTTAATAATAAACCATCATTTGCTGGTTATTACATCGTTAAAGTTATAGTTTAATTGCACTATACACGCCAAGCTTACATGGGATAGCTAAAAGGATAAGAAATTATCCCGCCGAAAACATAAATGTGAAAATAAAAGCCAAGTTCTTCGGTGATGTGGTGTGTAATTTGCACATAAAGTTGCGATATCTAAAAAGTAGACCAAGTCTTGGACACAGTTCGCCGAGCTCATAAGTAAACTGTGTCTAGTCTAAGCCCTTCAATAAGGTTTTTATGTGACTTGGCCGTTGTAGAGAATAATACTACCACCTACAATGCCACTAACTTCCATGCTGGACTGGGAGCGAGAGAAAAACATAGAATATACCAGTTGCATTTCCTCCCGGGCATGATGTAAAAGTCAGCTAAGGGATCCGAGGGTTTCAGTAAATTGCAATGGCGCCGATGGGCTGAAACCTGTCACTACAGCAATATACCTACAAATCTATCTTAAATAACCCTCAAAACTTTGTCAGACGTGGCGAAACGACCTTTGTCTAGGTCGTTTACGCTCTGCCTACCCCATTAGGGATAAAGGCGTGATTATATACATACATAGGTACATACATACATACAATGCCACTCTACAACGGCGAAGTCACATGAATTAGAATTACTTTATTATACCCTAGACTTGGCCTAACTTTTTAGATAACACAACTTTTTTTATGCAAACTAGACAACACATAACCACTAACTTGGCTGTTTTGGCCTCCAAATGGTGCGCGTAAAATACACACGGTGCTGCCGGCCAGTTTTCTTCGTTTGGCTTGAACTTGGCTGGACACGATACCGCGTGTCTGTGTCTAGATACTACACATACCATTAAAATTGCATCCTATAATAATATAGCATTCTTCCATGCTGGATAGAAAAACAGAATGTTCCAGCTGCCTCTCTTCCCGGGAACAATTTTGGCACCAATAGAGGGGGACTAGGGTGTCGGTGTTTTGCAATTTGAGAAAGGCTGACAACCTATCACTATAACATACAGTGTTCATTCTTTTTGAAAATGATTCGCAAACCTTGACGTGGTCAAAAATACCTATTGGGGTAATTCGTATGCGCACGAAATCACAAAAAATCTTGAATAAAATCGTATTTTCTATCATGAGAAAACAGAACTTTCTTCCATGCTGGACTGGGAGAGATAGAAAAACATAGAATGTTCCAGCTGCCCTTCCTCCCGGGCATGCTGTAGAAGTCAGCAACAGAGACTCGAGGGTTACAGTGTATTGCAATGTAGGCGATGGGCTGACAACCTGTCACTATAGCAATACAAATTACAATCTAAAATTACCCTCAATTTTTGTCAGACGTGGCGGAAGCGCCTTTTACAAGGCGTCTAACGCTCTGCCTACCCCGTAAGGGATAACGGCGTGATTATATGTATGTATGTAGAAAACAGAAAGGGACAGTAACAATTAAAAAAAAACCTCTTACCTCGTAAGGGATACAGGGGTGACTATGTATGTACTCATCATCGGATCGATAGACTCGATACTCACTCGACAGAAGATCTCCCTAGCCTTATCCCGTATTTTACGGTCGGATACCTAATCTAGGTGATTGAACGAGGGTACTGGTTTATACACAGATCGACCTTCGCAATCCAGAAGGGAAACCAGACCCAATCCTAGATTAGGCCAGAGTTTTCAAACCGCCAATGTTTAGCACTGGCCACTAATATGCCTTAACGACTAATTTATCTACGGTATTAAGCGATATTAACCGGGACCAACGGCTTAACATGCCTTCTGAAGCACGGAAAAAGCGCCGAATAAACGTACATATTAAATTCGAAAACCTAAAAACACATTGGTAAGTGGTGGGATTCGAACCACGACCTATCAGCTCAGGAGGCAGCGGCCCTATCCACTACACCATCGGGCTCTAACATCTCGGGTGACTATGTATGTAGGTACTATGCAGTAATTATAGACTTCTTTACTTCCATGCTGGACTGGGAGCGAGAGAAAAACATAGAATGTGTCGACTGTATTTGCTCCCAGGCATACTGTAAAAACCAGCTAAGGGATCCGAGTGTGTCATTATATTGCAATTTAGGCGACAGGCTAACAATCTGTCACTACAGCAATATACCTAAAATCGATCTTAAATAACCCTCAAAACCTTTTAAGACCTCAACCTTTTTTTAGGTCGTTTACGCTCTGCCTAACCCATTAGGGATAAGGCGTGATTATATGTATCACTACATAGTATAAAACAAAGTCGCTTTCCCTGTCCCTATATCCCTATGTATGCTTAGATCTTTAAAACTACGCAACGGTTTTTGATGCGGTTTCTTTTAATGGATAGAGTGATTCAAGAGGAAGGTTTATATGTATAATACATGCATAATATAGTAAAGAAACACGGATGATTTCCGTGCGAAGCAGGGGCGAGTCGCTAGTGTATGTATAAACCGGTTCATTCTTCATATTCTCCATGTTCCACTGACCCAATGAAGATACCATATTAGTACCTGGACAACTCTCTCATTAAAACATATAAGGTTTTCCTGCTCACCGCTAAACTACATACGAGAAGTGCTACCTACCATTAATAAGCTATTATTTTACCCGACTGCGCAACGCAAAGGAAGGTAATGAATGTGTTTATCAGCCTATCTTTGTATGTATGTATATACCGACAAATCTATATTAAAAAACCCTCGAAACTTTGTCAGTCCCGGCGGAACAACCGTTTAGGTTGTTTACGCTCTGCCTACCCCATTAGGGAAACATTCATACATACATATAATCACGCCTTTATCACTAATGGGGTAGGCAGAGCGTAAACGACCTTAACAAAGATCGATCGGCCACGTCTGACAATGTTATGAGGGTTATTTAGATCACTACATAGTATAAAACAAAGTCGCTTTCTCTGTCCCTATATCCCTATGTATGCATAAATCTTTAAAACTACGCAACGGATTTTAATGCGGTTTCTTTTAATGGATAGAGTGATTCAAGAGGAAGGTTTATATGTATAATACATGCATAATATAGTAGAGAAACACTGATGATTTCCGTGCGAAGCCGGGGCTGGTCGCTAATGTTTGTATATACCTACAAATCTATATTAAATAACCCTCGAAACTTTGTCAGTCGTGGCGGAACGACCGTTTAGTTTGTTTACGCTGTGCCTACCCCATTAGGGATAAAGGCGTGATTATGTGTATGTATGTAGGTAAGCATAAGATTTCATTTCTTCCCGGGCATGCTGTAAAAACCAGCTAAGGGATCCGAGGGTTTCAGTATATTTCAATTTGGGCGATGTGCGAACAACCTGTCACTACAGCAATATACCCACAAATCTATCTTAAATAACCCTCAAAACTTTGTGAGACGTGGCGGAACGACCTTTATTTAGGTCGTTTACTCTCTGCCTACCCTATTAGGGATAAAGGCGTGATTATAAGTATCTATGTATGTTTGTATCAAAGATAAAGAACAATTCAATCATTGTTATTGTACACAACTTTGGAGCATCAAGCATTTCTCAGATAACCCTTGGTTCAAGTTAATTATTTTAAATTACCTCGGCCAAGGGCAAATCTAATCGACTTTCTGTTTATGCAGAACTAGCTTTCTGCCCCGCGGTTTCACCCGCGACTGAGAGTCTTCCCGTGAGAATGATTTGTTTTGATTACCCTAAACAAAAATGGCGGTATTTCATATAACCTTCCATCACCTATTTAACCCCCTAGGTAATTCAAAAACTCTGAAACACGAACTAAATAATAGCCTAAAAACAAAATCGGAAGATCCTTACCTCAAAATTGTCTGATTTTTACAGAAAAGTCCATACGTACATACATATAATCATGCTAATGGGGTAGGCAGAGCGTAAACGACCTAAATAAAGGTCTTTCCGCCACGTCTGACAAAGTATTGAGGGTTCTTTAATAAAGATTTGTAGGTATATTTCTGTAGTGACAGGTTGTCAGCCCATCGCCTAAATCACAATATACTGAAACCCTCGGATCTCTTAGCTAGTTTTTACAGCATGCCCGCGAGGAATCGCAGTTGGCACATTCTATGTTTTTCCCTCGCTCCCAGGCCAACATGGAAGGTACAGGAAATTCCATCATCATTTAACCCTGTTAGGAGTCAAAAATGTAAAAACGATGATACACGTGTCCATTATTTTTTAACAATTATCCTTAACACAAAATTCGAAGATCCTAACTTTAAAATTGACGGAATTTCCATGTTACTTCCAACCCCTATTTAACCCCCGCATAATTCAAAAACGCTGAAACACGTTTTTATATTTTTTACTATTAGTCAAAAAACTAATCGCAATTGCTTTTTACCCCTTTACGGGCAGAAAATCCAAAATTGTTCCATGCTGGCCTGGGAGAGAGAGAAAAACATATAATGTGCCAGCTGCATTTCCTCCCAGGCATGCTGTAAAAACCAGCTAAGGGATCAGAGGGTTTTGGTATTTTGTAATTTAGGCGATGGGCTGACAACCTGTCACTACAGTAGTATACCTACAAATCTATCATAAATAACCCTCAAAAGTTAGTCGGACGTGGTGGAATGACCTTTGTTTAGATCGTTTACGCTCTGCCTATCCTATTAGGGAAAAAGGCGTGATTATATGTATGTATGTATGTAAAATCCAAAATAACTTTCTTAGTTACCACTAACTGATTACCTTATAAAAGGAACCTGCTCTCCAAGTTTCACGATTCTAGCTTTAGTAGTTTAGGCACTGCGTTCACTGCCTCCGTGGTCTAGTGGCTAGTGCCATGGACTCCTGATCCGGAGGTCCTGGGTTCGCTTCCCAGGGGGAAAGACAAAGTTGATATTTGAGAATTTATCACTTTGTGATTTTTTTCTCAGTTTGTTTAGGACATTGCAGGCTGAATCACCTGATTGTCTGAAAAAGAAAAAGATTTCGTGCTTCGGAGGGCACGTTAAGCCGTCGGTCCCGGTCGCTGTCTTTGATAGTTGTCGTTTCTCAAACCATGTCAGAGGCCTGATAGTTGTGCTACTAGGCGGTTTAAATACTCTGACACTAGGGTTCATCGGGTCGATAGACTCGATACCCACTCGACAGAAGAAGACTGCGGTGTAGGATCAGTCAGTCAGTAAGGACAAACCATTTATAAGATTAGATTATTATTCTAATACGTAATTTACGATTAAGAGTAAATATTGTTGTCAACAAATAGAAATAGATGTATCCAATCAAAACATTTTATTGTAATATTTCTGCTTCTATGCTGGACTAGGAGTGATAAAAAAACTTACTTATGTGTGCCAGCTGCACCTCCTCCCGGGCATGCTGTAAGCCACACAGCTTAACCTGGAGGACGATTCGATCGAGGGTTTCAGTGTATTGTAATTATTTAGTTTAGACGATGGGCTGACAACCTGTCACTACAGCAATACATTATCTTCGTTTAGTTAGGTCGTTGACGCTCTGCCTACCCCATTAGGGATAGGGGCGTAATTGTAGTATTTACGTAAAAATTCTGACAAACCACGGTGTGTTTGGGTTCGAGTGAAGTCTATTAGTGAGGCAAGTTAATTGTGTTTTTATTGACGACTTTTTTATTCTTCTGTATTTTCTATTACATACATACATATAATCACGTCTTTATCCCTAATGGGGTAGGCAGAGCGTAAACGACCCAAACAAAGGTCGTTCCGCCACGTCTGACAAAGTTTTGAGGGTTATTTAAGATAGATTTGTAAGTATATTGCTGTAGTGACAGGTTGTCAGCCCATCGCCTAAATTACAATGTACTGAAACCCTCGGATCCCTTAGCTGGTTTTTACAGCATGCCCGGGAGGAAATGCAGCTGGCACGCTCTATGTTTTTCTTTCGCTCCCAGTCCAGCATGGAAGAATTATTTACCATATTAAATTTATTTAATGTACATAGAGACACAATAAACACACATCAGGGATAGCATCCCGCAAACTGATAAGGATTGCTCAGTCAACGACACTGAACAACTTTCAACAGAAAATTCATTCAGAAATGGAAAAAAATTGATTTTCTGATCGAGGTGGACATTTTGTATGGAAAAGCCAATTGACAATTGGCCAATTGGCTGACAACCTGTCACTACAGCAATATACCTACAAATCTTTCTTAAATAACCCTCAAAACTGTCAAATGTGGCGGAATGACCTTTGTTTAAGTCATTTACGCTCTGCCAACCCCATTAGGGATAAAGACGTGATTATATGTATGTATGTAAATCATTATAATTATTATAACACTTACCCATAACTCCCCACATAAGTCTCCTTGGCAGTGATTCCGTTATAATGCACCCTATTCTCGACCTCACCATCCATCAGAACATCAGTCATCACAAAATTCGTCACTTCCCTGTTTAAATGTCTACGCAAATACTTTATATCGTTCAAAACATTATTTTTTTCACTTGGCTGCACGTGGCCGTGCCTGTGCCTCTGCAGTTTAAAAGTTGAGTTTGACATTGACAGTTCTTCGTCGCATCGTGACGTGCCGAGTAGGAATAGTATGAGCAGGGGCGTCCGAAACATTTTGGACCACGTTTCGAACCGGGAGAGGGGCTTTTTCTTTGCTTTCGGCGATTTCAGCTCCATTTTTAATCTGTAAAGAAAAATTTAAATGAATAAACGTTTTGACCCACAAGTTGTTGTGCTTATGTTTATAAAAAATATTGACTATTATATTTGGACCTATGAGAAAGATGTTCAGTTTCAAGAGGTAGGTTAAAACTCAACATCTTTAGGTTCATAGTCATACTATTAAATAAGGCATAATTTTTTTTTTAAATATACCTAACTAGCGACCCGCCCCGGCTTCGCACGGAAATCATCGGTGTTTTTCTACTATATTATGCATGTATTATACATGTAAACCTTCCTCTTGAATCACTCTATCCATTAAAAGAAACCGCATCATCAAATCCGTTGCGTAGTTTTAAAGATCTAAGCATACATAGGGATATAGGGACAGAGAAAGCGACTTTGTTTTATACTATGTAGTGACGAAGCATTTTACACTTAGGCATGACACAATCTGGTTTGGGAGTGGAAGAAAAACATAGAATGTGCCAGTTGCATTGCAGCAGCAGGTGTAAAAACCAGCAAAGGGATTTGAGGATTTCAGGGTCGTATTTGTAATCAGCTCTCATGAGTGACAGCGAGTTTGAGTTCGTTTCAGAAATGTCATTTCAGTACAAAGTGGCAAGTCAAATCCATACTTAATATTGCTCTCAAGTTAGATATTGCTTCATAAATACGACCCTCAGTGTATTGCATTTTAGGCGATGAGCTGACAACCTGTCACTATTGCCATTCACATTAAGTCTAAAATTGCCCTCAAAACTTGACAGACTTGGTGGAAAGACCTTTTCTTTGCCTACCCAATTCAGGATAAAGGCGTGATTACGTATGTATAAACAAAAAAAATTACCAACACTCGTCTCTTAGCAACGGTGTCGAATGTCTGAAAAAATTTAAAGTAAATATATTAATGTAGTTGGGTAAACAGAAACGTATTTGGATATTTTTTCTAGACTAAGTATGTGATTATTTTAATTTAACTTATATTTACTTATATTTTGATTATGTCTGTAGCCGACAGATGGCGCCACATCAAAAATCATGACACATGATTCTTTTGTATTAATGTACATATATACATACATATAATCACGCCTTTATCTCTAATGGGGTAGGCAGAGCGTAAACAACCAAAGAAAGGTCGTTCCGCCACGTCTGACAAATGTTGAGGGAAATTTTAGACAGAAATGTGTACCGCTATAGTGACAGGTTGTCAGCCCATCTCCTAAATTGCAATCCACTGAAACCCTCAAAACCCTTAGCTGGTTTATACAGCATACCCGGGAGGAAATGCATTCTATGCTTTTCTATCACTTCCAGACCAGCATGGAAGTAAAAAAAATGATTTTCACTATTATATTGTGGTAAGCTTCACGTAACTTTTAGTGTTTGTGTAATTTTTATCTTTTATTCTAATTCTTCCATGCCGGCCTGGGAGCAAGAGAAAAACATAGAATGTGCCAGCTGCATTTCCTCCCGAGCATGCTGTAAAAGCCAGCTAAGGGATCCGAGGGTTTCAGTATTGCGATATAGGCGATGGGCTGACAACCTGTCACTACAGCAATATACCTACAAATCTTAAATAACCCTCAAAACTTTGTCAGACGTGGCGGAATGACCTTTGTTTTGGTCGTTTGGGATAAAGGCGTGATTATATGTATGTATGTATGTTTATTAAAATCGGTTGAGAAATAAAAAAGTTCCAAATACGTCTCTGGTTGTACATTATGCGGAAACGACGAAATCCTAGCCTGTGTAAACAAACGCGTAGGATTTCAAGGAATGCCTCGACCGTATGGATCGCCTTCTTCTAGGTAGAGGCCTATGCGCCTTGAATCTGGAGGACATAAGTTTGATTCCCGCGAACAACACAACTAGATAGATAAACTCTTTATTGCGCATAAATCGTACAGTTTGGAAAAACTTAAATATAACAGTGTGCGCAAAGGCGGCTTCGCTTCAAGCGATCTCTTCCAGACAACCCTGCATTTAATCAATAAAAAATATACATAGCAAGTAGCTGCGGCAACATCAAAGAAAGAACTAAACACTTAGATAACTAGCTGGTAAACCATTTTTTAATTATCTTGACTGTTTAGTTATCTTGACTGAGCTACCAATATCAGTTTACGGGACGCTGTCCCTTACACCCCGTCTAATGTTTCAGCTGCCCTTCCAACTTTGCTTTTGCTGACTTCTACCTGCCCGAGAGGGACGAAGAACGAGGGCTAGTGTATTGTCATTTATGCGTAGGGCTGACAACCTGTCACTATTAGCTATACACACTACAATCTAAAATTGCCCTTAATACTTGTCAAAAGTGGCGAAGGCGCTTTTTATAAGTCGTTTTACGCTCTGCCTACCACATAAAGGATAAAGGCGTGACTTTATGTATAGTATGAAAATTTATCAAACCGCGGGTAAAACCACGGGCGGGAGGTTAGTCTCCCTAATAAATGCGTAGTATTTTTGTGAACAAAAGCCAATCAGTTAGGCAACACATTCAAACGTGAATTATTTCAATTAGATCAGTGGCGACATATTTGAATATTTTACAAAACTACGGCCAAGTACAAAAAATGCAAATTGTAACCCCGATTCAAGATATGTTAAACATGTAATCGTCTAACCCTTTCTTCCATGCTGGTTTGGGAGAGAGAGAAACATAGAATGTGCTAGCTGCATTTCGTCCGGGGCATGCTGTAATAACCAGCTACGGGAACCGAGGGTTTCAGTATATGACAATTTAGGCGATGGGCCGACAACCTGTCACTAGCAATATACCTACAAATCTTTCTTAAATAACTCTCAAAACTTTGTCAGACGTGGAGGAACGATCTTTGTTTAGATCGTTTATGCTCTATCTACCCCATTAGTGATGAAGGCGTAATTATATGTATGTATGTATGTCCAACTCTACAACAAGAATCTTCATTCCCTAAAAAAATAGACCTCCATGACACTGAACAACATTCTCATAGGTCAAAATATTTTTTTTAAAACCGGCAAAGTGCGAGTCGGACTCGCCCACCGAGGCTTCCGTACCAACTTGGAGGTATTTAATATTTTTTTAATTTTTATCATTGTAATTTCTTTAACATAATTTAATTTGAATTTTGTTATTTATTTATTTAACTTTAAGCACAAAAAATGCTACACGGACGGACTTAACGCCAAAGGCATTATCTACCAGTCAACATTAGGGCATGTGAAAATGACAAGGCAGTTATTGTGAAGTTAATTACGAGTATTATAGTTTTTTTTTAATATATTCCACTGACAACAATTTCCTTTAATATTCGTTATCGTATTAATTTATTGTGAATGATAAGACTTTATGTTGTTAGTTGTAAGAAAATTTGCATACACGAATATTATTTTGTAATTGATTAAATAAATTAAAATAGAACTTCCATGCTGGCCTGGTAACTTCCATGCTGGCCTGGGAGCGAGAGAAAAACATAGAATGTGCCAGCTGCATTTCCTCCCGGGTATGCTGTAAAAACCAGCTAAGGGATCCGAGGGATTCAGTATATTGTAATTCAGGCCATGGGCTGACAACCTGTCCCTACAGCAATATACCTACAAATCTATCTTAAATAACCCTCAAAACTTTGTCAGATGAGGCGGAATGACCTTTGTTTAGGTCGTTTACGCTCTGCCTACCTTATTAGGGATAAAGGCGTGATTATTAGCATACGTATGTATGTCACTCAGAAGTGACCATGTACTTATTTGTTGACCGAATAAATACAACTTGTCTTGCATACATTTCGACCTGTTTAGTGTAATCCATACTAATATTATAAATGTGAAAATAACTCTGTCTGTCTGTCTTTTTGTTACTCTTTTACACCTAAATAGATGTTAAAGTTGAAAGCCCGATTGGACCGATGGTGTAGTGGATAGGGCAGCTGCCCTCTAACCTCGTGGTTCGAATCCCACCACGTACGAATTTGTTTTTACATACATACATACATACATAAAATCACGCCTTTATCCCTTGCGGGGTAGGCAGAGCGTTAAACGCCTAGTAAAAGGCGCTTTCGCCACGTCTGACAAAAATTGAGGGCAATTTTAGATTGAACTGTTTATTGCTATAGTGACAGGTTGTCAGCCCATCGCCTAAATTACAATACACTGTAACCCTCGAGTCCCTTTTGCTGACTTCTACAGCATGCCCGGGAGGAAGGGCAGCTGGAACATGCTATGTTTTTCTATCTCTCCCAGTCCAGCATGGAAGAAGAATTTGTTTTTCAGTTTATGAATATCAATGCACGTTTATTCAGCGCATTCTCCGTGCTTCGGAATGCACGTTAAGCTGTTGGTCCCGGTTAATATCGTTTAATACCATAGATATAAGTCGTATTACCTTCCATGCTGGACTGGGAGAGATAGAAAAACATAGCATGTTCCAGCTGCCCTTCCTCCCGGGCATGCTGTAGGAGTCAGCAAAAGGGACTCGAGGGTTACATTGTATTGCAATTTAGGCGATGGGCTGACAACCTGTCACTATAGCAATACACTTTTCAATCTAAAATTGCCCTCAATTTTTGTCAGACGTGGCGAAAGCGCCTTTTACGAGGCGTTAAACGCTCTGCCTACCCCGTAAGGAAAAAAGGCGTGATTTATGCAGGTATATTGCTGTAGTGACAGGTTGTCAGCCCATCGCCTAAATTACAATATACTGAAACCCTCGGATCCCTTAGCTGACTTTTACAGCATGCCCGGAAGGAAATGCAGCTGGCACATTCTATGTTTTTCTCTCGCTCTCAGGCCAGCATAGAAGAAGAGAAAATAGAGACGTAGGTACTTTTTACTGCGAAAAAATATCTGATACCCACGGTAATGTTTTCAGACGATATTTTAAGAAAGAACGGTATTTAATGTACGGTTTGACTATGACTTTGAACAGCAACAGACTTTTACCGCGGGAACACTTTGGGTCTTCTTCTTCTGTCGAGTGGGTATCGACCCGATGAGCCCTGGTGTCAGAGTTTTGAAACCGCAGGTGTATCTTCCATGCTGGCCTGGGAGCGAGAGAGAAACATACTATGTGCCAGCTGTATTTCCTCCCGGGCATGCTGTAAAAACCAGCTAAGGGATCCGAGGGTTTCAGTATATTGTTATTCAAGCGATGGGCTGACAACCTGTCACTACAGCAATTTACCTGCAAGTATATCTTAAATAACACTCAAAACTTTGTCAGACGTGGCGGAACGACTTTGTTAAGGTCGTTTACGCTCTGCCTACCCCTTTTAGGGTAAAGGCGTGATTATTGTATGTATGTACGTGAAACCCCGGGGCGAAAAGTTAGCACTACAGTAATTTCAATTCACTAATGATAGGTAATTAATGAGATAGTAGTCAAGTCAACAATGAAGGGATTTATCTGTGTGTAAGGTAATTATTGAATAATACATACATACATAAAATCATGCCTTTATCCCTTATGGGGTAAGCAGAGCGTTAAACGCCTCGTAAAAGGCGCTTCCGCCACGTCTGACATAAATTGAGGGCAATTTTAGATTGTAATTTGTATTGCTAAAGTGACAGGTTGTCAGCCCATCGCCTAAATTACAATACACTGTAACCCTCGAGTCCCTTTTTCTGACTTCTACAGCATGCCCGGGAGGAAGGGCAGCTGGAACATTCCATGTTTTTCTATCTCTCCCAGTCCAGCATGGAACAATAAATATTGAATTATATTGGTGAATTTATTAAATCAGTAGAGTCTATAAACTCAAAGAAGCGTGAATGAGTTCATTCACAATTGATAAACTTAATTCGCATTCAGTTTTGTATATAAAATATTGTCTGTTTCTGAGTACAATAAAGAATGTGAAAAGGTACGCGAATCAGTTTGAGAGTCTGTCACATCACAGTACGTAAGAGCCGGGTATACCCATTTGGGGTTACCCACCAGCCTTTATTCCCATTGGAGGTTAAATCACCTGATTTAAAAAAGACCTTTCCTTCCATGCCTGGGAGCGAGAGAAAAACATAGAATGTGCCAGCTGCATTTCCTCCCAAGCATGCTGTAAAAATCAGCTAAGGGATCCGAGGATTTTAGTATATTGCAACTTAGGCGATGGGCTGACAACCTGTTACTAAAGCAATATACCTAAAAATCTATTTTAAATAACCCTCAATACTTTGTCAGACGTGGCGGAACAACCTTTGATTAGGTCGTTTACGCTCTGCCTACCCCATTAGGGATAAAGGCGTGACTATATGTATGTATGTATGTATTTAAAAAAGATTCTGTGATTTGGAGGCCACGTTAAGCTGTTGGTCCCGGTCGCTGTCTACGACAGTGGTCGTTACACAAAGCCATGTCAGGGGCCTATTAGCTGTGCTATCAGGCGGTTTAAAACTCTTATGCCAGGCTTCATCGGGTCGAAAGACTGGAAACCCACAAGAAAAGAAAATGGCGGATTTTCATTTGTTTTCATGGCTTTTTTCACGGGCTGTTAGAATGTGTAAAAAAAGCTGGTCATAGTTTAGTTCAGAGAATGGTTGGTTACCCATGCTGCGGTAGCGGGCCGCGATATTTAGGCCAAAATCAAATGGCTGTAAATTAATAACTTCTGTTTTTTTTTTAATAAAACAGAAATTATAGTAATTCCAACTCAGTTTAAGACTAAACCATACCATAGCATAGGCCGCTCCGCTGCAGTGCAGCTACGCCATAATGCGATCTTACCTTAAATATATACATATAATCACGCCTTTATCCCTAATGGGGTAGGCGAAGCGTAAACGACCTAAACAAAGGTCGTCCCGCCACGTCTGACAAAGTTTTGAGGGTTATTTAAGATATAATTCTAGGTATATTGCTGTAGTGACAGGTTGTCAGCACATCGCCTAAATTACAATATGCTGAAACCTTCGGATCTGCCCGGGAAGAAATGCAGCTGGCACATTCTATGTTTTTCTCTCGCTCCCAGACCAGCATGGAAGTAAAGTCTTATCTTAAAGGTAAACAAAGATTCATGTCTTTCTATTCAAAAACACATTTCAAAACTAAATGATAGGTGTTGGAGAATTAGTTCAATTACTAAAACAACTATTTTATTATGTTGTTATATCTAATAGCTAAAACTTCTTTAAGAAACAAGATCTTCGATTAAAAGACATGAAACTTTGTTTACCTTTATTCTAAAACTGAGTTGGAAATACGATAGTGTATTTGTACATTTATACGTATTTAATCACGCCTTAATGCCGAATGGGATAGGCACGTCTGACAAGTTTTATCTGAACTAAGCTGAGCAAAATCTTACAAAGCGATAAATTAACAATAACCAACTTTTTACCCCTGGGATCGAACCCAGGACCATCGGATCGGAGCCCATGGCTCAGACCACGGAGCGATCCGCCATTATTGGGTCAGTAGTGGGTTGCAGGATTCCGTGCGACACTGTAGCAACCAATCAGAACACGCCGTGACTGCTGTCAGATTAAAACTCCAACGCATTTCAACGGAGGCGCCCCGAATACGAAATCCCATTGAACCTTAGTTTCAGTCTTATTTTGGGTTCGATTCCCAGGGGGAAACACATATATACATACATTTAACGCCTCGTAAAAGGCGCTTTCGCCACGTCTGACAAAATTTGAGGGCAATTTTAGATTGTAATATGTATTGCTATAGTGACAGGTTGGGCTGACCATCGCCTAAATTTAGGAGGAAGGGCAGCTGGAACATTCTATGTTTTTCTATCTCTCCCAGTCCAGCATGGAAGTACAAGGGGAAAACACAAAATTGATATTTGAGAATTTATCACTTTGTGATTTTTTCCCCAGTTTGGTTAGGACATTGCAGGCTGAATCACCTGATTGTCCGAAAAGAAAAAGGTTTCGTGCTTCGGAGGGCACGTTAAGCCGTCGGTCCCGGTTGCTGTCTTTGGTAGTGGTCGTTACTCAAACCATGTCAGAGGCCTGATAGTTGTGCTACTAGGCGGTTTAAAAACTCTGACACAAGGGTTCATCGGGTCCATAGACTCGATACCCACTCGACAGAAGAAGTCTTATTTTTAAACGGTGAGACTGAACTTCGTCAAACTTTGTACACGTCATCAGATCTAACGTATCTATGTTTATAATTTAGGTTTCGTTGAAAAATGTCGACCACGAACAAATTAATGGCGGAAATACGATTTTGCGTGAAAATGGCCTAAAATTTTATTTGATCTCTTATTTTGAGTTTGGTTAATATTTTCATACTAAAACTAATTTTAAACTTAGACATATTGCATATAGTTGTGTAGAAAGTTATTTAGTGAAGATTGGTCTCACAATTTAAAAGTTAAAACATAACTATAAGTATTTTCAACTGAGTTTTAGAATAAAGGTAAACAAAATTTCATGTCTTTTAATCGAAGATATTGTTTCTCAAATAAGTTTTAGCTATTAGATATGATAACATAATGAAATAGTAGTTTTAGTAATGTAACTAATTAACCTATACAAATGTATATTTGACATGTGTTTTTTTAATAAAAAGACATGAAACTTTGTTTACCTTCATTCTAAATCTGAGTTGGAAATAGAAGCTTGGACGGGATTCGATTTCCGTGGCAGCCTTAAATTGATTGGCAAAGTGCGGTGTCTTTCAGTGGTTGCGATGGATGCACAGTATTTTTGTGTGACGCCACAGGAGAAGTTTACGAATCATAAAATAAATAATATTTTGTATTGGTCGACGTTCCACCACCGCCTTCTACTATCTGCTTTAAATTCGATGAATTTTAAAGTCAAAGATCGCCTCATTGAAGAGTTCCTGCCCAAGACACAAGCCAAACATACATTCACAACCATTTTGCTGAACGTTTTTTTTAAAGTTTGCCTGCTTACCCTCTCATTAATTCATCATCATCTTCCTAGCCTTATCCCATATCTCACGGGGTCGGCTACCTAATCCAGGGTATTGAACGAGGGTACTGGTTTTTACACAGAGCGACTGCCATCTGACCTCCGCAACCCAGAAGGGAAACCAGACCCAATCCTAGATTAGGTCACGAGTTTTCAAGCCGCCAATGCTTAGAACTGGCCTCTGATATGGCTTAACTACTAATATCTACGTATTGAACGATATTAATCGGGACCAACGGCTTAACGTGCCTTCCGAAGCACGGAAAAAGCGCCGAATAAACGTACATATGAAATTCGAAAACCGAAAAACACATTGGTACGTGGTGGGATTCGAACCACGACCTCCCGCTCAGGAGGCAGCGGACCTATCCACTACACCATCGTGCTCTCAATTAATATCTATCATTAATTAATAAGAATATAATACCTCAATATCTTTTTTGTTAAGCGGGTAGGTAGTAGGTAGATATAACGCATAGCAAAAATCCCAGCAGCGTCTCGGTAGAGGTAGAAATAGCTGAACCGCTGTTAAAGTGACGTTGGATGTCTAAAATTATGCATTTTAGACAATTCTGCGTAACTTTAGGCGTGCTAGTCTAATCTACTCAATCTCGTATTTATGAAGCGATCTCAAACTTGAGAGCTATATTAAGTATGGATTTGACAGGTCATATTGTTCTGAAATAACATTCCTAATACGAACTCAAACTAGCTGTCAATCTCAAGTGTAGTTTAACAATACGGCCCTAAATCTCGTATTTATGAAGCGATCTCAAACTTGAGAGCAATATTAAGTATGGATTTGACAGGCCAGTTTGTACTGAAATGACATTTCTGAAACGAACTCAAACTCGCTGTCACTCAAGAGAGCTGATTTTAAACACGGCCCTTAGACTTTTGATAGGTAGGCCAGGCCCTAAATAAATTACAACCAGTTATCTTTTTTTTAATTTTTTTAAACTAAAGGTACATTTTTATAACTAATATCTACTCGCCAAACTTAAAAGTTTGATGGCGAGATACGCCTTAATGTAATTTTTTACACCTACCTTAAATTAACAGCATTATAAATAAAAATAAAAAAAGATAAGATAAGATAAGATAATCATTTATTTAATACCTCACGTTAAGAATTTGGAAACCAGATCAGTACCACTACAGCAATCCACGCCCATGAGCCAGCAAATACAACGCCCCCTACAATTTGCATCAGAAACTAATCGTAAGCCTGGGCTAGGTCTTATTATACTGCGACAATTTATTACCGATTTGAGGTTTGCTTACAAAATTATGCTAAATCTTAAGGCGGAAAGAGAGCAAAGGCAACGCCTTCAATTGTAATAAATTATTTGTGTTAAACTAATATTTTCATGAATATTTTATGTTTAGCGGAAATCGCAAGTAACCATTTTATAACCCAGAATATCATAATTCAAACTAACCTACATGGTTTTACGGTGTGGCTACTTTTAGCACATTTGTAGTACAAAGTTAAATATTAATTATTATCACTACATAGTATAAAACAAAGTCGCTTTCTCTGTCCCTATATCCCTATGTACGCTTAGATCTTAAAAACTACGCATTCTTTTAATGGATAGAGTGATTCAAGAGGAAGGTTTATATGCATAATATAGTAGAGAAATACTGATGATTTCCGTGTGATAGTAAATAATAAAATGGAAAATTAGTTGCAATTCCCGCGAAATGCTAATTGTTTTGCGAGTTAGTCCAAATCCAGGAGAATTTTCGCGTAAACTTAAATTACTTGATAATCCATTCTATAATCTGACGGAATACTTTGAATATTGTAAGAACTTTTGACATGCTAGAATTGTAATAAATGATCATTATTTTTGTGTATATTTAGGACTTTTTCTTTAATTAATTAATTAATTTTCATTTGACATGCTTATCTATATGACATTATAAATTATGTACCTAATTCGTTATTATTATGATTAATTAAGTTTTATCTTCCTTACCACATCAATATGTTGAAGAAAACAACAGTCACGCCAAAAAAACGCGAAAATCGAAATCGGCCAAAAAGGCAAGCGAAGCGAGCTTGACTTTTCACGCAAAGAGAAAGGAAGAAATAGGTACGCAAAAGTATAAATAAGTCGCGAGCGAAGAAAGCTCGACTTTTTTTGAAAATAAATACGTATTACCGTGGTTATTTTATTTTATTTTATTTGGGAAGCTTACAGCCTATTTTACAATATGACTTACCTATTAATAAGTATGTGCCAATAACAAATTAACTGCCCCCGTGGTCTAGTGGTCAGAGCCATAGGCTTACGATCCGGAGGTCGATTCGATAGATTCGATTTATTTATTTCATAATTACATACATACATACATACATATAATCACGCCTTTATCCCTAATGGGGTAGGCAGACCGTAAACGACGTAAATAAAGGTCGTTCCACCACGCCTGACAAAGTTTGGAGGGTTATTTTAAGATAGATTTGTAAGTATATTGCTGTAGTGACAGGTTGTCAGCCCATCGCCTAAATTACATAACATTACAATAATAATACACTTAATATACTTCCATGCTGGACTGGGAGCGAGAGAAAAACATAGAATGTGCCAGCTGCATTTCCTCCTGGGCAAGCTGTAAAAACCAGCTAAGGGATCCGAGGGTTTCAGTATATTGCAATTTAGGCGATAGGCTGACAACCTATCACTATGGCAATATACCTACAAATCTATCATAAATAACCCTCAAAACTTTGTCAGACGTGGCGGAACGACCTTTGTTTAGGTCGTTTACGCTCTGCCTACCCCATTAGGGATAAAGGTGTGATTATATGTATGTATGTATAATAATCTCGATTTTTTCTTAATATTTCATTACGTAAATTACTGTGTAGAACGACCTATACGAATTATAATATAGGAGTTTGTGACGTAATTCAGGTATACGCTCAAGTGTCCGCTATGGCGTCCGCACAATGGCCTGTGACGTCAGAGTGCGCTTTCATTAATTGCGGGCGCCAAAACTCATTTAATCATTATTTCGGGAAGAAGAGCTGACATTTTCGGAAAATTTATTTTAATCAGCCCTTCATTCCATGTTTGAATGAAGACCATATTACAACATATAATGTACCAGCTTCTTTTCCAGTAGAGGAATTAGGTGTACCTTTTGAATTTAGGTTACAGGCTGGCAACCTGTCACTCTTACAACGGAAGACCAGCGCTGTAGTATCTAGTGCTACAGCATATGCTGAGTGGCTACCATTTTTATTGTAGGTATTAATTAAATAAAGCTAAGTTTGTTACTTTTAATATGTATCTTTACACTAAAATAAACAATTTACTTATCTGCAATCGCCCTCAGCATGCCCAAAAAGAGATACATCTGGAGCATTCTATGTTTTCCTATCGCTCCCAGTGTAGCATTTTTACATACATAATATAATCACGCCTTTATCCCTAATGGGTTAGGCAGAGCGTAAACGACCGTATCGTAAGCCCATGGCTCAGACCACTAGACCATAGAGGCAGTTAGTCGGTCGATAAGAAGAAAAGATGGAAGCCATTAAGCATAATTAAGCATCTCAAGATCGTGCGTGTTTTGTTTAGTCTCTACTTACTGATGATTAACTAATTAATGATCATGAGAGTAAGAGTGGAATTCCAGTGAGAATTAACACTTTACTATGCTGTTCTTCTACAATACATAATACGTCATGCCGTCGGTCCCAGTAGCTGATAGTGGTCGTTACTCAAACCATGTCAGAGGCCTGATAGTGGTGCTACTAGGCGGTTTAGAAACTCTGACACCAGGGTTCATCGGGTCGATAGACTTGATACACACTCGTCAGAAGAAGACAATACATACATACATATCAGCCAGACACCGTCCCGCAAACTGATAGGGGTTGCTCAGTCAACGATACTGAACAACTTCCACCATGGAATTCTTTCAGGAAGTGAAAATAAAAATCTATTTTAAATAACCCTCAAAACTTTGTCAGACGTGGCAGAACGACCTTTGTTTAGGTCGTTTACGCTCTGCCTACCCCCATTAGGGATAAAGGCGTGATTATATGTATTTATAGAACCGACAAGCCAAATGCCAATGAAAAAATTACCCGCAGAGATGATGATTTGACAGTTGAGGAGTCCAACTTTTTAATCAACACTTGTCATATACAAAATACCGCGACATACACATACATATAATCACGCCTTTATCCCTAATGGGGTCGGCAGAGCGTAAACGACCTAAACAAAGGTCGTTCCGCCGCGGCTGACAAAGTTTTGAGGGTTACTTAAGATCGGTTGTAGGTATACTGCTGTAGTGACAGGTTGTCAGCCTATCGCCTAAATTACAATATACAAAAATCCTCGGATCCCTTAGCTGATTTTTACAGCTTGCCGGGGAGGAAATGCAGCTGGCACATTCTATGTTTTTCTATCTCTCCCAGTCCAGCATGGAAGAAAAAATTTGTTGCAATACATATATACATTGCAAATTAAATAAAAGCTGAAATACATGTTATGTTCTTACTATAATGTTATCATAATCATATTTTTATATAGTTTTGTATTAGTATATGTTATGTAGTATATAGGTATGAATTCGGATAAATGTTTATATTTATATAAATATGTGCAATCTTAGTTTTCTTCCATGCTGGCCTGGGAGCGAGAGAAAAACATAGAATGTGCCAGCTGCATTTCCTCCCGGGCATGCTGTAGAAACCAGCTAAGGGTTCCGAGGGTTTCAGTGTATTGCAATTTAGGCGATGGACTGACAACCTGTCTCTACACCAATTTACCTACAAATCTATCTTAAATATATATGTTTATAATTATTATCACTATGTTTTTCTTATTTTACCTACATCCCACTTTTTCATCCCTACTAAGTTGGCTGGAAGAGATATCTTTAAAAGATAAGGTCGCCTTTGCTTTAATTTGAAGATTTAACTAATGTATTGAAAATTTGCAATAAAGATAATATGATATTTTTTTAAATTATTAGTCAGTATTTTTATTTTTATTGAGCGTTGGTGTGTGACTGAATGAGTTGAAGTTGATCAGCTTCATTCAACTCATTCGTGAATATCGGGAATTAATAATAAATTCCCGATGCGACTTATAGTGAACTAGCGACACGCCCCGGCTGTTACCGTTCCGTGCGAAAATTATCAGGGTTTCTCTTCTATATTATACACGTATTATACATATAAACCTTCCTCTTGAATCACTCTATCCATTAAAAGAAACCGCATCAAAGTCCGTTGCGTAGTTTTAAAGATTTATGCATACATAGGGATATAGGGACAGAGAAAGCGACTTTGTTTTATACTATGTAGTGATACTTAATTCGGCAGAGCGTAAACGACCTAAACAAAGGTCGTTCCGCCACATCTGACAAAGTTTTAAGGGTTATTTAAGATAGATTTGTAGGTGTATGGCTGTAGTGACAGGTTGTCAGCCTATCGCCTAAACACAGTATACTGAAACCTACGGATCCCTTAGCTGGTTGTTACAGTGTGCCCGGGAGGAAATGCAGCTCGCACGTTCTACGTTTTTTCAGTGTTTGAAAATATCTACGCATATTTTTAAACACTGAAATAAAGATTATTGTATAACTCAGGTACATAAGATTTTTAAAACGAAAACAAAAACGCGAAAAACTAGAGACGTAAGTATAAAATTTATTGCTCGTAAAATCGCTCACAACTTTCTCATGAGATATGAAAAAAAATATGATACAGTTTTTTGTAATTGGAATGCATAGCCGTTCAAAAACCGGATCCTTGCGAACTGGCCGGTTACAGACTGCCAGGAACATTTAACTGCATTACGTAATATTTTTGAACGAAATTTTAAAACTCGTGAATCATAGCCGATAAAAAAATATAAACGCACCTGTTCAGTATTGTCGTAATAATTACGACTATTATTATAAATTCACACAATATCCATGATGTAAAAATTTCACTCGAACTTAAACCCAAAACTATTATCAGTATTCACTTTTTCAACACACAAATTCCAAAATATTGCACTATAAAATACTTCACGGTCCAGAAACTTTGCGAATCGTCCAGAAAACCACTTTTTAATTTAAGAACATTATTTAAAAATAGTTTATGAATGACATCCAAATATCGAACGTCACGTAAACTTTTGGCGGGCGATGTTGGCGCGAAAACAAAGCGTGCGCGCGCCGCCGTCAATCGAGCAATACTGAAATAAAATAGTGGAAAGTATTGCCAACTTATATTTGAAAAAGGGCTTGGTTGAAACTTAATTTAACTTATTACATCCAGTACATCCTTGAAATTATAAAAATAATACCGGGAGTAAGTGTTACCAGCAGGAAATCCTTTTAGGAAGTGAAAAAAAAGGACTTTTCCATACAAATTGTCTGATCGAGGTGCACATTTTGTATGGAAGAGATTTTTTTTTTTTAACTTCCTGAAAGAATTTCCTGGTGAAAGTTGTTCAGTGTCGTTGTCTGAGCAACCCCTATCAATTTTCGGGTTCCCTTACACCTGGTATATATTTTTTACCATTTTCGATCGTAGCTAGTTTAGGTAGGGCCTGAGCATGCAATGCATGAAAAATTAAAAAGAAAATACTTTCATCCATATATTTTACAAATCACGAAAATAAATTCGTACGAAAAAAAATATGCTTAGACATATTTCTTCGGCATATCAATACCTTTTCCTTTGCATCTACATGTCTAAATCTACAAAAAAAAAAAACAATTTTACAATATTATCACGGAAAACGTACGCAAAAAACCATCAATTTAGCTGTATCAGCGCTAAGCAGGCCACACCGATTGCTAGGTAAATCTCTCGATGGCAAACTTTTTGTGAGTCGTTGAGTAAAAGTGACCGCTGCATGCATCGTACGATATCGTATGATTATGGTACGATGTTACAGGTTTTATTTAACTGCCTCCGTGGTCTAGTGGTCAGAGCCATGGGTTTACCATCCGGAGGTCCTGGGTTTGATTCCCAGGAGGGGGGGGGCACAAAGTTGATATTTGTCAATATATGACGAGTTTGGTTAGAACATTGAAGGTTAAATCACCTGATTATCCGAAAAGTAAAAGAATTCCGTGCTTCGAAGGACGTAGCGTCTCGGTGGCTGTATTTGATAGTGGTCGTTACTCAAACCATGTCAGATGCCTAATAGCTGTGCTGCTAGGCGGTTTCAAAACTCTGACACCAGGATTCTTCGGGTCGTCGTTCGACTCGAGAATTCACGATAAGGGTTTTATGCGGCTAAGGTGCGGTAGTTTGCTACCTTTGCTACTGAAAAAAACGCGTGGCAACTGGCAAAGTGTGTGTTTGCAGGTGTCTTATTAAAAGTTATTTTAATGATTTACCGTATTTTAATCAACTTAAATCTGTAAAAACGTGTTTGATCAAAATGAGTAATTAAATGTGCAATAAACACAAAACGTTTTATGTTATACTAGCGACCCGCCCCGGTTTCAAATCAAATCAAAAGATGACAATAAAATCATCAGTGTTTCTCTACCTTCCTCTTGAATCACTCTATCCATTAAAAGTATAAAGACAAGTATAAAACAAAGTCGCTTTCTCTGTCCCTATATCCCTATGTATGCTTAGATCTTTAACTACGCAACGGATTTTGATGCGGTTTCTTTTAATGAATAGAGTGATTCAAGTGGTAGGTTTATATGTATAATACACGCATAATATAGTAGAGAAACACTGATAATTTCCGTGCGAAGCCGGGGCGGGTCGCTAGTATATGTATAAGCTACAAGCTTACCTACAATTATGCATTCCGCCGGATGGGACCATACCGCCATACTAAATGTCAAAAAGAAGCCAGACTAGTAGTTTTATAAAGTTTAACTTCGCCAGGACAAGACGCGTGGCGGTTACGTCCGTATGCGAAAATTGTAATTCCATAAGAACTAAAAGTTGGATTAAAAAAAAAATGTATGTTTCAGGAGAGAGGCCTTTGCCCTACAGTGGGACGCCACAGGCTCATAAATAAAAAAAATATAAAAAATGTTTCGATTGCAAGTAAACACAAATTACGGATGTTTTCCCGAAGTAACCGTAAAACCGCTGCTTATATTTTAGCAAGATTAAGCTCTCAAAAGCAAAAAAGATACATAGAAATACATACATATAGTCACGCCTTTATCCCTAATGGGATAGGCAGAGTGTAAACGACCTAGACGAAGGTCTTTCCGCCACGTCTGACGAAGTTTTGACGGTTATTTAAGATAGATTTGTAGGTATATTGCTGTAGTGACAGGTTTTCAGTAAATCTCCTAAATTGCAATATACTGAAACCCTCGGATCCCTAAGGTGGTTTTTACAGCATGCCCGGGAGAAAATGCAGCTGGCACATTCTATGTTTTTCTCCCTCTCCCGGTCAAGCATGGAAGATTGCCGTGTGTATTCCCCTTAAGATAGTGTTCTACTAACCCATATGCAGCAAAGAACCAATTTTAACCAAGAACAAATAAAAAAAAACATTATTGTTGGTTTAACAACGAAACTGAGAAGTCGAAATAACATTATAACAATTCATTCTGATCTTTTGCAGGGAATCAATGGAATTCCACTTGAGTGCACCCGCCATTTTATTTTTTGTCGCCATCTTGTTTTTTTGGTCGGCAGCGGCGTCTTTTGACCGGCGCACCGTCTGGGGTAGGTTTTATTTAGGGATACGCGGGGAAATGCTATGTGACCTGTCTGATCTGGCGGGAACAGATTATGAACATACATACACGCCTTTATCCTTAATGGGGTAGGCAGAGCGCAAACTACCTAAACATAGGTCGTTCCGCCACGTCTGACCAAGTTTTGAGGGTTATTTAAGATAGATTTGTAGGTATATTGCTGTAAGGACAGGTTGCCAGCCCATTATATATACTGAAACCCTTGGATCCCTTTGCTGATTTTTACAGCATGCCCGGGAGGAAATGCAGCTGGCACATTCTGTGTCTTTCTCTCGCTCCCAGTCCAGCAAGGAAGTCTATGTTTATGAACATACAGAATGTTTTGTAGAGAGATGTGAATAATGAAAGAAAAACATAGAATGTTCCAGCTGCCCTTCCTCCCGGGCATGCTGTAGAAGACAGCAAAAGGGACTCGATGGTTACAGTGTATTGTAATTTAGGCGATGGGCTGACAACCTGTCACTACACATTTGCAATACACATAATCTAAAATTGCCCTTAATTTTTGTCAGACGTGGCGAAAGCGCCTTTTACGAGGCGTGTAACGCTCTGCCTACCCCGTAAGGGATAAAGGCGTGATTTTATGTATGTATGTGAATAATGGTATCGGTTGATTAGTATGCGCACAAAAATGCTACAAAATCACAAAATCCTGACTAAATTGATAAGATAAGATAAATTACTTTATTGCACGTGAGAAGCAAATCATAGAACAACAGATAACAACAAAAAACAATGGTCACTAGTCATTCATTATCTATCCCGAGACTGAAAGGGACGGCAACAATTTTGTTTCGATTAAGTCCTGCTCTCCACGAGTCGAAAGCAATACATAAATGATGTGTAACAAACTTTGTTTGTAACTCGTTTAAAAGCTCACAATTCTATCGATACGTAGAGAGCACAACCCTTTTTCTCCGTCATATCTCAAGGAGATCTTCAATTTCTCTCGACCACAGGACAAGCCTTGTCGCCCCCATGTCAGGACAATTTTAAGCATTCCTTCTCACCACTCTGACTTCTTCAGCTACTCCTTCACTGTGCATGCAGCCAGACTGTGGAACTCCTCCCGCACACGGTGCGTGACAGTTCTTCTATCACAGTTTCAAAAAGCGAGTAAAAGAGTACTATCTTTCTCTTCCAAATTACTTCGCTATTGTCATATCTTTATACATACATACATACATAAAATCACGCCTTTATCCCTTACTTGGTAGGCAGAGCGTTAAACGCCTAGAAAAAGGCGCTTTCGCCACGTCTGACAAAAATTGAGGGCAGTTTAGATTGAAATGTGTATTGCTATAGTGACAGGTTGTCAGCCGATCGCCTAAATTACAATACACTGTAACCCTCGAGTCCCTTTTGCTGACTCCTACAGCATGCCCGGGAGGAAGGCCAGCTGGAACATGCTATGTTTTTCTATCTCTCCCAGTCCAGCATGGAAGGCATCTTTATAACGTTACTAGTTATCTGCAATTTATATAATTATTATGTATTATTGTACTAGTATTATAGATTATTTATTTATTACTATATGTATGTATTTATGTAGATTGTAGGTATATGTATTATTATGTACATTTGTTGCTTTTTATTATAATATTAGGCTTTGAATTTTATTTAATATAATTTTACTCTCACTACCGTAGGTCAGCTGGAAGAGATTTCTTTTTAGAGATAAGCTGTACCTGTTGTGCTATTGTTTTTTTTTATATTTGTGTCCTATGTATGTTTATGTGTGCAATAAATTGTTAAATAATAATAATAATACAATTTAAGGTGACAATACTACCCAAGTGGCGCCTCCATTAGTAAAAATATCATAATTCCCAAAAAATGCAGTGAAATAAAAAAGCGAGCCAACAGAATCGTGTTATAGTAATTAAAATAATTTAGAACCTTATAAATTCATAGTATAGTTCGTTGTAGTAACAGGAAGAAATAATGAGAATAATGGCCTCCAACGGCAATTTTTCTTCCTGTTACTACGACGAACTATGAATCGCTAATTTATAAGGTTCTAAATTATCTTAATTACTATAACTTGATCCCGTAATCTTAATTTGTGTAAACTTTCAATGCAAACAAGACCTTAGATTGCTATTTCAGCTTAGAGAAGTAAAGTATCTTTCTCTCATTTTGCGAGGAAACATTAACAATACACTTAAAAACAAACATCAAACTTGCGATTCCTCCATAATATTTAGACATTTAAGATTAACATGGCGCCTTTGACAAGCGCACATTCCATTCATTTATTGATTCCATTTTCTAAAATTAAAAGTTACCAGGCCACTCAGAAAGTATTGCGATAAATAGTTTTTATATATGGTAGACTGGCCGGTTAGAATCTTTTTTGAAAAAATGATTACTTGTAAGTAAAAATATGTGTGTTCCATTTTCAAAATTTCCCTCCACATTTTTTGCGAGCCAATTCAAAGTATCGTGTCTTACTGAAAAATGGATCTGCGCCGGGAACATTTTAGAGCTATGATTTTTTACGATTTCAAGTGTCGCCTGAAACCGGATGAATCGTTCGACTTCAAATGGCATTTATGGATGAAAGCCCCTCCAAGGCTACCGTGTATCGTTGGTATAACGAATTTAGGCGCGGTCGACCAACCTTGGGGGATGAAGAAAGAAGCGGTCGCCCTTTGACGGCTATTACGGAAGAAAACGTGCTAGCAGTGAAAAATTTAATCCAAGATAATAGGCGAATTACATATCAGGAGATTCAGCACATATTAAAGATTGGATCGGGAAGCGTTCACGAGATTCTACAAGGGCATCTTCGCGTGAGGAGGATAGTATCGCGCTGGGTGCCGCACTACCTCACCGACGCTCAGAAGCAGGCTCGGGTGGAATGGTGCCGTGATATGCTGAACAAATTTGAAGCAGGCTCGTCTCGGCGTGTTTACGACATCGTAACAGGTGATGAGTCCTGGATTTATCAATACAATCCAGAAACCAAACGCCAGTCGACAGTTTGGGTGTTTCAAAATGAACCAACACCTACCAAAGTGAAGCGATCTCGAAGCGGGGGGAAGATTTTGATCGCCACCTTTTTTAATTTTACTGGCCACTTGGCCTCAATTCCCTTACGAGATCAAAGAAGCATTAACGCCGAATGGTATACTACCAAATGTTTACCAGAAGTTTTTTCTGTTGTGAGCAACAAGCGACCAAACACAGGGCTCCGCGGACTACTGCTCCACCACGACAATGCGCCTGCACACACCGCGCTCAAAACGAGGGACTTCCTGGACAGCACACCAGTCAAACTCCTGGGTCACCCTCCTTACAGCCCTGATCTAGCACCGTGTGACTTCTTTTTATGTCCAAAAATAAAAAATCAGCTCAAGGGGATACAATTTTCGTCGCCGGAAGATGCGCTGGCTGCGTTCGAGCAGGCTGTAAACGAGGTGTCTACGGCGGACTGTAAAAAGTGTTTTGAAAACTGGTTCAGACGCATGAATGTTTCTATAGAGGCTGGTGGAGAGTACTTTGAAAAGATTTAATAAAAATATATGTACCTGTAGAACAATTTTTTTAGTGTCGCAAAACTTTCTGAGTGTCCCACGTATATGCGCATTCAGTCTTAAAATAATCAATAATGTGAACTAAAAAACACCTACACCATACTAATGTGTTCTTGAAGACTTTCTTCTTCTTCTTCTGTCGAGTGGGTATCGAGTCTATCGACCCGATGAACCCTGGTGTCAGAGTTTCTAAACCGCCTAGTAGCACAACTATCAGGTCTCTGACATGGTTTGAGTAACGACTACTATCAAAGACAGCGACCGACACGGCTTAACGTGCCCTCCGAAGCATGAAAGACTTTGTGAAGCGGTCACTAATTTCATTGTTGTCGTTTGGAGAAATTGCTGCGCTGGCTATTGCGAATATGAGCACCGAAAAGTGTGAATGAAGGTTTTATTTATTTTAAACTAGCGACCCGCCCCGGCTTCGCACGGAAATTATCAGTGTTTCTCTACTATATTATGCATGTATTATACATATAAACCTTCGTCTTGAATCACTCTATTCATTAAAAGGAACCGCATCAAAATCCGTTGCGAAGTTTAAAGATTTATGCATACATAGGGATATAGGGACAGAGAAAGCGACTTTATTTTATACTATGTAGTGATGTGATAATAAAGTTTTTTTCCGAGCAAATGACAGAAAAGGTGTTTTATTTTTTAAATTCTGTAAAAATGTGACCAAGCATAAAATCACAACATTTTTATCTTGTGATTTAACATTTTTATATTGTTATAACCGAGAATTGTCACATTTTCTTGACTAAGGCTCGTATTTATAAAGCTATCTCATATTAATTATAGATTTGACAGGCCATTTTTACTGAAATGACATTTCTGATACGAACTTAAACTGTCTTTCAGTCTCAAGTGGTGATTATAAATAGGGGCCTAAGAAACCGAAATATGTTTTGTGAATACGGAACCCCTGCTATAAAGGCAATGCCCGATCTTGACCGTCTTTTTTTGCAGTGCTTGTATAATGAAGAGCACGGTATTATTGTGGAATTGACACCTTTTCTCACGTGGAGCACCCTTTGTGTAGCCAGTGACAAACAGTGATTAGATCGGTTATATAGGGTGATGCTATTCTAAATGCTGGACTGGGAGCGAAAGAAAAACATAGAATGTGCCAGCTGCATTTCCTCCCGGGCATGCTGTAAACCAGCTAAGGGATCTGAGTGTTTCAGTATATTTTAATTTAGGCGATATAGATATACCTACAAATCATACATACATACATACATATAATCACGCCTTTATCCCTAATGGGGTAGGCAGAGCGTACACGACCTAAACAAAGGTCGTTCCGCCACGTCTGACAAAGTTTTGAGGGTTATTTAAGATAGATTTGTAGGTATATTGCTGTAGTGACAGGTTGTCAGCCTGTCGCCTAAATTGCAATATACAGAAACCCTCGGATCCCTTAGCTGGTTTTTACAGCATGCCCGGGAGGAAATTCAGCTGGCACATTCTACGTTTTTCTCTCGTTCCCAGTCCAGCATGGAAGATACCTACAAATCTATCTTAAATAACCCTCAAAACTTTGTCTGCCGCGGCGGTTGAACTTTGTTGAGGTCGTTTACGCTCTGCCTACCCCATTAAAAATAAAGGCGTGATTGTATGTATGTTTGCAGTGAAGTCAGTGTCGCATCCAGATCCGTATCTAGACAACATTTGGAGATAGAGAAAAAGTGTGAAAGCCAAAGTTGTAGATAATTTCATCAGATTTCATTATTTAGTACAACAAAACTTCGTACGTTCGTATTTCTTCCATGCTGGACTGGGCGAGATAGAAAAACATAGAATGTTCCAGCTGCCCTTCCTCCCGGGCATGCTGTTGAAGTCAGCAAAAGGGACTCGAGGGTTACAGTGTATTGTAATTTAGGCGATGGGCTGACAACCTGTCACTAAAGCAATACATATTACAATCTAAAACTGCCCTCAATTTTTGTCAGACGTGGCGAAAGCGCCTTTTACGAGGCGTTAAACGCTCTGCCTACCCCGTAAGGGATAAAGGCGTGATTTATATGTATATATGTATGTAAACTTCGTACGACGTTCCGTTTTCGAGATTTAAGCATAACACCAAAAATCGAGACCTTTGTGATTATGTGTATGTATGAATGTATCTCAATCCAGTCTGGAAAATTTGGAAGAATAAAAACATTCAGGCAAGCAAATGGCGAAGCGATTCAATCAATAGAATTGATTGAACATCTTGATCTCTATCAACTACAATACGGGGTTAATAATGCACATCGCCACATGGAAATACATATAATCACACCTTTATCCCTAATGGGGTAGGCAGAGCGTAAACAACCTAAACAAAGGTTGTTCCGCCACGACTGACAAAGTTTTGAGGGGGAGATATATTTGTAGGTATATTGCTGTAGTGACAGGTTGTCAGCCCATCGCCTAAATTATAATATACTAAAACCCTTGGATCCCTTAGCTGGTTTTTACAGCATGCCCGGGAGGAAATGCAGCAAAATTCAATATTATTTATTGCATATCACATAAACATAAAGGTGTTACAATAGTGGGTAGATAGTATGTGATACCCTTCAAGGGCACAGCAACTGAGAGGCAGAACATAACATTGTCATTGATAATAAAATATTTTACTAATTCACACACATTTACGAGTATATAGGTAGTCATTGCATTATTAGTTATTACATTTATATAATAGTACTTTTAGACTTAAAACTCATTAATTATTATTTTATTAGTTATTGATTATTGCAGCTGGCACATTCTATGTTTTTCTCTCGCTCCCAGGCCAGCATGGAAGATACAATGGTAGCAATATGTGTTTTTTCGTGAATAAAGTTAGGTATCAGCTTAAGGTGGTGAATCCAACTGGGTTGGGCAGCTTTCATCAAACTGGAGAACATTCTTAAAGACCGGAAAATGCCACAGAGATTGAAAATCAAACTGTTTACCCAGTGTGTCCTTCTTCTGTCGAGTGGGTATCGAGTCTATCGACCCGATGAACCCTGGTGTCAGAGTTTTTAAACCGCCTAGTAGCACAGCTATCAGGCCTCTGACATGGTTCGAGTAACGACCACTATCAAAGACAGCGACCGTGACCGACGGCTTAACGTGCCCTCCGAAGCACGAAAGCTTTTTCTTTTTCGGACTATCAGGTGATTCAGCCTGCAATGTCCTAACCAAACTTGGAAAAAAATCACCAGGCGATACATTCTCAAATATCAACTTTGTGTTTCCCCCCTGGGAATCGAACCCAGGACCTCCGGATCAGGAGTCCATGGCGCTAGCCACTAGACCACGGAGGCAGTTGTCCTGCCCGTTATGACATATGGTGCTGAGACATGGACGCTTACAAAGGAGGCTGTGCACAAAATACAAGCGAGCCATGGAGCGCGCAATGCTAGGCATCAATGTTCTTTAAGAAATACCTAACGCTGAGATACGCCGTAAGACAAAAGTCCCTGGTATCGGAAGACGCACTTTCGAGGCAAAATGGCGATGGCCGGTGGAGTAAAGTCCTCATGGAGTGGTAGTCAAGGTCGCAGGAATGTTGGTCGTCCCGCAGCTAAATGGGTGGACGATATAGTAAAGGGAATCGGTAAGACCTGGACAAGGCTAGCCCAAGATAGGCAGTCGTGACACGGAAAAGAGTAGGCCTACGACCTGCAGTGGGTAAACAAAGGGCTGAAATGATGATGACGTGAACAAATGTGTTTTGTTTCTAATTTAATCCAAAAACAAGGTTTAAACCTTTCATTTTAAACAAGCTGTCATACATTTTCACGAAAGGCCAAATCGGATACGAATTCCAATACGTATATACATACATACATATAATCACGCCTCTATCCCTAATGGGGTAGGCAGAGCGTAAACGACCAAAACAAAGGTCGTTCCGCCTCTTCTGACAAAGTTTTGAGGGTTATTTAAGATATATTTGTAGGTATATTGCTGTAGTGACAGGTTGTCGGCGACCGGGACCGACGGCCCTAACACTTATATTATGTTGCGCCCTCAACAAATCGATTGCAATGGCGGACAGAAATAATGCTCTACAACGCCGAACGCCAAACTTAGCGAATATCACTGCCCATAGTGGTATGGTGGGTCCTCAGGGGATGTGCAGCACTTATGGCCCTTGACTGTACTTACACGTGATGTATAGAAAGTTGCTAAACACAATATGGACTGGATAATAGGTCTATTTTGCAGTTCATTGCTCGGACCATACGGGTTGTAAGCGACAGTGTCCCACAAACTGATAAGGGCTGCTCAGTCAACGATACTGAACAACTTTCACCAGGAAATTCTTTAGGGAAATGAAAAAAGGAATTGCCTTTTTATCAAAAAATACCACCTCTATCAGACAATTTGTATGGAAAAGCCAAAAATTATTTCACTTCCTGAAAGAATTTCCCGGAGAAAATTGTTCAGTGTCGTTGACTGAGCAACCCCTATCAGTTTCCGGGACACTGACCCTTACAGCCTATGTACCAGGCCACTCAGAAAGTATTGCGATAAATAGTTTTTATATATGGCAGACTGGCCGGTTAGAATCTTTTTTGAAAATATGATTACTTGTAAGTAAAAACATGTGTGTTCCATTTTCAAAATTTCCCTCCACATTTTTTGCGAGCCAATTCAAAGTATCGTGTCTTACTGAAAAATGGATCTGCGCCGGAAACATTTTAGAGCTATGATTTTTTACGATTTCAAGTGTCGCCTGAAACCGGATGAATCATTCGATAGACTTCAAATGGCATTTATGGATGAAAGCCCTTCCAAGGCAACCGTGTATCGTTGGTATAACGAATTTAGGCGCGGTCGACCAACCTTGGGGGATGAAGAAAGAAGCGGTCGCCCTTTGACGGCTATTACGGAAGAAAACGTGCTAGCAGTGAAAAATTTAATCCAAGATAATAGGCGAATTACATATCAGGAGATTCAGCACATATTATAGATTGGATCGGGAAGCGTTCACGAGATTCTACAAGGGCATCTTCGCGTGAGGAGGATAGTATCGCGCTGGGTGCCGCACTACCTCACCGACGCTCAGAAGCAGGCCCGGGTGGAATGGTGCCGTGATATGCTGAACAAATTTGAAGCAGGCTCGTCTCGGCGTGTTTACGACATCGTAACAGGTGATGAGTCCTGGATTTATCAATACGATCCAGAAACCAAGCGCCAGTCGACAGTTTGGGTGTTTCAAAATTAACCAACGCCTACCAAAGTGAAGCGATCTCGAAGCGGGGGGAAGATTTTGATCGCCAGCTTTTTTAATTTGACTGGCCATTTGGCCTCAATTCCCTTACGAGATCAAAGAAGCATTAACGCCGAATGGTATACTACCAAATGTTTACCAGAAGTTTTTTCTGTTGTGAGCAACAAGCGACCAAACACAGGGCTCCGCGGACTACTGCTCCACCACGACAATGCGCCTGCACACACCGCGCTCAAAACGAGGGACTTCCTGGACAGCACACCAGTCAAACTCATGGGTCACCCTCCGTACAGCCCTGATCTAGCACCGTGTGACTTCTTTTTATTTCCAAAAATAAAAAATCAGCTCAAGGGGATACAATTTTCGTCGCCGGAAGATGCGCTGGCTGCGTTCGAGCAGGCTGTAAACGAGGTGTCTACGGCGGACTGGAAAAAGTGTTTTGAAAACTGGTTCAGACGCATGAATCTTTGTATAGAGGCTGGTGGAGAGTACTTTGAAAAGATTTAATAAAAATATATGTACCTGTAGAACAATTTTTTTTAGTGTCGCAAAACTTTCTGAGTGTCCCACGTATAACTCTGACACAAGGGTTGATCGGGGCGTTAAAGAAATGTTAACTCAATGGAACTTCTTCCATGCTGACCTGGAGCGAGAGAAAAATATAGAATGTGCGAGCTGCATTTTCTCCCGGGCATGCTGTATAAACCAGTTAAGGGATGCGAGGGTTTCAGTATATTGTAATTTAGGTGATGGGCTGACAACCTGTCACTACTGCAATATACCTACAATTATATCTTAAATAACCGTCAAAACTTTGTCAGCCGTGACGGAACAACCTTTGTTTAGATTGCTTACGCTCAGCCTACCCCATTAGGGATAAAGGCGTGATTATATGTATGTAGATATTAAGCGATTATTCAAAACGGAAAACGATGTTCGTAAACTTTAGTTGATTTTCAAATACCTATTCAATGATACTCCGCATAGTTCGCTGATTTTTTTTTCCATTTTCACAAAATGGCGTCAGATTGTCGCCATATTGTTTTTTTTTTTACAAAATCATGTCTTCAGTGACATTCACATGGTTAAGACGAATCGATTGGCGTAAGAATAATTAAAATTGGCACACGCTTTTAGTCTCTAGAGCGCCACAGAGGATCAAACACATACTTACATACATATATACATAAACTAGCGACGCGCCCCGGCTTCGCACGGAAATCATCAGTGTTTCTCTACTATATTATGCATGTATTATACATATAAACCTTCCTCTTGACTCTATCCATTAAAAGAAACCGCAACAAAATCCGTTGCGTAGTTTTAAAGATCTAAGCATACATAGGGATATAGGGACAGAGAAAGCGACTTTTTTTATACTATGTAGTGATAGCGTTGCGCAGTCGGGTAAAAACCGTTCAATGGATATGAAATGAGCTACCGGCAATATTTTACTGAATAGAGTTTCAATTTATGATCGGTTACCAACCGCACTTGATTTACTGTTACATCATATTTTGATGACCAGACGATAAAAAAACTATAACAGGGTTCCGCTGCTACTTATTATTGAGCAGAATTTGACTGCCTCCGTAGACTAGTGGTCAGAACCATGGGTTACCGATCCGAAGGTCCTGGGTTGGATTCCCAGGGAGGGATTACGAAGTTTACTTTGTGAGATTTGCCCCAGTTTGTACAATGTAGGCTGAATCACCTGATTACCTGGAAGAAAATGATTCCGTGCTTCGGAGGCCATGTTAAGATTTGTTAAGTCATCGGTCTCGGTCTCGGTCTCGGTGTCGGTCTCGGTCTCGGTCTCGGTGTCGGTCTCGGTCTCGGTCTCGGTGTCGGTCTCGGTCTCGGTCTCGGTGTCGGTCTCGGTCTCGGTCCCGGTCCCGGTCTCGGCCTCGGTCCCGGTCTCGGTCTCGGTCTCGGTCTCGGTCTCGGTCTCGGCCTCGGCCTCGGTCCCGGTCCCGGTCTCGGCCTCGGTCCCGGTCTCGGCCTCGGTCCCGGTCCCGGTCCCGGTCCCGGTCCCGGTCTCGGTCCCGGTCCCGGTCTCGGTCTCGGTCTCGGTCTCGGCCTCGGCCTCGGCCTCGGTCCCGGTCCCGGTCTCGGCCTCGGTCCCGGTCCCGGTCTCGGTCCCGGTCCCGGTCTCGGCCTCGGTCCCGGTCCCGGTCCCGGTCTCGGTCCCGGTCCCGGTCCCGGTCTCGGTCTCGGTCTCGGTCTCGGTCTCGGTCTCGGTCTCGGTCTCGGTCTCGGTCTCGGTATCGGTCTCGGTCTCGGTCTCGGTCTCGGTCTCGGTCTCGATCTCGGTCTCGGTCTCGGTCTCGGTCTCGGTCTTGGCCACCGTTTCTTAGTGTTCGTTGCAGGTCGATGTTGCTCCTAGTTCGTAGTCTCTTCTTAGCGAGTGGATTCTCGAGTCAATAGGCCCGATGAACCCTGGTGTCAGAGTTTTCAAACCTCCTAGTAGCAGCTATTTAGGCCTCTGACATGGTTTGGGTAACGACCACTATCAAAGACCGACTGCTTCTTCTTAAGAAGAAGAAGAAGTTCGTAGTAGGAATTATAGTATTTCCAACTCAGTTTTAGAATAAACGTAAACAAAGTTTCATGTATTTTTATTCAAATACACATTTCTCAAATAAATGATACGCGTTAAATACTAAAAATACTATTTCATTGTTTCATATTTTAGAAACAAGATCTTCGATTAAGACATGAAACTTTGTTTACCATAAAAACTACACGTGACCCCGCAGGTGACGCCAAGAGTGCAAGAAAACTGGCTTCTGCAATGTCTTCTGGACCTCGCAGCAAATAGAATAGAATAGAATATATTTATTTGCCAGAATACAGTATGTCAGATCTTAAAATATTACAGAGTTCCATGTACTTAACCTGCGAGCAGGCATGCAAATTTGACTCGTTGTACAATTTAGTCAATTTATGTGTCAGTAAGTCAGTATTTAGTCAGTTTATGTAATTATTAATGATATCTTCTTCTGTCGTGTGGTTTTCGACTCGATCGACCCGATAAACCCTGGTGTCAGAGTACCTTATGATAAATAAATGAATAAGCACGTTAACCTTAACACGAGGAACCCTAAATATTCACGTGCGAAATGATTATTTAAATATCATATAACAATACGTACATGGGCGCAGATAGATCGTCTGATATTCAGAGAATAAATACCTCATTGCTTTAATATTGTATGAACTTTAGATCTTGATTCGCACGTGACGTAAAGATCCTGGTTCGATTCCCGACAGAGGACAATAACTTTGTTTCTAGTTTGTTTAGGACATTGCAGGCTTATCATCTGGAAAGTAAGATATCTAGATGCTGAAGGATTTGGTCTATCATCATCATCATTTCCCTAGCCTTATCCCGTATCTTACTGGATCGGCTTCCTAATCTAGGGGATTGAACGAGGGTACTGGTTTTTACACAGAGCGACTGCCATCTGACCTCCGCAACCCAGAAGGGAAACCAGACCCAATCCTAGAAGGATAACAAATTAAAGGAATTTTCAGGACGAGAAACTGCTGAAAAAAATTGTCAGGTGCTAAGGTTGCGACACCTATGTTGAGAAAGATTATGGACTTGAGGATATATTTTACATAATAAATAATATTTTTATTTTATGACGCCTTTCATTAGTCTTACTTCCATGCTGGTCTGGGAGGGAAAGAAAAACATAGAATGTGCCAGCTGCATTTCCTCCCGGGCATGCTGTAAGATCCAGCTAAGGGATCCGAGGGTTTCAGTATATTGTAATTTAGGCGATGGGCTGACAACCTGTCACTAAAGCAATACATATTACAATCTAAAATTGCCCTCAATTTTTGTCAGACGTGGCGAAAGCGCCTTTTACGAGTCGTTAAACGCTCTGCCTACCCCGTAAGGGACAAAGGCGTGATTTTATGTATGTATGTTCATTAGTCATTATTTACTCTATTCTATATCATTCCGGGTGTAAGGGACAACGTATCAGAAACTGATAGGGGTAAATAAAGTCAACCAAAGTGAACAACTTCCACCAGGAAATTCTTTTAGGAAATAAAAAAATTGCTTTTCCATACAAATTGTCAGATCGAGGTGGTCATTTCGGATGGAAAAGACATTTTTTTACTAATTTCCTGAACGAATTTCCTGGTGAGTTGATCAGTTTCGTTAACATAGCAACCTCTATTTATTGGTTTATCGAACGCTGTCCCACCCGGTGTGCAAAAACCAGCTAAGGGATCTGAGGGTTTCAGTATATTGCAATTTAGGCGATAGGCTGACAACCTGTCACTACAGCAATATACCTACAATTCTATCGTAAATAACCCTCAAAACTTTGTCAGATGTGGCGGAACGACTTCTGTTTAGGTTGTTTATGCTCTGCCTACCCCATTAGGGATAAAGGCGTGATTATATGTATGTATGTATGTATCTATCTAAGGTAAACAAAGTTTAATGTCTTTTAATTCGAAGATCTTTTTTCTAAAATATTAGATATGACAACATAATAAAATAATTTGTAATGTGTTTTTAAATAAAAAGACATGAAACTTTGTTTACCTTTATTCTAAAAATGAGTTGGAAGTATTTCCAACTCATTTTTAGACCCCTTCCATGCTGGACTGGGAGAGATAGAAAAACATAGCATGTTCCAGCTGCCCTTCCTCCCGGGCATGCTGTAGAAGTCAGCAAAAGGGACTCGAGGGTTACAGTGTATTGTAATTTAGGCGATGGGCTGACAACCTGTCACTAATAGCAATACACTTTTCAATCTAAAATTGCCCTCAATTTTTGTCAGACGTGGCGAAAGCGCCTTTTACGAGGCGTTTATCGCTCTGCCTACCCCGTAAGGGATAAAGGCGTGATTTTATGTATGTATGTATGTATGAGTTGGAAATACTATATCTATGTATTATTCTATCACTCCCAGTTTATCATGGAAGTCAAAACTTGATAGGGATTTTATATTTCAGGCTAGCTTCTTCTTAGCGAGTGGATTCTCGAGTAAAACGACCCGATGAACCCTGGTGTCAGAGTTTTCAAACCGCCTAGTAGCACAGCTATTAGGCCTCTGACGTGAACCACTATCAAAGACAGAGACCGGGACCGAAGGCTTAACGTAGATACCCTTCGTAGCACGGAATCATTTTTCTTTTCAGACAATCGGGTGATTCAAATTTAACCTAACCTAACCAAACTGGGGAAAACCTCACAAAGTGACAAATTGACAAATATCAACTTTTGTGGGAATCGAACCCAGGACCTCCGGATCGTAAGCCCATGGCTCTGACCACTAGACCACGGAGGCAGTCAACCTGACAAAATAAACTAAAGCGTCTTGAAGTGCCGTGCGGTGTGTTCGGCGCCATTTTTTGGGCGATTTGGCACCGCTAGCTGCACCAACCACACACTGACGCGGCGCAAGGCATAAGATACTGGCGATTTGTTATATAGATATAATAACGCCTTTGTCCCAGAGGGTAAACGATCTAAACAAAGGTCGTTCTGCCACGTCTGACAAAGTTTTGATTATTATTCTTTATTTCTTTAAAAATTAAAAAGACAGTTCAACTTAAAAAAAGAAACAATAGGCGAGCTTATCTCTATAAGAGATCTCTTCCAGCCAACCTAATGGGGATTAAAGATGGGAAATTTTAGGGTTATTTAAGATAGATTTGTAGGTATAATGCTGTAGTGACCACCTGTCACTGATGGACTGACAACCTGTCACTGCAGCAATATACCTACAAATCTATCTCAAATAACCCTCAAAACTTTTTCAGATGTGGTGGAACGACCTTTATTTCGGTCATTTACCCTCTGCCTACCCCATTAGGGATTTAAGTTACGAGCAGCTGGCACATTCTACGTTTTTCTCTCTCTCCCAGGCCAGCATGGAAGTAGCTCAGCTTCTACTGTACGCTTCCAGGTCATCGCAGGTCGGCCTCGACAATTTCTGATTGGCTCCCGATTGGCTCCCATACGAATGCAGTTTTATCTAGATTGTTGTGCCCCTGCTGGTTCCACGCTGACTTCCATGAACTTCCATGCTGGTCTGGGAGCGAGAGAAAAACATGGAATGTGCCAGCTGCATTTCCTCCCGGGCATGCTGTAAAATCCAGCTAAGGGATCCGAGGGTTTCAGTATATTGTAATTTAGGCGATGGGCTGACAACCTGTCACTACAGCAATATACCTAGAATTCTATCTTAAATAACCCTCAAAACTTTGTCAGACGTGGCGGGACGACCTTTGTTTAGGTCGTTTACGCTCTGCCTACCCCATTAGGGATAAAGGCGTGATTATATGTATGTATGTTGTGCCCCTGAAGACGTACCCTATCCAACTCCATTTCCGATGTGTGACTTCCTTTTCAATTCGCAATTGGTGATTTGGTGACCTGAAATTAAAAATCAACTTATTATCAATCAATATACAACAAACTTTGAGGATTTTTAGTACTCACTATGATATTTTTATTTAATATAATATGAAAGAAAGAAAATAGTAAATTCTTCACTCCCGCTACCATTTCTGTAGCTCAGTTGGTAGAGTGATGGGCCGACATTCCAGAGACGCAGGTTCGAGTCCTGCCAGAAACGAATTTATTATTTTCTTTCTTTCATATTATATGTTATTACAACACAATTATCAAAATTGACGGCCACAAGTACTCACTTCTGGATTTTTAAGGAGTTTTAAACCTTTACGTCTTATTTCACCATCGAGTCTACTTTTTTTTATTTTTTTTTCAGAACACCTACAGCTAGATTACAATAACGAATACATAAAAAAATATCAACATAGCCATTTACAGGTGCCCGCAGATAGATACAAAATCTGGATGGAGAATTAATAGCTAGAGAAAGAGACTCAATTATTGACAACTAACTTTAAGTATGCATACCACTGCCAATCAAAAACCTACTACAGGTAAAATAAAAGATTTATAGTTCAGAATATTCTCATGAATGTTTCTATTTTCGTTTAGGTACCTACGCTAACCACCATACTTCCATGCTGGACTGGGAGAGAGAGAAAAACATGGAATGTGCCAGCTGCATTTCCTCCCGGGCATGCTGTAAAAACCAGCTAAGGGATCCGAGGGTTTCTGTATATTGCAATTTAGGCGACAGGCTGGCAACCTGTCACTACAGCAATATACCTACAAATCTATTTTAAACAACCCTCAAAACTTTGTCAGACGTGGCGGAACGACCTTTGTTTAGGTTGTGTACGCTCTGCCTACCCCATTAGGGATAATGGCGTAATAATATGTATGTATGTATGTACTAACCACCGGAGTCCGGCATCAAACAGCTTTCCAAGTTCTTCTCTCTTCAATTCTCTAGCTTCTTGTTCTTCAAATCGTACCTTAAGTATTTCCAACTCAGTTTTAAAATAAAGGTAAACTAGTTTCATGTATTTTAATCGAAGAACTAAAATAAGTTTTAGCTATTAGATATGACAACATAACGAAACAGTAGTTTTAGTAACTTAACTAATTTGCCAACACGTATCATTTATTTTGGAAATGTGTTTTTAAATAAAAAGACAGGGAACTCTGTTTGCCTACCTTTATCTTAGAACCGAGTTGGAAATACTACAGACACGAGTATAAGTATAACTCAATCAATTAATGAAAGGGATTTATAATAAATAGCTTATAGTTAAATATTAGCTATATCTTGCGTTTTTGTCCAAGCCTCTTGCTCAAATGCTATTTCAAATAAATAAAAGCAATATTTTATCGAAAACAAAGAATGGGGTAAATAATGATTAATGAGAGAGACGTCATAAAGTTAAAATATTGTTTATTATGTAAAAAAATAACCTCGTGTCCATAATCTTCCTGATCGTAGGTGTCGCAGCCTTAGCACCTGTAAGGTTTTCAAAGTAATTACTACGGACGTGGAGCAACATCAATCTATTACGACCTCCATGCTAGCCTGGGAGCGAGGGAAAGACATAGAATGTGCCAGCTGCATTTCCTCCCGGGCATGCTGTAAAAACCAGCAAAGGGATCTGAGGGTTTCAGTATATTGTAATTTAGGGGACGGGCTGACATCCTATCACTACAGCAATATACCTACAAATCTATCTTAAATAACCCTCAACACTTTGTCAGACGTGGTGGAACGACCTTTCTTTGGGTCGTTTACGCTCTGCCTACCCCATTAGGGATAAAGGCGTGATTATATTTAAGTATGTATGTAACAATTAGAGACTTCATTAGAGATTTCCACAATTAGAGAATTCAACAATTAGATAATTCAACATATCATAGTCATAGTCATAGTTCTTTATTGCTTCATGTGAGTACATAAGATGATAAATATAATAATAGTTCTCTACACATGAGCCCGGTTAGGGCACTGCAACATGAGATAATAATAATTACAATAAACAATCTATAAATTATAAGATAATAATAATTTACACAATGATATTAATAACAATTCAAAATATAATTTCAATGTCAATCAATTTATTAATGTTTAGGTTATTTGTGGTCGTAAAACTCCTGCATGCTATAGAAACAATTTGTTACTAAGAATTCTTTGAGGGTCTTGTTGAAATTCGCATCTTTCTCTAATTTCTTTATTGACGGGGGTAGTTTATTATAGATTGTAACTGACATGTGATATACTCCTGAGCTAACAAGCTTTAAGTTGGTGAATGGGGCCGTCAATCTACTTCCGAGACGTCGATTATGAACTTGTGAGTATATAAATATATTTCTCCTAACAAATTTACTCATTTTTAAGATGTACATGGAAGTGAGTGTTAAGATCCTATACTTTATGAAGTAAGGCTTACACGTTTCCGTATCCTGTATGTTTGCGATGATACGGATACATCTTTTCTGTAAGATAAATAGTTTTTTGGCGTCCACGCTATTTTCCCACAAGATAATTCCATAACTGAGCTGAGAATGTGCATATGCATAGTATGCACATATGGATGTCTTCAGGTCAGTTGTTTTTTTTAGCTCGTTTAATGCGTATGCGAATCTGTTCAGTTTTCCGACCACCTTATCTACATGGCTTTTCCAGCTCAGATCAGTATCTAGTTTAAGTCCTAAATATGTACAATTTTTTAACGTGTGTATTTTATTACCATTAAATGAATAATTGATATTAAGGGATGTTTTTTGTAATGGTTTAAATTCTATGAGGTTGGTCTTTTGTGTGTTTAATTGGAGGTTATGTTCTTGCAGCCATTCTATTGTGTTATTTAAAACTGGTGTTATACGTGTATTTAATTCTATATTGTTACTGCAAGGGATTATAATCGTTATGTCATCTGCATACAGGAAGCTCATTTCCGTAAGTGTCTTAGGTAAATCGTTTATATAGATAAGGAACAGGGTGCATCCTAATACGCATCCCTGTGGTATGGCATCCGATAAAGGCAATATTTCTGATTGGACATTATACTTTGCATTGCTATTCCTATCAAAGTGATTGATTTCCACTAGTTGCTTGCGTTCAGACAGGTATGATGTAAACCATTTACCTGTGTATCACTACAGCAATATACCTACAAATCTATCTTAAATGACCCTCATAACTTTGTCAGACGCTAAGAACGACCTTTCTTTGGGTCGTTTACGCTCTGCCTACCCCATTAGGGATAAATGCGTTTTGTATGTATGCATGTATTGGCTTATACAGCCATCAGAAAAGATGAATCCCAATCTCTGTTTAAATCATCTGACATAGACGTAAAAACCTACGATGATGTATGTATAAGATAAGATAAGAATATACTTTATTCACACTTAATTTTAAACTTTCGCGGTTGTTTTCACTATAACTATAAGACATTTTACGGGTTTCTTACCGCGATTTAAATTATTTGATGAGTTCCCGATATTTCGGCGCTGTTCCAAACGCCCTGATCACGGGTAAACTGGAGAAAAACTGCGGTCTACCCTCACTCTTCTTCGTTTTTGCGGTACACTATTCACAACACTGTTATTGTCACCACTGGAACTCACTCGAAAGTCATCTCGACAACATACACTGACCACATCATCCGTATTTGTTGTAGGTTTGGCCCGGATTTTCGAAATATCGGGAACTCATCAAATAATTTAAATCGCGGTAAGAAACCCGTAAAATGTCTTATATATACTTTATTGCACAGAAAAGACAAGAGAAAATAAAATTAAATGAATCAAAATGTATTAGCCGCAGTGACCGGGACCGACGGCTGAACGTGCCCTCTGAAGCACGGAATCCCTTTTCTTTTTCCCCGCTACCGCTCCCGACTTGCACCACCCACCCCGGTCGCTTGCAGAACTAGTCTTGAGCTATGGGCGACTACGTTTTCTTCGATCTTTATCGGTATCTGCAAATAACGACCAGGATAACTGGTTTAGCACTTCGCTATTGATTTTCTATTAGGATAGATTAGAACAAATTATATCGGCGATTAGACAGCCATTTTGGTAGGTAGTCTTTTTATAATCTACTAGCGACCGGCCCCGGCTTCGCACGGAAATTATCAGTGTTTCTCTACTATATTATGCATGTATTAGACATATAAACCTTCCTCTTGAATCACTCTATCCATTAAAAGAAACCGCATCAAAATCCGTTGCGTAGTTTTAAAGATCTAAGCATACATAGGGATATAGGGACAGAGAAAGCGACTTTGTTTTATACTATGTAGCGATTGTGTTGTATTTGTTGTAAGTAAGTATCGTATTTAATGTAATTGTACACGCCTAATCTGCCTCACTTACTTCCATGCTGGCCTGGAAGCGAGATCAAAAATATAATTTACCAGCTGCTTTTCCTCTCGGGCATGCTGTAAAAACCAGCTAAGAGATCCGAGGGTTTCAGTACCTATATTGTAATTTAGGCGATAGACTGACAACCTGGCACTACAGCTATGTACCTACAAGTTATCTTAAATAACACCCAAAACTTTGTCAGACGTGGCCGGCCTTTGTTTAGGTCGTTAACGCTCTGCCTACCCCATTAGGGATAAAGGCGTGATTATATGTTATCTGCCTCACTTATGCACTCTCACTACCGTAGGTCAATATTCAATTCAATATATTTATTTGCTTTCTTGTTGTACAAATAGGTGTTATGGTATAATAGCCTTAGATCAACAAGAACCCTGTCAGGGCACTGCAACATTAAAATAATATTTACATAAATCTAATAATGAAGTAACTTGTAACAATATCATAACATAACATAACATAAAAATACTTTATTGCACGTAAGAACACAAATCATACAACACAACAGATAACAACAAAAAACAAGTACAACATAGGCGGCCTTATTGCTAAGGTAGCAATTTCTTCCAGGCAACCTTAATATCCTATATTTACCCTATGGAGACTACTTACGAAATAACAATGAGATCAAGTATCCTACATTAAAATTTTCATAAGTACCTAACAGCTACTTAATACAAGGTTTTTAAACTTATACTTATTATAGTAATATAATTTATAAAAATATTAATAAAATATGAAATTACTTAATATTATTATAATATTTACTTCCATGCTGGACTGGGAGAGATAGAAAAACATAGAATGTTCCAGTTGCCCTTCCTCCCGGGCATGCTGTTGAAGTCAGCAAAAGGGACTCAAGGGTTACAGTGTATTGTAATTTAGGCGATGGGCTGACAACCTGTCACTATAGCAATACATATTACAATCTAAAATTACCCTCAATTTTTGTCAAACGTGGCGAAAGCGCTTTTTACGAGGCGTTAAACGCTCTGCCTACCCCGTAAGGGATAAAGGCGTGATTTATGTATGTATGTAATATAATATTTCTGTATCAAAAAACTCATTTAAGTTACAGAAACATTTTTGAATTAGATAATTCCTAAGCGTATTATTGAAAGTGATATCTTTTAATTCAGCTTTTATATAATTTGGGATACGATTATAGATTTTTATACCCGTGCTGGAAGAGATTTCTTTTGTTGTTTTTTTACGTATGTGTCCTCTGTATGATTGTACATACATACATACTATCACGCCTGTATCCCTAATGGGGTAGGCAGAGCGTATGATAATGTGTGAAATAAACTGTTAAATAAATAAATAAGTAGGTAAAAACTCTTTATTATAGATTCTTCTTCTTATCGAGGGTCTAAGGGACAGCGTAACCAGAAACTGATAGGTTTCTGCTCAGTCAACGAAACTGAACAACTTTCACCAGGAAATTCTTGCAGGGAAAAAAATAATTTTCCACTAGGCACAAAATAAGCAGCCAATTTGTCTGGAAAAGCCAATTTTTTTTATTTTTTTTTGAATGAGTTTTCTGGTAAAAGTTGTTCAGTTTTGTTGACTGAGCAACCCCTATCAGTTTCTGGTACACAGGCTGTCCCTTTTAACCCCATATAGACGTAATTTACTGGTTATTAGCTCATCGCCTAAATTTCAATATTATAAACTACTAGCTTTTACCGTATTTACCGGAAAAAGAGCAAATGGTATGTACCATAAGTACATACTGGGCGCTCGGCGTTGCGTTGAGCGCGCGACGGTCGCGTACACACACCGCGCTTAGCACGGCGTTCAACGAGCGTTAGTAGGGCGAACATATTTTTGGCTCAGTTCGAAAATGGACATCGAAGAGATTGCTTGTGTGTGGCTCCTCTACCGTCGCTATAAAAAAAGACGACAAAGACAAAGAGAATATTGGGTGCACCCAATACTACGAGATAGACTGACGCATGGAATGTTTGTAACATTGTATCCCAAATTGAGAGAACATGAACCTAAGTTTTTTAATTATTTTAGAATGTCCATAAAATCATTTGATGACTTACTCGACGTTATAAAAGTGGATATTACTGGTGAATCAACAATTTTAAGGGAATCAATTTCCCCAGAAGAAAAACTCGTGATAACGTTAAGGTAAGGTTATTTATTCAAATAAATTTAAGTGGTCTGAATCTTGGCTCGAGCCTGTAGGTGAAGGTGACCACGATGACGGCGGCGGTGGGGGCGTCGTAGACCACTGCTGTGGTGGTGGTGGTCTCGCAGTGGTGTATCCAGAATATGCTGGTGTAGAATACATGTATTGGTGTTGATTAGTATGTGGTGGTAAAGGCTGATGATAATTCTGCGCTTCTTTGAGAACATTAAGCAATTCAATTTTTGTTGTTAGACGTTGACTCTCGGGTACTTTTTTCAATTCACTGTACAATGACATACAGAAAAGTTTATCATCGTCTTCTTTAATTAGTCGCTCCGTTTCATTTTGTTGCTTTGTGTTTACACTTTTCTGCAAAATATCAATTATCTGCTTATCTACAGCATTCATTTTTTGTTTTTTTCTTGTGCTTTCAATGTGATCTTTAGGAGGTGGCATCAAGTCTGTATTGTCTGTATTATCTACACTTGAGCCGGTTATATTGCTTTCTGTGTCGTTATTTGCTGTAGAATTCGCAAGAAATTGTAGTTTTCTGTAATACACATATGGCGTATGTTTACTTGATCCAGATCCAGATGGAAGCTTTTTTTGCTTCTTAGCCTCATATAATTATCCCTAATGCTCTTCCATTTTTTCATAAGTGAAGAACCTAAAAATAAACAGTAATCATTTTTATTTTAACAGATACTTGGCCACAGGCTGCTCCTTCGCTGATTTGCATTATGGATACCGTCTCGGAAAATCAACAATTATAAAGATAGTGGAACAAGTTTGTATAGTACTATGGAGCAAATTGAAAGGCACATACATGCCGGAAATGACAACAGAGAAGTGGAAAGAAGTAGAAGAAGGTTTTAGAAAATACGCCAACTTCCCAAATTGTATTGGCGCAATTGACGGGAAACATATTGAGCTAATACAGCCAGAACATACAGGGTCGCTATTTTTCAATTATAAAAACTACTTCTCATCAGTCTTACTGGCAGTTTGTGATGCAAATTATTGTTTTGTATACGTTAATATTGGATCCTACGGCAAAAGCAGTGATTCTGCTATTTTTCAAAATTCTGATTTTTTTAAACGGATGATGGATAATAAGTTAAATATTCCTAACCCGAAGCCCATATCAAATGTCGACAGAACACCACTGCCTCACGTTTTCGTCGGCGATGAAGCATTTGGAATTATGTCGAATATGATGCGCCCGTACGGAGGAACACAGCTAACACACACAAAAAAAGTTTTCAATTACAGATTATCAAGAGCAAGGCGCTGTATCGAATGCTCGTTCGGAATAATGAGTAATAAATGGCGAATATTTCATAGACCTATAGATGTAAACATAAATTTCGCGGAGAATATCATCAAAGCTTGCACAGTACTACACAATTACGTTCGAATACGTGATGGTTATAGATATGAAGACACACTTTATCTTTCACCGTTACAATCTATTAATTCAGGCAATGTACCGCGAGGCAGCTTGTGTGCTAGAACTGCAAGAGAGAAATTCGCCATTTACTTTGTAAACGAGGGAAAATTACAATGGCAAGACGACATGATTTAAGTTATTACAAATATGACAAAATTATAGGAAATGTAATAAAAAATTATACTCACCCAACAGTTTTTTCTTTTCTAAATTGTCTTCACAATCACTGAAAATTTCAACCATCTCCTCCCAATTCCTTTTTTTTAATATTTTATTTTTATAGTCAGGACTTTCCATGTCCCATATGGCAGGACGCTTTTGGATTTCGTCTATAAATAAATCTGTATCGAAGTGCTCGGTCTCCATTTTTGGTGAAATATGCGTCCACTCTACACAAAAGCGCGCGTTCAAATGTACAACAAAATGGCGGCTCATGTATCTCGAAGCGCGCGGCTGACGCCCTGCCAACGCGCGTTTGAACGAAAATATCAAAGCGCGCGTTCGACGAGCGCTTGATCCGAAACGCGCGCTTGCATGTGTACACCTAGTAAGAAATACTGGATCTCAAAGCGCGCGTTACCAAAGCGCGCGCTTCAAAGCGCCTAATGTGTACTCGACTTAAAAACCATTGAATTTCTTGCGAAATTTTGACTAGTGACGCCATCTATTCCCGACTAGCAAAACTACTTACACAGCGCCATCTTTTATCGAGTAGCAAAAGTAAAGTGTACACTGCCATCTATGGTAAACTATGCAAAATAAACATTTGGGTAAGCATGTATAGATGGCGCTGTTTTGCGTATTCTTCCATTAGTCTTTGATGGGGTTTGTTATAATTTTATTAATTTCAGCACCTTTACTAAGACTTGGATGTAAATCTGAAATAAATGTATTGTATTTTATTGTATGAAGCTTCTCCATTGTACTTACATAAATACTATTCAGCTTATTTTAAGGTTGCTCAAGACGACGACATAAGAACTGTAGAGTCAAAATTCTTCAAATTATCCGGTACTTTTTACCATTTTCTAAATATTACATACATACATATAATCACGGCTGTATCCTTAATGGGATAGGCAGACCGTAAACGACCTAAAAAAAGGTCGTTTCGTCACGTCCGACAAAGATTTGAGTGCCATTTTAGATAGATTTGTTTGTATGTATGTTGCTGTAGTGACAGGTTGTCAGCCCATCGTCTAAATTGCAATATACTGAAACCCTCGGATCCCTTAGCTGGTTTTTACAACATGCCCGGGAGGAAATGCAGCTGGCACATTCTATGTTTTTCTTTCGCTCCCAGTGCAGCATGGAAGAAAATATTGGAAAGAATAAAATAATCTAACATATTATTGTGTTTATACTTTACTTTTTTACCTGAATATTCGCAAAATCATGGCAAAATTCTAAAATAATTATTTTCTTTTTCATAGTTTGACAGCTGTCTTCTGTGAAAGCTAGTTAGAGTATTTTATTCATGTTACTACATGTGCCCGCGACTTCGTACGTCCGGTAAACACGCAGTGTCGAACATACTGAAAACGCTTCTCCGCGCGTAGGAGCGGGATCTGCTAGCTCGCGCGCGGAATCGTGTTTTCTATACAAAAACAAAGATCTGACAATGCGAAACACGCTTCCGCGCGCGGTTTTACCATACAAACTGGGGTACTTACTCAATATTAGAATGGTTTGCGTGATTACTTTAACATAGGCTGGACACCAGGTAATTAAAAAAACTCAGTCAAAAAAAGTCCCTTTAATATCGGTAAAAACGATCAGATTCAATTTTCTGCCTATCCCTCCAGTCAGGTGGCGTGATTATTTGTAGCGTAACTTCGAGTTTAAGAAATGCTTAGTCAAACAAAAAAAGTTCCATAAAAGTGGGTTAATAACGACCAAAATTCAATATCCTACCTCCTAAGTCATGTGGCGTGATTATTTGTATCGTAACTTTGATTTTAAATAATGCTCAGTCGAATAAAAAAATTTCCATAAAAATCGGTTAAGAAACAGCCAAATTTCAATTTCCTGCCAACGCCCTAAGTCAGGTAGCGTGATTTTAGGTATCCTAAGTTAACACACAGTTGAATAAAAAAGTCCCATCAAAATTGGTTGATTAGTTTTGGCATGATGTGGTAAAACAGACAGACAGACAAAATCGCTTTGATCTTTATATCGTTAATTATGCCTGCTGTATATGTCAATGTACAGACACGACCCTTCTAGAGATTTATTATATGTTTAGATTTTTCGACATCATATTAAAAACTTTCCTGACGATACTCCTTTAAATTCATACAGTAAGTATGGTCAAACACACTATGGCGCAAAAACGCTTCGAATGGAATAATCATTTTTATATTAGGTATTTTTTGAATAATATGGTTTTTTTACCACGATGATGTTATACCATTAGGAAATAATATTAGAAAACTACTCCTTTACCCATAGGTTGCCTGGCAGAAATTGCTACCCTAGCAATAAGGCCGCCTAATTGTACTCTGTTTGTTTTGTAATGTTTGTTCCTGTACAATGTGTTGTTTATGTGAAATAAAGAATATTTGTATTGTATTGTATAAAGGCGTGATTATATGTGTGTATGTATGTATGATGTAAATGTAGCTACTCTCTGAAATATGGAGGCAAAAAAACCATCACTTCCATGCTGGACTGGGAGAGAGAGAAAAACATAGAATGTGCCAGCTGCATTTCTTCCCGGGCATGCTGTAAAAACCAGCTAAGGGATCCGAGGGTTTCAGTATATTGCAATTTAGGCGATGGGCTGACAACCTGTCCCTACAGCAATATACCTACTAATCTATCTTAAATAAACCCTCATAACTTTTTCAGACTTGGCGGAGTGACCAATGTTTGGGTCGTTTCCGCTCTGCCTACCCCGTATATATGTATGTATAAAAAAAACAATATTATTTAAATATAAGTGACAACCCGTTCAAACACGACAATCTCAAAACATAGATATAGCTCGGCAACTATTCGAAGATAGTGGCGCCCTCAGTTTACTTTTTTATCTTTCTCGCCGAGCGGTAAAAACCATAAAAACAGTTGCAAATTCCACTGTTTGTCACTTCCAAACTGTTTCTGTTGAAAACACAACAGACCCTCATCAATCAAAGTTTAGAAACCTCATATTAGACCTACGATAATAGACATGGTTACCGACCAATGGCAACGTGCCCTCCAAAGCATAGAATCATCTTGCTTGTCAGGCAATCAAAAAACAATCTCATACCTTGTAATCGTGTAAATAGATAATATTTTTTTTGCTATATTAGACTGGGGAGGCCTTTGCCCTGCAGTGGGACATTTCAGGCTAAGTAAAAATAAATAGACTGGACTAAGAACACTACCCTGAGATACACCGAAGAGTTTAGTTTGTATTAAATACCTAGTTTAAAACTGTATTATTATACTCCCTATTTTGAACGGTGCGTTATCAATACCAATTACCAACTTGTTTTGCGGCCCATGCTTTACAACTTTAAAGAGAGACAACCGAAAACATAATGTTTGTAACAAGGTTATCGTATGCGGTTCCGAAATTTAAACCTCTGCTAAGTTGCAATGAAAAGGCAGTTAATGGACTGCAAAGCAAGTTGGTATCGATAATTTAACGTTCAAAATACGAGTTATAAATATTAATATTATTAAAACTTAAACTACTTTTAAAAAAACGGTCAATTGGCAACTTAGAATTAGATATAAGTTTATTGTAAAAGTGATAATAAATAAATACAATACAAACTCTTCATTTCTTATCTTATTTAGCCGTTAGTGTCTCACTAAATAAAATATTAAAATTAAACACCAGCGGTTTTTTACGATTATCGTCCTAGTCTGTATTCTTTGAATGCTAGAATATATTTGAGAGCTTCAGAACAAAATGAAAACTCTTTGGAGCGGAGTTACTGGCCGTTTGTGGAATGATTTTCCAACTTCTATCTGATACATTCAAAACCGATTATTATAAGCAAAAAAATAGAAGAACACGGTTTTTCGAATTTTTGAATCATTCTATAACAGACTTCAGCGCCGGCAACAGCTGTTGTTGGTCACCCTTTTTCAAGAAAATTTATACAATGGCCCAAATTTCCAAGTGAACAAAAAAATTGTAACATAATACCAAAATTCCAAGTTTTAGGCTGGCTAAAGTTTTAAAAAGTTGGTGATTAAAATATATCAAAATGGCTTTAGTATTGAAGAAGGCAGTTTTATCCAAAAACACCTCCCTGTTGAAATGCATGAAGGGACGGCATTTTCTGTCGACGGCAAACAAGAAAAGCCCAGCTGTAACAAGTAAGTGTTTTATCATTCTATGTGTTACCTAGCTCACCCTATCCAAAATGTGCCTAGGCAACCTGCCTGAGGTAGTCGAAAGCGATAATATCGTGTCTTACGATCCATAGCGTCCTATGGTTCATTCAATTTGGTAAAAAGCCATAGTAGCTTAAACAAGGTTCCTAGGGGTTCTTAAATACGGAAGAAAACTCTCTATACCCAGTACCTAGCTAGGGGCAGGTACGAGCTGTAAGTGTAGGTAAAACGCTGATATGGTTCGTCGACAACCCCCGTTTCATTAGAACAATTTTGCGATAACTTTCGGGCTCGGCTCTCAAGTTTGACAGCTGTCAGTGAGTGATATCTGCCAGTGTTATTTCTAAGAACGGTGGTCGCCGAAAGGACCTCCCAGCTGTAATACTCGGCGCGTGCGATCCCGTCGTTCTTCGGAATAGCACCGGACAAGCGCTTTGTATTAGCCGAGTATTATAGCTTGGATGTCCTTTGCAGTTGGACGATTTGAAAACGGGAATCGCAACGCGGGGCGGTCCTTATGTCAAGCCTTGGCCGGCGGTGAACCACTCGCGCGCTATTTCGCTTCAGCCAAGAAGAAGAAACCTTGTCCACCTTGCGGACCTTGTGGGCCATGCGGCCCCTGCGGACCGTGTTGCCCCTGCGGCCCTTGTCCTTGCGGACCCTGCGGCCCTTGTCCTTGCGGACCCTGTGGCCCTTGTCCTTGCGGACCCTGCGGCCCTTGTCCTTGCGGACCCTGCGGCCCTTGTCCCTGCGGGCCATGTAGCCCTTGCGGCCCTTGCTGCCCCTGTGGACCCTGTGGACCCTGTGGACCCTGCGGACCGTGTCCGTGCAAATGCCCAAGCCCCTGTGGCCCGTGCCGCTGTCCGAGCCCCTGCAAGCCACCCCCGTGTTGCCCGTGCCCATGTAACCCATGCGGCCCCTGCGGACCCTGTTGCCCCTGCCCGAAGAAGGCAAAATGTGAATGCGGCCAATGTGCTGGGGATCAGCCGGTGCAAGCAACAGCAGCACAAGCAGCACAAGCCGCAGCAGCAGCAGCAGCAGTGGCCCAGCACTATCAAATGAATGTGTATCCAGATATGCAGTATCCAGAGATACAGTATGCACAGCAGTATCCAATGAATGCACAGCAGTATCTTGCGCATTATCCAATGATTGCGCAACAGTTCGCGCAGCAGCAGTATCCAATGAGTGCGCAGTATCCAATGAGTGCGCAGGAAATGCAGGCGATGTGTGGTACGCCGATGCAAATAGCCAGTGAGCCTCCGCAGCTTGAGACTCCCAAACCTGAACCTGAACCAGAACCACTCGCGTCGAAACCAACCCTGGACAGTTCTGCTTCACCGCAAGACAAAAAGAAATCAACGAAAGGTTGTGGTGTTGTCAAAATAAGTCCTTAAGTTTGTTTACTTTAATTTGATGAATATTAGAAGAAATACGTCATCATATTCTAATAAAATGTGTCATCTTATAACGTTCAGTTTTAAAGTGTTGTTTACTTGTTTTAAATGTATTTATATTTGAAGTAATAAACATGAAAAATAAATTTGACTAGTTTTATTTCGTTTAGGGATATGCACACACATTTAGGAATATTTTAAATAAATAAAACGTTGTCCAGGATAGGCCTGATCATAAACTTACGATCGGAGTCGCGAAAATCTTTCTAAATGACTATAAATAGCCCCAATCCCAACTTCGGAAAATAGAGCGAAGCCTACATCGTAGCTACCGTTTGCAGCAGCGGCCTGCGCTCGTCGGCGCTTCCGGGAGAAGTCTCTCCTCTGCGGATGGGCTTGGAAGATCGAGACGGGGCAAAGGGCACAGTGCACACGCAGCCGCTACAAGACCGGCAGGAACCTGCGAGCGCGCTGCTGCTTCTCGTGCCCAGAGCTGGTGAACCGGGAGCGACCCCCGCCGAGACACAACAGCCCCGTCCGGCTCTCGTCCCTGCCCGACCTCACCAGGGACCAGCAGGCATTCCGCGCCACTGCCCGCAATATCTCCACGCTTTCTCCAACGCGCTCTGCGCCAGGCCCCAAGCCGACACCAGCGCCGGCCCAGCAATTCTCTACGATTTCTCAAGCGCGCTCTGCGGCTGCGTGCCAGGCGAATCCAACAGCTGTCCAGCCTAAAACTCCAACAGCTCAATCTCAACGTCCATACACATGCAAATGCGGTTGCGGATGTCCTTTCCCTTGCGGGCCATTCGGCAACTGCAAGGGTTGCTGCTGTCTCCCGCCGCCGTGCAACACTCCTCCTAGATGCATCCAGTACATGACCGGCTACTACTACTATCCTTACGGGTTCTGGTTCTGCGGGCCTTACCATGTGACTGGATTATGCTGCCCTGTTAGCGGGTCGTGCGGCTGCGGCTGTGGTGGCTGCTGTGGAAAGTGCTGCGGCTGCTGTCTGTGCCCTGACCTTGCGGGCATTACAGGCGCCGCCATGGCCACGGGTATTCCCGCCTTTGCGCCGCCAGAAACGAAGCGAGTTTTTCAAACACAGCTCGGTAAAGGCTTTCCGATCAAAGAAAAGGAAGTCAAGAAGGACCCCTCGGCTCACTTGTCCATGAACAAGTTTATCCCGTTTAGTACGACGGTAGCACCCAGCGTCCAGGCTAAGTCCTCGAAGACAATAGTGCAAGGCGCTTTCAACGACAAACGGAAAAGTTTCAATTTCAAGGGCCCTGACAGAAAATCGGGGTCCACTCGTAGCTACAGCAGTCGTGTGAGATAATTATCGATAACAAGGTCGTTATTTGGCTAAAATGCCGACTTCAAGTCATCCCGAAACGTAAGAACCCCTATCTGAACCACAAATCTAAAGAATGCGGAGTTGTTTTTGATAAAATATTAAATAAAACTAAATTGTCAGAATTCGTAAATATTTGTACTTTAATCCGTTTTCACACAATAAAAATTGCAATTATTAGAACAGTTCTATTTCATTTGTGAGTCTAGGGAATTAAAATTTCTATATCCTACGTATTCTCTATAACAAACACTACCTTTTGCTTTATGTTAAAAGGGGTTTGCGGGTGACACTAGCTCCAGCACGCCCTTCTGACATAATGACGTTTTGCCAAATTTACCTTTTGCGACTTAATTTAATGCTTTTTGCGAGTTTAGGCTTTTCACCATTGTGCCGGGATACCATACGTACGGTCATCAATGTTCATCAAGAATTATTTAGCAAAAATTAAACAATAGTGATATACGGTATTGACGACATAAGCGTTTATTACACTAGCAGTGTCAAGCTTACCCCTCCTTTGGCAAGAAATGCATATACCATTCTAATTTTCAATTTCAATAAATATAGATGCAGCCCTAACCACAGCCACATTACCATACAATACACAAACCATGTTCATTCTTGATAATTCCCCGGTCGCTAGGTAGGCAATACGTAATCTATAATCATAAAAGTTTGCCCCGTCAGGCACGATTAGGACTTGACTTTCATTACAGTGAGCACTGTCCTTTCAGCGACTTGCGTGATGAGGAGGGCCTTGCTCGCACACCGCATGCATACCATGAAGAGCTGGCGGCAAATGAAAATGGGCGAGATGCCGCCGGCTGAGATGCTGCACGGCCGCCAAGCGACGCTCCGCAGATGTTCCTCCTGTCCCAACTTCAGCAGCCATAGAAGAGCTTGCAATTGCAACAGACTTCCGAAAATAAAATCTGCGGCTTGTCTTTCTGATCTGACGCTGAGACAGAGCGCGTTCCCGCACCTCACGAACTGCATGTGCCTCAGCTTCACTGGTCATGGTCACACGCCGACTCCCAATCGCTACTGCTCCGCTAACTTGCAAAGATTACCGACTATGAAAAAACGGAAACCGGATGATCCTATACGAACCCCTGCTGCTCAGCAAATCACGACTTCGGCAGCGGTCCAATCTTGTGCTCTTAACAACCTACCGGACTTAGACCAGCCTAAAACATTCACAACAGCTACCCAACCAAGTCGTCCGTATACCTGCAAGTGTGGTTGCGGCTGCCCATTCCCCTGCGGGCCCTTCGGCAACTGCAAAGGCTGTTGCTGTCTCCCTCCCCCTTGTAACACCCCCCCTAAGTGTATCCAGTACATGACCGGGTACTATTACTATCCTTACGGATTCTGGTTCTGTGGACCTTACCACGTGTCAGGTGTCTGCTGCCCTGGTGGGCCGTGTAGACCTTGCGGCCCCTGCGGTCCAGGTGGGCCGGTGCCTGGAGGCCCATGTGGCCCTTGTCAACCTGGATGTTCAGTAGGCGGCTGTGGGTGTTGCTGCATGACACCTGATATTTCGAAGATGTTATCTAGTTCAATTCAATTTAATAACCCTGCCAGCTGCGGTACTCCTTTCATTGAACCTATTAAAGCGCTAGAGCCAAATTCTATGTTCGTAAATCAAAACACTTGTGTAAACAAAACTCCTGAAGTTAACTCCTCTTCCGCAATGGAACCTTTCAAACAGGGAATGGCCATGCAACATCCATTTATCGCCCCCTATAGTTCTTATCCTAATAGTAACACATTCTCCCCTACCATGACTGTTAATAAACCGGCAACCTCTAATTCTGGGCCGAGCGATGATGCTCGCATCATGGCTACTTTGATGAGCCTCGATCTCGCACCCTTGAATGCAATGAGTTCCATGAATACCCTAAATGTACCACAAGCCGTGCAAGCAGCAGCCAACGTTCTTGGGTGCTGCGGCCCTTGCGGATGTGGATGCGGATGGGGATGTGGATGCTGTCCATGGCCCGGCGGCTGCGCCCCTTGCGGTGGTTGCGGCTGTGGCGGCTGCGGCTGTGGTGGTTGTGGCTGCGGTCCCTGCGGGTGCGGTGGCTGTGCCGGCTGCTGCGGCAGTGGCCCCAATGTAGTCCCATGCACCGGCCCTGTCTGCCAGTACGGCTGCGGATGCTGTGGCGGCTTCAAATGTGGCTGTGGACCGGGAGGCTGTGTATGTGCTCCGTGTGACATATGCCCGGGTAGTATAGGCCCGTGTGGTCGCTCTTGTGGCTGCTGCGGCCCGTATCGTAGCTGCGGTTGCGGTTGCTGCTGCTGTCCAGCTATGGATTGTAATATGAGTCCAGCTATGATGGATCCCTGCCGTATGCCCGGTTCCATGCCTGCTATAATGGGCCAAGATTCAGGACCTCCCCAGTACCTCAATCCCAAACCCGTAGACAACGCTCAGCAGCTTCAGAGCTGTTACTGCGCCACTTGCCCAAAACCTGACCCTCAATCTAATTCTTACAACCAAGGTGGTAATTCTGGTTTTGCCCAAAATTCTCCAAAACAAGGCAACTTCAACCAAGGTAATCCTGGTTTTACCCAAAACTGTCCTAAACAAGATTCAAACCCCTTCATGTCTAGTCCCGAGATGAACCCATTTGTTGAGCAGTTTGACCTCCCCTCCCAAGGCAGTACCCCTCGCTCGCCGATGCAGAGAGTTGTGGTGAATCCCAACTTCGCTAAAGAGTACCCGTTCAACCAGAACCCGAAACACAACCAGCTGTTCAGACCCCTCGATGTGCCTCGCTACTACAGCACAATAACTCGTAAATTTGGCACTACGGAAAGATACCGCGCTGTAGTCGCAGAATTGAGAACCGAAATGGGCACGATTTTGAAAAGAGTCGAGGAATTCCAGCTGGAAGACATTCCTAAATCTGCATCCATGGGAGACAGCGTGAAACAGTGTGACCAACACAAGGACGAGAAGTCAAAACACATACATCAGTGCCAACGTGAAGTCGAGATGTTGAGGGTGTAACTTTTTGTTAAAATATGAAAGAACAGTGCTCACTTCCTAAATCACATTTTTTTTACTACAATTTACATAAAATTATAGGCCATACATATTTTTTGCTGTTTTAATATTTTCATTAAAAAATAAATAATCTATTGCCGTTTTCTTACGTTTCACTATTGTTTCAGGGTTAAGACGTACTGCAATTTTCTCTGAAGAACATGGGGTCTGAACAATTCTTGCTTGAAGCAACATTTTGGACCACCAGATGCCCAAAATTCGTCTGGGCTCTTTTGGCGTCCTTTTTCAGAAATAGAGGTCTCGCTTAAATAACACTTGTGCATAGATTCATTGGGTATAGATTCGTTGAGGACACACTCAACCTAAATCTTACTATAAAATTGTTGCCGTCATGATTTTGTGCGCATACGAATTGCCCCCGTTATTTCTTTTGAAGCTTAAAATTAAGACAGTAAATTGAATTTTCCATTAATTGCACAAAATGTTATTCAAGTGGGATCCATAATTTCACGATATCAATAAGGTCACTTTAAATTGAGAGCATTCATCCACAGAACTGCCCCGCCAGTGTATGAAAAATAGAGTACGGAATTTTTCATAATTTAGTACTTCAACATTTAGGTCTGAAGTCTCAATTATTATTACGAAATAACGAGAACCAAATATACCTTGCAGTTATGAGCAAAGTTTTTGCTAAAACGGTTTTGGTGAAAACTTGGTTAGTAACTGCAGGGGATTTTTGCTTATCGAATTAGTTCTTACAATAATTGGGACTGATTCTAGAAATTTGTACGTACAAAATTATAAATTTCCGTAATTTGCGAGATGGACTTTATTTTTCATAATGGCGCTAGCTCTGGGGATGATTTACCCCGCGGTCCTAGAGTAGAGCCTCTTGTAATAAAAAAAATTTGCAAATTGCGCATTTTATAAAATTAACTACAAAATGGATTCCTTTATTTCTTAACCATAACTGGGACAACAAATTTGATAAAATGCGTATTCAGCAGTTACTATTTACGAGTAGCGCTAGGATCATGGGGAAACCGTCCGATTTAAAATGACCTTGTTGCTGGCAGCGCTAATAGGATTAGCTGCTATTTAAGTTTGCAGATTCAGAACCCCATGTTCTCCGGAGTACGTTTTAGGTAAAAGGTACTTAAATAATCACGCGCAGAATGCCACACACTTAAACACACACACGCAGAATGTCACTCGCAGAATGTCACTCTCTTACTCAAAGATTTGTTAACTCAAATTTTTTTTAAATTGGGAATGGCCGTGACAGTCTACCATGTAGCAAACTTACTCAGAATGTCACTCTCGCAGAATGTCACTCTCGCAGAATGTCACTCTCGCAGAATGTCACTCTCGCAGAATGTCATCTCGCGTCACTCTCGCGTCACTCTCGCAGAATGTCACTCTCGCAGAATGTCACTCTCGCAGAATGTCACTCTCGCAGAATGTCACTCTCGCAGAATGTCACTCTCGCAGAATGTCACTCTCGCAGAATGTCACTCTCGCAGAATGTCACTCTCGCAGAATGTCACTCTCGCAGAATGTCACTCTCGCAGAATGTCACTCTCGCAGAATGTCACTCTCGCAGAATGTCACTCTCGCAGAATGTCACTCTCGCAGAATGTCACTCTCGCAGAATGTCACTCTCGCAGAATGTCACTCTCGCAGAATGTCACTCTCGCAGAATGTCACTCTCGCTCGTCAGGCCGTTTTTGTTGCAGTGTCTCGATTGTCAATTTTGTTCCAAAAACGTGACCACCTGACGAACATAAAACGTAACCAGCTGACGAACTTAAAATTTTATTTCACTTCTTCCTTAATTTATGACAGCGTCAGATTTGTTACTCCGTCCCTTCTTCGTCGTAAATACCGTCCCTCTCGTACCTCCTGCCTAAGGCTTTCCTAGTGTTCCCGAGGCCGGACCTCCGGCTATCCGAGCCCTCCGGCTATCCGAGCCCTCCGGCTATCCGAGCCCTCCGGCTATCCGAGCCCTCCGGCCATCCGAGCCCTCCGGCCATCCGAGCCCTCCGGCCATCCGGCCATCCGAGCCCTCCGGCCATCCGAGCCCTCCGGCCATCCGGCCATCCGAGCCCTCCGGCCATCCGGCCATCCGAGCCCTCCGGCCATCCGGCCATCCGAGCCCTCCGGCCATCCGAGCCCTCCGGCCATCCGAGCCCTCCGGCCATCCGAGCCCTCCGGCCATCCGAGCCCTCCGGCCATCCGAGCCCCTCCGGACCTCCCGTAATAGGGAATAGAATAATCGGGATGAATTGATAGGAAATTATGTTTTATTAAATATTCCTCGTGTAGTGTTAAGAGATAATAAATGGACGCCGGAAAAACTAAAACTCTGTTTAAACAAATAATAAAAAAGAAATAAAATAAATTTAACCCAATTTCTATTACAGCACAATTCAACTTAATGGTACGGAAGGCTTTTTCCGTGGTCCATCTTACCAGCACATTTGTTTTTCCTGTTCCGTTACCTCATCCTACTAAACTCGCGGTCCCGGTAGTCATCTTAGATCAGTTCCTGAGTTCGCTCTTTCCTGAGTCAGGCACGATTAGGACTAGACTGTCATTACAGTGAGCACTGAGCACTGTCCTGTCCTTTCAGCAACTCGCGTCACGAAGAGGGCCTTACTCGCACACCGCATACACACCATGACGGATTGGCGGCAAGTAAAAGTTGGCGAGACGCCAACACCTGACGCGCCGCGCGGCCGCCTGACTACGCTGCGCCGGAGCTCGTCCTGCCCCAACTTCACGCACAGAAGAGCCTGCAACTACAACCGACTCCTGAGAACAAAGTCTGCAGCTTGTATTTCAGACCTGCCGCTACAACAAGGCACCTATCCGCAGACATATACACCTACATCGGCCAATCGCTCCTACTCTACTAATGTACAAAGATTACCGAATCTGAAAAAACGAAAGGCACACGACCCTGTTCCACCTCCCGCTGCTCAGCATATAACAACTTCGGCAGTTGTCCAATCTAACGCTCTTAGCCACTTGTCCGCTGCAACTCAGCCTAAAACCTCAGCCACAACTGCTACGCAATCATGTCGTCCGTATACCTGCAAGTGTGGTTGCGGCTGCCCATTCCCCTGCGGGCCCTTCGGCAATTGTAAAGGCTGTTGCTGTCTTCCACCGCCGTGCAACACTCCTCCTAGATGCATCCAGTACATGACCGGGTACTATTACTACCCCTATGGGTTCTGGTTCTGCGGGCCTTACCATGTGACTGGATTATGCTGCCCTGTCAGCGGGTCGGCCTGCTGCGGCTGTGGTGGCTGCTGTGGAAAGTGCTGCGGTTGCTGTCTGTGCCCTGACCTTGCGGGCATTACAGGTGCCGGCATTACAGGCGCCGCCATGGCTGCGGGAATCCCCGCCCTTACGCCAGAAATGCCAACCTCAAAGCGAGTTTTCCAAACCCAGCTTGGCAAAGGCTTTCCAATTAAAGAAAAGGAAGTTAAGGACAACCCTTCTCGCGTCTCCATGAACAAGTTTTTCCCGTTTAGTACGACGGTTACTCCGAGCGTCCATGCTAAGGCCTCCAAAAAGATCATTCAGGGTGCATTCACTGACAAAAAGAGGGGATTTAAGGGTCCCGATAAGAGAGGGGGGGCAACTCGCAGCTACAGCACTGTGCGTGATTACAATCAAGTTTATGTTAGGTTTGATAAAAGAGGAGCGTATTCGGCTAGCATGAAGCCGCGGAAGATCCCGACAGCTGAAGAACGGGATATGCCCAATATTTATCCTGGACAATTCCATTTAGGCTCTTTCCCGAATCTTAAGAACCCCTACCCGAACCACAAATCTTTGGAAGAAGCTCAGAATGCTATAAAAGTGGAATCTTAAATCTTTTTGTAAATTGTAAATATCAACGACAAATATGTCATGATATTTTTAAGTCTGTATTTTGATAATCCGTATTCACACTAAATAAAAAATATGTAACAATACTTTTTCTTTTAAAATTCTCTTCATATTCTAGGACTTTTTAAAATCTAAATAATTTACATGGCAGTGAATCAATTTTTGTCTGTGACAAACTCCAAGTTTTTATTTTTAAGTGGGCGTAAATATTTTTTTCTGGTTTTAGTTTTAACTAATGAATTATCATACGCACAAATCAAATCAAAACATGATTTGTCACTCAGATACCAAAATTGATTTCCTGCATTCTGACATGTAGATAGCAGCCCGTAACAATTTTTGTAAATTCCACTTCGTGATGCGGTTCTAAATCCCACAAAATAACAAACACGACAACAACCAACCATCTAAAAAATACGGATTGGTTCGCTTCTGTTAGTTCTGGTCCTGAATCGGGCACAATTAGGACGCACAGTTAGGACTAGACTGTCATTACAGTGAGCACTGTCCTTTCAGCGACTTGCGTGATGAGGAGGGCCTTACTCGCACACCGCATGCATACCATGGCCGACTGGCGGCAAGCGAAAGTGGGCGAGATGCCGCCGCCTACGATGACGCTGCACTGCTGCCCAGCGTCGCTACGCCGAAGTTCTTCCTGTCCCAACTTCCACCAGACGAGAGCGTGCACCTACAATCGACTCCCAAAAACAAGATCTGCGGCTTGTCTCTCCGACCTGTCGATCCAACGGAGCACCTTCCCATATTCCACGTGCTTCGACTTTACCGCCACCACACCTAAATCTGCAATTCACAAGTCGTTTTCAACAAAACCAGAACTTAATCTGAACGAAAATGCTCGTATCCTGGCTACATTAATGTGCCCAGAGTTTGGAGATCCGAGTGTACCCGACTCCTTTCTCACAGCAGCTAATACTCTCGGGATAGCTCCGTGCGGATGTGGATGCTGCGGCTGCGGCGGATGTTGCTGCCCGTGGCCCGGCGGCTGCGCTCCCCGTTGTTTCGGTTGCGGTGGTTGCGGCGGCTGCGGCTGCTGTGGTTGTGGCGGCTGCGGCTGTGGCGGCTGCGGCTGTGGTGGTTGTGGCTGCGGTCCCTGCGGGTGCGGTGGCTGTGCCGGCTGCTGCGGCAGTGGCCCCAATGTAGTCCCATGCACCGGCCCCGTCTGCCAGTACGGCTGTGGTTGTTGTGGCGGCTTCAAATGTGGCTGTGGACCGGGAGGCTGTGTCTGTGCGCCGTGTGATATATGCCCGGGTAGTATAGGCCCGTGTGGTGGCAATTGTGGCTGCTGCGGCCCGTATCGTAGCTGCGGTTGCGGGTGCTGTGGCTGCTAAGGATACGATCTTTGCTGCTCATATTCCCTGCACTAAACCTTATCCCTATACCGACTATGAACAGCCAGGGAGATGATTTTGATCCCCAGATTCGTGATATTACGTGGTACACCCTTATGAGTCGACCCTTGTCTGCGCCAATTTTTTTGTCGATCTGAGCGTTTGCTCTTGTATGGACAGCAGAAGCCATAAAGGAATTTTTACTCTCGCCATGAGCACAGCCATCAGACTAAATAAAGATCCAAGAATCCTACTCGCATTTCCAAATGACCAGACTGCAGGAAACGACTTTTTGAAAGTTCAACCAAATGTATCCCTTTTCTTAAAAATGAAAGCAGTGCTCACTAATCCAAATTTGTATAGTTTTAATATCTTAAGGATAACTACATTAATAAGGTCTGTTTCGTTACTTACAATAAAAATAGAATCTCTCCCATTTTATTGTTTTATTTATTACTATTCCACTGTTTTCCAATTTGTCGAACACATTTGGTTTGGACACGTTTGGACACATTAATCAGGTACTCGGGTACACAACTCTTTCGCCAGGTACGCAGTTAGCCAACACTCATTTCATCAGGTTAACAATCGACTCATTCCCTCAAGCACGCAGTTAGCCAAAATATATTTATAACTCATTTCGTCAGGTACGTAGTTAACCATTCCAGTTTTCCAATTTGTCCCGTTTTCGTCAGGTACGTAGTTAACCATTCCAGTTTTCCAATTTGTCCCGTACACTTAGTTAGTTAGTGTCCCGTCTGAATTAGTCAACGCTCCTAACACTCCTTTCAGCACGCGCACTTATTTCGTTAGGACACATTTGTAAGGTACACAAGTTCGTCAACACTTATTTCGCCAGGTACGCAGCTCATTTCGTCAGGTACGCGGTTAGTCACTCATTTCGTCAGGTACACTCATTTCGTCAGGTACGCAGTTAGTCACTCATTTCGTCAGGTACGCAGTTATTCATTTACGCAGTTTCAAAATGTTTCGCCAGGTACGCAGTTTCAAAATGTTTCGCCAGGTACGCAGTTTCAAAATGTTTCGCCAGGTATGCAGTTAGTTCGAGGTTCACAATCAACGCTCGTTCCCTCAAGCACGCAGTTAGCTAAATCATATTTTGTCCAGTACGTAGTTAGACAAATCATATTTTGTCCGGTACGCAGTTAGACAGCACTCAATTTTTCAAGCACGCAGTTAAGCCAACGCGCATTTCACCAGGTACTCTGTTTCAAAATCGTCTCGCCAGGTATGCAAGCAAGCACGCATTTCGTCAGTGAGAAGTTAGTCAACACGTGATTCGTCAGGTTCGTACGCAGTTATCACAAATTTTGTCAGGTACGCAGTCGCATTACGTAAGGTACGCAGTTGTAACTAATTTCACCGGGTACGCAATAAGTCCTCATTTTGTCAGGTACGCAGTTTCACGCCAGGTATGCAGTTAGCCAACACTTATTTCGCCAGGAACGAAGTCGGTCAAAGTTATTTCGTCAGGTTCACAATCAATGCAAGTCTCAAGTACGCAGTTAGCCAACGCTTATATAGTCAGGAACGCAGCTGGCCTATACTCATTTCGTCGGGTACGCAGTTAGCCAACACTTATTTCGTTAGGAACGCCGTTAGCCAATACGTATTTCATCAGGAAGTCAAAGTAATTTCGTCAGGTTCACAATCAATGCAAGTCTCAAGTACGCAGTTAGCCAACGCTTGTATAGTCAGGAACGCAGCTGGCCTATACTAATTTCGTCAGGTACGCCGTTAGCCAACACTTATTTCGTTAGGAACGCCGTTAGCCAACACGTATTTCGTCAGGAACGCCGTTAGCCAATACGTGTTTCGTATGTGATTTCACCCAGCGATTGACTGAATCCTGCGAGTGAACCTAAGAGTGTAAGGGACAGCGTCCTGCAAACTGATAGGGGTTGCTCAGTCAACGATATATAAGGAGTGTAAGGGACAGCGTCCTGCAAACTGATAGGGGTTGCTCAGTCAACGATATATAAGGAGTGTAAGGGACAGCGTCCTGCAAACTGATAGGGGTTGCTCAGTCAACGATATATAAGGAGTGTAAGGGACAGCGTCCTGCAAACTGATAGGGGTTGCTCAGTCAACGATATATAAGGAGTGTAAGGGACAGCGTCCTGCAAACTGATAGGGGTTGCTCAGTCAACGATATATAAGGAGTGTAAGGGACAGCGTCCTGCAAACTGATAGGGGTTGCTCAGTCAACGATATATAAGGAGTGTAAGGGACAGCGTCCTGCAAACTGATAGGGGTTTCTCAGTCAACGATATATAAGGAGTGTAAGGGACAGCGTCCTGCAAACTGATAGGGGTTGCTCAGTCAACGATATATAAGGAGTGTAAGGGACAGCGTCCTGCAAACTGATAGGGGTTGCTCAGTCAACGATATATAAGGAGTGTAAGGGACAGCGTCCTGCAAACTGATAGGGGTTGCTCAGTCAACGATATATAAGGAGTGTAAGGGACAGCGTCCTGCAAACTGATAGGGGTTGCTCAGTCAACGATACTGCACAACTCCCGCCAATAAATTCATTGAATGAATTCAGGAAGTGAAAATAAAAATTGGCTTTTCCATAAAAAAAGTACACCTTAATCAGAAAAATTGTAAGATAGTTTAAAAGCCAATGTTTTTTTTTCTTCCTGAAAGATTTCCTGGTTGAAGAGGTTCAGTGTCGTTGACCGAGCAACTATCGGCTTGTGGGGTGCTGTCCCTTACACCCCGAACAGAGACATCCACGGTCCTATACAGAATCAAACTCAAACCGTGGCACCACGTCTATGTGCAAAAAGGTCGTAAAGTGGTTTACTTGAAGCTTCAGTATGGACCTTACTGTTTAGTCCATTTGTCAAATACCGAAGGATTTAAAAGAAGGCGATAATTACGTGCAAAAAGGCCGTAAAGTGGTTTACTTAGGCCCGTATCTATAATCAGCACTTGAGAATGGCAGCTAGTTTGAGTTCGTATTAGAAATGTCATTCGAAGATTTCAGTACTAACTGGACTGTCAAATCCATACTTAATATTGCTCTCAAGTTTGATATCGCTTCATGGTACGAGCCTTAAGGCTTCAATATGGACCTTTAATTAGTTCGATTTGTCAAATAGCGACTGACATAAAAACGAGGCATATGCCTTGTGATTTTTGGTGCCATTTTTCAAGCGGCGTTTGCGATTCGGACGGTAATGTCCCTTTCGCAAAATGTCCCGCTTCTAAAAACAAGACCTTTTCGCGAAATGTCCCGTTCGCGAAATGTCCCGTTCGCGAAATGTCCCGTTCGCGAAATGTCCCGTTCGCGAAATGTCCCGTTCGCAAAATGTCCCGTTCGCGAAATGTCCCTTACACGAAATCAAACCCTCATATGGGTCAACTGGCCCCACATCTAACTTAGCCCGTGGGCTGAGTAGATCTGGAAGCTATAAAGTGTTAGGCAAATCCCGCGGGCTGAATGGGTTATGAATCAATTTACCCGAGGCAATCAACCCGTGTGCTGTATACCTATTAGCTCGTTTCCTACAATAAAAACCATATAATATGGACAAAATGTTTTATTAATTTTTCTGTAATCTTACCAACTTGCCTAATTAGATTATAAAAAAAAATAACTTAAACATACATTTATTCTTAAACTAAAAAGAACTAAAACATACTTTTGCACTAAAACATTAATTGTTAAACTAGGAGGGATATTTCCTTTCCATAAAAGTTATCAATATCCTGATGAGAGTCGAATGAATGTTACTCTTGTTATAAATTGTTTTACGGATATTTTTCCGCTTTCTAATTTGTTAAGAGCTTTTATATATTTCTTGTTGAATATTTGGTTGCGCTTCCTTTTATTTTTTTTCAATTTGCCAAACAAAAAATGGTTAATATTCAGGTCTTGGTGCTTTGCTTCTTTTTTAATTTTATGAATAAAAGAGAAAAGCGTTGGTCTTTTTTCGATACGAGTGTTTAAACGATGATTCCAACCTTCTACGACATTTGTGGTTCTGTGAGCTTCGTGGGCACAGCTTAATATTGATGGAGATAGATTTGGATACCAAGTCTTTTGATAATATTCAAGAAATTTGGTGACCTCATATGTTTTTGGAGCATCTTTGTGTATAATTTCCCATCCTTGGGCAATAGATTGTGGTGGTAACAATGCTAGGATAGCACATCGTCTTACAACTTTTCGACCACTGGCTCTGTAGGAAGTATTGAATTCTTTTGCCTTTTTCCATATCGCTTTGTGGTAGTGAAAGAAACAGCCGCTTAATTTTCCCTGAGGATATATTTTCAAATATGCATTCATAGCGGCTTTTTCATAATCACATTTGAATGAATGCATTGTTATACCCAATCTATTTTTGATGATTTCAAATAGCCTTGTATACGTGATCTCACTCTTATCGGGTAATAGAGCATATATTACCGGAATAATGTTGGTAGACTCAGAGTTCGAATATAAGTCTAAATGAATCGAATAAACCTGAAAACAAGGACGTGGAGCAGATTTAAATGTGCCATCTCCATAATATGAGCCATTTTTCAATGTATGCATAATTTTTCTGGCACTATTACTTGCAAAAACTAAAATTTTATCATCATCGCCGTCTTCAGCTATCAAAAAATGTTCCCCTAAACCATTTGGAACGTACACTTCCGATAACTTATTAAATACCAAGCGTTCTGAATTTAAATATTTTTTCCTTGCTCTGTATAGAGAGTCTTTTTTCGACAAGAAGTCAGGTATTCGGTCAGTATGCTCACGATATTTTTTAGATACGCCTGCCATACTTTCTTCATATATCTTCATTATTGGACCAAAATCTTCACATACTTTTTTTTTAATTTTGTCGATAGTTTGGAATACATGATTTCCAATTAAATCAGGCTCACAAGTATGATTCGTCCGGCGTATTATATTTTCCTTCTTTTTATCAATAGTGATAGATGCAGTACATATGTCTCTCTTGGTACATTTCCACTGAGTGGATTCATCTTTATTAATCCGATTTTTAGTGTAGCGAAAACCATCAATCATGATGGTTTCTTTTCCTTTTTGAGATGTGGCAAATTCCATAATTATCGCAGATTCGTTAATTTCTCACAAATAAGTATTTTCTAATAGCAGGGTTTACTATGAGAATGGGGAATGTGACTCATTGACAATATAAAGTGTCATTGAAACGTGAAGGATAATGTTATTGTTATTTATAGCCAGTATTAATCTAAGCAAAGAGGATCCATGTGATTCGTTTGGTTTCCAAGTGGGATTGTAATTAGGCTATATACAGATTCAGTCAGAGTAGAAATTATATATTTGGTAGTAAAACTGCCGAGAAGGTGGTGACCTGAAGGGTTTTGACCTTCAGGTCCGGAAAGTTCAATTTTCATTTCGATAACGGGCCGTTTTAATAACGGGCCATTTCGATAACGGGCCTTTTTCATAACGGGCCGTTTTCATAACGGGCCGTTTTGCTAACGGGCCGTTTTGCTAACGGGCCGTTTTGCTAACGGGCCGTTTTGCTAACGGGCCGTTTTGATAACGGGCCATTTCGATAACGGGCCGTTTTCAGCAAGCGGGACATTTTGCGAAAGGGACATTACCGTCCGAATCGGGCGTTTGTGTACATCTATAATTATATTTGATCTAAGGAGTGAACCAATGAAGTGTAATAAAATAATGATAACCGCATTATGTGCCAGTTTTATAATTTATTTAATTATTAGTAAATTTATTACAGATACAAAACACAATTAATAAACATAATTTAATGTCAACAACAAAATAATTCATTATAACAACGTTATAAAAATAATTCATTATAACATCGTTATTCATTATTAAATACGTTGGCTGCCATAAGCAATGAATGCTCATTGACCTTCCGGAACATAATGTTGAATTCTCATAATGTTGAATTCTCATAATGTTGAATTCTCAAAATGATTAATTCTCATAATGTTGAATTCTCAAAATGATTAATTCTCATAATGTTGAATTCTCAAAATGATGAATTCTCAAACTGTTCATTTGAACCCTCATAATATTGAATCTCAAATAGTTAATTTTTAGAATTCAACATTATGCGAATTCAATATTACGAGATTCAACAAATAGAGAATTCAACCATTAGAGAATTCAACAACTAATTGTTGAGAACGAGTTGTTAAAGAATTCAACAATTAGAGAATTCAACAATTAGAGAATTCAACAATTAGAGAATTCAACAATAAGAGAATTCAACAATTAGAGATTCAACAATTACATAATTCAACATATTGAGAATTCAACAATTAGATAATTCAACATATTGAGAATTCAACATATTGAGAATTCAACATATTGAGAATTCAACATATTGAGAATTCAACATATTGAGAATTCAACATATTGAGAATTCAACATATTGAGAATTCAACATTATGCGAATTCAATATTACGAGATTCAACAAATAGAGAATTCAACCATTAGAGAATTCAACAACTAATTGTTGAGAACGAGTTGTTAAAGAATTCAACAATTAGAGAATTCAACAATTAGAGAATTCAACAATTAGAGATTCAACAATTACATAATTCAACATATTGAGAATTCAACAATTAGATAATTCAACATATTGAGAATTCAACATATTGAGAATTCAACATATTGAGAATTCAACATATTGAGAATTCAACATATTGAGAATTCAACATATTGAGAATTCAACAATTAGATAATTCAACAATTACATAATTCAACATATTGAGAATTCAACAATTAGATAATTCAACATATTGAGAATTCAACATATTGAGAATTCAACATATTGAGAATTCAACATATTGAGAATTCAACATATTGAGAATTCAACATATTGAGAATTCAACATATTGAGAATTCAACATATTGAGAATTCAACATATTGAGAATTCAACATATTGAGAATTCAACATATTGAGAATTCAACATATTGAGAATTCAACATATTGAGAATTCAACATATTGAGAATTCAACATATTGAGAATTCAACATATTGAGCATTCAACATTATGTCCCGGAAGAGAGAGCACCGCCGGCGAGATCACATAATGTTCACTCTATGGCCATATGAGCATCACCGGGCCGGACCGTCAGCGGGCAAAGTATTTTTTTGTGTGTATGGCAGCCAACGTGTTAAAGAAATTATCACTCAGTGGGCTCGATTTGCCGGCTAAAACTAAAATTGAAATCTATTTGTCACTTTCAGACTAAAACATTGGAAAAGGACAGGAGATCTATTTTGTGGTTTTATGCGTTATTTTTATCCGCCGTCATACGATATGGCGGATGGTATTCACAAAAATACTGGGGAAACGTGCAAAAGCGCGTCAAAATCTAGCGGACAAAGTGTTAAACCATAGAGTATAAATCGCCTACCCTTTTTCATACATACATACATATAATCACGCCTTTATCCCTAATGGGGTAGGCAGAAAACAAAAGCCGTTCCGCCGCGTCTGACAGTCTTGAGGGCCATTCAAGAAAGATTTGTACGTATATTGCTGTAGTGACAGGTTGTCAGCCCATCGCCTAAATTACAATATACTGAAACCCTCAGATCCCTTAGCTGGTTTTTACAGCATGCTCGGGAGGAAATGCAGCTGGCACATTCTATGTTTTTCTCTAACTCCCAGTCCAGCATGGAAGATATTTTCCCCTTTTTCAATTTTATTATTTTGAAAGTGACAGATATTTAATTTTTATTGTAGCCGGTGGTGTCTAGAATCGAGCCCATCATCCCATTTTCTTTCTTCTTTGGTGTAACTGCGCATTCTGAAGACGCATAACTTAAGTCTTAAATACCTAAATGCTATACTAAACGTGGTGTAAGGGACAGCGTCCCGCAAACTGTCAGTCAACGACACTGAAAAACTATATGCAGGATGTATTTCAGGAAGAAATAAAAATGATTTTTTATACAAATTGGCTGATCGAAGTGTTTATTTTGTATGGGAAGGTTTCCTGAAAGAATTTCCTGGTGATAGATGTTCAGTTTCGTTGACTGAGCAGCCCCATCAGTTTTTTTTTTTAATGATAGGCAATTATTTGTCCGCTATCTCACGTGATGGTAAGTGATGATGTAGACTATGATTAAGCATGATTGCCTAGAAAATACCTGTTCACTCTCGCCTTGAAAAGGCCCAGGTTATAGTTGCTGTCGCTGTCCCTTACACCCGGTACAAGAGATTGCTCCTCCAACAACAGGTTTCAATAAAGCCAGTCCCAGTTAAGGCTTTGAAAAGGCATTTAGATTTGTGGCAGTTCCGATACAATGATATTTTAAGAAAGATACGTTACGTTCATACTGCACGCACATTTTAATTGTTCCGCGACACATATACATACATATTTATAACATTGCATATCTAAACAAACGCTGAGTGCGACACAAAATAGGCGAAGCGTAAGAGTGAAACAGATAGCTATTTGTAATCAGTGCAGCCTTGAACTTTTTTTCTCACTTCGCAGCTCCGCAGGTCGACTGGCAAAAATGGTCACAATTAGGACCATTTGACGGTACGAGTTTCGCGCGTTGGTCACGTATCTACCTATATATAATATCATTGTTCCGATACGATTGTGGCAGGTCGATTATTATACGATACAGATTGAATGCAGCTGGCACGACTGAAAATTGTGACGATTCAGTTGCAAGCATAACTTTATAGTTGGGTTCTTTCACATTCGAAAATTTTCTAAAATCGGTGACTAAAGACTTGTCAAATAGATACTGCTAGCGACCCGCCCCGGCTTCGCACGAAAATCATCAGTGTTTCTCTACTATATTATGCATGTATTATACATATAAACCTTCCTCTTGAATCACTCTATCCATTAAAAGAAACCGCATCAAAATCCGTTGCGTAGTTTTAAAGATTTATGCATACATACATACATACATATAGTCACGCCTTTATCCCTAATGGGGTAGGCAGAGCGTAAACGACCTAAACAAAGGTCGTTTCGCCACGTCTGACAAAGCTTTGAGGGTTATTTAAGATAGATTTGAACGTATATTGCTGTAGTGACGGTTGTCAGCCGATCGCGTAATTTACAATATACTGAAACCCTCGGATCCATTAGCTGGTTTTTACAGCATGCCCGGGAGGAAATGCAGCTGGCACACTCTGTTTTTCTCTCGCTCCCAGGCCAGCGTGGAAGATTTATGCATACATAGGGATATAGGGACAGAGAAAGCGACTTTGTTTTATACTCATCATCTCCCTAGCCTTATCCCTTATCTCACGGGGTCGGCTTCCTAATCTAAGGGATTGAACGAGGATACTGGTTTTTACACAGAGCGACTGCCATCTGACCTCCGCAACCCAGAAGGAAAACCAGACCCCATCCTAGATTAGGTCAGTTTTCAAGCCGCCCATGCTTAGCACTGGCCTCTGATATGGCTTAACGACTAATATCTACGGTATTAAACGATATTAACTGGGACCAACGGCTTAACGTGCCTTCCGAAGCACGGAAAAAGCACCGAATAAACGTACATATGAAATTCGAAAACCGAAAAACACATTGGTACGTGGTGGGATTCGAACCACGACCTCCCGCTCAGGAGGCAGCGGCCCTATCCACTACACCATCGGGCTCCTATGTAGTGATAAAGTCCTTACAACTGAATAGCCACCAGTGTTTGTTCGATGACCTAACGTTTGTAATCTGTATAGTGGAGTCGTGTTCGTTAGCACTAGTTAACGTTATATTGTAAGAAATGTTCTTCGTGATGTAGTGATTACAATATACTACGCAACATAATACTCAACATGAAATTGTAACGTGTAACTTCCATGCTGGACTGGAAGTGAGAGAAAAACAAAGAATGTGCCAGCTGCATTTCCTCCTGGGCATGCTGTTGAAGTCAGCAAAAGGGACTCGAGGGTTACAGTGTATTGTAATTTAGGCGATGGTGTGACAACCTGTCACTATAGCAATACAAATTACAATCTAAAATTGGAGTAGTTCCCATTTGTTCTATAGAACTGACGTCACTGGGACAAATGTAAAATTGTCCTCAATTTTTGTCAGACGTGGCGAAAGCGCTTTTTACGAGGCGTTAAACGCTCTGCCTACCCCGTAAGGGATAAAGGCGTGATTTATGTATGTTTGTACTAAATAACTACATGACTAGTTACAATTCTTACTGCTAAGTCTACTCTGTTTTCTCTGTCTTGTCGTTCTTCTTGGTCTTGGCTTGTGCCAGTTTCATTTTGCAGTCCTCGTAGAGGTCGTCCAGGTCGAAAGAAGCTTTGATGTTGTCTTTTGAGAATAGGAACCTGGAAAGAGAAGTTAAGTAAGTAACGCTAGAAACAATTGAAGAAGTTTATTTATTTATTTAACCATTTATTGTACACAAAAAACATCATAAACACGGGACATAAAAAACAAAGACACAACAGGCACTGCTTATTTCTAAAAAGAAATTTCTTACAGCAGACCTACAGAAGTGATAAGTTCTTGTTCTTGTGATCTTGGATGAAAGACAGGCCTCCCATAGCACAGGGAAACCTAATTTGGGGGTCAGGCGAACACGATTGTAAACCGTAAGTTGCAAATAAATAGATTTTTATTTATTTCATTAAAGTTCAGAATCTCCGTGGTCTAGTGGTCTGAGCTATGCTCTCCGGATCTGGAGGTTCTGGGTTAGATTCCCAAGAGGGAACTTCAACTACGAATACTGTAGGGGGAACACAAATTTGATATTTATCAAACACACTTTGTAAGATTTTTCCCACTTTGGCTAGGACACTACAGGCTTAGTCTGGTTTCCGTGCTTCGGAGGACACTTCAAACCGTTGGTCCGGGTCGCTGTCCTTGATAGTGGTCGTTACACACATCATGTCAGAGGCCTTTAGGAGTTAAAGCCAATTGGCTTGGTGATGATGGATGGGAGTAGGGTAGTTTGGAACTTGTATATATGCAGATCGCTGAGAAAACATCGATACCGCGTTTCAGAACCTGTTCCTTGATGTGGCGCCATCTGTCGGGTACAGGCCTATTAGCAGACGGTTTGAAAATTCCGTCACCAAGGTTCATCGGGTCGATAGATTCGAAACCCACACAAGAGAGAAGATAGCCCAGGACCTCCAGGTCAAGAGCCCAAGGCAGTTATCTAGCTCTTCTTACTTGACGAGTTTCCCGGTGGTGTCTGGAGTGGGCCTCCTCATCTTCTCCACACCCTCACTCATCAGGATCAGGGTGGGCAGCTGGCGGCTGGTCGGCCCATCCTGGACCCTGAACTTGGCAGCCGCTTCGGGGTACCTGGCGTTAAAGATAAGTATATTATTAATTTAACAGTTTATTGTACACAATAAAATACAAAGAACAAAGACACAAGAGGCACAGCTTATTTCTAAAAAGAAATCTCTTCCAGCAGACCTAGGCTAGTTAAATAGCATTCTGAGAGGCAGTAACGACGTGCACAATTAAAAATATTGAAAACAATAAATTATAATTTCTTCTTCTTTAAATTTAAGAACAGGGCTCTTGTCTGTAAATTAATCGCCATTATAATTTACTTATCACTAAAAAATATATATTATTAATTGCTGCTTTAGCAATAAGGCCGCCTATATTGAACTGTCTTGTTCATTAACTTTACTGCTGTATGTGTTTGTGTTTCTTTGTGCAATAGGTATCTTGTATTGTATATTTAACAATTTTAGAAAGCTTTCTTCCATGCTGGACTGGGAGCGAAAGAAAAACAGTGTGCCAGCTGCATTTCCTTCCGGGCATGCTGTAAAAACAAGCTAAGGGATTCGAGGGTTTCAGTATATTGTAATTTAGGCGATAGGCTTACAACCTGTCACTACAGCAATATACCTAGAATTCTATCTTTATTAACCCTCAAAACTTTGTCAGACGTGGCGGAACGACCTAAACAAAGGTCGTTCCGCCACGTCTGACAAAGTTTACGGAACGACCTTTGTTTAGGTCGTTTACGCTCTGCCTACCCCATTAGGGATAAAGGCGTGATTATATGTATGTATGTATGTATGTAAATACGTTTCTATTCTGTTCCTTTGATAAAATTGCACTCCTCGACACTGGTAGGCATATAGATATTTAATACAGAAGTGGAAAAAGGTGTGGACACATCTTGGCTGTTTTTAAGTCCACCGTACGTCAGTGTACATACCTGCCCACATCGAGCTTGCCGAAGCGAAGATTCTCCAAGTTGTAGCTGGCTGAGAGCTCGGCGAAGACCGGGGCGAAGTTCACGCACGCCGGGTGCCACGCCGCGTACAGACATATCAGCTGGAACACATGTAAGGTGTAAGGGACAACATACAAGAAACTGCATACATATATTATCATTGGGTAGGCAGAGCGTAAACGACCTAAATAAAGGTCGTTCCGCCACGTCTGACTAGGTTTTGAGGGTTATTTATAAATTATTTGTAGGTATATTGCCATAGTGACAGTTTGTCAGCCTATCGCCTAAATTGCAATATACTGAAACCCTCGGATCCCTTAGCTGGTTTTTACAGCATGCCAGGGAGGAAATGCAGCTGGCACATTCAATGTTTTTCTCTCACTCCCAGTCCAGCATGGAAACTAACAACAGAAACTGACTGGTTGCTAAGTCTAGGAAACTGAACAACTTTCACATGGAAATTCTTTCAAAAAATAAATGGCTATTTCATATAGCCATTTTCTATGGAAAAGCCATTATATTTTTATTTGTTTCCTGAAAGAATTTCCTGGTGAAAGTTGTCGAGTTTTTTTAATTAGAAGCTCTTGGTACACTATCTGTCCCTTACTGTATAGGCCTTTTTTGAAATGGGAGATTTTTACTTCTTACATTTAATATTTTTTTATTATTAGCTTAAACACAAAATTGGAAGACGTTTACTTCAAAATTGACATGAGTTCCATAAAAACTTGTATTGTATTCTGTATTGTTTAGTTTACCCAAGTAGTATTTTTTTCACGTTTCATCTCATCGTCCAAGGTCTGCTGTCCACGGAAGTAAGTGACGTGTTCAGGTCCAGCATATGTTGGCTCCGGCAGCAGTAGAGCGGTCAAGATCACTATAGCTCCGTAAGGAAGTCCATACCTGTTTCAATTAAATTACCTTTAATAAAATAACATTATTTTTTACGCTCTGCCTACCCCGCTAGGGATAAAAGCGTGATATTATGTATGTATGTATGTATTTTTAGGGTGTTTTTGCACTGCTCTGTATTCGGTTCGTATTTCAAGTGGCCTTCCTAGTAAATGTATGACATGACAGCTTGCGCAACCATTCAGATCCATTTTACGTGAAATTTTCACGGATACGAATCGGATACGAACCGAATATGGAGCAGTGCAAAGACGTGTTTTGGATGTGTGATACCTATTTATGGAACAATAATGAACTTGACACTCTGACCATAATTTAGCTTTTTTTTTTAATGTATTTTTTAAATAATTTAAAATAAAGAAATACCTATTCCTTTTCCGTTTGGGGGTTAATTGGACCTAGTTATGCCACAACGTTCCATTCCACAGAGAGGTCAAACTGAGATAAATGCGTTTTTGTATTTGAGCTGTACACTTTTTTGTTGTAATAAGTAGAGTCGTAAATTATTGATTATTTTGAAGAAATATATACATTTAAATTTTCTATAGGTTCGTTTACTACATTTCAGTTATTAAACGGTAAATATTAATTAAAATTAGTTTTGGAACATTTTTGCTAAAACCTGTTTTGTATGAACTCATCTCAAAGACTTATTTGGAGAAACGTTCCATTGTATGAAAATGTAAATAATAAGCCATATTATTAGAAATTAAAACTATTTATTTTAAAAAAATTATAAAATAACAAAGACGTTTTAAAAATCAACTTTAAAAAAACATGCAGGTCCTTCTCAATCCTCAATATCTGGAACAAAATCAGTTTCTCCGCAGAATCCATCAACATCGTCAATCAATCTTCAGAGGCTTTCAATTGTTTATAAAACTGAACACGATTTGCAGGAATATGCATATTATTAGAAATTAAAACTGTTTATTTAAAAAAAAAATCATATTTCAAAGAAGTTTTAAAAATATTCTAAAAAAAAACATGCAGGCCCTTCTCAATCCTCAATATCTGCAATAAAATCAGTTTCTCCGACAAATCCATCGACGTCGTCAATGATATCTTCAGAGGCTTTCAATTGTTTATAAAATTGAACACAATCTGCCGGTATATATTTAAATAGCGACTGTAAATCTGCTAATTTAGCAGGGGCGATTGCTTTGACATTAGGCCACAGTTGAGTAAAATCAGATTTGTCTATTGCAAAATGTTCTCCTTTCCATGTTTTTTTAATATTTAATTCCATGACACTTTCTTCAAGTGACGGTCGCATGAAAATACAATATGGTTTCTCTTTTTCTATCAAAATGTCTTTTGCTTGTAACCAATTGACTTTTGTTTTATCAGTGAATTTTTTCCTGTTTGTAATCTTTTTTTCTATCTCTTCAATGCTATAAAAGTCAGTCTTCTTCATTTTATATACTTGGAATGGGTTTCTTTTTTTTGCATTTTTAATTATGTGTATATATTCCTCGGCTGTGTACACACGTTGCTGTTTTTTAAGAGCAGTCTCAATCTTAGAGAAGTCGGTGTCATTCGGAAAAAATGTATGTCCTGACTCAAGATAGCGAAAAGATATCTTTTTTAATGTTGGGTGGTCATTTAGCATGAGAACAATCTTTATGTTACGATTTTGGCCTCCACAGCAGTCACTCCAAAGGAGCAAATGTTCAGCTGTTGGGCGCAAAATAAATATGATAAACGATCCAAAGGTAGTTGGAACGTTTTATAGAAATACAATGACAGCCATTACAACATTTAGTTCTTCAGCAATGATTAAGAGCTTAGTAATATTTGAATCCTATATACTGTCTTAAGCTTCGGGGCATTTCGAATCATTGTTTAAAGATATAAATGTATATTTCCATAACTGCGCATGTTGTGAAACGTTTATTTGTATTATTAATTACATTTTTATAACGTTACAAATAAACAAAACGATTTTAGAAAAAAAGATCATCAAATAAATAGTTTGTATAAATGTTCCAAGATAATTGGATCATTATATAGAAACTTTTGTATTGAATTGAATAAAATCAAAATGTTTCAAGATAATTGAGACGTTTCTTAGTTGCGGGTAGTGTTGTTTGGATCATTATGAGGTTTAGAGTGTTCAAATAACTTGTTAATAATAGAGTGCGGAGAGCCAGTGTCTTCACCACAAGATAGAAGGTACATAAATGCATAGCCTGGCATCATTAACTCGATTTTGACGACTTTGTGGAATGGAACGTTGTGGCGTAACTAGGTCCAATTGGTATATTATATATGAAAGTTTTTATTAGTATATTAAGGTGTTTGCGACCCAGAGAAATATGTGCCTCCGAGGTCTAGTGGCTAGTGCCATGGACTCCTGATCCAGAGGTCCTGGGTTCGATTCCCAGGGGGGAAGCACAAAGTTGATATTTGAGAATTTATCACTTTGTGAATTTTTCCCCAGTTTGGTTAGGACATTGCAGGCTGAATCACCTGATTGTCCGAAAAAGAAGATTTCGTGCTTCGGAGGGCACGTTAAGCCGTCGGTGCCGGTCGCTGTCTTTGATAGTGGTCGTTACTCAAACCATGTCAGAGGCCTGATAGTTGTGCTACTAGGCGGTTTAAAAACTCTGACACCAGGGTTCATCGGGTCGATAGACTCGATACCCACTCGACAGAAGAAGAGAAATATGTTAATTAATAATATAATTTATAATTAAACTAACCTTATATCAGAGTAGAACCACAAAACCAAATTGGCAATTTTCGTGTAAACGAAAGATGACGACAAATAATTGACCATTGTGACACTTCCAGCCTTCCTAGTCCTCAGCATTATGACTATACCTAGGAAGAACAGGATTTCCGTTTCCCGAGTATCGAGCTCACAATCAGAACTCGGGAATAAAAAGTTGCAAATTAAAGAAGTCTTTTTGCACGTAACGTACGAAATACCGAGTAGTATGTTGACCCAGTAATAGGGCTTTAATAATTGGCGCAAGTCCGTTTTGATAGACATGTTTTTATGTTATATTCCGGATAAAATTGTAGAATATCCACTCGCAAGAACAAAATCTACTTGGAGATTAGAGAGGTTTTTTTTTACAATTTATACATTAGGGAAGGCAAAGAGTGTGAGCCCATGCAGCCTAGTCTTCAGTAAACCTAAGTCATTGGAATGCGCCAGTGATTCACATTCCAAAGCTCTACAGACATTTGCGCGGGCGCATCAATCTGAATCTTACGGTAGCGCCTTCCATTATTTCTTACTCCTGTTACATTTTTCCTCGCCAGCAAGTTATTATGTTAAATCCACCACAATAATACAATAAACACTGCAAGGAACTAATTTAGAGGAGCGAGGAATAAAGAATGTCTGATTTTTCATGTTCCACGCGCATATCGCCAACGTAAACTACCTAAACTAGAACTAATTAGAAAGCGAGTGTGGTGCCCACATTCCAATGCTCGGCGAAGATTTACGTGGGGGTGTCAAGTCAAACCATATAGGATTTCTGTACCTTATTTCTCACTTCCACTGCATTGTCTGTCACTACCTGCACATTATGATGCTAATCTCACAACACTAGCACAATAATAGCATCGAAAAACTAATTTAGGTAGCCAAAAAAACAGTCTTACCTCCTACAGCGATTCGTTACGATTCCCGCGCCAAACTCTTGGAGGTCACCCTTCACAGCGAATTCATAAGAAAATAGTTAAGTATTGTTATTTCAAAATTCAAAATATATGCTATATTTATAAGACATTTCTGCTAAATGTTGGTGTCTCTAACTTTTGATTCCGATGAGATCTCAGGTGGCTACAGTCAATCATATAAAAGTAAACCATCAGGATTGAGGAGCCAAAGAAAATTCGTTCACCTACAAAATTTACTCTGTTTTCCTATTTTAATTCTATAGTACAAAATAAAAACACACCACCTGCTAAACGGTCATTAGGTCGAATACTTTAATTGATAGTTCACTTCAATGGAAATTCACCACATCTAAAGTATAGATTGAGGAGCCGTACTAAAAGTATTATATTTTCTGTAATTTCAGCGCTACAAAAGCCAAATTTTTAGAAGATACTATACAAAACTGCTGCTTAATAATGCAAAATTTTCAAAAATATTCATATAATTATAATTATATGAATATTTTTGTAGCGCTGAAATAATTAATATAACAAGTGATATATTTTGCTGCTGAATCCAGAGTTCGTGCTGCAAAATCAGCTACTTTGTTGCTAAATAATGTAGAGATCAGCTTTTAAAAAACTGGTGTGGCTCCTCAATCCTTACGGACATTCGTAAGTATGCTTTACTGCGCGGCCCTACGGACCCATACCATACCACTCACACTACTCGTGGTACGGTGGGATTAAAACCATACCACCATAGTGATTGACTTTAGATTTTATCTGTTTCTACTTGAAACGATTAAAAGTTTATCTAAATTGTTTGATCGGCCAATACATTCATAATGACTATGAACCCAATCTAGTGCTAGTTTGTCAAGTATTTTGGAAACTATTGATCCTAGACTGCTATTATGTAGGGACTAATGATAGGTCTCTACGAGATCTTAATTTTGGTTACAGCTGTCAAACTTTCAATGGCCATATCTCTAAAACTACATCCTAGACTGTTGGTATGTAGGAACGAATGATAGGTCTCCACGAAATCTTCATTTCGAATGGCCGCTATCAAACTTAAATATCAAGCGCACTTGCACGGCGCAGAATGCGCCTACATCTCAGGCCATCAAACTTACATATTTAATCGTGTTAGCGTTTTCGCAGAGTTCTGCGTTTAGTTTTACAGGCAAGTGGCGCCTCTATCGGAACCAACTGACAACTGTTGGACTTGGAAGAGGTGAGCGGCCTTTGATGACATTCAATTTGGCGGCAAAGCTGAAAATACTAGGATTGTTTTGTAAAACTGGAAATAATAAAGGAGTTTACAGTGTAATTAAGGAGATTTTTATTAATCGTCTGTTGACATTTTTAATGATAATTTTTCTTTATTTTTAAATAAAGCTGCCCTTCCTCCCGGGCATGCTGTTGAAGTCAGCAAAAGGGACTCGAGGGTTACAGTGTATTGTAATTTAGGTGATGGGCTGACAACCTGTCACTAAAGCAATACATATTACAATCTAAAATTGCTCTCAATTTTTGTCAGACGTGGCGAAAGCGCCTTTTACGAGGCGTTAAACGCTCTGCCTACCCCGTAAGGGATAAAGGCGTGATTTATGTATGTATGTATTTGTAATTGTATTAGTTTTCGAAGTTTGAATTTTGTGTTTGTTTTATTTTTTACCCGACTGTCAAGGAAGGGTTATTTAATTTATGTTTAATCTTTGTTATATTGTCTTTGTATCTTTTTAATTTACTATAGGCATTGGTTTTACTGTAAGTGTAGTAAATAAGTTATTATCAATATTTTTTTTAATTTACTACACGCATTGGTTTTACTGTAAGTGTAGTAAATAAGTTATTATCAATAAATAAATAAAACGGCCATATCTTGAAAACTATGCATCCTAGACTGTCGGTGTGTAGAGACGGATAATAGGTCTCGACAAGATCTACATTTCAAATGCTTACAGCTGTTAGTTAAATCTGCCATATCTCGAAAAAACTATGCATTCTAGACTGTTGGTCTGTGGGGACGAATGATAGGTTTTGACAAGATCTTTATTCCGGATGACAACTGTCGAAATTTGGATGCATAATTGTTGAGATATGTCCGTTTAAATTTGTCAGCTGTTATTCGAAATGATGATCTCGTCGGGACCTATCTTTCGTCCCTACACACCAACATTCTAGGATTCATGGTTTTCGAGATGCGGCCGTTTAAAATTTGACAGCTGTCATCTGAAATGAAGATCTCGACAAGACCTATCATTGTCCCTACGCATTAGTAGTCTACGATTAACAGTTTCCGAAATATGGCCGTTCCAAGTTTGACAGCTGTCATCCGAAACAAAAATCTCGTCTAGCCCTATCATTTATCACTCGAGCAGTCGCAAGACCAATAAAATTGATTACAATGCAAGAAAAAGCGACTTGGTGGGAACTGCCTACTCCCAATCAGAATCAATCCAACCCATGCCAATCCAACCAATCTGATTCAATACAATACGATTCGGGCTTACAATCAGAAAGGTCCTGGGTTCGATTCCCAGGGGGCGACACACAAACTTAATATTTGTCAATTTATCACTTTGTGAGATTTTTCCCAGTTTGGTTTGGACAATGCAGGCTGAATCCACCTGATTGTCTGGAAAAAATAATAATTCTGTGATTCGGAGGGCACGTTAACCCGTCGGTCCCGGTCACTGTTTCTAATAGTGGTCGTTGATGCTCCATGTCCGTATTAACCCTCTATTCCCACTAGTTCAGTTGTTCAGTTCAGTTGACTGGACAAGTGGGATTTGTTTTCTCGTTTGCAGTACGAACAAAAAACAAGTTGACCACCAAGAGGACCAAAAGCCAAATCGAAAACGACGCATTCATTCGTCATGTACAAATGCAGTTACTAAACGGCGATATTAATGTGGCTACCTTTTTGGAAAAACTACGCGTAAATTAAATAAAAAATATTAAATGTATTTTTTCTTCCCAGCATGGAAGAAAAAATATATTTAATATTTTTTATTTAATTAATAATTTACTGGGAGCGAAAGAAAAACATAGAATGTGCTAGATGCATTTCCTCCTGGGCATGCTGTAGAAACCAGCTAAGGGATCGGAGGGTTTCAGTATATTGCAATTTAGGCGAAGGGCTGACAACCTGTCACTACAGCAATATACCTACAAATCTATCCTAAATAACCCTCAAAACTTTGTCAGACGTGGCGGAACGACCTTTATTTGGGTCGTTTACGCTCTGCCTACCCCATTAGGGATAAAGGCGTGATTATATGTATGTATGTATTAAATGTAAATAAATGTAACAATAACAAGGTGCAAAGCTAGTCTTATTTTTAACTGAACAAACGAGAAAACAAATCCCACTTGTCCAGTCAACTGAACTGGACAACTGAACTAGAGGGAATAGAGGGTATTAACTACCTTAAAAACCTTACACGCGACCCTGGGTGATGCTAAAGGTGCAACAGAACCGGCTGCTGCACTGTCCTCTGGATCTCGCAGCAAATAATGCCATATGATAAATAAATAGTTCTATAACTCGGTGATACTAGTGGTCCTAAACTGGCTAAAAGGCTAACACTTCCCCTGGTATCCTACCTTCACACTACCTAGTACTACTGTTACAATCATAGTTACTTACCTTATACTCCCACTTAGATTAGTCACATCACTAAACTATCATGGTGGAATAGTTTTAGTCCCACCGTACCACCAGGGGTAGTGTGAGTGGTATAGTGTGTCCGCAGGGCCTCGCGGAGGCACGGAATCTGCGTCCTTGAGCAGATTTTGCACTCTGCCGCGGGGCGGTGAACTGCGCTCAGCTCAGCGACCCTTGCCTTGCCCTTGGGGACTGAACGTGTTGGATAAGCTTCATCAACGCATGTTTCTGGGGCCTGGGCTAACTACGTAAATGGAAGCTCCGGTCGTGCCGGTCACTCTTTTCCCTTCACTCCTGACCCTGACACGGCTCGGTCAGACATGTGTGGAAATACCTTATTGATTGTAGATTGTAGGAAGGCAGAATGAAATCCTAACCCTTGCATTACTCATAATAAAAAAAGAAAAGGTAATATGACATTTAACTTGACAGCTGACATTTGTCAAAATTTCTTTTTTAGTCTGTGGTTTATTGTTCTGTTCAAAATAAAATATCCAAAATGGTAAAATAATTTGAATTTTCTGTAATAATCTTACTGTTATTCTAATTTCTTTTAGACAAATTCAAATCAGTTGCTTGTAAATGTTATTCGTGTTCTATTATTTCGTAGTTAGATAGTGTATTTACATCATAATTTGAGATTGAAAATGATAGGTTAAAAAGTCGGAAATATATTATTTTGTAGTGTTTATTTCGTATATTTGTGTGCAAATTACTTGGTATGGGTAAGAAAGCTTCATATTGTTTGAGATAAAAATATAGTTACAACCTATTAATCAAAATTGGACATATTTTTTACAAAAGTTTCCGGCGGCACTTAAATGACTAATCTTTGCCGTCTGCTCATGTGATCTACTGTAAATGACTGAAAACATCCTGCATTCTCTATTTATTTTACAGAACCAGTTCAAATTTAAATGAAATTCGCCTGGCTAAAAAAGTTTTAGCCACATACAAAGTAAATTTTCTTACATTTCTGGCCCTCAAAGATTTCTAAACAAACCAAGTTTGCCTTCTGCTCATGTTAATAGCCTTTCTTGACTTAAAACATCATGTATTTAATATATTTCTACTGAATAAGGTCTAATTTAGGGTAAATTAAGTCTTGTTTACAAGTTTTTGATATTCAGTTTTATGGCTGAATTGTGATTACTGATTACACAAAAGCCATTGACCAATATTAACTTTTTTTTTTTTTACTTAGCCTGAAATGTCCCACTGCAGGGCAAAGATTAACTTTATATTTTAGATTTTTTTTCTCTGTATGATAACTATTGATAACCTAGCAAAAAGTTCAGCTCAAATTTGAATGTGGTCTTGAATCTGTTGTTACTAAAGGTCTAACTTAAAATCTCATGTTTTTTTTTCTAATATTTCACCTAGAATAGAAATAGATATAAATACTCATGTTAATTTTTCTGATATTTCACCTATAAATTACATATATTTAGAGAATATGTTGATAATATTATATTTATTATTGAGTGAAACCAAGTGGAAAGCTAGTACCTGATAATAGGGTTGAATTCAGATTTAAGAGCAGCCTGTATGTATACTACTGTAAAATATAGTTTTATCTCTTATTCATATGTGCAATATCAGTAATTTGTGACAATAATTACTAAATTTGAGTCCTAATTAAATATAGACTAATGGTGGTCTTGCACTGTTCCATGTTCGGTTTGTATCCGTGAAAAATTGTATATTGATAGGTGCGAAAATGTTCGACAGCTTTCATATATTTGTCACAGATACGGATATGAATATAGAACAGTGCAAAACCACCTTTAATCAGCTTGTTTTTTGCAGTTCTGCTTTACTTGACTAATATATGAAATAAACACAGAAACCTCACAAACAATCAAAAATAAATCTTAAACTGCTAACATTCTTTTAGTTATCAAACTATTTAAACTTAAGTGAGACATTCTAAATAAAGATTTTAATAACAGGCACTCACTTTGAAAAATAAGTTGCGTACTTCACAACATGTTTTGGGACAAAGTGAGTGCCCGTTAATAAAATCTTTATTCTTTTAGTTCATTTTATTTACCTATAGTATTTCCAATTCAGTTTTAGAATAAAGATAAATGAAATTTCATGTCTTTTTATTCAAAAACACATTTCAATAATAAATTATATGTGTTGGCAAATTAGTTAAATTACTAAAACTACTATTTCATTTTGTTGTCATATCAAATAGCTAAAACTTAATTTTAGTAACAAGATCTTTGAATTAAAGACATATTTTGTTTACCTTTATTCTAAAACTGAGTTGGAAATACGATAATGACAATTTTATTATTCTCTTGATATTGTAATTAGAGTCCGAACGAAACTGGTTTTCCAGCCGAAACCGAAACCGAATATTCGGCCGTGGCTTCAGTTTCGGCCGAAACCGAAACTCACGTGGTCAAGTATAAAATTCCTTAAAATACTGAAATTTGGTGCATTTTACCCATTATTCTGCATTAATTAGGACATGAAATGGAAACACAGTATATTAATCTTGTTGTAATCATTTATTTAATATAATAAAAAAAAAAAAAATTCACTCAAAGTAGGTAGATGTTATTAAAATTCTGTAGGTGGGCAGCTCTCTCGCATGTTTACTTACCGCGCGGCTGTTGAGTTAGAATACTGGATACATAGTATTACTGTGGCCAAAGCGTTGCCGCGAGAAACGAAAAGAAACCAGTTTCGGTTTCGGCATTAGTTTCGGTCAATTTTGGCCGAAATCGAAACTGCCGACGAAACTACATTTTTGGCCGACAATAATTGTAATGTTACTAAAAGAATCTAGGTTTCCAAGACAATCCATTGTTTTGAAATTTATATCGTCAACTGTTTTTCATTCACAGCAACCTCAGATCCTAGTATTGAAAGAGGGGACAGACCAGTCCCAGGGGAAGCCCCAGGTCATCTCCAACATCAACGCTTGCGGGCTCGTTGTAGATGCGGTATGTATCATGTTTATTTATATTAACATCTTTTATAACAAGTTTTATAATAATGTAATGTAATGTAATCAGCCTATGTATTTATGTTTGAACCTGTGTGATGCTCTAAGAGCCCAAACCCGTGGGACTATTTTAATGTATCATTTGTCAATTGCTTTGTCTTAATCATGCAAGTGTCACTAAAGACATGAATTATTATTATACATACATAAATACATACATATAATCACGCCTTTATCCCTAATGAGGTAGGCAGAGCGTAAACGACCCAAACAAAGGTCGTTCCGCCACATCTGACAAAGTTTTGAGGGTTATTTAAAATAGATTTGTAAGTATATTGCTGTAGTGACAGGTTGTCAGCCCATCGCCTAAATTACAATATACTGAAACCCTCAGATCCCTTAGGTGGTTTTTACAGCATGCCCGGGAGGAAATGCAGCTGGCACATTCTATGTTTTTCTCTCGCTCCCAGTCCAGCATGGAAGAATTATTATTATTATTTATTATTATTCTTGAGCAGACAGGCAGTCGATATACAACTGATAATGCCTGTATCCAGTTAATAATAATAATAAAATATGTTTATTACATACATACATACATATAATCACGCCTTTATCCGTAATGGGGTAGGCAGAGCGTAAACGATCTAAACAAAGGTCGTTTCGCCACGTCTGACAAAGTTTTAAGGGTTTTTTATGATAGACTTGTACGTATATTGCTGTAGTGATAGGTTGTCAGCCCATCGCCTAAATTACAATATACTAAAACCCTCAGATCCCATAGCTGGATTTTACAGTTTGCTCGGGAGAAAATGCAGCTGGCATATTCTATGTTTTTCTCTCACTACCAGGCCAGCATGGAAGCTATATGTTTATTGCCTTTAACAAATTAAATTATTATACCAACATAATAAAGAAAAGGCAAAAGGAAATGTCTCAGCTTGCGCTGACTTGACCTAGGTCACGCCAGCGCTGTTTTACAGCCACTTCCTCCTCCCTGAGATCTTATATGGGGTACAAGTGTCGAGGGCTAACAAAATACTTATCTAGGTGCATTCGTACGTAATAAATAACAAAAAAATAAATCTAAACAAACTTAAGTTAAAGAAATTTTGGGTAATCTTAACTATATTATAACATTTAAGCAGATGGACTCTTCCTTAGTGTAGTAGGTTTGTGACTGTATGTGTGCGAGTGTGTGTGTGTGTGTATATGTGAATGTAAGAATTACTAGGCTAGGAACTATTAAATTTTAAAATATTCATTTAAAGGCAGCAATTTACTGTAGGCATGCTTCAAGTTTTCTGCTGCAAGTTGTCTTTTAAATAAGGCTGTTTTGTATTTGGCTTTAAAGCAAGTTACGGACAGTTGATTTAGTCAGCTTTCTTTTTCTTAGTTTCATTCATCTAGTTTATTTTTAAATGTATTAACATTTCGCGCAGAGACTACTTCTTCTGGCAGTTTATTTGAATTGATCAAAATTAAACATGGCTACAATCAGACACCATTTTGAGAAATATAAAAAAGTAATTTGACTAACTATGTTCATTCCGGGTATCTTTGTATAGGTATTTGAAAATCAGTTTTAGGTTTCTTACATAATTTTTCATTTTGAATGACCGTTTAGGATCTATAATTTAAAGTTTCAAATCTCATTTCCCACACTGTTGGGTTTTTTGAACATTTTGATTTACTTGTTATTTGTTTTGAATCCTACAGGTACGCACAACCCTGGGCCCCCGTGGCATGGACAAGCTTATTGTGGACCACAACGGTAAAGCGGTCATTTCCAACGATGGAGCCACCATCATGAAGGTGAGGCTGTTCATTTGTTTCTTCTCTTTACGTCGCAGATTGTCCCTTTCGCAGAATGTTCCTTTTTGTTAAATGTCTCTTTCGCAAAATGACTGAATATTTTAGATTGATTTAGTTAAAATAGTGGGAATACGAAAAATGGGCTAAGGCTGCCCCTTTTTGACTACACTTTTGTTTTCGTTTGTGCATTTAGCAGCTAGTCTTTCGAAGCACCTTGCCAAACCACCTCTTTGGGGGCTATCTCTAGGCATTCAATACGTAGCGATCTCGGATCTCGGATTTCATAGGCTGCCAAAATACTCAAATACCGGAAAAAAATTGCAAACCAAACTTTAAGGTGAGATTCTACCCATGAATCTAAAATACAATACAAGATACTTTATTGCACAAAGAAACACAAATATATACAGCAGAAAAGTAAGGAACAAAACAGTACAATATAGGCGGCCTTATTACTAAAAAGCAATAAGGCCTTAATCTAAACAATTTTCTCCAAAGAACAAAGGACGAAATATGAAAAAATATTCGCCCTCACATACAAAACTACTCGAACCGCTGACATTGTATGGAAGGGCTATTCTTTTTTAATACTTCGATTTACGTTCCTTGGGGAAAGTTTTTCAGGTTCACAGTTTCACAGCCTACAGTTCGGTCAGGTCAGGTCAGGTCAGTTACTCCCTGTATTTCAGTTTTGCGAATACAGCGATCGATAACGGGTGAAAAACATCTCAAACTGTTTGTACTGCACAAGATTGAATAGTCGTACAGAGAGAAAGCTTCCATACAAACAAATTCAAATTCATTTATTATTATTCAGATTACATGATTCATTGTTAGTATGTTCTTAGTTGTAGGTTAGATACATAGAATAAGTTAGTAGGTATGTAGGTTTGGTAGAATCACAGAATACGATACAATTTATGCAATAGTAAGCACGTTACGCATTTGATTATAAAACTGTATGCTCGCTAATTATCTAAATAATAATTATATTAAAGTGCCTAAACTAAGTACTTATGTAAAGTAAGTACTTGTATCTTAGGAACTTAAACAAACTGTGATATGATAAGTTCACTACTGCTGTTCCAGTGGTCAGTGAACTAAACCTCAATGATTATAAACACGGATCCAATTTCCGAATATCTCTTGTGGACACTACTTATATGAGAGGTTTTAAAAAAAATAAAGCATTCTGCATAGTGGTTCAATGTAAGACATACACCGGGTGTTTAAGTTAAGTTTAGTACACAAAATTATCAATAGATGTCGCTAGTGTAGAATGAAAACGCGATATCGTTGTGTTTTCTTCGATACTATAAGTATCCCGATCAAGTTGTACTTTTTAAGTTCTGTGTATTATAATAGACCGCGTAAATTTAAATGAGTGTTTAATTTGTTCACCGGGTGTAAAGGATAGCCGTACCGAAAACTGAAAGGTGCTGCTTAGTCAACAAAACTGAACAACTGTCACCAGGAACTTCTATTATGAGATGTAAAATAAAATGGTATTCCCATACAAATTGTCTGATTGAGGTGATCATTATGTATGGAAAAGTAAAAGAGAAATATTTCCTGAATGAATTTCCTGGTGACAGTTGTTCAGTTTCATTATCTAAGCAACCTCTTTCATTTTTCGGTACGCTGTCCCTTACACCCGGTATGTAATATTATTATTAGTTTATAACCTGCTTTCATCTAACTACGTATAGTATTTCCAATTCAGTATTAGAATAAAGGTAAACAAAGTGTCATGTCTTTTAATCGAAAATCTTGTTTCTAAAATCAGTTTTAGCTATTCTGTCGAGTGGGTATCGAGTCTATCGACCCGATGAACCCTGGTGTCAGAGTTTTTAAACCGCCTAGTAGCACAACTATCTGGCCTCTGACATGGTTTTTGAGTAACGACCACTATCAAAGACAGCGACCGAGACCGACGGCTTAACGTGCCCTTAAAGCACATTTTTTTTCTTCCCTACAGTCAGGTGATTCAGACTGCATTGTCCTAACCAAAGTAGGGAAAATCTCATAAACATAAATATCAAGTTCGTGCCGACTGCCGAATCGACCCCAGGACCTCCAGATCCAGAGCCCATGGCTTGTACCATTAGACCACGGAGGCAATTGTCTAATTATATCTTTCCTTGCAGTTGCTAGACGTCGTGCACCCAGCTGCTAAGACTCTGGTTGATATTGCCAAGTCGCAAGACGCTGAGGTGAGTAGCGCCATATTTGTTTATATTTTTAAGTATTTATAAAGCAATCTCAAGATTGAGAGCAATATCTAAATATGGATTTGACAGGACATAATGTACTGTAATTACATTTCTATTTAAACTAGCTGTCAGTCTCAAGTGATGTTTATCAATACGGGCCTTAATTAATGTGTTTTTTTGCACTAAGAGCGTTGGAAAAACATAGAATGTTCCAGCTGCATCTTATCCAGGGCATGCTGTAGAAACCAGCTAAGGAATTTGGGTGTTTCAATGTATTGTAATTTAGGCGATGGGCTGACAAACTATCACTACAGCATTATACAGATCGGTCTGAAATAACCCGCAAAACTTGTCAAACGTGGCGGAACGACCTTTGTTTAGGTTGTTGATGCTCTGCCTAACCCATTAGGGATAAAGTCGTAATGTATGTATTTTTGCACTTACAGTGCTATTTAATTTGTAAAATATGAGAAACAACAAATTTAAAAATCTAGAGTCCACTCATGACGATCTAAGAAGCCACCAGTCATTAATTTCTCCGTACAAGATCCCCGGTAGCTTAGTTGGCTAAAGCTTTGGGACGGTATTCCAAAGACGCAGGTTGAAATCCTGCCTGTCTTTGAAATTTTTATATTGTTTCTCATATTTTAGAAATATTGGTTTTCCTTCATAAGGACAGAGCATCAAAAGTTTAAAAAACCTGCCATTTTAGACAACTTGCTATGTGAACTTCAGAACACTGCACGTTGCTAGCCTATCGCCTAAATTACTGAGAAAGTGTGCCTAGGAGTAAAATCTATTGGTGCATTCTACTTTTAGTTACGTTTAGCCCTATGATTATAAACACGGATCCAATTTCCGAAATTTCATTGATGGACACAAACTTTTATGATGGGCTTTTATATCAAGTCTATATTTTTGAAGAATTGTTAACATTATTGTAAATATGATATTTTATTCTGTAGGTCGGTGATGGCACGACTTCAGTAGTGATTCTGGCTGGAGAACTCTTGAAGAGGATGAAGCCTTTTGTTGAAGAAGGTATGTGCCCAAATAACCTATGGAATATGCATGTGGGGCAAGTGCACCAAACAAAAACATTTTTCACTTTACATGCTCGGAAAGTGCATAAGGCATAAGGGCCCAAACGTATCTGCCCATAAATGCGTCTCTTCTAAGGCAAAGAAAATTAGGCCATACAGCCAAACATAATAATAAGTTCATATATAGAACTTGTTATTTTAGAGAGTCCGATGGTTTAGTGAATAGGGCCGCTGCCTTCTGTTCGGATCCCACCACGTACCAATGTGTTTTAACTAACAGCAGTAAATAACTGTACAGAGTCAAAGTTTTATCTCTGTATGACTTCTTACTCTAGTTTCTTTAGTATACTGTAGATAGTTAGGGCGGTTTTGCACTGCTCCGTATTAGTATCCGTATCCGTGAAAAATATATGGAAACTGTCATAAATTTTCGCGCCAATCCATACAATTTTTCACGGATAAAAACGGAATACGGAGCAGTGCAAAACCGCCCTTAAGCACTGGACAGTCAGTCCAATGGTCAGTAAACTAAACCTCAATGATTATAAACACGGATCCAATTTCCTAATATCTCTTGTGGACACTACTTATATGAGAGGTTTTAAAAAAAAATACATTATTCATAATCATAACAGTTAATTTTTAACTTTCGCAGTTATTTTCACTATAACTATGAAATTATTGCGGGTTTATTACCACGATGTCTTTCTTCCTAACCCGTAATCAATTCATCAATTGTGTTTATAGTAAAATCTCTACTCTATGAATATGGCCTTACATTACAATGAAGCCATGAAGCTCATACACTACACAATACACATACATTCACACTTACACGCACACTTAGCCTACCTTATGTTTATTGTTTACTACCCTATTATGTATTTAACATGATGAACTCTGTTATTGGCTATATAAGTTTTTTAAGATTACTGTTTGTAATAGTGATATAATTGCTGTTGGGTTCTCAATAAAGAAATTAAATTAAAATGTAGTCGTTTTTGAGTTCCTGATATTTCGGTGCTGTTACAGCACCGTGATCACGGGTAGACTGTAGAATGCTTTATTTTGCCGCTCGATATTTTGAAAAAGAATAACTAAATCTAGACAATTTGAGCTTAAAATTAATAGTTTAATAAACACTAGAAAAAAAAGTGAAAGAGCACTTCCTATCGCAACAAAATTAGCATTTATGTACGTAGGTATTTGTATTTGTTATATGTATGTATTATTATATATTATAGATGTTTATGTAAGTAATATATATGTATGTTTATGTAGGTTCTAGGTTATATGTATATGTAAAAGTCTATTGCGTGTACAGTCTTGTCCCCGTATATATTGTTATCTCATATTCAGTTTTACAGGTTGGCTGGAAGAGATCTCTTTATAGAGATAAGCTCACCTTTGTGAACTAAATTAAAAGTTGTTTATTTATTGTAAATTTTTTGTACGCAATAAAGAATATATATAGAAAAACACGCTTTTATAAATGCACATAAAAACCAATCGTGGTCAAATTTCATTACAAAACTTTTCTAACAAGTCTAAACACAGCTATGATACGATGTTCCATCATGAAGTTCCAGTTCATATCTTCCGGCTCCATCATCAGATCAGCTTAACAGTACCATATTATTGTATTATCATCAGAACTACATAAAGCTGCCAATTTTCATGACGCTACGATCCTTCGAAGCTGGTTAAATTAGTTACCTTAAATTCTATTATAGAATAGAATAGAAATATCATTATTAACACAGCACACAACAGATTACTTATAATAACAATTACAAAAAATAAATGAGTAAGTACACCTAGAACTAAGGTACTTAAGTGATGATGAGGTGTAAGGTGTCCTGTGTGATGTGTAGTCGTGAAGAGGGGCTGGCTCAGCATATTGTCACAGCAAGCTGTGACACTGTTGATTCTGCCACCATAACTACATTTATTATTTATTTTATTTTATAAGGTACAGGGTAAAACTTAACTACTAAACATTGCCCCACAAAACTGTACATACAGTTTGACTATGAGATCAGAATCTCGCTTAATTATACATTACAATGTAAAAATATACTTATTACTAATGCTTAATTATGATTTAAGACAGAGATTTTAAGAGATGATTCTTTAACATGATTTTAAATATAGATTTTTTATTTTCAGATCTAATATTCTTAGGTAGACTATTCATTAAGTAAGGAAGGCGTTTTCTTAATGACTTATCACCATAATAATTAGTTACTCTAGGAACAACAAATTTACCCGAGGTCATTGATCTTGTATAGTATTGATTATCTATCCTAACCAATAAGGGATGAAGGTCACAAGGTCAAGGTTCATAGTTAGTTACATACAGGTCGACCTAATTAAAGCGTGTTAAAACAAAGACGATCGGGTTAAGGGTTTGCCCTGTGTCCTAACCTTTTCGCTCAGCGTCAATATTTTTCTGAATTACGTAGATTCATTTCCAATATGCTCGATCGTGTGAGGCACGAAATTTGTGTTGTTTTTATTTTATATTTTCAAATATTGTTTGTTTGTAGGCGTACACCCTCGCATCATAGTGCGTGCCGTGCGCACCGCCGCCAAGCTAGCCATCGAGAAGGTGCACGAGCTCGCCGTCAAGATTGAGAAGAAGTCGCCCGAAGAACAGAGGTATGTGTCTCACATTAAGAAACCTCTATAATAACTTAGCAATCATATTATAGAGGTTTTCTTCCATGCTGGACTGGGAGTGGGAGAAAAACATAAAATTTTCCAGTTGCATTTCATTCCATGCTGGACTGGGAGTGATAGAAAAACATAGAATGTGCCAGCTGCATCTCCACCCGGGCATGCTGTAAAAACCAGCTAAGGGATCCGAGGGTTTCAATATATTGTACTTTAGGCGATGGGCTGACAACCTGTCACTACAGCAATATACTTACAAATCTACCTTAGATAACCCTCAAAACTTTGTCAGACGTCGCGGAACGACCTTTGTTTGGGTCGTTTACGCTCTGCCTACCCCATTAGGGATTAAGGCGTGATTATATGTATGTATGTATGCATTTCCTCCCGAGCGTGCTGTAAAAAAGGATCCGATCTTAGCAGATTTTTACAGCATGCTCGGGAAGAATTGCAGCTGTCACATTCTATGGTTTTCTCTCGCTCCCATGTCCTGCATGGAAGAATTACACAAGTGATAATATCTTAAAATAAAAGCGCATGATGAAACTGAGAATATATTTTAAAATATAATGTTTCTTTTTAAATAAATTTATACAAAAAATACTTTTAGGCTGTATTATATCAACAACTTAAGTTTAATAATATCAGTATTTTATACAGAGTGCGTACAGCGGTACAGCGTACCAGAAACTGATAGGGGTTGCTCGGTCAACAAAACTGAACAACATTCATGAGGAAATTCATACAGGATTTTTTTTAAATGAAGTTCCTATACAGAACCACCTTAATCAGATAATTTGTAAAAGCCGATAGGTATTTTTTTTCTTTCAAAACTTTCCTTGTGAAAGATTTCAATCGCGTCAATTGAACAACCCGTAGTTCCTGGTACGCTGTCCCTTACACCCGGAATTAAAACATAATGCTGGCTGTGATCAAATAATCGAATTAACAATATTTTTGGATTGAGATACAGTGAATGTTTTTAAAACAAAAACAAAAAGCTAATCGAATTATGTTATTTGTTTAATGTTTACGCATTTATCGTAGGACCTTCAATATTAGCAATAATGTTGGTAGGAAACGTTATCGACTTGACCTTCTGCGTCTTTTTACCGTGGGAACCATACCCAGGCCCTGGGTAACTGGCCGTGTTCTGAGCCCCGGAAGGCGGCATACCGTCTTTTACTAAATAGAAATTCTGATTCACTATATTAGCGAAAGAGTTCATTATATCTTTGAAGGAGTGCGTCTGGATGTTTATTGAATCCACTTTCTTTTCTACGTTTCCATCTAAGTCTTCGTAATTAATCAAATTTGTCGTTAAACGGGTCACGTCCGTATGAAAAGACAGTTTCTTCGATTGGAATTTATGCATTTGTACAACCAAATCACTGTGTCTGTTTAATATTGAATCCATATCTTTCTCATAAGTTTCGTACTGTTTTATCAAACTTATCGTCTCGTTGTTCAATTCTAACATATCCCTCTGGAACCTTCTATGATTGAGCACGTCTAGAGGGTTGTCAACGAAAAATGCTAACGATTTCAAAAACATTATGAAATAGTAGAATCTTGGCACCTTAGTTGGGTGAACAGGCGCAAGTACGAAGTCAAACGCATAAGCGAAGTCGTGTGCGATCTCGTTCCATATAATCCACCAAATAGACTGAGTTTGCGCTATATTGTAGGTATGTGTGTAGCAATGTCCAGGAAATAGTCTGACAGTACCCCGGTGTACACAATCACTAGCGTTAGTTAATTTCGGGTGTTCTCTTTGAGCCCAATATTGTCTTAATATGTTCACATTATTTCCTTTTGTCGATCTTAAGTCCCGTACAGAATTTGATGGCTGACCTCCGAAGTGTAACTTGTGATTATTTGAACTGACAACTCGTCCACTATTATAACTATCTGCGGTGAGGAAGTGTATCAAAACAAATGCAAAAATGAACATCTTTTTCTAACGCCACAAGACCATTTCTTTCCGCCACTGACGCACATGTTTCTGCATTAAAATCACATTAAACACTGCGTCTACTTTTACTTTACTCATTGCTTTTCTTTTTTAAACAAATCAAGCATTGTATAGCGTACTTTGGTCTGTTTTTACGAATCTTTAAGTACATAAACCAACAACACAGGATGTTGAACGGCTGAGACACACGTTTGTACCGGTCGTCAGGCCAATGACGTCACGCGCGGTCGCTCTTTCTTACCAAGCGTAGGCATACTTCGTTAGAGCGGCGCGAAATTTTTACGATAGTTAAAATGATTGACCACTATGAACCACTTTTTGAATGATATAAAAACTGTAGCTGTGACAGATTTTTTCTATGGATTTTATAGTATTTCCAAAATAAAAGAAAACAAAAGTTTAATGTCTCATTATTCAAAAACGCATTTCAAAAATAAATTATACGCGTTGGCAAATTAGTTAAATTACTAAGACTACTATTATCATAATGTTGTCATATCTAATGCTGGAATCTAATCTGAATACTTCCATGCTGGACTGAAAGTGATAGAAAAACATAGAATGTGCCAGCTGCATCACCTCCAGAGCATGCTGTAAAAACCAGCTAATGGATTCGAGGGTAATAGTATATTACAATTTTAGGCGATGGGCTGACAACCTGTCACTATAGCAATATACGTCATGATCATCTGTAATAACCCTCAAAACTTGTCAGACGTGGCGGAACGACCTTTGCTTAGGTCGTTTACGCTCTGCCTACCCCATTAGGGATAAAGGCGTGATTATATGTATGTATGTATATCATATCTAATAACTTAAACTTATTTTAGAAACAAGATCTTCAATTAAAAGACATTAAACTTTGTTTACCTTTATTCTAAAACTGAGTTGGAAATATTAAAGATACGTTTTCTGTTCTTTTCCTTCCGAATAGAAACTGTCGCAGCTACCATCTTAGATTTTAAAGAGAGCTTGATGGTGTAGTGGTTAGGGCCGCTGCCAATTCCACCACGTTGTTTTCAAATTTCATATGTACGTTTATTCGGCGCTTTTTCCGTGCTTCGGAAGGTACGTTAAGCCGTTGGTCCCGGTTAATATTGTTTAATACCGTAGATATTAGTTTTTAAGCCATGTCAGAGGCCAGTGCTAAGCATTGGCGGCTTGAAAATTGGGTCTGGTTTCCCTTCTGGGTTGCGGAGGTCAGATGGCAGTCGCTCTGTGTAAAAAACAGTACCCTCGTTCAATCCCCTATATTAGGTAGCCGACCCGTGAGATACGGGATAAGGCTAGGGATATGATGAGTTGCCTTAGTACGGTGTTTTACCTTAGTTATTGACTGGTCATTCAGTAGACGGTCAGTAAAACAAACCTCAATGATTATAAACACGGATCCAATTTCCGAATATCTCTTGTGGACACTACTTATATGAGAGATTTTCAACAATCAGACACAACACAGAATCTTCTATCATATCAGTTTCGATATATTTCGGGTATACCGTGTCTAAGAGACAGCGTCAGCGAGAAACTGATCCCCTATCAGTTTGCGGGACGCTGTCTCTTACATACATAACGTCACGCCTCTTTCCCGGAGGGGTAGGCAGAGATCACATCCTTCTATATGCTACGATCCTTGCAAACTTCTTTCGCTTCATCTACATTCATCAATCTTTTCATGCACGCTCGTCGGTTTAGGGTACTCCTGAACTATTTCCTAGAACGTCCTTACACCTAGTAAAAATACACTATGAATTGATATGCCCACAAGCTCTACAGTGACTTTCATGCTTATTTGCGTGCCTTTTGACATTGCTGATTATTTTCAGGGACTTGCTGCAGAAATGCGCGGCCACAGCGATGTCCTCGAAGCTGATACACCAGCAGAAGGGCCACTTCTCCAAGATGGTGGTCGATGCTGTACTGTCCTTGGACGCGCCTCTGCTGCCTTTGGATATGATTGGTAAATATTATCATCCTCAACATATTTATTCTTCTTCTGTCGAGTGGGTATCGAGTCTATCGACCCGATGAACCCTGGTGTCAGAGTTTTAAAAACCGCCTAGTAGCACAACTATCAGGCCTCTGACATGGTTTGAGTGACTATCAAAGATAGCGACCGGGACCGATGGCTTAACGTGCCCTCCGAAGCACGAAATCTTTTTCTTTTCGGACAATCAGGTGATTCAGCCTGCAATGTCCCAACCAAACTAGGGAAAATTCACAAAGTGATAAATTCTCAAATATCAACTTTGTGTTCGAGGATCGGGAGTCCATGGCACTAGCCACTAGACCACGGAGGCAGTTAACAACATATTTATTTAACAGTATGCATTTCCTCCCGGGCATGCTGTAAAAACCAGCTAAAGGAATCGAGTGTTACAGTATTGTAATGTAGGCGATGGGCGGACAACCTGTCACTATATCAATATACAAATCTATCTGAAATAAGTCTCAATACTTGTCGGACGTGGCGGAGCGGTTTTTGTTTAGGTCGTTTACGCTGCCTATCCCATTAAGGATAGGGGCGTAATTAAATGTATGTATGTAATATTATCAAAAAAAATTAACGTGCTGTTATATCAACGACTACTCACTTATTCGTTTAACGGAGGTGTTAGACCTCTACGTTTCGACTCTTTGCGAGAGTCTTCTTCATGGAGAGTGAAAATTACACAACACCGTTCGCCGTGGGTGATCTTCGACTGCGGTTCGCTGCGCCTGTGCCGATCGCCGACGTTTTTATCGTGTCGATTAGGCTGGTGAAACCTGGTGTCAGAGTTTTTAAACCGCCGAATAGCACAGTTAATAGGCCTCTGGCATGGTTTGTGTAACGACCACTGTCAAGGCAGCGACTGGGACAGACTAAACGTGCCCGCAGATGCACGGAATCCTTTTTCTTATAGACAATCAGGTGATTCAGTGGTCTGAGCCTGAGTCTTAGGTTCGATTCCCAGCAAAGCAACACTAAGATGTATTTGTTAATTTATCACTTTATTCTTCCATGCTGGACTGGGAGAGATAGAAAAACATAGAATGTTCCAGCTGCCCTTCCTCCCGGGCATGCTATTGAAGTCAGAAAAAGGGACTCGAGGGTTACAGTGTATTGTAATTTAGGCGATGGGCTGACAACCTGTCACTAAAGCAATACATATTACAATCTAAAATTGCCCTCAATTTTTGTCAGACGTGGCGAAAGCGCCTTTTACGTAGGGGATAAAGGCGTGATTTATGTATGTATGTCACTTTGTAAGATTTTTCCCAGCTTGGTTAAGTCATTACAGGCTGATCGCCTAATTGTCCGAAAAGTAAGATGATCCATGCTGTCGGATTGGCATGTAAATAGTCGGTCCTGCGCCTGATTTCTCTCTGGTCGTGTCAGTCAATCTGTCCCATCAAAATAAGAGATTGAAGGTATTCCTACAATTGAGAGAGCACTTGTGTGTTGCACCAACAATTGGGCACTAAAAAATTGTCCCGCGCAGTTGGCTGATCGGTTGGAAATTCTATAATTATTATCATCAAGCAATCCTTCCTACGATTTGCATTCCTGGATTAGGTTCAATACTACGACTTTCCTTATTTATTATATTAAGACCTATGTAATGTGTATTCTGGCAAATAAATAAATATGTAGATAGATAGATAAACTCTTTATTGCGCATAAATCGTACAGTTTGAAAACCTTAAAAATAACATACATACATACATAAAATCACGCCTTTACCCCTTACGGGGTAGGCAGAGCGTTAAACGCCTAGAAAGGCGCTTTCGACACGTCTGACAAAAATTGAGGACAATTTTAGATTGAACTGTGTATTGCTATAGTGACAGGTTGTCAGCCCATCGCCTAAATTATAATACACTGTAACCCTCGAGTCCCTTTTGCTGACTTCTACAGCATGCCCGGGAGGAAGGGCAGCTGGAACATTCTATGTTTTTTTAATTCTCCCAGTCCAGCATGGAAGATTTAAAAATAACAGTGTGCGCAAAGGCGGCCTTATCGCTTCAAGCGATCTCTTCCAGACAACCCTGCATTTAAAAAAGAAAAATTACACATAGCAAGTAGCTGCGGCAACATCAAAGAACTAACTAAACACTTAAATAACTATCAACACTTAAGATCTACATAATAGTACATATTAAATGCTAATATACATAGATAAACAAAAAATCCGAATATAAATAAATAATTATTTATAATAAATAAATTTAATTAAACATGCATATCACATATAAAAATACACATACTTACATTCATATATACCTACATATACATAAAATAAGATTAATTGCATGTATTTGTTTTTTCACACAGGCATCAAGAAGGTGTCAGGCGGAGCTCTCGAAGACTCGTTCCTGGTGGCCGGAGTAGCCTTCAAGAAGACGTTCTCGTACGCCGGCTTCGAGATGCAACCCAAGAACTACGACAATTGCAAGATAGCTCTGCTGAACATCGAGCTTGAGCTTAAAGCTGAGAGGGACAACGCTGAGGTAAGAAACGCGAGTTCTAAAACGCGGTATTGAAGTTTTTTCAGCGAACTGCATATATAGGAGTTGCAAATATGTATCTATAAGGACGTTGGGACAATGCTGATGCAAAGCGATAAATGGCGCCACAACTAGAGAACCAAGTCCTAAAACGCGGTATCGAAGTTTTTTCAGCGAACTGCATATATACGAGAACCAACATGTGTTAAGGAAATATGCTGATGCAAAGCGATAGATGGCGCCACAACTAGTGAACCAAGTCCTAAAACGCGGTATCGAAGTTTTTTCAGCGAACTGCATATATACGAGAACCAACATGTGTTAAGGACATTGGGACAATGCTGATGCAAAGCGATAGATGGCGCCAAAACAAGAGAACTATGTTCTAAAACGCGATATCGAAGTTTTCTCACCGAGCCTCATAATTATATACTGCTTCGAGATGCAACCCAAGAACTATGACAATTGCAAGATAGCTCTGTTGAACATCGAGCTTGAGCTTAAAGCAGAGAGGGACAATGCTGAGGTAAGAAACGCGAGTTCTAAAACGCGGTATCGAAGTTTTTTCAGCGAACTGCATATATACGAGAACCAACATGTGTTAAGGACATTGGTACAATGCTGATGCAAAGCGATAGATGGCGCCACAACAATAGAACCAAATTCTAAAACCCGGTATCGAAGTTTTTTCAGTAAACTGCATATATACATAAGGACGTTAGGACAACGCTGATGCAAAGCGATAGATGGCGCCACAACAAGAGAACCAAGTCCTAAAACGCGGTATCGAAGTTTTTTCAGCGAACTGCATATATAGGAGTTGCAAATATGTATCTATAAGGACGTTGGGACAATGCTGAAGCTAAGCGATAGATGGCGCCACAACAAGAAAACAGAGTTCTAAAACGCGGTATTGAAGTTTTTTCAGCGAACTGCATATATAGGAGTTTAAAATATGTATCTATTAGGACGTTGGGACAATGCTGAAGCTAAGCGATAGATGGCGCCACAACAAGAAACACAAGCTCTAAAACCGTGGTATCGAAGTTTTCTCACTGAACATTCTAATACAAGTACTATAGTTTATTTAAGTTATTATTACAACATTAATTTAATAGTAGGCTGTTTAGATCTCAGCCCAAGCCTAATATTTCATGTCGAAAGATTTAAAAAAATAAATGGCGGGAATTCACTGTAAAGTTTATTTACAATATTTTCGTACAATTTCCTCAATCTTCCTCGCAATCGATGTGAAAAGCAGAGTTTATAACTCGTGCACAAAACTATTTTTGTCCTCGACTAATATCAGCCCAAAAACCTCGGACAAAAACGACTTTTTTTTGCACTTGTCGTAAAATCTACTATTCTTACCAATGTTATTATACTAATGTACCTACAAATCTATCTTAAGGGGATCTCAGGTGCACGCCAGCGCCCTCATCAATTAAAAAATCATTACTCACTGAAAACTCAATTAATTGAAAATCCGGTAGATCAGATAGACGTATAGGTACTGACATTTATTTTAAGCATTATAAATTAATGATTCAGTGTTCACTGCAATTAAAGATAGCAAAAGTGCTAAAAGTTGCCGTTTTTCGCAATTTTTCTATCTGTTACTATAACAAACTATAAGTGGCAACTTTATGAGGTTCTAAATGACCTTCATTGCTTTAACCTCAATCTGATCTACCGGATTTTCGATTGACTGTGCTTTCAGTGAATTATGATTTTTTGACTGATGAGGGCGCCACTTAGTCCAGGGAAGCCCCTTAAATGGCCCTCATAACTTTGTCAGACGTGACGGAACGACCTTTGTTTAGGTTGTTTACGTTCTGCCTACCCCATTAGGGATAAAGGCGTGATTATACGTATGTATGTATGTTATTATGCTTGTGTCAGGTCCGCGTGGACAACGTGAAGGAGTACCAGAAGGTGGTGGACGCGGAGTGGCAGATCCTGTACTCCAAGCTCGAGGCTCTGCACAAGAGCGGCGCCAACGTGGTGCTGAGCAAGCTACCTATTGGGGACGTGGCCACACAGTACTTCGCTGACAGGTTAGTAAACACGAGGACGGATACCTTGCCAAGAAACGAGGGTAGATAGATAGATATATTCTTTATTGCACATAAAACAATATCTTCCATGCTGGACTGGGAGTAAGAGAAAAACATAGAATGTGCCAGCTGCATTTCCTCCCGAGCATGCTGTAAAAACCAGCTAAGGGATCTGAGGGTTTCAGTATATTGTAATTTAGGCGATGGGCTGACAACCTGTCACTACAGCAATATACGTACAAATCTTTCTTGAATGGCTCTCAAGACTTTGTCAGACGCGGCGGAACGGCCTTTGTTTAGGTCGTTTACGCTCTGCCTACCCCATTAGGGATATAGGCGTGATTATATGTATGTACATAAAACAAAAACAACAGGAATTAGAACAAATTAAATAAAAATTAAAGTACAATGAAGGCGGCCTTATTGCTATGGTAGCAATTTTTACCAGGCAACCTTGTAGCCTCGCGCGCTTTCCATATTCTTTTTTGTAGTCAATAATCTTGTACGATCAGATCGCACATTTACTGTACTCAGCATTTTCTTCAATTGTATGTTTTTAGTTTATACTGCAATTTTACCAGTTCACGTGCGCCCCTCATTGTGTGCGCACACTAATTACATACAATAACAAGATTGTATCGAACTATTTCAAATAAAGTTCTTTTATCAAGCTTTTCCTGTCAAACAAGCAATTTAATGTATTGGGCTAACAAGTGCCCATACATATCTAATTCCGTGAAAAGCTGTGCTCGCTTGGCTCGTGTTACGTTTTAAATTCTGTTTTTCGCTGTTCGCCCGCTGTACGTTCTTTTATGTTTATCTATTTTCGTGAAAATTTGGGCTCGCTTCGCTCGTATTAAGTTTTATTTCTTTTGCGCGTTTCTCTTTTTAATTTTCGTGAAAAGTCGGACTCGCTTCGCTCGCATTACGTTTAGTTTATTTTTTTGGCGTTTTTTTCTATTTATTTTTGGTAAAAAGTCAAGTTCTGTACAATAAATGAATAAATAAGGGTCGAGCTCGCTTCGCTCGCGTTAAATTTTATTTCTTTTGTCTATTTATTTATTCTATGTTTAAGTGAAAATTGGAGCTCGTTTCGCTCGCGTTACGTTTTCCTTATATATATCTTTTCGCACTTGCGTCGGCTGTGCCCCTCACTGAAGTAAAAGCTAGATCCGTCCTTGAGTAAACAAACTGCTAGCTCATGAATTTATCATGAGTTTTTCATGTATGGGAACAGGTAACTAAAGTTAACTTAGTTAATCAGCTCTCATGAGTGGCAGCGAGTTTGAGTTCGTATCAGAAATGTGATATCAGTACAAACTGGCAAGTCAAATCCATACTTAATATCGCTCATAAATACGAACCTTAGTATCTTTTTTTTTACACCTACAGTATGAATTTCTTTGGTTAGGGACATGTTCTGCGCGGGCCGCGTGACTGAAGAGGACCTGCGGCGCACCCAGCGCGCGTGCGGCGGCGCCGTGCTGTCCAGCGTGCGGGACCTGGCGCCCGCCGCGCTCGGACACTGCGCCGCCTTCAGCGAGCGGCAGGTGGGCGGCGAGCGGTACAACATGTTCACTGGTGAGTGTGTCACGTGGGCGCCGTGCTGTCCAGCGTGCGGGACCTGGCGCCCGCCGCGCTCGGACACTGCGCCGCCTTCAGCGAGCGGCAGGTGGGCGGCGAGCGGTACAACATGTTCACTGGTGAGTGTGTCACGTGGGCGCCGTGCTGTCCAGCGTGCGGGACCTGGCGCCCGCCGCGCTCGGACACTGCGCCGCCTTCAGCGAGCGGCAGGTGGGCGGCGAGCGGTACAACATGTTCACTGGTGAGTGTGTCACGTGGGCGCCGTGCTGTCCAGCGTGCGGGACCTGGCGCCCGCCGCGCTCGGACACTGCGCCGCCTTCAGCGAGCGGCAGGTGGGCGGCGAGCGGTACAACATGTTCACTGGTGAGTGTGTCACGTGGGCGCCGTGCTGTCCAGCGTGCGGGACCTGGCGCCCGCCGCGCTCGGACACTGCGCCGCCTTCAGCGAGCGGCAGGTGGGCGGCGAGCGGTACAACATGTTCACTGGTGAGTGTGTCACGTGGGCGCCGTGCTGTCCAGCGTGCGGGACCTGGCGCCCGCCGCGCTCGGACACTGCGCCGCCTTCAGCGAGCGGCAGGTGGGCGGCGAGCGGTACAACATGTTCACTGGTGAGTGTGTCACGTGGGCGCCGTGCTGTCCAGCGTGCGGGACCTGGCGCCCGCCGCGCTCGGACACTGCGCCGCCTTCAGCGAGCGGCAGGTGGGCGGCGAGCGGTACAACATGTTCACTGGTGAGTGTGTCACGTGGGCGCCGTGCTGTCCAGCGTGCGGGACCTGGCGCCCGCCGCGCTCGGACACTGCGCCGCCTTCAGCGAGCGGCAGGTGGGCGGCGAGCGGTACAACATGTTCACTGGTGAGTGTGTCACGTGGGCGCCGTGCTGTCCAGCGTGCGGGACCTGGCGCCCGCCGCGCTCGGACACTGCGCCGCCTTCAGCGAGCGGCAGGTGGGCGGCGAGCGGTACAACATGTTCACTGGTGAGTGTGTCACGTGGGCGCCGTGCTGTCCAGCGTGCGGGACCTGGCGCCCGCCGCGCTCGGACACTGCGCCGCCTTCAGCGAGCGGCAGGTGGGCGGCGAGCGGTACAACATGTTCACTGGTGAGTGTGTCACGTGGGCGCCGTGCTGTCCAGCGTGCGGGACCTGGCGCCCGCCGCGCTCGGACACTGCGCCGCCTTCAGCGAGCGGCAGGTGGGCGGCGAGCGGTACAACATGTTCACTGGTGAGTGGGTCACGTGGGCGCCGTGCTGTCCAGCGTGCGGGACCTGGCGCCCGCCGCGCTCGGACACTGCGCCGCCTTCAGCGGATTTTGGTATGGAAAACCAAATGTTTTTTTTACTTGTAAGAATTTCCTGGCGGAAGTTGTTCAGTTTCGTTGACTGAGCAACCCCTATCAGTTTGAAGGACGCTGGCCCTTTCCCCCCGTATAACCTCGATTCCTGAACTATAAAGTGACTCCTGCTCTGAAAGATTACACGAAACATACCCCCGCAGGGCAGAGGGGGGAAGGGAAATGTTTGTGAAACCCTTCCCCCCTCCCCCGCGGGGTATGTTTCATGTTTTCTTCAACTGCTGGAGTCACGGCTTAACTGATTACCTTTTATGAATCCTTTTCCTCCCATACCTGACACGATGTAAAGTCCGTTCGCTTAGTTACCGTCGCTTTTGTAAATGCCGCCGCGTCTAGTCAAAGAATGCCGCCGCGACTACAAGGGACGCCGCCTGGGACGTACACCCGATCGTCAATTTGACATTTTGTATCGAGGCGAGTATTACAATATCAACATACAAGTAACTGCCTCCGTGGTCTAGTGGCTAGTGCCATGGACTCCCGATCCGGAGGTCCTGGGTTCGATTCCCAGGGGGGAAACACAATGTTGATATTTGAGAATTTATCATTTTGTGAATTTTCCCCCAGTTTGGTTAGGACATTGCAGGCTGAATCACCTGATTGTCCGAAAAGAAGAGATTTCGTGCTTCGGAGGGCACGTTAAGCCGTCGGTTCCGGTCGCTGCCTTTGATAGTGGTCGTTTTAAAACTCTGACACCAGGGTTCATCGGGTCGATAGACTCGATACCCACTCGACAAAAGAAGACATACAAGTATTCCGTTCGGGTGTACCTCCGCTATCTAAGCCAACGGACTTTAAAAGTGCCATCAATATTCCCAACTTACCCTCCTATCCTTTCCTTCCCAGCGTATGACAAAGAAACGGCTCCGGATGGTAAGAGTATCATTTGTATTAAGATGGTAAATAAAATTGGTTTGTACAATAGGGTAGTTTACAGTATTTAGTCATCATCTCCCTAGCCTTATATAAAGCACGCCATCTGTAAACTGGTGTTGGCTGAAAAACAGCGTTGCAATGAGCTTTATGTTTTATTGCAATATTATGCTGAGCCAAAACCATTTCTTAGATAGTAAGTGACTGTTAAGTTTTGTGTTGTTTTTATGTAATTAATTATGGTTTGTTTTTATTATTATTTCATTGTTTTGTCTGCCTGTTTTCTTTGTTTGTATTTTGTTTGCTTATTTTCTAAGAATAAATATATTTCTATTCTATTCTTATCCCGCATCTCATGGGGTCGGCTACCTAGTCTAGGGGATTGAACGGGTACTGGTTTTTACACAGAGCGACTGCCATCTGATCTCCGCAACCCAGAAGGGGGGGGAACCAGACCCAATCCTAGATCACAGTATCGATTCTAGTATGGTATTAATTAAGTAGTACAATGGTAGCAATTTATAGTTGGAAAAATCACGACTTAACTAAAATAAGTCCACATCTATACCTGTCATTTTCTATCATGAGAAAACAGTAAAGGATGGTAATAATTTTAGTCAAGATTTAGTCAAGTCTTGCCCTCTACGAATATAGTAGCAATGTATTTACTTAGCTTTATGCACAAACTACTTACGTGCTCGGACTTAACGCCAACTACCAGTCTACCTATCATGTACAAAAAGACAAGGCAGGTGCAAAAATAATGTAGCTAATAAATATAAAATTACACAAACGGATCTATATCTGTAAATTTACTTAAGTAATTAAATCAATATTATATCGGAAGTTGAATTGTAAAGTAACAGTTGAATTATCTATCGTAGTTCGGCCATTAAGGGGCATCACCCGTTAAAAAATCATAACTCGCAAAATATATATACTCTTTATTGCGTACAAAAAATTTACAATAAATAATCAATCTTAAATTTAGTTCACAAAGATGAGCTTATCTCTAGAAAGAGATCTCTTCCAGCCAACCTGTAAAACTGAATATGAGATGACAATATATACGGGGACAAGACTGAAATATAGACATTTTCAAAACTTTTCTCTGTCACTCCCTCCCTCCTTTGCTCCCCACTTTGGGGTTTACCGGCACGTACCGGGCAGATTCTCTCCGATAAGGAGTCCCCAAGGCAACGCCATAAGCCGAGGTTCGAGCCCTAGTGGGCGCCCTTAGGCAGTTGCCATTTCATTAAGGGTGTAGATTGCGTGTAGCAACTCCCCGCCTTAGCCCGGTGACGCATTATATACACTTTGTAGTATTTTGCAAACAAGCCATTCAAAAAAAAAAACTGTCACTCCCTTAGATTTCTTTGCATATGTGTTTACTGCATGTTAAGCACGGACCTATGTAGTATTCTTGTTGGCCTCACCATATTATTATCACAGACTTTTTATTGTTAAAGTTCAGTTTAGTTTTTTCAAATGTATTCAAGGGGGCGGGGCCTGGTTACCTGTAGTACAGGCGCAATGCCTTTATCAGGAACCAGCTCTCACCAAAGTACTTAGTTTTATCAATATTCTAAGATAATATCTTGTCCAAAATTATGAATATTTAGGAGGAGAAATAAACATTATTATTATTTATTATGATTTAGATCTAAGGATTTTTTTTTCCCTTACGGGGTAGGCAGAGCGTTTAACGCCTCGTAAAAGGCGCTTTCGCCACGTCTGACAAAAATTGAGGGCAATTTTAGATTGTAATATGTATTGCTTTAGTGACAGGTTGTCAGCCCATCGCCCAAATTACAATACACTGCAACCTTCGAGTCCTTTTTGCTGACTTCAACAGCATGCCCGGGAGGAAGGGCAGCTGGAACATTCTATGTTTTTCTATCTTCCCAGTCCAGCATGGAAGAATATAAAATAAATTCAGTATTTAAATAGATTACTGTTTATATATATCTTTTTTACAATATTGTTATTATTTGTAAGTAACGAAATGCAAATCGTTTTCTTTTGTTGACAACAACTTGTTTGTAACAAAGTAGGGGTAATCTATTATTGGCTTAGCTTTTAACATAGTATATTATAACACTACTGATGTATGCTTACTTCCATGCTGGGCTGGGAGCAAGGTAAAAACATAGAATGTGCCAGCTGCATTTCCTCCCAGGCATGCTGTAAAAACCAGCTATGGGATTCGAGGGTTTCTGTATATTGCAATTTAGGCGATGGGCTGACAACCTGTCACTACAACAATATACCTACAAATATATCTAAATAACCCTTAAAACTATGTCAGACGTGGCGGAACGACTTTTGTTTAGCTCGTTTACGCTCTGCCTACCCTATTACGGATAAAGGCGTGATTGTATGTATGTATGTATGTATGATGTATGCTTAGTAAGCTGTTGATCACCTGAACAATAACTAACTAAATCAACCTACCGTTCCAGGTTGCCCGGCGGGCAAAACGTGCACTCTGATCCTCCGAGGCGGCGCCGAGCAGTTCTTGGAGGAGACAGAGCGCTCCCTGCACGACGCCATCATGATCGTCAGACGCACCATCAAGAACGACGCCGTCGTCGCCGGTAAGTGATAGTGCGTGCTTCGGAAGGCATGCTGAGAGAAATGGTTTTTCGTACACTAATCCGTCCGTCAAATTGCAAGCTTCGGAGATTTTACCTTATTACTATAAGGGCGGTTTTGCACATTTTCACGCCAATCCATACAATTTTTCACGTACACGGAGCACTGCAAAACCGCCCTTTCTCTTACTAGAAATATTGCATTTATAAAAAGATTATTATTTGGCTTCCAAGCTGGCCTGGGAGCGAAAGAAAAACGTAGAATGTGCCAGCTGCATTTCCTCCAGGGCATGCTGTAAAAACCAGCTAAGGGATCCGAGGGTTTCAGTATATTGCAATTTAGCACAACCTGTCACTACAGCAATATACCTACAAATCATACATATATACATATAATCACGCCTTAATCCCTAATGGGGTAGGCAGAGCGTAAACGACCTTAACAAAGGTCGTTTCGCCACGTCTGACAAAGTTTTGAGGGTTATTTAAGATATATTTGTACGTATATTGCTGTAGTGACAGGTTGTCAGCCCATCGCCTAAATTACAATATACTGAAACCCTCAGATCCCTTAGCTGGATTTTACAGCATGCTCGGGAGGAAATGCAGCTGGCACATTCTATGTTTTTCTCTCACTCCCAGTCCAGCATGGGAGAAATCAAACCTACAAATCTAACTTAAATAATCCTCAAAACTTTGTCAGACGTAGCGGAACTACTTTTATTTAGGTCGTTTACGCTTTGCCTACCCCATTAGGGATAAAGGCGTGATTATATGGGGTATTTATAAAAAGATATGACCCTCGCAATATTTGTATAGGAATGTTGTAGAGGTTTTATCTTTTTATAACTGTAATATTTCTGAGAAATAAGGTAAGAGAAACCTAGTTCTAAAATTGCAATCGTACTTTCGAAAACAGATATCCGTTTTTCAATATTCCGTAAAGGATTCGAACATTTTACAATTTCTATATCTATGTGCCAATGATTAAAACAACGGATCCAATTTCTGAAATATCTTGTGGAACAATAGTATATATGAGGCGCATATGAATGAGTATAGTTAAATGAAAATAAAATATATTATCTTTTTATTGAATTATTTAAAACAGATTCGCTTTTGTTCTTCCATGCTGGACTGGGAGAGATAGAAAAACATAGAATGTTCCAGCTGCCCTTCCTCCCGGGCATGCTGTTGAAGTCATCAAAAGGGACTCGAGGGTTACAGTGTATTGTAATTTAGGCGATGGGCTGACAACCTGTCACTAAAGCAATACATATTACAATCTAAAATTGCTCTCAATTTTTGTCAGACGTGGCGAAAGCGCCTTTTACGAGGCGTTAAACGCTCTGCCTACCCCGTAAGGGATAAAGGCGTGATTTATGTATGTATCTATGTATGTTCGCTTTTGACTTTAGTTTTTGTCTAAATCAGAACTGAAGTACCTAGTTGGAGCGAGTTTTTATGGGGAACTAACCCTATAAAGCTGGCCATATTTTATTGTATGATTCTACCCATGTCAAAATATGAAAAAAATATGGAACTCAAGCCGCCGACACCATTTGTATTGGAGGGCCCAAATTTTTATATAGTATTTAATATCATTTTTAAAAGTTGATCAGTTTCACGGGTAGAAACACACCGCGAAATATGTCTCCTCCTTTAATTTCTCGGGCCTTTTTTTATCGTTACTGTACCACCTAAAGCTTTAATCAATCGACACCTTCAGACCGCCTTTGTGCACATTAATTTAAGTTTATTTTTGTATTTCTTGTTTTTTTCTTCCATGCTGGCCTGGGAGCGAGAGAAAAACATAGAATGTGCCAGCTGCATTTCCTCCCGGGTATTCTGTAAAAACCAGCTAAGGGATCCGAGGGTTTCAGTATATTGTAATTTAGGCGATGGGCTGACAACCTGTCACTACAGCAATAAACTTACAAATCTATCTTAAATAACCCTCAAAACTTTGTCAGACGTGGCGGAACGACCTTTGTTTGGGTCGTTTACGCTCTGCCTACCCCATTAGGGATAAAGGCGTGATTATATGTATGTATATGTCTTGTTTTTTGTGTACAATAAAGTGTTTTTACTTACTTACTACTTACTTACTTACCTTGTATTATTATTCCCAGGCGGTGGCGCTATCGACATGGAGCTATCGCGCCACCTGCGCGAGTACTCGAAGGGCGTCGCGGGCAAGGAGCAGCTGCTCATCGGAGGGATCGCGCGCGCGCTCGAGGCCATCCCGCGGCAGCTGTGCGACAACGCCGGCCTGGACGCCACCACGCTGCTCAACAAGCTGCGCCAGAAGCACCATCAAGGTAACTTTGTAACTGCGAGGGGTGCAATTTTATCAAAAGTATGCGAAAACAAAAAAAAACACTGAAGTACTTTATACTTTCGACCTAATCCCGGATTTGGTGGAATTCTTGAAAGGGAAGACGATGGGAATCGGCTTGTATGGACCCTTCGCCACTGCTGTGTAAATATACTTAACCCACTCGCTAAGGAAAAAAACAGGTGAGACAGAACACCATAAACGTAAGTATGTTAAAAAGATAGGGACTAATTTGATACCTTGTGGAACTATAGCGCGACCGAAGCCACTTTCAGACAGCTGAGCTGTAAAATTTGTTTAGATGCTACTAGTTACTTAGATGTGGAGCCAGAAATGTGTATTAAATTAGATGGGGCCTAGTTGGCTACCTTGTGGAGCCAGAAAAGTGTATTAAAGAAGGTGGGGCCTAGTTGGCTACCTTGTGGAGCCAGAATTGTGTATTAAAGAACCTAGTTGGCTACCTTCTAGAGCCAGAAATGTGTATTAAAGAAGGTGGGGCCTAGTTGGCTACCTTGTGGAGCCAGAAATGTGTATTAAAAGAAGATGGGGCCTAGTTGGCTACCTTGTGGAGCCAGAAATGTGTATTAAAAGAAGGTGGGGCCTAGTTGGCTACCTTGTGGAGCCAGAAATGTGTATTAAAGAAGGTGGGGCCTAGTTGGCTACCTTGTGGAGCCAGGAATATGTATTAAAGAAGGTGGGGCCTAGTTGGCTACCTTGTGGAGCCAGGAATATGTATTAAAGATGGTGGGGCCTAGTTGGCTACCTTGTGGAGCCAGGAATATGTATTAAAGAAGGTGGGGCCTAGTTGGCTACCTTGTGGAGCCAGAAATGTGTATTAAAAGAAGGTGGGGCCTAGTTGGCTACCTTGTGGAGCCAGGAATATGTATTAAAGATGGTGGGGCCTAGTTGGCTACCTTGTGGAGCCAGAAATGTGTATTAAAAGAAGGTGGGGCCTAGTTGGCTACCTTGTGGAGCCAGGAATATGTATTAAAGATGGTGGGGCCTAGTTGGCTACCTTGTGGAGCCAGGAATATGTATTAAAGAAGGTGGGGCCTAGTTGGCTACCTTGTGGAGCCAGAAATGTGTATTAAAAGAAGGTGGGGCCTAGTTGGCTACCTTGTGGAGCCAGGAATATGTATTAAAGATGGTGGGGCCTAGTTGGCTACCTTGTAGAGCCAGAAATGTGTATTAAAAGAAGGTGGGGCCTAGTTGGCTACCTTGTGGAGCCAGGAATATGTATTAAAGAAGGTGGGGCCTAGTTGGCTACCTTGTAGAGCCAGAAATGTGTATTAAAAGAAGGTGGGGCCTAGTTGGCTACCTTGTGGAGCCAGGAATATGTATTAAAGATGGTGGGGCCTAGTTGGCTACCTTGTGGAGCCAGGAATATGTATTAAAGATGGTGGGGCCTAGTTGGCTACCTTGTGGAGCCAGGAATATGTATTAAAGATGGTGGGGCCTAGTTGGCTACCTTGTGGAGACAAGTTTTGAGGGTTGTTCAAGATAGATTTGTAGGTACTTTGCTTGCTGTAGTGACAGGTTGTCAGCCCAACGCCCAAATTACAATATACTGAAATACTGGTTTTTACAGCATGCCCGGGTGGAAATGCAGCTGGCACATTCTATGTTTTTCTTTCGCTCCCAGTCCAGCATGAATTGAACCCACTATCCTTTATTTAACATTAAGAGCCCGTTGGTGTAGTGGATAGAGCCGCTGCCTCCTGAGCGGGAGGTCGTGGTTCGAATCCCGCCACGTACCAATGTGATTTTCGGTTTTCGAATTTCATATGTACGTTTATTCGGCGCTTTTTCCGTGCTTCGGAAGGCACGTTAAGCCGTTGGTTCCGGTTAATATCGCTTAATACCGTAGATATTAGTCGTTAAGCCATGTCAGAGGCCAATTCTAAGCATTGGCAGCTCAAAACTCTGACCTAATCTAGGATTGGGTCTGGTTTCCCTTCTGGGTTGCGGAGGTCAGATGGCAGTCGCTCTGTGTAAAAACCAGTACCCTCGTTCAATCACCTAGATTAGGTAGCCGACCCTGTGAAATATGGGATAAGGCTAGGGAGATGATGATCATTTATTTAACATTGTTTTGTATGTTGCAGGCGAGAAATGGTTCGGCATCGACATACAGAAGGAAGACATCACAGACAACATGGAGTCGTGCGTGTGGGAGCCGGCCGTGGTCAAGATCAACGCCATCAGCGCCGCCTGCGAGGCAGCCGCGCAGGTAATATTGCAATTCCCCTCCTTACCTTAAGGACCGATTTACCTTTCATTCCTCAACTCTGGCGCGTAATTTGCGCTCCAGCAACAGTTTAACTTTAAACTTACCCTCTCACAAGACGGACTTCTAAGGAAAATCTTTCACGGTCCGAGCAGTCAAATTGTGGAATTCCCTTCCCGAAAACGTTCGACGAGCACCGTCTATTGAGACATTTTAAGAGCGAACAAGAAAGTTCTTCTTAGAGAATAATAATTAGTTATTTATCCTATCTCCCATTAGCATAATATGTATTAGTTTATTACAAATATATATTAGTTTATTTTATTTATGTATTTATTTAGTAGTATTTATATTGTGTGACTGTCCCTTACACCCGGTATACACACTACTCAATCAGTATCTCACGGAGTTGGCTACCTAAACTTTGCTTAGAAAACCATATATGTAATTCCCAAAGAGTTCAGAGGCATTTTGGTTTGAAATCAGACTCAGACAGACACTTAAAAGCGTTGTGACGGAACTTGAAAGCGTTATGATTATGACAGTTCTTGAAAGTGTTGTGATGAAATTTGAAGACGTTCTGACGACACTTGAAAGCGTTATGATTATGACAGTTCTTGAAAGTTTTGTGATGAAATTTGAAGACGTTCTGACGACACTTGAAAGTGTTATGATTATGACAGTTCTTATAAGTGTTGTGACGGCACTTGAAGACGTTATAATAACACTTAAAAGCGTTATGACGGCACTTGAAGACGTTATAATAACACTTAAAAGCGTTATGACGGCACTTGAAAGTGCTGTGACGACACTTAAAAATAATTCTTAGGGGTTAAAGTACATTCGCCAATGATTATAACAACGGATCCAATTTCTGAAATACCTTGTGGAGCGATAGTAGATATGAGGCGATGTACCTATAACATATTTTTGTTAGAGAATTAGTTTGTGAATATTTTTGACACCGATCAACCCGATGAACTCTGGTGTCGAAAGTTTTTCAAACACCTAGTAACACCTCTAGGACTCTGACATACGTTTGTGTAACAACCTCTATCAAAGACAGCAATCAAGACTGATGGCTTAACGTGCCCTCCGAAGCACGGAATCCTTTTTCTTTGGATAGTCAGGCAATTCAGGCTGCATTTCCCTAACCAAACTGGGGAAAATCTGACAAAGTGATTAATTGTCAATTATCAACTTTTTGTTTTTTCCACGGGAATCGAACCCAGTATCTTCGGATAACTCAGCAGACCACGGAGGCAGTTATACCCGAAAATCAGTAAATAGTAGCTGTGAAAGGTGCAATTTGTATGGATTTTAGATATATTTTTTCGTTTTCCTCTGAATTTCATCCGTCCAGAGGTCCTGGGTTCGATTCCCAGGGAAGGGAACAAAAAGTTGATATTTGTCAATTTATCACTCTGTCTTTGATAGTGGTCGCTACTCAAACCATGTCAGTGGCCTAATAGCTGTGCTACTCAGTGGTTCAAAACTGACACCAGGGCTCGTCAAACCATGTCAGTGGCATAATAGCTATGCTACTAGGCGGTTCAAAACACTGACACCAGGGCTTATCATATCATTGTTCGACTCGAAAATCCCACTCGCTTCGTAGCAGAAGAAGAAAACATTTAATTGACCCGGCAACTTGTTTCAGATCCTGTCAGTTGACGAGACCATCAAGAACGTCCGCCAGGGCGCCGGGGACGTGCCCAACGCGGCCGCCGGGCGCGGCATGGGCCGGCCCATGATGGGTTAGATTAGCACCGCATACCACACTAACACACACCATAAGAATTATAATAGTTGAACATGCAAGTTTGATGTGTTCGATCTTGGCAGTCACTCGAGTGAAAAATAATAACAAACATAAAGTCAGGCATTTATCCCTTACGGGGTAGGCAGAGCGCCTGTAGCGCACATAGATGGCGCCACATCAAAATACAACAGTCCTGAAACGCGGTATCGAAGTTTGCTCGGCGATCTAATCCAGTCGGACTCCGGTCCCCTGGTCACGTGGTCACAACGCCCGACCAGGCGGAGGATTACCCTTGTCCCATCCGTCATCACTCGGCCAACTGGCCTCTCAAGGAAATGCTTCTAAACGCGCTTACCACGTCTGACAAAAATTGAGGCCAATTTTATATCGCTACAGTGAAAAAGCAATAATTTAACTTGTGAAAATTAATGTTAAAGCGAACAAAAAAATTCACCCCGTGACTGCTATAAATTGATTCGTCTAATTAATGTTCTGTAGGGAAACTATTTGTTGTTATACACGACGCCGGCGATTGAGCTTATTATTGCTAGATAAAATGCTAGAATATTTATGATATTCGCCTAATTTTAGTATTTTACGTTGATTTATTACATTTCACAAGTACTCTGTATTAAATCAGGTCTGATTTTATCATATTTAAGCTATGAACTGGCATTTATTTTCATCAAGTATTATTTAGAGTGATTTAGACATTTTGGGAGTAATTTTCTTGGAAAATACACCAATAAAAAGTATGGCGTCGATCGCTTACTCTCCTCGAAAAACCATTTTAAATGTTACTAATTAATAATGCTTTCACAAATGTTAGAACTAAGTTAATTTAGATAATAATAAATTTATTAAATTACTACATCTTTGTTTCATTTAAAATTTACACCTAAGATATACACATTTTATAAAAAATCTGCATCATTTTATTATTTCTAATTATTAATTTTATTGCAGAGTATAAATCTCTCTTGCCACGTACTAAATTTAAAGAAATTATAATTTCCTTAGATCTGTTTATTATTTGAAGAACTAATATTACTGTTAGCAAAAGAAATTAAAATTTTAAACGCATAATAAAACCTACCTTCATGCCATATGCCAGTTTGATTAAATCTAAAAATTAAGTGATTTTTAAGTTGCTCTTTTTTTCATGAAGAATGTCTCAAAGACCGTGCTTTCCGAAGCACAAGAAATAAATAATGATAGTACTTGTTTGCTTTTGTGATATGTAAGGAAATTAAAACTGAAATAAAAATGCGAATGTTGTAAATAAAATTTATTTATTGTTACAATAAGTTAAAATAAGATTATTCTTCCATATTTGAGGGGCCTCTTACACCCATCATGAAATTGTACTTATCATATTACTAAATATGAGAAGGGGAAATACATAATGAGATTTGAATAGTAAATACCGCATATATGTGTTAATCTAATATGTGCACAACACTTAAAAACATATTTTATACATACATATGTGTCGTTGATGCCCATACTTAGCTAACATTATAGATTTTTAAGTTTTTATAGATAGCGCTATTTTACCATCCATTAAATATCTAAAAGATACAAGCATTTTTTAAATAATTTCTCAATTGGTAACTGCCGAAATTGATCTCTAGAATGTAGGGATAATATTCTAGTATACCTTGGTCCTATAAGAAATATCTAATTAATGATAATAAGCGCGCCATCTTGGAAAATGACTTGGGTTTAAGAGGCTCCTACAACCTACGCGGTAACAGTAACTCCACGCACGCCTCTTAATATCTGGATGTTCCGAAATAGGCGTGCATGTAAACAAACTTAGGAGAAATATACATAAAATCACGCCTTTATCCCTTACGGGGTAGGAGAAATATCAGTGCATGAAACGAGACAGAAACCAGGTTTAAACTATATAGGGTGTAATAAATGGTATTCGCACACTGAAGGGTGGATCTGTTCATGGAACTGAACAACTTTTCCTAAGGAATATAGATCGAAAATATGAACAAATAATTTTGTCTTCCAATACTAGCTGATGCAATTTGTATTGTAAGACAAACGCATATTTTCGTTTTTCGACTTATTTCCCTTGGGTAAAGTTGTTCAGTTTCATTGGCACATTCATATCCTTCGAAGTGCTTGAAAATTACCAAATAAATATAATGTGTAACCGATAGATTTATTCGGTTTTATAAGTTTATACATTACGAAATGGGTGGAGTACATAATTTCCTTCGGAACATCCTTACTTTTATTAAAAACAAATCAGACAAGACTTGATCACGTGAGGCTAAAAAAATTCTACAAAAACTGGATTCACTAGATTTCTGTACAAAATCTTTCAACGCAAAGTTTGAACCTGATAGTTTTCAAAATTATTAAACTGATTTTAAAGAAAATTAAAGATCTTTAGTGAAAATAGCGAGGCCGAAGCCAAAACGTATGGTAACGCTAAACTTGTCTACCGTTTCGGAAAGATTCGATCGTTGAGGTGCGGTGTTCTTTTTAATACTGAATTAGAGTCCCGCTACAATAGACGCGGGTTCTTCGACGCCCTGCTTGATCTTTCTAAGGAACATGACGGCTTCACGACCGTCGATTAGCCTGTGGTCGTACGTCAGGGCGATATACATCATCGGCCTAATTACTACTTGCCCGTTCAGCGCAATGGGACGCTCAAATATACCGTGCATTCCGAGGATCGCGGACTGAGGAGGGTTTATGATCGGAGTACCCATTAGAGACCCGAAAACACCACCGTTGCTGATAGTGAAAGTACCGCCGTCCATCTCCTCAATAGTCAGCTTGCCCAGCCTAGCTTTCTCAGCCAACTGCGCGACGGTTAATTCAATGTCGGCGTACGTCATGTTCTGAACGTTGCGGATGACGGGCACGACGAGGCCTTTAGGCGTCGCGACGGCTACGGAGATGTCCACGTAGTCCCGGTACACGATATCGTTGCCGTCGATGACGGCGTTGACGACGGGCTGGTCCGTCAGGGCTGTAGCGGCCGCTTTGACGAACGGAGACATGAGACCCAGCTTGACTCCGTGCTTCTTGGTGAAGGCGTCGAGGTTCTTCTTCCTGAATGCCATAATGGCGGACATGTCGATCTCGTTGAAGGTAGTCAACATGGCGTTGGTGTCCTGAGCGTCCTTCAGCCGTTGCGCGATGCGCTGGCGCATGCGGTTCATCTTGACGCGCTGCTCGGAGCGGGTGCCCGCGATCTCCTTGCTGTAGTCCGCTGGGGGCACCTTCACGGTGGCTGTCTCGATGGCCTGCGCGTGGCGGATGGCCGCTACAGGGATGGAGGAGATAGGGCCGCCGGACGCTGGCGTGGCGGGTCTCGGCGGGGGGGGTGGCGGCGGGGCGGCGGCTTGCGGGGGCGGCGGAGGGGGCGCCGCTGCGGCCGCCGCGGGCGGGGGCGGAGCTGCAGCTTTCGGAGGCTCGGGCGCGGCCGCCGCTGCCGCCTTCTTAGGCGCTTCACCGGTAATATCTATCCTGAACAACTTCTGCCCGGCTTTGACCGTCTCCCCGTCTTTCACGTACAACTCCTTGATGACACCGTGTCCGGGCGACATAACAGGAATAGCGGTTTTATCCGTCTCAATTTCCAAGACTACTTCATCCTGAGCAACAGAATCGCCCACCTTCTTGTCCAATTTGACGTCTCCTTCAGAGACGGAGTCAGGGAAAGCTGGGGTCGGGACATCTTGTTCTGCAAAGAGAACATTTGTAAAATGGATCGAAGCTACTTGGTTATGGGCAGCGGTGATCACTCGAGCGCCTAGCTTGCTGGTTGCCGCCGGGAGGGCGTTGATCTTGGGCACCTCGGTGGACCGGTACCGGAGCCCCTGTCTCCGGTATACGGTCTGCAAATGTTTCGAGCAGCGTCGCAACATCTCTGGTTATTCGTGTGGGTACCCTGGAAAGAGAAAAAACCATTAAAAATGGATGATAGTTAAATTAAAGTGTCTTACACGCGGGCAAGCAACATCTTAAATAGAGTATTTACTTATTTACTGATAAATCAACGACTAAAACTTGTTTGTTTAACAGCTAGAGGTGTTAGACCTCTACGTTTCGACTCTTTACGAGAGTCAATTGAGTATTCGTTGATTTATCAGTATGAATAACACTTGTTCGTCATTTAGTGATAAAATTAAATACTTTTTTATTGGAAATAAAATATGCATTTGTATTTTAATCCTCCCAAGCTGGACTGGGAGAGATAGAAAAACATAGAATGTTCCAGCTGCCCTTCCTCCCGGGCATGCTGTAGAAGTCAGCAAAAGGGACTCGAGGGTTACAGTGTATCGTAATTTAGGCGATGGGCTGACAACCTGTCACTATAGCAATACACATTTCAATCTAAAATTGCCCTCAATTTTTGTCAGACGTGGCGAAACGCCTTTTACGAGGCGTTTATCGCTCTGCCTACCCCGTAAGGGATAAAGGCGTGATTTTATGTATGTATGTATTTTAATTGGTGTGGCTGTTATGTTTATGACCATTGCCATGAACACCATTTAAAAGAACAAAAAATATTTTTTCTGTGCTAAAAAAGGTTGTTGAGTAAGTATAAAAAAATAAATAAGAATCATCTTAGAATTCAATAAAAACAGCTTTATCAAATTGGCATGAATGTGTACTTTGATTTATTTTTATTGAACAATACAATGCTGATAATAAGCTGATAATACCGAGACAATAAATTCATACAGTGGTTTACACCACCGAAAAAACGCTTAAACTTATCTTGGCAACTTCTATGAATCTTATCATTGTTTTGTTTGGTTTGGCTAACAGGTCCATACGTCCATAGCAACAATGTACATAAAGGTATAATTAAACTTATGTACATACCGGGAGTAAGTTTAATATAAAAGAAATAATTTCTTGAAAGTATTTACTAGGGAATATTAAAAAGTTGTTCAGTTTCTTTGATGCAACCCCTTTGAGTTTGCAGGAAGCTGTCCTTGGTATATAATTTATTAAAATTACAATTTAACCTAACCATAAATCACCTGAATTATTTTAATAATTCTCAATTAATGATTTGGATATGGTTTTATTTGACAAATAGAAACAATAATAAATGTTAATATTGTAAAACTATTGAAAATCATGGGTTTTATGTCTATAAGTATTTCCAACTGAGTTTTAAAATAAAGATTCATGTCTTTTAATCAAAGATCATCATCATCTCCCTAGCCTTATCCCGTATCTCACGGGGTTGGTTACCTAATCTAGGGGATTGAACGAGGGTACTGGTTTTTACACAGAGCGACTGCCATCTGACCTCCGCAACCCAAAAGGGAAACCAGACCCAATCCTAGATTAGGTCAGAGTTTTTCAAGCCGCCAATGCTTAGCATTGGCCTCTGTCATGGCTTAACGACTAATATCTATGGTATTAAACGAAATTAACTGGGACCAACGGCTTAACGTGTCTTCCGAAGCACGGAAAAAACGCCGAATAAACGTACATATGAAATTCGACAGCCGAAAAACACATTGGTTTTATGCAATAAATGTTTATCTATCTATCTATCTATTGGTATGTGGTGGGATTCGAACCACGACCTCCCGCTCAGGAGGCAGCGGCCCTATCCACTACACCATCGGGCTCTTTTAATCAAAGATCTTGTTACTAAAATAAGTTTTAGCTAATAGATATGACATCATGATTAAATAGCAGTTTTAGTAATTTAACTAATTTGCCAACACATCATTTATTTTTGAAATGTTTCTTCTAAAACTCAGTTGGAAATACTATAGGGACATTTGCCACAGTGGGAAAATTTATATGCCTAATTAGATCCGCCTGTCCAATTTCTATCAGGAAAAAATCCATTTGACACATATATGGATGAATGTACAAGCTGTCATACAATTTCAATTCAGATACTAACTGTATCCAAATCTATTCATATTTATATATGAATATCTATCTAATCTGGTGACGGATAGGGCACAAGCGAATAATGTAGTTTATAAACTGGGCTCCCAGATATTCAAATAATGTTTAATTAAACTGCATTCAGTAGTCTGTCTAGTCTGTAAATATTGAAGTTGAATTGAAAAGCCTCTTCGAACTAACAATTTAAATGTTCAAAATATCAACACATTCTGAGAAATTATATTAAATCTGAAAGATTGGTTCTTTTTTAAGATGAGATAATATGGTACCGATTCCTTGGAGACAACTTAACTAAATCTTAACTAAAAATGTTGTAGTCAAGATATATTGATTTCGTGAGTATACAAATTGTCCCCAACGACAACTATCACAAATAATCACGCCTTTATCCCTAATGGGGTAGGCAGATCGTAAACGCCCTAAACAAAGGTCATTCCGCCACGTCTGACTAAGTTTTGAGGGGTATTTAAGATAGATTTGTAGGTATATTGCTGTAGTGACAGGTTATCAGCCTATCTCCTAATTTATAATATACGGAAACCCTGGAATCCCTTAGCTGGATTTTAAAGCAAGCCCAGGAAGAAATGCAGCTGGCACATTATATGTTTTTCTATCACTCCCAGTCCAGCATGGATGAAATTTCCCCCAATAAGGGGACTTGAGGGTTACAGTGTATTGTAATTTAGGCGATGGGCTGACAACCTGTCACTGAAGCAATACATATTACAATCTAAAATTGCCCTCAATTTTTGTCAGACGTGGCGAATGCGCCTTTTACGAGGCGTTAAACGCTCTGCCTACCCCGTAAGGGATAAAGGCGTGATTTATGTATGTATGTTTTCTCTCTTATTTCTGAACCAGTTAGTAGACCAATACATTATGTCATGTTTCATGATACTGCAAGATGACAGATTAGACATGATGATATTCTTGATTAGTAACCATAACCACAAGTTCTAGTAAAGATTGTTCATAAAGATGACTATTTATATATGTTATTCTATTATAGAAAGAACTGAGCCAAATGGTAAAGTGGGGCCTCCTGAGCGGAAGGTTGTGGTGTGAATCCTATCATGTACCAATGTGTTTTTCGATTTTCATATGTACGTTTATTCAGCCCCTTTTCTGTGCTTGGGAAGGCTCGTTAAGTTGTTTTTCCCAGTTAATATTGTTTAATACTAATAGATATTAGTTGTGAAGTCATGTCAGAGGCTAGTGGTGATGAGGTGGTGAGGCATGGATCTGGTTTCCCTTCTGGGTATTGGAGTTCAGATGGCAGTCACTCAATGTAAAAAGCCGATAAGGCTAGGGAGATAATTATATTATAGAAAGAGTAAGAATCATAAATACATTACATATACACATTTTTAATTGGCTTTACATACATAAAATCACGCCTTTATCCCTTACGGGGTAGGCAGAGCGTTAAACAACTCGTAAAAGGCGCTTTCGCCACGTCTGACAAAAATTGAGGGCAATTTTAGATTGAAAAGTGTATTGCTATAGTGACAGGTAGTCAGCCCGTCGCCTAAATTACAATACACTGTAACTTCTACAGCATGCCCGGGAGGAAAGGCAGCTTGGAAGGAAAATAAATAAATTGGCTTTATTATTATATATACCTATAACTGTTTTTTAAGTAGCCGATTTAAATAACAAATAACATTATCAAAGCTACTCAGACACAAACTTAAATTCTTGCAGGTCATTTTGTTATTTGTAAATACTTAAAATAGTGATATGATAATATTAGTAAAACACTAATGAATACGTAATTAGTTAATGTAAGAAAATCAAATCAAAGCTGTTAGTGGAAATAATAAGTATCACTGACAGAAGACTGTCATCTTTAGTATAACATTGTGGTATTAATTAACTAATCATTTAACTGACATTAAGGAAGCCGATGTAATTAAGCGTATTAAAAACGGGAGTGAATGCCCAATTATGCTTAGACTTAAACCGGCTGGGCCTTTCGCAATATTGCGAGTGAAACTTAGGTTAGTAATAATGATAACGAAAGCCTATGATAGAAAGTAAAAACACCACCACCAACCTCGACTTTTGGAGAAGGTAAACAACCGTTATCAGTGGATATTGCGGTAATTTCAGGGATAGAAATGTTATTACATAAGAATTGGTCGCATGACACACTGGCACAACTTTGGTTCGATTTTGCACAGTTTTACTTAAGCGATATCACACTGCATAGCGTGGAAATGAGCCAATTATAAATAAAAATAATACTTTACTGTTGTATAAACGCTGCTGATGTTATTTAATTTATTATACGATCATTTTTTGCAGACCTAGACCTAATTTACAATATCGCTGAAGGATTTTCTTTCGGGTTGGTCAAGTTGGTGTTGCCAGCTGTAAATATTGGATTGGATGACATTTGGCCAACATGAGCCAATCTATGATCAGAACGGCGCCATCTATGATTGAGTAGAAGTACCAAAGTACAGGATAGTGACATCTATATTCAAATAGCCAAATTAAATGCCTATCAACTGGCCTTATCCTCACTCGTGCATATTCGTGTGCATGTTGTTGGCTGGACATATAAGTATCATTCATACATAACGAAATTGACTTGGACTAGGGGAAAAAAAATAAACCACATAGTGAGTATGTTTTTAATATAGTGATGTGATGGTAGTACCTAGATTACATTATGTGTAAAATGCATACACAATAAGTTAAATATGACTAAACTCTATATACCATATACCTAAGACCTCTAATAATCTTTAAGTAATATACTTATAATTTTAACTATTGGGAGTTAATTTAATTGCATGCCACAGCTTAGGAGGTGTTTACGAAAAATATGTTATAAATACATATTTACTTCTCTATAACATAGCACGCAATCAAATTAACAACCTGTATGTATAGATTTGTAGAAATATGGTTTATATACGAATAATGTTATGATTATGAATGAGTACAGACTACTAAGAGATAATAGTGGTTTGGAATATAGCAGGGTGGATTGAACGAACCTTTAATTTTTTATTGACTCATTAATTTGCAATATCCCGCTTACCGCTACGCATTTTTCTTTGACCCAAAGGTTGCCTGGAAGAAATTGCTACCTTAGCAATAAGGCCGCCTATGTTGTACTTGTTTTTTGTTGTTATCTGTTGTGTTGTATGATTTGTGTTCTTACGTGCAATAAAGTATTTTTATGTTATGTTAAATGTTTGAACTCGAAAAACTGTAAGGCCGTGACTCCAAGGCACCAAAACATACCCCCGCGGGGCGCGGGGCAGAGAGGGGAAGGGTTTTACAAACATTTTCCATCCCCTCTACCCCGCGGGGGTACGTTTCGTGTTTTGTTTGAGAGCATGAGTCACGGCTTTAAAAATGAAAAATAAGTGTGAAAGATAAGAAAGTGACAGATGCAATCACGCCTTTATCCCTTACGGGGTAGGCAGAGCGTTAAACGCCTCGTAAAAGGCGCTTTCGCCGCGTCTGACAAAAATTGAGGGCAATTTTAGATTGTAATGTGTATTGCTAATGTGTAGTGACAGGTTGTCAGCCCGTCGCCTAAATTACAATACACAGTAACCCTCGAGTCCCTTTTGCTGTCTTCTACAACATGCCCGGGAGGAAGGGCAGCTGGAACATTCTACGCTTTTCTATCTCTCCCAGTCCAGCATGGAAGTAAGAAATTATTTCTCATTCATATATTCATTCCACCCTATTTTTACATACAAAAGCTATTTACAATAAGTATAGGTATCAATATATTTACTACTGCTTCAGTAACAGTAGTATAAAGGTATAATATTATTATTAAAGTTTTATACTTCGCAGATTAATTTTGCTTAAATATTTTTTTCCTTTATATGAGTAAATTCCCGCCTTAGAAAACTTGGATTATTATTTATTATATTCTGATAAAATTATTGATTAAGGCGGTACGATAAACTCAGTGCCGCCCGCACAAATAACAAAATTGTGTTGTGTCAAAAACACATTTTCATGTTATTTTTAACGTTTTACGCAAATCGCAAGTTAATTTTGTAATTAATAAAAACACTTAATGTCGTAAGTATTAAATAATAAAAGTGACCACTTTGTTTGTATTTCAAACAACAAAATAATTTGGTACTAGCGCCACTGAGCACATCGATCCGCCTTAAATGGCCTTAAAGTTATTGTAGTCTATTTAAATTCAATATGAAATAAGGAATGTACCTAATTCTATTTGAGTATTTGATAAGTCAACTTTAATCAACGGTATAACTTTGTTTACTCAAATAGAATAGGTTTCTAATAAATAAAACGGAGCTACTATTTATTTATTAGCTCCTAATAAATAAATAGGAGCTCTATTTTGAGACATTCCATTGTTAAAGATAGATATAATTTATTTTTTTACGTAGATCATAGATGGCGGTATGCCAATGCTATTCGGACAATCCGCTCCTTTTCACCTTATTACCTTAATGTCCACTTACTTTACTACCCTCGTAAAAAAATCATAACTTGCAAAATTTTCAAAACTTTTCTCTGTCACTTTTTTAGAGTAAAGAATTGAGGAGCAAATAGTACCGGGCAGTTACTATCGAAAGTATTGCTAAAAACGGACACTTTTGCCGGAAATTTCGATAGTAACTGCCCGGTACTATTTGTTACTTCTAATCAATTCTTAGGTCTAAGGATTACACAAAAGCCATTAATCAAGATTAACATAGGTCTAAGTATAAGGAAGTGACAGAGAAAAGTTTTGAAAATGTCTATATATTTCTATCATTTTTTTACGAGTAAGGGTGTCACCACTCGCGGACAAGCCTCTTAATAAATATGTGGAAATGAAATTTCTAGTACTAGAATAAAAGGCTAATTCTAACAACATAAAAGCCTAATGATATAACTAACATAAAACCTCTTGCACACAGACGCCGCCAACTGCGGTGGCGGCCAGTTATTTCTTCAAATTGTTGTAAACGGCAGACGTCTTGAAGAGTTTGTTCAACTTTGACATAAGAACAAGATATCAAATAAACGCATGACTTTGACATTCCTAATATGAAGTAACTATTGCTTATACGACGAGATAAGATAAGAGAGCTCACTTCTTAGAAAACCTTAATTTTAAGCGCCTAACGTCAGATTAGGAATGTCAAAGTCATGCGTTTATTCGCCATCTTGTGCTTCTGCCAAAGTTGAGAGAGTGACAGTGCTATCTTAGAATTAGCTAAGGCAAGAATAATAAAGAATTTCCGCATTGCTAGAAATAGACGGAGAAGCTTAACTACATGAAATCTTGGAAATGTCTTAGTTAAGAGAGTGACAGTACTATCTTAAAATTAGTTAAAACAAGAATAATAAAGAATTTCCGCATTTCTAGAAATAGACGGAGAAGCTTAACTACATGAAATCTTGGAAATGTCTTAGTTAAGAGAGTGACAGTACTATCTTAAAATTAGTTAAAACAAGAATAATAAAGAATTTCCGCATTTCTAGAAATAGACGGAGAAGCTTAACTACATGAAATCTTGGAAATGTCTTAGTTAAGAGAGTGACAGTACTATCTTAAAATTAGTTAAAACAAGAATAATAAAGAATTTCCGCATTTCTAGAAATAGACGGAGAAGCTTAACTACATGAAATCTTGGAAATGTCTTAGTTAAGAGAGTGACAGTACTATCTTAAAATTAGATTAGTTAGAAATAGATTGAGAAGATCATTAAATGAAATCCTGGAACGCGTGTGTGTCTGCCACTGCCGCGTCTGCTTGCTGCGTCAGCCACGCCGGGAGGGGCGCGCGCTATGGCGGCGTCATGCTGCCACCGTACTCAGGGGACGCGCCGCGACCTGGCATGACAATGACATTATATAGTGTGTAAAAAAAGCACTGCGTTCCTTTAAACCACGTAATGTATTAGTGATATACAACACAATCAGTTTGTGGGTTGCTGTCCCTTACACCCGGTCTTCTTCTTCTGTCGAGTGGGTATCGAGTGTATGATGAACCCTGATGACCCGATGAACCCTGGTGTCATAGTTTTTAAACCGCCTATTAGCACAACTATCAGGCCTCTGACATGCTTTGAGTAACGACCACTATCAAAGACAGCGATCGGGACCGACGGCTTAACGTGCCCTCCGAAGCACGAAATCTTTTTTCTTTTTCGGACAATCAGGTGATTCAGCCCGCAATGTCCTAACCAAACTGGGGAAAAATTCACAAAGTGATAAATTCTCAAATATCAACTTAGTGTTTACCCCCTGGGAATCGAACCCAGGACCTCCGGATCGGGAGTCCATGGCACTAGCCACTAGACCACGGAGGCAGTTACTGCGTTCCTTTAAACCACGTAATGTACTAGTGATATACAACACAATCAGTTTGTGGGTTGCTGTCCCTTACACCCGGTGTAAAAGATACTCACCACGACCTCTGCCGCGGCCTCGACCCCTGCCCCTCCCGCGGCCGCGTCACCTCCTCCCATCGCCCAGACCCACCATATCTGCGACAGAAATAAGTATCACATACAGTCACGCCTGTTGGTTCTCTCAAATGAGTTCTATAACAGGTACGGGGTTGAACAGTAGTGTCATCGACAGATACATACATACATATAATCACGCCTTTATCCCTGATGGGGTAGGCAGAGCGTATACGACCTAAACGAAAGGTCATTCCGCCACGTCTGACAAAGTTTTGAGGGTCGACAGATAATGTGTACCTAATTAGTTGCGTGTATTTTGTAATTAGTACTTCCATGCTGGCCTGGGAGCGAGAGAAAAACATAGAATGTGCCAGCTGCATTTCCTCCCGGGCATGCTGTAAAAACCAGCTAAGGGATCCGAGGGTTTCAGTATATTGTAATTTAGGCGATGGGCTGAAAATCTGTCATTACAGCAATATACCTGCAAATCTATCTTAAATAACCCTACAATCTTTGTCGGACGTAGTGAAACGACCTTTATTTAGGTCGTTTACGATCTGCCTACCCCATTAGGGATAAAGGCGTGATTATATTATGTATGTATGTATTTTGTAATTCTTTATTATTAATTATTTTGTAGCTTTTCTGATATGACGTTAGTCATTCTTTTTTCTCTTCTGTATAAGTTTGTTTTTTATTTGTGGAAGCTTATAATTGGCTTTTTATTGTTATTTTGTTACCAACTTGTTGTAGCTGTTAGCTTCCCTAAGAAAATAAAATAAAATAAAGTACCAGTGTACCCCATACAAAGTCAAAAGACAAATAATTTATTTCCAAATAGATTCCTAAGAACACTTTTAGAAAATCACAAACGAGTCTATTACAAAATACGGAGTGTAAGGGACAGCGTCCCGCAAACTGATAGGGGTTGCTCAGTCAACGAAACTAAACACCAGGATTTTTCTTCAGAATATGGAACAAAAATTTTGCTTTTCCATACAAATTGCCTTCTCGAGGTGGTCATTTTGTATGTTTTTTTGTTTGTTTTTTTTTCAACTCTCTTGAAAGAATTGCCTGGTGAGTGTTATTCAGTTTCGTTGACTGAGTAACGCCTATCAGTTTGCGGGACGCTGTGTCCCTTACACCCGGTATCTATATTACAAGATAAAATATATCACAATGAAGAAGAAGCATGAGAAACTCGCACTTTGCCCCCCCCTTCTTTTGTCTTACTCTTGCTTTTGGCCTTCCTTTTGCAGGGTAAGCAGAGCGTCAACGACCTCGTAATATTGCATCAAGTTTTGGGGATCATTTAATTTAAGTGCAGGTACAGTAAAATCCGCTTATAAACTTGGGTAGACTTCTCTTTGTAGAGATAAGCTCGCTTTTGCAACAAAATTTGTAATCATTTTTCTGTGTCTTTGATGCAAAAAAAGAATGTATTTTATTAAATAAAAGCGGTTGGTTGTAATTTTTACAGACTTCACCGTTTTCTAGCGCCTGGCGTCAGCACATTCAAACTCAATGGCCGAACCCATATCTAATATTTTTTACTTTTCGGCACAGGAAGGTAATACTATAGTTCGTTATTTTCACATTGAGTTGCTGTCCAACCAATCAGCGTGTTTTGCGGCCCATAAGCTGCTTTTTCTTTGCAACTTAGTACATAGAGGTTCAATTCAATTTATTCGTGAACAATATACATTGTGTTCGAAATAACATAAAATAAGCAACATCTTATTATATAAATCAATTACATTCAAATAATTTAAATAGAAAAAAAAAAATGTCTAACTTAATTCTTCGTTCTCGAAACTGCAGTTGGTAACCTTGTTACAACCATATGTTTTGCGATTGATTTTCTTTAAAGTTGTAAAGCAAAAACAGGTTACGGGCCGCAAAACAAGTTCGTATCGATAACGCAATGTTTAAAAAATAAATAATCGCTAGATGTGCCTAATATTGTTACTATTAAAAATATATATTAGAAAGATTTGTCAAATTGTAGTTCAAGTTGTTCTGTGCTATTTCATTTTTATCCTCTTCTGTACACCTGACGTAGGGTGGAGTTAAAAACAGCCAAGCTGTGTCCACACCTTTTTCCACTTCTGTAATAAATATCTATATGTCCTGTTTGTTATGTTATTCTTGATTGTGTGTTTTTATTTTTTGTAATGTGTTTTGAACCTGCCTGCTACGCAGAGGGTCCCGGGTTCGATTCTCGGCCGAGGCAGACATTTGAATGATGAGTTTAAATGTCTGTTTCTGGGTCTGGGTGTTATTTGTGGTTGTTTCTGTGTATGTCCATGGCACCCCGATACAGGGAATCCTAGTGGGGGCTATGTGTGTGATCGTGTTTTTTTGTGATTTTTTTTGTAGAAATAAAGTGATTTGTATTTGTAAAAAATACATACATACTATCACGCCTGTATCCCTAATGGGTTATGCAGAGCGTGAACAACCCAAACAAAGGTCGTTCCGCCACGTTTGACAAGTTTTGAGGGTTGTTTAAGATAGAACTGGATATTGCTGTAGTGACAGGTTGTCAGCCCATCGCCTAAATTACAATATACCCTCAAATCCCTTAGCTGGTTTTTACAGCATGCCCGGGAGGAGATGCAGCTGGCACATTCTACGTTCTTCTGTCGCTCCCAGTCCAGCATGGAAGCTAAAAAGCTTGTAAAAAATGGAACATAAAGAATAATAAATACCTATGTTGGTGGCGGTTTTCTCAAGGTACGCCAGAGGTCCCTGTAAGGCGGTGCTGTAACCCCGTCCACCAGCCAAGAACATGCCTTGGGCGAGGCTGCTCTGCATCTATACAATAAAACGCCATACGATTCATGTACCTATATACATACATACATATAATCACGCCTTTATCCCTAATGGGGTAGGCAGAGCGTAAACGACCTAAACAAAGGTCGTTCCGCCACATCTGACAAAGTTTTGAGGGATATTTAAATTTGTAGGCATATTGCTGTAGTGACAGGTTGTCAGCCCATCGCCTAAATTGCAATATACTGAAACCCTCGGATCCCTTAGCTGGCTTTTACAGCATGCCCGCGAGGAAAAGCAGCTGGCACATTCTATGTTTTTTTCTCGCTCCCAGACCAGCATGGAAGTTATTATTAAAGCTTTTTCAAAAATATTTCAAGTAGTTTAAAAATATTAAGCAAAAAGCAGTGGGACGACCTATAGGCCATCAAAAAAAAAAAGAAAAAAGAAGCAAATAAAATAAAAAGTACCAACCATTGCATTATGAAGTAGAGAATCTGCTTTAAAAAAAATAACCGACGAAAAGTTTTGGAAATAGATATTGTATTTTTATCTCACGACTGCCGCTTTGCCATACCTAGTAGGATTAAAGATATTTTATTCTCAAAAAAGACAAATGTCACTTACATGAGACAGAAATTAAAAATATTACATCAGAAACATAATATTATTGTTAGTGTCGTTCGCATCGTGCAACTATACATAAAGCAAAACTGAAATAAAAAAAGAAGAATAGTAAACAAAAACATTCGAAATTACCTGCATAAACTGTAAAACATTTGCATTGTTTTAATTTTTATCCAAATTTACAATAGCTTTAATATGCTGAGTGAGTTTGGTTTTAAATTCGGCTAGTGATTTTATATTTTTAATGTAGTAGCCCAAATGTACGCGGATATTGCCTTAGTGTGCATGAGTTCGCCATAGTAAACCAGTACTTACTCAACCATCATCATCTCCCTAGCCTTATCCCGTATTTCACGGAGTCGGCTACCTAATCTAGGGGATTGAACGAGGGCACTGGTTTTTACACAGAGCGACTGCCATCTGACCTCCGCAACCCAGAAGGGAAACCAGACCCAATCCTAGATTAGCTCAGAGTTTTCAAGCCGCCAATGCTTAGCACTGGCCTCTGACATGGCTTAACGACTAATATCTACGGTATTAAACGATATTAACCGGGACCAACGGCTTAACGTGCCTTCCGAAGTACGGAAAAAGCGCCGAATAAACGTACATATGAAATTCGAAAACCGAAAAACACATTGGTACGTGGTGGAATTCGAACCACGACCTCCCCGCTCAGGAGGCAGCGGCCCTATCCACTACACCATCGGGATCTATCCACTACACCATCGGGCTCTGTACTTTCTCAACCACAAGTACATAAATCACTTACACTCAAACATGACCGAACGGTCGAGCGGTAGTCGTGATTTAAAAATACTTTAAGTCTATGATATATTTAGGTATGTTTGTTTTTGTCCTCTGTATATTTATTGTGCTATAAAATGCTAAAACAAAGAAATGCGCGTTAGTCCACTTTTGAACTAATAAACATACATACATACATATAATCACGCCTTTATCCCTAATGGGGTAGGCAGAGCGAAAACGACCTAAACAAAGGTCGTTCCGCCACGTCTGACAAGTGTTGAGGATTATTACAGATGATCATGACGTATATTGCTTTAGTGACAGGTTGTCAGCCCATCGCCTAAAATTGCAATATACTATAACCCTCGAATCCATTAGCTGGTTTTTACAGCATGCTCTGGAGGTGATGCAGCTGGCACATTCTATGTTTTTCCATCACTCCCAGTCCAGCATGACTGCACTTTTGAACTAATAAATAATAATAATAATAAAATCATTTATTCCAGATTGCTCCATAGTTACAATAAATAATTTTTCAAATAATAAATTAATTAACAAAAAATTAACGCGCGTAATGCAGATATTGTCTATGTTCCATTGTTTGAACCTCAGAGCAGTTGGTTATGGTATCTGCGCTACGCGACGTAGCGCGGAGCTCAGTGTGTGCATCGCCTTAACTTTAGCCACTGTATTAATTAGTTCAAAAGTGGATTTTTCTACCATGCTGGACTGGATTCTTCCATGCTGGACTGGAAGTAAGAGAAAAACATAGAATGTGCCAGCTGCATTTCCTCCCGAGCATGCTGTAAAAACCAGCTATGGGATCTGAGGGTTTCAGTATATTGTAATTTAGGCGATGGGCTGACAACCTGTCACTACAGCAATATAAGTACAAGTATATCTTAAATGACCTTCGAAACTTTGTCAGACGTGGCGGAACGACCTTTGTTTGAGTCGTTGACGCTCTGCCTACCCCATTAGGGATAAAGGCGTGATTATATGTATGTATGTAAAAGTGGATTAACGCGCATTTAATTTTAAATCGATGTAGATTCTAACATCACTTACCACTCAAAATGAAATAAACCTTGCGTGAGGTACTTAATAAAACATAAAATATAACGTATAAAATAAAACAAAATCAAAATTCTATGGTACTCATTTAATATTACAAACTTATAAGAACGCAAAATAATAAAGCTTTAACTTAGTATTAAAACTCTACAACTACAATTATAAAACTACCTACTTATAAATAGAAGCTTAAAAATAGTTATCATCATAAAAATATCAACTATAATGCATTATTTTCTCTGGTTCTTTATTTACTAAGTAGGTGTTTAAGTTAAATAGACAACAGTCAAAAACAAACAGAATTTAGGAAATTGGGTCAACACGGACATGATATTTGTCAACATTATAACATTATCCTAACTCAGTCTTTAGTCAATTTACAGATAACCTTTTCACTTTCTCAACTTTGACATATGAAAGAGATAGAAAATAACAATGACATATCTAAACTGACACATTTAAGCATTCAAAAAAACTTTGAGTTATCTAAACGGACGCATTTAAGCATTCAAAAAAACTGACATATCTAAGCTGACGCATTTAAGCATTGCACAATTAACTGATGTATTATTTTTTATTATTCTTCTTAGCGAGTGGATTCTCGAGTCATAGTTTTTAAACCGCCTTTTTCATTTATTTATATGTTAAAGCTAAGGAAATGACAGCGCTATCTTAAAGTGAGCTCAGAAATACGTTTTTAAATCAACATTAAGAAACATTGGTCCAACAACTTGAATCTGAAATAACAACCCGAATTTTATATTTAATACATTTAAAAAGATTCTGTCAACTGAAAAAAATTGTGCCAATTCTGTTAGACTCTATTCTATTTTGTTCCAATTTTAGAAAGTGACAGAATTAAACTAAAATAAGTTAAGTTGTTTCTGCAATAGAATCCGCACCATTGTTCGATTGATTTGGGATGTAAGATAGGAAGATCTCGAGCCCATAAAACTAAGTAAAGTTCATTTTTTTAACAATGCTAAAAGGCTGTTTTGTGTTTTGAGGCCCATAAACTGCATTATTGTTGCACTTTAGCAGAGGTTTAAATTTCGGAACGGCAGATATAACCTTGTTACAAACATGTTTTGCGGTTGGCTTCTTTAAAGTTGTAATGCAAAAATATGTTATGGATCGCAAAACAAGTTGGTATTGATAAAAAATGGAGTATATCTACTACAACTACATTGCTACCGGCGGGGGACGGATGTGGGGTAGGGCGGGAGGGGGGGTCGGGGTACCTGTTGCTGTTGCAGCGCGGCCTGTTGCTGCAACGCTGCTTGCTGCGCGGCCGCCGCTGCCGCCATTTGCTGTGCCTGTCGCAGATAATATCCGATGTAAGGGAAGGTATCTCACAAACTTTACTCAGTCAACGACAGGAAAGAAAATGTTTTTTCCGTTCAAAATGTCCGCCCAATCAGATATATTGTATGGAAAAGCAAAAATGTACTTTACTTCCTGAAATAATTGTTAAGAACTAACTGTACAACAACTATTGTTTACATAATTCTATTTAAATATGTAATTTAATAAAATATTAATTTATTTGATATATTATACAAAAAAAAAAAAATGGAGGGAGAAGAGGGAGGCCTTTGCCCAGCAGTGGGATGATTCAGGCTAAATAAGATAAGATGGAGGGAGAAGAGGGAGGCCTTTGCCCAGCAGTGGGATGATTCAGGCTAAATAAGATAAGATGGAGGGAGAAGAGGGAGGCCTTTGCCCAGCAGTGGGATGATTCAGGCTAAATAAGATAAGATGGAGGGAGAAGAGGGAGGCCTTTGCCCAGCAGTGGGATGATTCAGGCTAAATAAGATAAGATGGAGGGAGAAGAGGGAGGCCTTTGCCCAGCAGTGGGATGATTCAGGCTAAATAAGATAAGATGGAGGGAGAAGAGGGAGGCCTTTGCCCAGCAGTGGGATGATTCAGGCTAAATAAGATAAGATGGAGGGAGAAGAGGGAGGCCTTTGCCCAGCAGTGGGATGATTCAGGCTAAATAAGATAAGATATGATAAGATTTTATACTAGTCCGTAAACATGAACTTTAAACATAATTTTATGAATTAAATTATTCTTATTATTCTTATACAGACTTATTCCAGGTATGTGGCCCAGAATCCTTACTTTTCAAAAGTTAAAGAAAAATAGCATGGGCGTGCGTACCCAGTTTTTGCTTAGGGGTGGGGTAAAACTTCTAGCAAGGCTTCGTGACGTGACCAGACCAGACCACGCTTTAACCTTGTAGATCAGGGGTGGTGAAGACGTCGACCGCGGTAACGTATTCGGTAGCTCGCAGACTCATTCCGCAAAGAGTCAGAGTTTATAGAAAAACTACAAAAGTATTTTAAAAAGGTTCATTTATCAGCAGGAAAGTGTAAGATTATTTGCCTGTGAGTTTTGCGGCGGTGTGCCGGTGGCACTGTGTGTGTGTGTAGGCAGCTTAAAATGTATTAACCTGTAAGTTTTGCTGCACGCATTGCTGCGGCATTGGCGACGCGGCTTGCTGTATCGCTGGCGCGGCCGGCGGCACTGTGTGTGTGTAGGCAGCTTAAAATGTATTAACCTGTAAGTTTTGCTGCACGCATTGCTGCGGCATCAGCGACGCGGCTTGCTGTATCGCTGGCGCGGCCGGCGGCACTGTGTGTGTGTAGGCAGCTTAAAATGTATTAACCTGTAAGTTTTGCTGAACGCATTGCTGCGGCATCAGCGACGCGGCTTGCTGTATCGCTGGCGCGGCCGGTGGCACTGTGTGTGTGTAGGCAGCTTAAAATGTATTAACCTGTAAGTTTTGCTGAACGCATTGCTGCGGCATCGGCGACGCGGCTTGCTGTATCGGTGGCGCGGCCGGAGGCACTGTGTGTGTGTAGGCAGCTTAAAATGTATTAACCTGTAAGTTTTGCTGAACGCATTGCTGCGGCATCGGTGACGCGGCTTGCTGTATCGCTGGCGCAGCCGGCGGCACTGTGTGTGTGTAGGCAGCTTAAAATGTATTAACCTGTAAGTTTTGCTAAACGCATTGCTGCGGCATTGGCGACGCGGCTTGCTGTATCGCTGGCGCGGCCGGCGGCACTGTGTGTGTGTGTAGGCAGCTTAAAATGTATTCACCTGTAAGTTTTGCTGCACGCACTGCTGCGGCATTGGCGACGTGGCTTGCTGTATCGCTGGCGCGGCCGGCGGCACTGTGTGTGTGTGTGTAGGCAGCTTAAAATGTATTAACCTGTAAGTTTTGCTGAACGCATTGCTGCGGCATCGGCGACGCGGCTTGCTGTATCGCTGGTGCGGCCGGCAGTACTGTGTGTGTGTAGGCAGCTTAAAATGTATTAACCTGTAAGTTTTGCTGCACGCATTGCTGCGGCATCGGCGACGCGGCTTGCTGTATCGCTGGCGCGGCCGGCGGCACTGTGTGTGTGTAGGCAGCTTAAAATGTATGAACCTGTAAGTTTTGCTGAACGCATTGCTGCGGCATCGGCGACGCGGCTTGCTGTATCGCTGGCGCGGCCGGCGTCGGCGGCTGTTGCTGTTGCTGGCACTTGTTGTACACCGTGTGGCCCTGTGAAGCATCTTATTTTTAGGGTTCCGTAGTCAACTAGGTATATGGACGGGCCACAAGCTGGACAAGCTGTCATACAATTACTAGGAAGGCCAATTAGAATAATAATCTAATATGGATGATTATACAAACGCCCTTAGTCAAATTCTACATGTGCGTAAGGATTGAGGAGCCACATCAGATTTTTTAAAGCTGATCTTATCATTATTTAGCAGCAAAGTAGCTGATTTAGCAGCACGAATTCTGGATTTTGCAGCAAAATATATCACTAGTTATATTAATTCAAAAGTGGCTCTTCAATCTAAACATCTGAATTGAGGAGCCACCTGGAACTCGTTGAGTAATAGATGAATATTTTTGAAAATGTTGCATCATTTAGCAGCAATTATGTATAGTATCTTCTAAAAATTTGCTAAATCAGCTACTTTGCTGCTAAATAATGATGAGATCAGCTTTTAAAAATCTGATCATGGCTCCTCAATCCTTACGCACATAATTTGACGACACCCGGGGAAGATACTATTGTAACCCGGCACAGCATACAAAGTTCTAAAAATCCAAAGCCGCAGACAGGCTTTCAACCTGCGGCTTTGGATCACCGTCCCAAATCATACACTCTAGCCAACTGAGCTACTGCGGTGCTTCTCCTGAGCGGCGAAATTAATGACTGTTTGTTTCAGATCGTCATGAGTATTCTATTATGATATTTTTTATCTGTTTATCATATTTGAGAAATAAAATAGCACAAGTTCAAAATCACATATAATAGTGCTTTTACCTGTAAATCAGCGAGGAGGTTCTGCCACTGGCCAATTTTGTCGTAATGTCGCCTCAATAGCTCCTCTTTGCGTTGCAACTCGCATTTCAACTCATTGTTATCTTCCTTCACTAGTAATTCTGGCTTCATTGCAGACAGAAGAAACCTTACAAACAAAATAAAGTGTTTTGATGCTGTCTCATTTTTTTCAATGCCTCCATGGTCTAAAGGTCTGAGCCATAAACTCCCGATCCGCAGGTCCTGGGTTCGATTCCCAGAGTTGACATACATACATATAATCACGCCTTTATCCCTAATGGGATAGGCACAGCGTAAACTACCTAAACAAAGGTCGTTCCGGCATGTCTGACAAAGTTTTGAGGGTTATTTAAGCTAGATTTGTAGGTATATTACTGTAGTGACAGGTTGTTAGCCCATCACCTAAATTGAAACCTTCGGATCCCTTAGCTGGTTTTTACAGCCTACCCGGGAGGAAATGCAGCTAGCACATTCTATAAATTTCTTTCGCTTCCAGTCCAGCATGGAAGAAAGAAAGAAAGAGTTGATAGTGTCAATTTATCACTTTATAAGATTTTTCCCAGTTTGTTTAGGAGAATGCAGGTTGAATTACCTGATTGTCTGAAAGAAAAATGATTCCGTGCTTCGAATGGCACGTTAAGTCGTCGGTCTTCGTAGCTGTATCTGATAGTGGCCATTGCAGAAATCATGTCAGAGGCGTATAAGCTGTGCTATTAGGCGGTTTAAAAAATCTGACACCAGAGTTCATCGAGTCAATCGATTCTAAACCCACACCATAAGGACTGCGAAGCTTACAAGAAAATGAAGTGGCTAATCACCTCTTTTGTAGAAAGAAAGCCTCCATCTGCCTGGCGAGGTCAATGAACCGTTCCACCTCCGCCTTCACTTCTTCTTTCTCTGCATTCGGGGACGGCTCCTGCTTGGTCAGCACGTTCAGGCACGCCTAAACAAGTACGAACTGTTTTATAGGTACATAAAGTCACGCCTTTATCCCTTACGGGGTAGGCAAAGCGTATTGCGCCTCGTAAAAGGCGCCTTCGCCACGTCTGACATAAATTGAGGGCAACTTTAGATTGTAATTTGTCAATGTGTATTGCTATAGTGACAGGTTGACAGCCATCGCCCTAACACTCGAATCCTTTTGCTGACTTCTACAGCATGCCCGGGGGTAGCGTTGCCAGGTCCTCATACCGAAAAGCCGGACAGAGCTGTGAGTTTGGCCTAACATTTGGGTCAAAAAGCCGGACATCCTGCATTTTCAACAATTTTAAATATTCGTGTAAAAAATCTTTTTTTTTGGCCTAACATTTTGGTAAAAAAGCCGGACACTTTGCATTTTAGGGGATTTTTTGGTATTAATGTAGAAAATTAATGAAAACCAAGCTTTTTTTGATAATTTACAATAAAACGAATGCCAAATTAGTCTAAAAGTACTTTATTATTAATCAGTCGAGTCGAATTCGGTCTCGATGCGCGCGAATTTTGAAATCTAAAAAGCCTAACAAAAGCCGGACAGGCCGGACGACGCTTATTTTGGCCGGACAGGCAATCAAAAAGCCTGACTATGTCCGGCTAAAGCCGGACGCCTGGCAACGCTACCCGGGGGGAGGGCAGCCGGAACAGTCTCTATTTTGTCACTTTCTCAACTTGACTTATGAACAGGATAGCAAATAAACACATGACTTTGACATTCCTAATCTGACGTAAGACGCTTCAAATACGAATTAAGAGCATACTCTTTTATTTTTCGTCAGATTAGGAATGTCAATATCATGTGTTTATTTGCTATCCAGTTCTTATGTCAAAAATAAGAAAGTGACAAGTATAATGTGCGGGACGCGTGGCGGTAAAGCTTCAATGTTGAATATGCTATTTTGCCACGAGTAGGTAGTAAATAAGTGTGTAGGTATTGAAGTTAGGAGAGAAATAAAAAATCAAAATAATGTTTCTTATTTTATTTGAAATTTCCATTCAAAACAGATTTAAATACTTAACTATTGTAATTTAAGATAAGAATTATTTGTATTTATAATTATTAAACACGTTTTCTCTAAACCATTTGATTTAATACTCAACATTCAATAATAAAATTCATTGCTTATACATATGTAAAATACATGTTTTGAAAATTCGCATTTTTATCATTTAGTAATAATCATACCGGGTGTAAAGGACAGCGTCCCGTAAACTGATAGGGGTTGCTCAGTCAACGAAACTGAACAACTACCAGCAGGATTTTTTATTCAGGATTTTTTTTTAAACAATGTTTTAAATACAAATTGTCTGTTCAAGTTGTTCATTTTGTATGGGAAGGTATTTTTTTTCCATCTGAAAGAATTTCCCGGTGAAAGTAGTTCAGTCTCGTTGACTGAGCAACACCTATCAGTTTGCGGGACGCTGTGTCCCTTACACCCGGTATATTTAAATGTGACTTTTCAAACATTGTAGTTTCTTTCACGTAAAACGTTGGTGACTTTTGTAACTTTAAGTAGAAACACTGCTAAGTAATTTATAATATTTAAAATCTTAGTAATACACTGATGATTGACGTACTAATACCTAACCTAGGTACTTATGTTTTCAAATGGTTAAGAGATATTTCAACCAAAAGATTAATCAAGATTAGGAAGTGTAAAGCCGTGACTCCAGCGCATACAAATACAAAATACAAATCACTTTATTTCCACAAACATAAACAAAACACGAAACATACTCCCGCGGGGCAAAGGGGAAGGGTTTCTCAAACATTCCCTTTCCCCTCTCTGCCCCGCGGGGGTACGTTTTCTGTAATCTTTAAGAGCGGGAGTCTCAGCTTAAGAAAAAAAAAACATTTGCGTACACCGCCATTTACGAAAATCTCCATACAAAAATGTTAAGATCCCTTTACGTTACTTCAAATAAATTCTTCCTAACCCAGAGAAATCTTCATCTAAATTACATTATGAATGACATTTCTCTAATTTACAGACATATCACTATTTCTATTTAGCGATTACTACTAAAACTGTACAAAGAATTATTCTAAGAATTACTCCGCAACTTTTCCATACCACTTAACAATACTTAGGGTAAAAATGTTGTTCACTTACTAGATTTATTTGAAAGTAAATGTAGGTACGGAGGGGTGATGTTTACATTATCCAGTCGTACTTACATCATCTACCTGGTGTAAGGGACAGCGTCCCGCAAACTGATAGGGGTTGCTCAGTTAACGACACTGAACATCTATCAGCAGATTTATTTACAGTAAAGGAATAAAATATTGGCTTCTCATACAATTTGTCTGATCAAGGTGAACATTTAGTATAGAACAGCCTTTTTTTTTCTCTTCCTGAAAGAATTTCCTGGTGGGAGTTGTTCGGTGTCGTTGACTGAGCAACTCCTATCAGTTTGCGGAACTGTCCCTTACACCATGCATAGGTCTAGAGTAGATAATCCTTCTTTCGAGTGAATATTAGAATCTAACTCTATACACATAAATAAAAACTAGCTGTTCATACAATACATATTCTATGAGTCTATGTGTGTGTAGGTAGGTGTTACCCAAGTGTTACCTATTCTGGCAAACGCAAGAAAGGTTCATGAAAACGTTAGAAAGAAATAAACACGTGACTTTGACATTTCTAAACTGACGTAAGTAAAACGCTTGAAAATTACTTTTTGAAAGTGGTACGTCAGTTTAGAAATGTCAGTTACGAATGTATTTCTTACCAATTTTTTGTCAAAATAAAAAAGTGACTTAGTTAATTTTAAGTTAGCAAAGAAATGCGTTGGTCAAAATCGAAGTCTCCACTTTAAAACATTAGCATAGTAAATGGACAAATTATGCTTCATATAATTAGAGTAAGGCCAGTTTACACAAGTGAAGCTTGAAACATTTTGTGTAAAAAAAAAAGAACCTCCTTCAATATGGTTCAGATTTAGTTTTAATATCTTTAATTTTAGTACATAAATTAAAATCTTTGATTAAAGCAATTTAATAATTGGACACAAATAATTTATATTTATTTCAATGCTAAAAAAATGTATCTAAGCAATAGATACTCTAAATTAAAACCTAATTCTTAAATTTATTATATTTTCAATTTTAACTCAGTCGAAAGTAAATGGCTTTAAAATTTAAATCTTAGTTATATCATATTAGAATAATTCGGAACCAAAGCTTGATTAATAGGAAATCAAATATTTGATTATTTTTTATTTAAGCATTATGGCGGTTCGCTGATCTCAGTGCTGCCTCCACAAGTAATAAATTTATTGTGTCTCAAGTCTCAGTGGAAACAGAGCATAGGTCACTACATGTATAAAACAAAGTCGCTTTCTCTGTCCCTATGTCCCTATGTATGCTTAGATCTTTAAAACTACGCAACAGATTTTGATGCGGTTCCATTTAGTGGATAGAGTGATTCAAGAGGAAGGTTTATATGTATAATACATGCATAATATAGTAGAGAAACACTTATGATTTCCGTGCTAAGCCGGGGCGGGTCGCTAGTAATACAATAATACAAACATTTTCATGAGTATTGTACGTTTTGAGAGTTGAGACTAATACTCGCAAAATCGCAGCTCTGCCCCTTAAGCTTCGGTCGATCTTACCAAGTGGCTAAATTAAATCTTAGATATTAAGTGTTCTTCCATGCTGGACTGAGAGAGATAGAAAAACAGAGAATGTTCAAGCTACCTTTTCTCCCGGGCATGCTGTAGAAGTCAGCAAAAGGGACTCGAGGGTTACAGTGTATTATAATTTAAGCAATGGGCTGACAGCCTGTCACTATATCAATACAAATTAAAATCTAAAATTGCCCTCAATTTTTGTCAGACGTGGCGGAAGCCTTTTACGAGGCGTTTAACGCTCTGCCCGTAAGGGGTGACGGCGTGACTATATGTATGTATATTAAATGTAGAACTGTGACCACAAAATTAAGAATTAATTGGGATTTTCGCATAACGTAACATTATTTATGTATTTGAGACACAAAATTGATTACTTGTAGGGTAGCACTAAGCTCACTAAACCACCATAAAACGAAAAAACAATTGTTTGATGATCCATCACATAACTCCTTAGATCAAATATAGTTTTAGATACACAAACGCCGCTTGAAAAATGTCGCCAAAAAAGCAAGGAATATGCCTTGTTTTTATGTCAGTCGCGATTTGACAAATCGAACTTTATTTTATAAGCAGTAAGGTCCATATTGAAGCTATAAGTAAATCACTTTACGGCCTTTTTACACTCAGTTGTCGCCTTCTTTTATGTCATTCGCTATTTGACAAATCGAACTTTATTTTATAAGCAGTAAGGTCCATAATGAAGCTTTAAGTAAACCACTTTACGACCTATTTGCACATACTTGACGTTCTGCTACGGTTTGAGTTTGATTCTATACCGGGTGTAAGGGACAGCTTCCCGCAAACTGATAGGGGTTGCTCAGTCAACGACACTGAACAACTATCACCAGGAAAATATAGAAAAAAGATATTGAACTTCCCATATAAAATGACCACCTCGTTCAGTCAATTTGTATGGAAAACCAAATTTTTTTTTTTCACTTGCTGAAAAAAATATCTGCTGATAGTTGTTCAGTTCCGTTGACTTGGCGACCCCTATCAGTTTGCAGGACGCTGTCCCTTACAGTCCGTATGGGACCGTTGATCTATAACCAATGATATTCATACTGCAAGCACATTTTTATTGTTCCGCGACACATATACATACATATTTATAACATTGCATATCCAAACAAACGCTGAGTGCGACACAAAATAGGCATAGCGTAAGAGTGAATCAGATAGCTATTTGTAATCAGTGCAGCCTTGAATATAATTTAACTTTTTTTTTCACTTCGCAGCTCGACTGCCTAAAATGATCACAATTAGGACCATTTGACGGCACGAGTTTCGCGCGTTGGTCACGTATCTACCTATATATAATATCATTGTCTATAACTATATTTGATCTAAGTATAACTCACATCCTTCGTAACTTCAAAAGTGGTGTTATGAAGGTCTTCAAATTAAATAAACAAAAAAGTTTTGAGTAAAAACTACTGACTTCCTGAATCAAGACTTGTTTTGTAAACTGAAATTCAAACCACTACTGGTATTTTTATAGCAGTTTTATTAAGACATAAATCCACCAGAGTTTTCTACAGTAATTCCCGTTAATATATATGTTAGAAAGGGATTATATATTGACTAGAGAAGTAAATTGTTGAAAAGAAAATACTGTTCCTACTGTTAGCACAATTTTTGATATACAAAAAACCATTTGTAATCCCTTTGCAATAAGAATAGTAAATAATCTAGGTAATCACCAAAAATTTGACACATTATTTTCGTAGTAGCCAACTATATTTAACTTTCTGGCATTTGTATGTTAAGTTAAGGTTGAGAAATTTTGCATATTTACCTTTTCTAAACATCAAACAATAATCTTTGAACTCTGGCAAGGAAAGACAAAACATGTTTTAAAAGGTATCACTACATTACACATCTCTATTATTCCACTTACAAAATATATTTACATGAATATAAGGTCCTAAAAATCAATCATTCATTTGCGAGATCATCAGCGAATTCTACATAAAATAAATAATATGGGATATTTAAGAGCTTTTTCGTACTTTTATAGGGTTTTCTTATTTAAAATTTTAATTTTTACAAGTGGCTTGAACAAACTTCTGTGTAAGCTTAATAAAAGTGATTTTAAGGACTTTATAAAGACACAGATAGTAAGTAAATATATGCTAGATCTATATTACTCAATCAAAGAGTTCAACTAACTTTCATTTGAACTTCCACCAGACCAAATTCAGCATATGAATCATCTGAAACTAAATAATTTGCTAAATATTAGATTTAAATCCAAATCAAAACTGTGCACATTCTTTTATTGCTGTCTTAACCTAACATTTAGGTACTGAAAGCTTATCCTAAAATAAACCATGAAGTAACTCATAGCTACAGCCAAAATTATCTAAAATACTGTTTTAGACCTGATAAATTACCATGGCGATTGGTAAGGACTTCTATAATAATTTGTGTTCATAGAGTCATACAAATTGTGCAGGTTTTGCTGCATATGTTGTGGCTGGAAGTACTGATCCGGTTTCCACTGGTTCTGGTGCTCTTGTGGTGGTAACTGTAGCTGTGGCTGCTGCGGTAATTGTGGTGTCTGGTACATTCGGTAATCTACAGGTGTGTCTAGAAACATACTGTCATTGTACTGCGCCACTGGCATACTCCAATTTTTCATAGGTGATTCTGTGGTTGATGGTTGGAGGTTGACATTAGGTGTTTTCTCAGCTTTTTTAGGTGTGCTCTTCTTCCGAGCATATGTGTGTTGTTTGATAATAGTAGGTGGGGCTTGGTTCTTCGAAGTTGCCATGAATTTGTGGAACTCACTTTCAAATGCGCTCGGTTTTTTGTTGATTGGTGTTATTATAGGTGGGGTGACATTGGGCACTCGAAGACTGGCGTCTAATAAGATGCTTGCATAGGCTTTTGGTGGACATGGCTTAGGTGGCGCAGTTTGGTTTGAAGGAGTATAAGTTTCTACAGGTTTTGGTCTTGCAGCATCTCGATTTTGTGGTATATTTAGTGCAGTATACATCTTTACAGGTGGGCTGGGTAGTTGTTTGAGATTTACGTGCTGATGAGCACCATATACTTGTTGTTGGCCAGACCCATGGTCCATGATCGGTTGCAAAGGGGAGTTGTATTCAAAGTTGGTGACTTTCTTCGGTGCTCTCGGTTTGCGTGGCTTTTTCTCCTTCATAGGGTCTTCTGGTTTTTTAACTTTTGGTATTCGCATGACTGGTTCCTTCTTGACTCTTTCTTTTTTTGGTTTCTCTATTTTCTCTCCTGTTTGCTCTTTAGTTAAGGATTTTCTTTTCTTTGGTTCCGTTTTAACTACAGTTTGTGATTCAGTAGTTTCTGTAGATTCAGTTGTAGTCAATTCAGGTTTTCCAAGAGGGTCAGTCGGGTCAGTAGCATCGTTATCAGGATTCATGGGCGAACCGTCTTCCTTCCGTGGTGGAGACTCCCAGTTGGAGACAACTGCAGCCATGTCATCAAGCTGTTCATCGGACAATTTCTTGGATTTAATTTTCTTGCGTCCCTTTTTAGTGGGTGTGTCAGCTGTAGGCGACTCTTTGCTTTTGGTGGGAGTTTCTTTTGCCTTTTCAGGAGAGTCTTTACTTTTACGAGACTTTTTTACTTTCTCAGGATTATCAGGTTTTTCAGATCTTTCATCCTCTTCCTGCCTGTCACCATTGGTTTTTTCCTGCTTAACTTTACACTTTGATTCTTCAGTATCACCTTTTGGTTTTGTTCGTTTTTTCTCACCATCCTTTCGCTTAGGTTTTATTGCTTTGGGTTTTCCCTTGCTTTTTGTTGATACTTCATAATCAGAATCCGATTCAGAATCCATGTAGCCAACATCAGGTAAATTCGCCTCTGAAGGGTCCATTTCATCACCTTTTAGCCAGATATCTTCCAGGACCTCCAGCTGGTCTTCATCAGGAACATGATGCCTTTTCATAGAATTCATCATGTCTAAATCACCTTCAGCCATTGTCATTATTTCATCATCTTCCATCAAGTCATCTCCGAGAATAGAAACAGCAATGGCACCTTCTGATATGCTCTTACTAGCCATAGCTCTTTTGAGATGTAGAGGGTGACGTTTCTTCTTTTTGCCTTCCTCTTCTTGAGGCTCAGTAAATTCTTGTGGCAGCTCTGTATTATTTTTATTGCATAGAATGTCTTGGCCTGATGGATGTGGCGCTGGCACCATCTTGTCCGGTTGTTCAGGGTGGCAACCAATGTCCTGACCCTTCAGCCATAGCTCATATCTTTCAGGTTGGAACCGTTTGACAAAAGTATCCATTGAAATCTTCACCATATCGTTACTGCATGTACACTGCAGGGCTCTTTTGCCGTATTCTACCCATCTGGGTGCTGCAAAGTTTGTGGATTCGGCACAGTTGAAGCCATGGTTGAATCCAGCATGATATCCATATGGGAACGTGATCATTATTTCACCAGCTTCTTGCGTGATCTTATTGACAGGGACAGAATACTGCTTTAAGATTTGTGGTGAAATGAGAGTCATCTTGTGACGAAGGAAAGCTTGGCAGGTTTTCGCAGATGTCGGAAAGAAACCAGAGGCAATTCTCTCAAATCTCTTGCCATGTTCAGGTGGAATGGCGTACCAAGTTTTCGGTTCTCCAAAATGAAGGTAATTAATGGAGTATAAATCCATATCCTCAGTGTGCCAAGCAAATGTGGTCTTCCACATACCGAAGTATAGGTATGCTGTGTTAACACCATCGATTTCTATCCCATAGTCTGAGTTAACAAAATCAAGTATAGTGCCCAAGCAGTTAACGTTCCATTCTTTGACATCGGGATCTGTGATACTTCCGTTAACATCAGCTCCATATATTGGAGCAACATAAGTGACATTCTTCCAGTATTTCCGCTCCAGATCATCGAAACTGGAGTGCCGAGGAGTGCAGTACTTCGTGGAATTAGCCAAAACAGCGAACTGTTTGACATTCATAGATTTCTTTTGAATGTTTATCTGTTGAAACAAACCTTGCTTGCCGGTGACTACCTGGCATATCGGCGCCGGTATAGTGATGTTCAGGTCATCCAGGTCGTAACCTTTCTTGCGGGGAACCCACTCCGGAGGCGGTATCACTTTCGCAAGGCCTGCCTTATGGGCCCCCTTCGATTCCATATACTGAATGTATTTGTTGAAATCTTTGAACTCATCCCATGTCGGGCGGAAAACTTGTATCTGGAAACCATTTCCTGATCCACCGGATTGTTCCGCAGACATGGTTATCACAACAAAATCCAATCACACGATCAAAATCAACACCGTTTCATCACATCAATGGATAGCACTTTCATGGGGAGCCATGTCTTTATGGAGTAGTGTCCAGACCAGTAAATTACGCGCATAGAAATGTATATTTATACAAACACTTCAAAGTCTCAAACACGTTAAGATCTTTTCCGAAATGATAATGTGAAAACAGTAAAATGGCCGACTTTCATTGACTGATGCGCGTTGTACTCTCAAACAAAATCTTTTCAGAGACAATCGAAGCTTCATACCCGAATTTAGGTCACGTACACCGAAAAGTGTTCGTAGTTTTCATAGTAAATAAAGAAATCACCCTACGAAGCTTTCACTGACTCTGCACACGGCAACACTACTACAAACGCTAATTTCTTTATATTGGTAGCACTGATGTTATTGACATTGACAGCCCAAAATATTGACAGCCATTTTATCGAATTTTCAATTTTTTATAGTTTTAGAGGTAAAGAATTTTACATTTACTTACCTGAAACGATTCTTCAAATTCCTCGACAAGGTTTCCACTTCCATTGGATGGAGTCGCCATGCTTTTACCGTAAATTTAATTCAAAAGAACACTGACACATGAAACACGATCGCGCAGCCCGGTATCGCCACAGATTAGAAAAAACTAGCTTTCCGCCCCGCCCCGGTTTCACCCGCGGTTAAACGCTTTTCCGTAGCAATGGTTGAAAAGTTGTAACAAACAAACAAAACAAGCAAAAGTTGCTTATATGTTATTAGTGTTATTACTCATCCTAGGCACTGTCAATCTTGCATATCACATTCAATCTATATCGACAGGAAACATCGGGTCGTTCGACTCGAGAATCCACTCGCTAAGAAGATGAAGAATCTATATTGAAATACCACGTGAGATATAAAGACTTTTTCTCGCGGGAATCACATATATTTCGCTGTAATAAGAAGTCAATGCTATTACAATCTATTATCTTGCCAAACATGTTCAAAATGAGTTTAGCCGTCTAGGCATGCAAGAGCAATAAACAAACAAACATACAGACATACTTTTGCATCTACTTTTTTTTTTTACTTAGCATTCATTCATACATTTGTTCGTTCATTGAACCGAAGAAGTTCACGGCCATATTTATTGCGCATAGGTTCGGCTCGAACAATACTCGAAATACTATAAGATGGTAGCTGTGACAGATGCATTGCCTATGGATTTTAGATACATTTTCTTTTGTTTTCCGTCTACATGTTCAGCCCTTGCCGTACTAATGACATTACAGTACCCGACATTAAATATTGCACATCTATCGATCTTTAGAGCCAGTTTGCAAGTCGTTGACACAGAATATATAATAGTACTACATATCGTTGACCTGACTTGACACTGACACTTAAAGTACAAGGTTAGGTCAGTTAACTTACATACATACAATCACGCCTTTATCCCTTACGGGGTAGGCAGAGCGTCAAACTCCTCGTAAAAGGTGCTTTCGCCACGTCTGATAAAAATTGAGGGCAATTTTAGATTGTAATGTGTATTGCTATAGTGACAGGTTGTCAGCCCATCGCCTAAATTACAATACACTGTAACCCTCGAGTCCCTTTTGCTGACTTCTACAGCATGCCCGGGAGGAAGGGCAGCTGGAACATTCTATGTTTTTCTATCTCTCCCAGTCCAGCATGGAAGAAAACTTAAGTCAGTTAACTTAAGTAGTTTTAATATAAATAGTAATTATATTTTATAACTATTGTAAACTAATATTATTAATGTGTTGTTTTGTGTTTGTCTTAGGTATTTCGGAATACGCGTGTTCTCTTGTGAATCATCTCCCTAGCCGTATCCCGTATCTCACGGGGTTGGCTTCCTAATCTAGGGGATTGAACGAGGGTACTGGTTTTTACACAGAGCGACTGCCACCTGACCTCCACAACCCAGAAGGGAAACCAGACCCAATCCTAGATTAGGTCAGAGTTTTCAAGCCGCCAATGCTTAGCACTGGCCTCTGATATGGCTTAACGACTAATATCTACGGTATTAAACGATATTAACCGGGACCAACGGCTTAACGTGCCTTCCGAAGCACGGAAAAAGCACCGAATAAACGTACATATGAAATTCGAAAACCGAAAAACACATGATGGGATTGGCGTGTTCTCTTGTGAATGCTGACCCTTATATTTTACATAAATCTTTCTGCACCCGATTATGGCTGCTAGACCATTGTATATTCTATATTATGTAGTAAAATAATATTATATTTGCTCTTTGTGTTCTGTGCCTTAACTATACGACTCTACACGTAAATATAATCTTAAAATATAGATATGTGGCGCTTAAGCGAAAATCTGAAGAGTATTTTTTCTTTCTATTTGTGTGTACAATCGTATGGTTTTATTATGATGTTTGATAAAAAAAATAAGACCGTCGCCTTTCACGGTATGCCAGGCTCCATACGAAAATGTTATAATTATACATACATACATACATACGACCCAAACAAAGGTCGTTTCGCCACTTTTCGCCTAACATGTATACCAGCCCACTAGTTCAACTTTTTATTTTCCTGTACCCTAAGGTTGCCAGGAAGAAATTGCTGCTTAGCAATAAGGCCGCCTATTTGTACTACTATTTGTTTCATTTAATTTTATTTTCTCTTGTGTCTTTTCTGTGCAATGAAGTATATTCTTATCTTATCTTATCTTTGACAAAGTTTTCAGGGTCATTTAAGATAGATTTGTAGGTATATTGCTGTAGTGATAGGTTGTCAGCCCATCGCCTACATTGCAATATACTGAAACCCTCGAATCCCTTAGCTGACTTTTACAGCATGCCCGGGAGGAAATGCAGCTGGCACATTCTATGTTTTTCTCTCGCTCCCAGGCCAGCATGGAACAGTTATATGCGTAATAATTATAACCCCTTTAACTTTAACTTTAGCAGGTGTCGTGGTCTAGAATTGAGCCCTTATCCAAGACCTAATCCTATCAAACTTTCGAAATTGCGCCATCTATTAGCCGCTTCAGAAATTAGTACGAAAATCTCTCTGCTTTGGATTTGCATTTTGTTTTTGCCAATGGCAACAAACATGAAACAATGTAACCAACATAACCATAATGTAAATGCTTTCATTGATGGTTCTCACACCGCATCGTAGTACGAATATTGCGACTGCGTGTTTTCCAGCTGCGTTAGAGCAGATACGTAAAATCAACCGCTACGCTGCGTGTGTGTGTGTATAAGCCTTATTTTTTTGACGTATTTATTTATAGTCTGTGGTATATGTTGCAATGGCCGCGGCGGCATAACCTCTATTGAATTTACGTTTTATTTGTGTTGTTTAGCGCAAGGAAACAAAATAGGATTATAATTTTTCAGTAGAAAAGTGTAAAATTGATCTAGGATACACATTGAGGTATCACAATGGCTGACGCGGCTGCTCGACAGCTTCAGTATGAGTACAAAGCTGTAAGTTATCCTTCGTTATGCGAATTTATTATTGTGCAATTAGACCTTAAAATAGTAGCATGCTAGATTTTTGATTCTAAAGTACTGCCTCTCTCAGGCTATGTTTGGTAGGCGCCTTGTTATTACTACAATTACACCGAGAAACATATTAATAATTTGAATGCTTCAAATTTATGCTTGATTCATACTTGTTTATCCTTCGGGAACCTTTACTAAGTCTGTTCTTAAACCTCTCAGAACTCCAACCTTGTACTCCAAGCTGATGTACGGCTGATAGAGCGCCGTGGTCGCGATGAGGCCACCGGTGAGGTGTTATCACTCTCTGGCAAGCTCATCGGCACTCGGATGGGTGACCGGGCTCAGAGGACCAAACCGGAAAAAGCAGAAGAAAGGAAAGCTAAGTAAGTCTTGTTTATTTGACTGTCGGGTGGGCATTAGTATCTTACAGCACAAATATTGGGTTTGCAAATGGTTTATAAAGAACTAACTTTTCATCCTGCAGTTTCTCCAGCGGCTAAATAGTTTTCCCATGGAAATGAGATATTTTCCTGTGTCCCTCTCCAGTTTACCATCTATTGTCCTGTAAAATATTATAAAAATTGGTTCAGTTTTTTAGATGGGGAAGAGTAACAAACAAATAGAATGACACACTGACACAAAAAGAAACATTCCTATTTAAGAATACATTTACATCAATACTCACATGTGTACAATATTACAGACGTCAAAAACGTGATGAAGCAACCTACGAATTGACTAAATCAAAGTCATCCCGAGTGGCCTGGTCTGACGATACACCGGGAGTGCTGTACCGACCACGAGCTCAGCACACGAGACATGCTTACGAGCTGATGCTCTCCTTCATGCAGAGCACCCTCGGAGATCAGCCCAGGGATATCTTGTGTGGAGCTTGTGACGAGGTTTGTATCTTTACAGGATATGAAAAAATGTACTACCTTCCTTTAAACCACGTAATGTATTATCACAAACACATAAATGAAATTTATAAAAAAAAGGTAATATCACTACATAGTATAAAACAAAGTCGCTTTCTCTGTCTGTATATCCCTATGTATGCATAAATCTTTAAACTACAGAACGGATTTTGATGCGGTGTCTTTTAATGGATAGAGTGTTTCAAGAGGAAGGTTTATATACATAATACTTGCATAATATTGTGAAGAAACACTGATAATTTCCATGCGAAGCCGGGGCTACTTTTAATTAAATTCGTAAAACAGAGACAAGTAGGCCAAACACACACTACGGCGGGTGCAGCGGTGTCGAACGCTGTAATGTGCGTGACTACAGGTGGCTCACTTGTTTCAGTTTTACGAATTTAATAAAAGAAGTTTGTGGGTGTTTTTTGAGTTGTATATCAATAATACGATACCTGGTTTAAAGGAACACTTTTTTTTACATCCTGTATATCCTTTATTGCATAAAATCAAAGAGAAATAAATAAATGGCATGCAAGGACAAACTTGTCTCTGAGGAGTTCTATTTCCTATAATATTACAAAAAAGAACCTAGTTCCATGGACGTTCCAGACTTCATATATATATATATATATATAGTCACAACTAACTTCCATGCTGGCCAGGGAGCGAGAGAAAAACTTGGAATGTGCCAGCTGCATTTCCTCCCGAGCATGCTGTAAAAGTCAGCTAAGGGATCCGAGGGTTTCAGTATATTGCAATGTAGGTGATGGGCTGACAACCTGTCACTACAGTAATATACCTTTAAATCTATCTAAAATAACCCTCAAAACTTTGTCAGACGTGGCGGAATGACCTTTGTTTTGGTCGTTTACGCTCTGCCTACCTAATTAGGGATAAAGGCGTGATTATATGTATGTATGTAGTCACAGACTAATGTGGTCTTTGAGAGTTCATATACACAGTTTAAAATTATTTTATGCAATAAAGGATGTACCTGTATATCCTTTATTGTAAAAAAAAGTACTAAAAAATATTCTTGGGTCATTTAAGTTTAGCCTACCCCATTCGGGATAAACACATACATATATACATACATACATATAAACACACCTTTATCCCTGATGGGGTAGGCAGAGCGTAAACGACCTTAACAACGGTTGTTTCGCCACGTCTGACAAACTTGTTTGGGGGTTATTTATGATTGATTTGTAGGTTATATCGCTGTAGTGACAGGTTGTCAGCCTATCGCCTAAACTGCAATATACCCGAAACCCTCGGATCCCTTAGCTGGTTTTTACAGCATGCCCAGGAGGAAATGCAGCTGGCACATACATACATACATACATAACGTCACGCCTCTTTCCCGGAGGGGTAGGCAGAGATCACATCCTTCCATTTGCTACGATCCTTGCAAACTTCTTTCGCTTCACAGCTGGCACATTCTACGATATATATATATATATATTATATATATATATATATATGTGTTTATCCCGTTTATCCAAAGAATAAGTCTTTCTGCCACGTCTGACAAGTTTTGAGGGCAATTTTAGACTTAAATGTGTATTGCTATAGGGACAAATTGACAGCCCATAACCTAAATTGCAACACACTGACACCCTCGAATCCCTTAGCTGGCTTTTACAGCATGCCGTTGGCACATTCTATGTTTTTCTTCCACTCCCAGTTCAGCATGGAAGATAGGGTCAATGAACCTGATATACATACATACATACATAAAATCACGCCTTTATCCCTTACGGGATAGGCAGAGCGTTAAACGCCTCGTAAAAGGAACCTGATATATTTAGTAGAATATTAACTATAGTTTCCTTATCCTTCTTTTTCTTTTTTTTCATATTTTATTAACATGCAATCTTCTTATTTACAAAAATCATTAAAAATATTTACAAAATTAACTTAAATCTAATTAAATGTAATAAATGGCCTCCAGAGCGTCCTGCTGTGGCATGGTGCCCAGCACGCTGGCAGCGTTCCCCCTTTGGATAGCGATGCAATCTTCCATGTTGGACTGGGAAAGAAAGAAAAACATAGAATGTGCCAGCTGCATTTCCTCCTGGGCATGCTGTAAAAACCAGCTAAGGGATCCAAGGGTTTCGGGTATATTGCAGTTTAGGCGATGGGCTTGTCAACCTGTCACTACAGCAATATACCTACAAATCTATCTTAAATAACCCTCAAAACTTTGTCAGACGTGGCGGAACGACCTTTGTTTAGGTTGTTTACGCTCTGCTTACCTCATTGGGATAAAGGCGTGACTATATGTATGTAATTATGCAATTGATGTGTTATTTTCAGTTATTATATTCGCATTTGAGACGAGCCCTCCCAATGTTAGGCTGTCTTTATCATCTCCCTAGCCTTATCCCGTATCTTACGGGGTCGGCTACCTAATCCAGGGTATTGAACGAGGGTACTGGTTTTTACACAAAGCCACTGCCATCTGACCTCCGCAACCCAGAAGGGAAACCAGACCCAATCCTAGATTAGGTCAGAGTTTTCAAGCCGCCAATGCTTAGCACTGGCCTCTGATATGGCTTAACAACTAATATCATATCTTCTTTATTGCGTACAAGAAAAATTACAATAAATAAACAAATTTAAATTTAGTTCACAAAGGTGAGCTTATCTCTATAAAGAGATCTCTTCCAGCCAACCTGTAAAACTGAATATGAGATAACAATATATACGGGGACAAGACTGTACACGCTGTAGACTTTTACATATACATATAACCTAGAACGTACATAAACATACATATATGTTACTTAAATAAACATCTATAATAGTAATAATACATACATATAATAAATACAAATACCTACGTACATAAATACTAATTATGTTGCGATAGGAAGTGCTCTTTCAATATCTACGGTATTAAACGATATTAACCGGTTCGTTAGGCTGTCTTTATAATATTATTTATTTGAGATGGTCTTGTGTGAAGCCTTTGCGCCCGTGTGACGTCTAGTTTGTCTTTTTCTCTTTAAAATGGTTATATATATATATATATATATATATATATATATATATATATATATATATATATATTATATATATATATATATATTATATATATATATAACCATATATATATATATATATATATATATATTAAAGAGAAATATATATATATGTATATATATATATATATATATACATATTTGTGCTAAGAAGCTCATTGGAGACTCAGCACTGGTTGAGGCAAAACTACAGAACCTTGAGCACCGTCGCAGAGTGGCGTGCATGTCGGTATTTTACAGGATACATTTCGGGGAGTGCGCGTTAGCACTTCATGACCTTATACCCCCCTCCCCTTTCCATCTCCGGAGCACGAGGCGTGGACAGGGGTTCCACCCTTATGTCGTGGATATACCACAAATTCGCACGAAGCGGTTCGCTTCCGCATTCTTAATGCGAATGGCTAAGGAGTGGAACTCCCTGCCGGCGGATCTGTTTCCGGAACAATATAACCTGGGCCTTTTCAAGGCGAGAGTGAATAGGCACTACATAGGTGAGTATGCTTCAACATAGTCCGCATCGTCACTTTCCACCAGGTGAGATGGCGGACAAATGCTCGCCTATATATATTAAAAAAAAAATAAAAAAAAAATATTTCCTTTCTAGGTACTGGTTGTTCTCAAAAACGACAAACTGAAAGATCTGGAAAAGAAAAAGGAAGTAGAGCAGCTGCTAGGACCCATCGCTGATGAGAGATTTGCTCTGCTCGTCAATTTGGGTACGTACATACATACATAAAATCACGCCTTTATCCCTTACGGGGTAGGCAGAGCGTCAAACTCCTCGTAAAAGGCGCTTTCGCCACGTCAGACAAAAATTGAGGGCAATTTTAGATTGTAATGTGTATTGCTATAGTGACAGGTTGTCAGCCCATCGCCTAAATTACAATACACTGTAACCCTCGAGTCCCTTTTGCTGACTTCTACAGCATGCCCGGGAGGAAGGGCAGCTGGAACATTCTATGTTTTTCTATCTCTCCCAGTCCGGCATGGAAGGAACGAATATCATTAATTTGTGAAAACTACGGGACGGCGTTCCAAAAACTGATCTTCTTCTGTCGAGTGGGTATCGAGTCCTTCGACCCGATAAACCCTGGTGTCAGAGTTTTTAAACCGCCTATTAGTACAACTATCAGGCGTCTGACATGGTTTGAGTAACGACCATTATCAAACAGCGACCGGGACCGACGGCTTAACGTGCCCTCCGAAGCACGAAGTCTTTTTCTTTTCCGGACAATCAGGTGATTCAACCTGCAATGTCACAAAGTGATAAATTCTCAAATATTAACTTTGTGTTTCCCCCCTGGGAATCGAACCCAGGACCTCCGGATCAGGAGTCCATGGCACTAGCCACTAGACCACGGAGGCAGTTGAAAAAACAAAAACTGATGAAGACTGCTCTGTCAGTGAAAATGAACAACCTTCACCAGGAAATTCTTTCAAGAAATTGAATAAAAAATCTTTCTTATACAAAATGACCAAAATATGCAATGAATTATCCTATCAAAAAATATTCTGTAAAAATGCTGCCAAGTTTAGTTTTTTACAAATTGATCAAAAATATTGTAATAACTAAAAGTAAGCCAAGTTCTAGGAGTTATTATAGAAATTACTTTTAATTTTATGTTTTCCGGTTTAATAAAAATCTTTTTAATTTTTCTCAGGCAAAAAGATAACGGATTTCAACATCAGCGCGACGACAGATGGCAACACCGAGATCGACGAGACGTACGGCATTAACGTGCAATTTGAGGAGTCTTCCGAAGAGGACGACGAGGACGCGTATGGAGAGGTAAGGGGGTAGGCAGGGCTTCAACAGCCTGATAAACAGACTACAACTTAGGGTTTCGAGGGTTTTGAGTCTATTGCAGTTTAAGAGACGGACTGACAATTTGTCACTATAGCAATATACATTGAACTCTAAAATTGCCCTCATAAGTTTCTAGTTTGGTTAGGACATTGCAGGCTGATGAAGGGGCTGTCGTTCTTTAGGAAGAGAGTAAAAGAGCATTACCTTTCACTTTCCGTATAGTATTAGTTATATATATGTATTTATATATATTCATGTTTATATAGTTATTATGATTTTAAGTATTTATATAATTAGTTATTTATGTAATTTATAATTATGTGGTATTATTTTTATATTATGCTTTATTTGTGCACGCCTAATTTGCCTCTCATTTTAAGTCTCACTTCCGTAGGTCAGCTGGAAGAAATTTCTTAGTAGAAATAAGCTGTACCTGTTGTGTCGGTATTCCTTGTGTATTGTCTTTCTCATGTTACTTGTGTACAATAAACAGTAAATAAATAAATAAGGGGGTAGGCAGACAGCGGTAAATATGACAGCCATTTAACTACACTTATGGTTGTACGTACAGACTATGCACACTGAACGCTACGTCGCGTAGTGCATATTTGTCTATGTTTCATTGTTTAAGGGCTCACAGAATACCAGCGTCGCGGTCTCACAAGATGGCGGCATAAGCTGAGCGGGTCCTTTTATTGTGACGTCGCGGCACGCACATTCCGGTAGCATTAACTGTTTATTTTTAGGTACCTTTAGATTAGATAATAGTTACTCTTTATATTATTATTTTATTTCACTTTAGTTTGTTCTGTTTTTGTTTAAAAATGTATTTACTGTGTTGTGTTTGTGACGTCATGAATAATAAATGTTTTCTATTCTATTGCGAGCATAGAAAATTACGCGCTCCGTCTTGTAGGAACATTGCCTTAGGGCGTCCACACATAAAAACGTGACGATATATCTTCCATGCTGGACTGGGAGTGAGAGAAAAACACAGAATGTGCCAGCTGCATTTCCTCCCGAGCATGCTGTAAAAAGCAGCTAAGGGATCTGAGGGTTTCAGTATATTGTAATTTAGGCGATGGGCTGACAACCTGTCACTATAGCAATATACGTACAAATCTTTCTTGAATGGCCCTCAAGACTTTGTCAGACGCGGCGGAAAGGCCTTTGTTTAGGTCGTTTACGCTCTGCCTACCCCATTAGGGACAAAGGCGTGATTATATGTATGTATGTATGTATATATTTTAAGTTGAACAAGGCGATGTCGTGACGTTCGACGATACGGTGGACATCACGTCGCCCAACACAAAAACTCGTCACGACATCGTAGCGGGGCACGTTGCGACAATATTTTCGAGAATAACTACGGTAATCCTATATATTTATTCGGCGCTTTTTCCGTGCTTCGGAAGGCACGTTAAGCCGTTGGTCCCGGTTAATATCGTTTAATACCATAGATATTAGTCGTTAAGCCATGACAGAGGCCAATGCTAAGCATTGGCGGCTTGAAAACTCTTGACCTAATCTAGGATTGGGTCTGGTTTCCCTTCTGGGTTGCGGAGGTCAGATGGCAGTCGCTCTGTGTAAAAACCAGTAGCCTCCTTCAATCCCCTAGATTAGGTAGCCGACCCCGTGAGATACGGGATAAGGCTAGGGAGATGATGATGATGAATCCTATATATTTGCCTTATTATGCCTGTGATGACTATATATATATGTTGAAAAAAAAAATTAATACCGGGCAACACGATGACGTCATAACCGTTGCGGTTGTGACGTCATCGTGTAGTATGCACACACACACACGCGCGCACATACAGTCACAAACATACTACACTGAGGAAGAGTCCATCTGCTTAAATGTTATAATATAGTTAAGTTTACCCAAAATTTCTTTAACATAAGTTTGTTTATAATTATTTTTTTGTTATTTATTACGTACGAATGCACCTAGATAAGTATTTTGTTAGCCCTCGACACTTGTACCCCATATAAGATCTCAGGGAGGAGGAAGTGGCTGAAGAACAGCGCTGGCGTGACCTAGGTCAAATCAGCACAAGCTGAGACATTTCCTTTTGCCTTTTCTTTATTATGTTTGATATAATAATTTAAATTGTACATACATACATAAATCCTTTATCCCTTACGGGGTAGGCAGAGCGTTTAACGCCTCGTAAAAGGCGCTTTCGTCACGTCTGCCAAAAATTGAGGGCAATTTTAGATTGTAATACGTATTGCTTTAGTGACAGGTTGTCAGCCCATCGCCTAAATTACAATACACTGTAACCCTCGAGTCCCTTTTGCTGACTTCAACAGCATGCCCGGGAGGAAGGGCAGCTAGAACATTCTATGTTTTTCTATCTCTCCCAGTCCAGCATGGAAGAAAAAATGTAAAATGCAATAAACATATTTTATTATTATTATTATTAGTAATCCCGGGTATGCTATAAAAACCAGCTAAGGGATCCGAGGGTTTCAGTATATTGTAATTAGGCGATGGGCTGACAACCTGTCACTACAGCAATATACTTACAAATCTATCTTAAATAACCCTCAAAACTTTGTCAGACGTGGCGGAACGACCTTTGTTTGGGTCGTTTACGCTCTGCCTACCCCATTAGGGATAAAGACGTGATTATATGTATGTATGTATGTATTATTAGTAAAACAACTATAATGTTTGATTTTTCCAGGTCCGGGAAGAAGAAAAAGAAGACGGCGAGGGATCGGACGCTGAGAAGAAGGAGAGCAGTGACGAAGATGATAGCGACGCGGAGGAGAAACGAGCCGCCATACACGCCAATGTAAGCGGCTTTTTATAACATTAAGATTCCATGCTGGAGTGGGAGCGAGAGAAAAACATGGAATGTGCCAGCTGCATTTCCTCCCGGGCATGCTGTTGAAGTCAGCAAAAGGGACTCGAGGGTTACAGTGTATTGTAATTTAGGCGATGGGCTGACAACCTGTCACTACAGCAACGTACCTACAATTTTTTTTTAAATAACCCTTAAAAATTTGTCAGACGTGGCGGAACGATATTTATTTGATTATATGTATGTATGTGTAAAACCATTTATAAAAAAGCCTATTTATATTTTTTCCTTTTATTGACTTCCTTTGCTGATATTCTGTTTTGTCCCCAGCTATCAGAGGAGCAGTCCCGGCAGCGTCGCGACGCCACACTCCACCCGATGGATATAGACGCTTACTGGCTTCAGAGACGCCTGTCCAGACACTTCCCTGACGCGATGGTGTCGCAGGCTAAAGCTAGCGAAGTGCTCAAGTAAGTCTGCCTACCCCCGATGGATATAGACGCTTACTGGCTTCAAAGACGCCTGTCCAGACACTTCCCTGACGCGATGGTGTCGCAGGCTAAAGCTAGCGAAGTGCTCAAGTAAGTCTGCCTACCCCCGATGGATATAGACGCTTACTGGCTTCAGAGACGCCTGTCCAGACACTTTCCTGACGCGATGGTGTCGCAGGCTAAAGCTAGCGAAGTGCTCAAGTAAGTCTGCCTACCCCCGATGGATATAGACGCTTACTGGCTTCAAAGACGCCTGTCCAGACACTTCCCTGACGCGATGGTGTCGCAGGCTAAAGCTAGCGAAGTGCTCAAGTAAGTCTGCCTACCCCCGATGGATATAGGCGCTTACTGGCTTCAGAGACGCCTGTCCAGACACTTTCCTGACGCGATGGTGTCGCAGGCTAAAGCTAGCGAAGTGCTCAAGTAAGTCTGCCTACCCCCGATGGATATAGACGCTTACTGTCTTCAAAGACGCCTGTCCAGACACTTTCCTGACGCGATGGTGTCGCAGGCTAAAGCTAGCGAAGTGCTCAAGTAAGTCTGCCTACCCCCGATGGATATAGACGCTTACTGGCTTCAGAGACGCCTGTCCAGACACTTTCCTGACGCGATGGTGTCGCAGGCTAAAGCTAGCGAAGTGCTCAAGTAAGTCTGCCTACCCCCGATGGATATAGACGCTTACTGGCTTCAGAGACGCCTGTCCAGACACTTTCCTGACGCGATGGTGTCGCAGGCTAAAGCTAGCGAAGTGCTCAAGTAAGTCTGCCTACCCCCGATGGATATAGACGCTTACTGGCTTCAAAGACGCCTGTCCAGACACTTTCCTGACGCGATGGTGTCGCAGGCTAAAGCTAGCGAAGTGCTCAAGTGAGTCTGCCTACCCCCGATGGATATAGGCGCTTACTGGCTTCAGAGACGCCTGTCCAGACACTTTCCTGACGCGATGGTGTCGCAGGCTAAAGCTAGCGAAGTGCTCAAGTAAGTCTGCCTACCCCCGATGGATATAGACGCTTACTGTCTTCAAAGACGCCTGTCCAGACACTTTCCTGACGCGATGGTGTCGCAGGCTAAAGCTAGCGAAGTGCTCAAGTAAGTCTGCCTACCCCCGATGGATATAGACGCTTACTGGCTTCAGAGACGCCTGTCCAGACACTTCCCTGACGCGATGGTGTCGCAGGCTAAAGCTAGCGAAGTGCTCAAGTAAGTCTGCCTACCCCCGATGGATATAGACGCTTACTGGCTTCAGAGACGCCTGTCCAGACACTTTCCTGACGCGATGGTGTCGCAGGCTAAAGCTAGCGAAGTGCTCAAGTAAGTCTGCCTACCCCCGATGGATATAGACGCTTACTGGCTTCAAAGACGCCTGTCCAGACACTTTCCTGACGCGATGGTGTCGCAGGCTAAAGCTAGCGAAGTGCTCAAGTGAGTCTGCCTACCCCCGATGGATATAGGCGCTTACTGGCTTCAGAGACGCCTGTCCAGACACTTTCCTGACGCGATGGTGTCGCAGGCTAAAGCTAGCGAAGTGCTCAAGTAAGTCTGCCTACCCCCGATGGATATAGACGCTTACTGGCTTCAGAGACGCCTGTCCAGACACTTTCCTGACGCGATGGTGTCGCAGGCTAAAGCTAGCGAAGTGCTCAAGTAAGTCTGCCTACCCCCGATGGATATAGACGCTTACTGGCTTCAGAGACGCCTGTCCAGACACTTTCCTGACGCGATGGTGTCGCAGGCTAAAGCTAGCGAAGTGCTCAAGTAAGTCTGCCTACCCCCGATGGATATAGACGCTTACTGGCTTCAGAGACGCCTGTCCAGACACTTTCCTGACGCGATGGTGTCGCAGGCTAAAGCTAGCGAAGTGCTCAAGTAAGTCTGCCTACCCCCGATGGATATAGACGCTTACTGGCTTCAGAGACGCCTGTCCAGACACTTTCCTGACGCGATGGTGTCGCAGGCTAAAGCTAGCGAAGTGCTCAAGTAAGTCTGCCTACCCCCGATGGATATAGACGCTTACTGGCTTCAGAGACGCCTGTCCAGACACTTTCCTGACGCGATGGTGTCGCAGGCTAAAGCTAGCGAAGTGCTCAAGTAAGTCTGCCTACCCCCGATGGATATAGACGCTTACTGGCTTCAAAGACGCCTGTCCAGACACTTCCCTGACGCGATGGTGTCGCAGGCTAAAGCTAGCGAAGTGCTCAAGTAAGTCTGCCTACCCCCGATGTATATAGACGCCTACTGGCTTCAAAGACGCCTGTCCAGACACTTCCCTGACGCGATGGTGTCGCAGGCTAAAGCTAGCGAAATGCTCAAGTAAGTCTGCCTACCCCCGATGGATATAGACGCTTACTGGCTTCAAAGACGCCTGTCTAGACACTTCTCTGACGCGATGGTGTCGCAGGCTAAAGCTAGCGAAGTGCTCAAGTAAGTCTGCCTACCCCCTATGGATACCGCTTACTGGTTGCAAAGACGATAGATCTAATTACAGAATATTTAATCTAATTATATAATATACTAAGGTGGGGATTCTCGGGAAACTCCGAGGTCGACTGTGTTTGCGGTGCAATTCAAACAATGGCACATCTGACATCGTGTCCTGCGTGCCCTAATACCTGCACGCAAGCGGATCTAATGAACGCCAGCCGATCCGCAATTCAAGTGGCAACGTTCTGGGCCGCCACATTGTGATAGTTGCGTGTTCCATCGACACGATAAGAAGAAGAAGAAGATATACTAATACATACATAATGTATGTATTAGTATATTATATATGGTATATAGTAGTTTATTATCTATTATAATTTACGTTTCTTCCATGCTGGTCTGGGAGCGAGAGAAAAACATAGAATGTGCCAGCTGCATTTCCTCCCGGGCATGCTGTAAAATCCAGCAAAGGGATCCGAGGGTTTCAGTATATTGTAATTTAGGCGATGGGCTGACAACCTGTCACTACAGCAATATACCTAGAATTCTATCTTAAATAACCCTCAAAACTTTGTCAGACGTGGCGGGACGACCTTTGTTTAGGTCGTTTGCGCTCTGCCTACCCCATTAGGGATAAAGGCGTGATTATATGTATGTATGTATAATTTACGTAATTTATGTATATCATATATGTATTTTATGTAGATTTGTCTATATTAATTAGTTTTTAGTAAGATGCACTATCCCGCATTATCTACATTTGATTTCCTCTACCCAAGGTTGCCTGGTAGAAATTGCTACCATAGCAATAAGGTCGCCTTCATTGTACTTTAGTGTTTATTTAATTTGTTCTAATTCCTGTTGTTTTTGTTTTATGTGCAATAAATAATATATCTATCTATCTATCTAATTATCTTGAGGTTATATCTTTCTCAAATGGTCGCAATCTGTTGTGTCTTGACGAGGAGATTAGTGCCGACGCGTTTGTATGAAAAACGAAGATGTTGGTGTTCCTACTTATAATAAAATAAATAAATAAAAACCATTCACGATTTTTTTTTTATAACATGTATGTTTGTGCCAGGGCGCTATCGGACGCGGCGGACGACCGCGACCTAGAGAACAGACTGGTGTTGCTGCTCGGCTACGATTGCTTCGAGTTTGTGAAACTGCTCAACAAGTACCGGTACACTAGTGAGTACAAGTTTCATTTATATTAAATGTGTGTGTGTGTGTGTGTGTGGTGTATGTGTGTGTGAGGGAATGAGTGTGTATTTGCGTGCGTACGTGTGTGCTGTGCGTGTGTGTGGGCGTGCGAAAGTGCGTGCGTGTTCCTGTGTGTGCGTGTGTGAGTATGTTTGTGTGCGTGCGTGGTTGTGTGTGAGCATTAGCGTGTGTGTGACCGTGAGTGTTTGTGTGACCAATCAGTTTATTACAATGTTTTTTTTTTCTTCCACCCCCAGTTTTGTACTGTATCAAGTTGGCGTCAGCACAGTCGGAAAGCGAGCGACAGAGCATCAGGGACGAGATGTCGCGACAGCCGGCGCTGCAGAGGATCCTGGCTCAACTAGACACCGGCAAGGGAGGCGACGAGGTAGGCATCTTCTTCTCGTGCGGGTTTTTCGAGTCGATCGACCCCATGAACCCTTGCGTCAGAATTAAAGTCGCCTAGCATAACTAATAGCACCTCTGACATGGCGTTCTTTAACGACAGTGACCGGGACCGACGGTTTGACGTGCCCTCCGAAGCGCGAAATCCTTTTTCTTCCAGACAATCAGGGGATTCAGCATGGACTGTCCTGACCAAACTGGACGAAGTCTCATAAAGTATCACTGCTAGTAAACCACAGTCGCGTTTTGGAACATTTGCGTATAGCTACTTTTTTTCTAATTTTTTTGATAAGGTGTCCAAAAATAATTAGTTTTATAGATGCTAACAGTTACACTTGGGTGGGATTTGAACCCACGATCTTCGGCGTACCGTGCCGACGCTCTAACCAACTGAGCCACCAAGCAATTCAAATCACCCAATTATATGTCCAGCTTCTGAACTCAGCGCCCCGGCTTCGCACGGAAATTATCAGTGTTTCTCTACTATATTATGCATGTATTGAACATATAAACCTTCCTCTTGAATCACTCTATCCATTAAAAGAAACCGCATCAAAATCCGTTGCGTAGCTTTAAAGATTAATGCATAGGAAAATAGGGACCGAGAAAGCGACTTTGTTTTATACTATGTAGTGATATGAAGTGATGATGATTTGTTACCTACAAATCTGTCTTAAATAACCCTCAAAACTTTGTCAGACGTGGCGAAACGACCTTTGTTTAGGTTGTTTACGCTCTTCCTACCCCGTTAGGGATAAAGGCGTGACTATATGTATGATTTGTTCTTGCAGCAAATGGAGACGGAATCCTCGTCAGCGCCTCGCAAGCGGCAGAAGTCCGAGGCGGAGAGCGGGGAGGTGGCGGAGGGGGGCGCGGGCGCGGTGGGGGGGGCGAGGAAGGTGCTGCAGCTGGACGAGCTGGTGTTCGCGGCCGGCGCGCACTTCATGGCCAACAAGCGCTGCCAGCTGCCGGCTGGCTCCTTCCGCAAGCAGAGGAAAGGTAACACACACACATACACACACACGCACACAGGCGCGCACTTCATGGCCAACAAGCGCTGCCAGCTGCCGGCCGGCTCCTTCCGCAAGCAGAGGAAAGGTAACACACACGCACACGCACACAGGCGCGCACTTCATGGCCAACAAGCGCTGCCAGCTGCCGGCCGGCTCCTTCCGCAAGCAGAGGAAAGGTAACACACACACATACACACACACACACACACACGCACACGCACACAGGCGCGCACTTCATGGCCAACAAGCGCTGCCAGCTGCCGGCCGGCTCCTTCCGCAAGCAGAGGAAAGGTAACACACACGCACACGCACACAGGCGCGCACTTCATGGCCAACAAGCGCTGCCAGCTGCCGGCCGGCTCCTTCCGCAAGCAGAGGAAAGGTAACACACACACACACAGGCGCGCACTTCATGGCCAACAAGCGCTGCCAGCTGCCGGCCGGCTCCTTCCGCAAGCAGAGGAAAGGTAACACACACGCACGCACGCACTCAAATACAGGCACACACACACACGCGCACTCAAACACACTCACATACACATTCACCCACGCGCACTCAAACACAGACACACGCACACTCAAACACAGACACACGCACACACAAACACACGCACGCAAAAACACACACACACACACGCACACAGGCGCGCACTTCATGGCCAACAAGCGCTGCCAGCTGCCGGCCGGCTCCTTCCGCAAGCAGAGGAAATGTAACACACACACGCACACAGGCGCGCACTTCATGGCCAACAAGCGCTGCCAGCTGCCGGCCGGCTCCTTCCGCAAGCAGAGGAAAGGTAACACACACACACACACACAGGCGCGCACTTCATGGCCAACAAGCGCTGCCAGCTGCCGGCCGGCTCCTTCCGCAAGCAGAGGAAAGGTAACACACACACACACACACACACGCACACAGGCGCGCACTTCATGGCCAACAAGCGCTGCCAGCTGCCGGCCGGCTCCTTCCGCAAGCAGAGGAAAGGTAACACACACACGCACACAGGCGCGCACTTCATGGCCAACAAGCGCTGCCAGCTGCCGGCCGGCTCCTTCCGCAAGCAGAGGAAAGGTAACACACACACGCTCACAGGCGCGCACTTCATGGCCAACAAGCGCTGCCAGCTGCCGGCCGGCTCCTTCCGCAAGCAGAGGAAAGGCAACACACACACACACACACAGGCGCGCACTTCATGGCCAACAAGCGCTGCCAGCTGCCGGCCGGCTCCTTCCGCAAGCAGAGGAAAGGCAACACACACACACACACACAGGCGCGCACTTCATGGCCAACAAGCGCTGCCAGCTGCCGGCCGGCTCCTTCCGCAAGCAGAGGAAAGGTAACATACACATACACACGCACACAGGCGCGCACTTCATGGCCAACAAGCGCTGCCAGCTGCCGGCCGGCTCCTTCCGCAAGCAGAGGAAAGGTAACACACACACACACGCACACAGGCGCGCACTTCATGGCCAACAAGCGCTGCCAGCTGCCGGCCGGCTCCTTCCGCAAGTAGAGGAAAGGTAACACACACATACACACACGCACACAGGCGCGCACTTCATGGCCAACAAGGGCTGCCAGCTGCCGGCCGGCTCCTTCCGCAAGCATAAGGAAAGGTTACACACACACACACACACGCACACAGGCGCGCACTTCATGGCCAACAAGGGCTGCCAGCTGCCGGCCGGCTCCTTCCGCAAGCAGAGGAAAGGTTACACACACACGCACACACTTACACACACACACATATACACACATATACACACACACACACACACACACACATATATATACACACACACACACACGCGCGCGCGCACACACAAACACACGCTCGGAGGGATAAATTACTTGGACCATGCTTCCACTACAGCAATATGCCTACAAATATATCTTAAATAACCCTCAAAACTTTGTCAGACGTGGCAAAACGACCTTTGTTCAGGTCGTTTACGCTCTGCCTACCTCATTAGGGATAAAGGCGTGATTGGGATAGAAAAAGATAGAGATTTTTCTAGCTGTCATTTCTCCCCAGCATGCTGTAGATATGGACAAATGTATTCGAGGGTTACAGTGTATCGTAATTTAGGCGATGGGCTGACAACCTGTCATCATCATCTTCATAGCGTATGGCAGTCCCTGCTTGGATCAAACGTCTAGTATCCAGGTTTTCAACAAAGTTTTTAAGTAAACTCATTTCAATCTAAAATTGCCGTCACTATATGTCAGACGTGGCGAAAACGATCCAGTTTTTCAGGCAGTCATATCGATACACATTTCAATCTTAAATTGAAAATGAATATGAAAAATTGTTTATTGCATAAATCTTACATCTATATAGGATAAGGCTCCCCAGTAAGTAGTCGAAGACACTTGTAATGGAGATGCCTAGATCTTCCAGCTAAACTTAATATCGTTTTACTATAATATTTACCGTTTATTTTTGAAATTATAAAATAGCCACTAAAATTAATGAGTGTTGGTGAGTGTATATGTGTGTATGAGGTGTGTGTGTGTGTGTGTGTGTGTGTGTGTGTGTGTGTGTGTGTGTGTGTGTGTGAAAAGATATGGACATGATCATACATATTTAGAAATTAAGAATAGAAAATTGCAGTCAATATTTGTCCGACGTGGCGAAAACGTCGCATTTAACGTTCTGCCTACCTCGTAAGGGATAAATTCGTGTCTTTATGTACGTATATATTTCTTGGCCAGGTTACGAGGAGGTTCACGTGCCAGCGCTGAAGGCCAAGCCCTTCGCGGAGGACGAGACCCTCGTGCCCGTGGAGAAACTGCCCAAGTACGTGCAGCCTGCCTTCGAGGGGTTCAAGACACTGAACAGGATACAGGTAACTGAGGAGATGATCAAAGAGTCACAAGTGACCTCTATGGCCTTTCAGTTGAATATGGAAGAACACGAAACGCATCGGTTCCTTGTGTACCAATGTTTGGTATTCTATTCGGCTCTTCAGATGCGGAAGTAAATCACCTATTGGGTTCTGTCTCTGAGAGTTATATTTATGAGGCTAAAGCTAAGCCCTTCGCAAAGGATGAAACCCTCGTGCCGGTGGAAATTGCCCCAATTACGTGCAGCCTGCCTTCGAGGGGTTCAAGACACTGAACAGGATACAGGTAAATACTGAGGAGATGATCAAAGAGTCACAAATGGAAGGTTCTATGGCATTTTTCACATGAATATGAAAGGACACGAAACGCATCGGTTCCTTACAAGACACTTAACAGGATACAGGGAACAGAATCATTTCTAGACCGAAAAGTCGGACAGGAAGTTTGCTTTCGGGACTTTGTTTGGACTAGTTAGTAGATAAACACACTAAAAGGTAAATACTGAGGAGATGATCAAAGAGTCACGAGTGGAAGGCTCTATGACCTTTGACATGAATATGGAAGAACACGAAACGCATCGGTTCCTTATCTACCAATGTTTGGTCTTCGACACTTCAGATGCGGAAGTAAATCACCTATTGAGTTCTGTCTCTGAGAGTTATATTTATGAGGCTGAACCTAGTGGAGAAACTGCCTAAGCACGTGCAGTCGTCTGCCTTTGAGGGGTTCAAGACACTTAACAGGATACAGGTAACTAACGATAAGGATTTATACAACGTGTAACAGAAAGGGTATATGCACCCGAAAGGATATGAACCAGGCTATGAAACTGAACAACTTTCCCAAAGAGACAGGTCAAAATGAGAGAAATAAAATTTGACCTTCCATACAAATTGCATCAGCTGATAGCGCGTGGAGTATGTGGAGTCAAACTTTTTTTTTCGTTTTACACGTAGTATAAGAACTAACAGGAGCCCGATGGTGTAGTGGATAGGGCCGCTGCCTCCTGAGCGGGAGGTCGTGGTTCGAATCCCACCACGTACCAATGTGTTTTTCGGTTTTCGAATTTCATATGTACGTTTATTCGGCGCTTTTTCCGTGCTTCGGAAGGCACGTTAAGCCGTTGGTCCCGGTTAATATCGTTTAATACCGTAGATATTAGTCGTTAAGCCATATCAGAGGCCAGTGGTAATCATTGGCGGCTTGAAAACTCTGACCTAATCTAGGATTGGGTCTGGTTTCCCTTCTGGGTTGCGGAGGTCACATGGCAGTCGCTCTGTGTAAAAACCAGTACCCTCGTTCAATCCCCTAGATTAGGAAGCCGACCCCGTGAGATACGGGATAAGGCTAGGGAGAAGAGAGACGTAGTATAAGAACTACAGCTTGAAGAACGAATAATTTTTAGATGGAAAGTCGGAAGCAGGAAGTTTGGCTTCGGGACTTTTTGGACTAGTTAGGAAATAAACACACTAAAAGTCTTTATTCCTCCGTTTGGTTTTACGCTTACATCTCGAAACCTGTAGGGCTGACTACGCGCCACGAGATATATTTTGTCAACGCTTTCTTTCGTGTGCGCCAAACTTCGCTACGCCAAAAGTCGGGCGTTGTTCAGTAGTAGGTACGCAACGCAAGGTGACAAAATTCTGTCGTGACTAAGTGGCTGAAAAAAATTACACCTATTATTAAGGTTAAGGCGGGTGCACACATTGAGCTCCGCGCTACGTCGCGTAGCGCAGATTTTGTCTATGTTCCATTGTTCACACCAACTGCTCTGTGGTTCAAACAATGGAACATAGACAATATGGAGCTCAGCTATACTGTAGGGCTAACATGCGCCAAACTTCACTACGCCAAAAGCCGGGCGTTATTCAGTGTGAAGTATGCAACGTGCGGTGACAAAATTATGTCGTGTCAAAGTTACTGGAAAAAAAACACCTATTATTAGGATTAAGGCGGTGCACACATTGAGCTCCGCGCTACTGACGACATTGTCTGTCTTACTACGATATTGTCTATGTTCCATTGTTCAAACCAACTGCTCTGTGGTTCAAACAATGGAACATAGGCAATACGGAGCTCAACGTGTGCATCGCCTTATAATATTTCCACATCAGATTTAGAAAAAGGATAAACAAAGTTTCATATCTTTTTATTCCAAAACACATTTCAAAAATAAATGATATTAGTTAAATGACTAAAACTACTATTTCATTATGTGGGTATATATAATAATTAATACTTATTTTAGACAAAAAAAATCGATTAAAATATATGCAACTTTGTGTTCCTTTATTCTAAATCTGATTTGGAAATAGTCTTTGCGAATTATATTTATGTTGTGAGCCACAACTACTTCACAATGTAAATTTTTTATATATTTTTCGGTCGGCCGTTCAAACCATGTACCTATTCCTTTCAGAGCCGCATATCGAAAGCAGCTTTAGAGACAGACGACAACCTGTTAGTGTGCGCGCCCACCGGCGCCGGCAAGACCAACGTGGCGCTGCTGTGCATACTTCGGGAGGTAATCAAATAATACATACATACATATAGTCACGCCTTTATCCCTAATGGGGTAGGCAGATCAAATAATACATTTTAAACTCATTAGATTTAGAGCGTTTATACCGAGAGTTGGCGCCCTCACTTGTTCTAAAACCATACATACATATAATCACCCTTTATCCCTGATGGGGTAGGCAGAGCGTAAACGACCTAAACAAAGGTCGTTCCGCCACGTTTGGCAAAGTTTTGAGGGTTATTTAAGATAGATTTGAAGGTATATTGCTTAGTGACAGGTTGTCAGCGCATCGCCTAAATTACAATATACTGAAACTCTCGGATCCCTTAGCTGGTTTTTACAGCATCCCCGTGAGGAAATGCAGCCGGCACATTCTATGTTTTTCTCTCGCTCCCAGGCCAGCATGGAAGAAAATATAAATAAATTATGGCTTATACTGTACTGTATATGGCTTAATACTGGCTTAAGTAATGTATGTATTAGTATATTATATATGGTATATAGTTGTTTACGCGTTTGAGTTCCCGCGGTATCGTAGCACCGGATGTCGTCATACATACGTCATAGTTTTTAAGCATAGATTATAAGATATCTTCCGTATTAGCCTGATCCATGTTACGCGGTCACAAATTGAGATTTTCATTAAATTCCAGCAAATTAATACTTTCAAAGGTGTTTTACTGTATCGCCGTAAACCCCGAAAAGTCTACATGGTCCTCGAGTCGGATTTTTTGAAAAGTTCTCCAATCTGCGACTTCGCAAAAATACCTAGTCATCGGTGAAGGACAAAAGGTCGTTGGGAACAAAGACATTGGAATAAATCCAGGAATATCATCACGGAGGTCAAGAAACAGGACTTCAGGGCGTGGATATTTCGTCAATTAACAGTGTTTTTGTGTTATTTTCACCCAGCATTCTTTTCCAATAGGTAAAATCGGATCAGGTAATCGTTAGGTATTACCTTAGGTATGTACTGTTTTATTTTATATAGCTGCTAAAGTTAACTAGTTTACCGCTAAGTGCATTAAATCAGTGTTAATTAAAATCCTAATTGAACCAAGTCTGTATTACGTATTTAATTGCAATCATCGCTGCTGCATTGTAAGCATAGCGCGTTGATGTATTTTGTATGCGTTATCGATTCGTTTATTGCACTAATTGTGTATACAGCGCTTGCTTTAAACTCGCTCAGCTAAAAACATTCACTCGATCACGTTAAACGTTGTTTACAATCTTTATGTATATTATATTACAATCTAGAGGTTAAATCCAGTGAATTTCTTACAAATAGTGTTAAAAAACGCCATAAAGCTACGCATTATCTTATTAACTTGTATTTAGGTTTGATAACCGCTTTCCAAAATGCCACCAAGTGATGATGAGCAACAAAATGCTAGTGATTCAAAAGAATCTAAGGATATTTTGAGGGATTTAGTGAAGAAGCGAGGAACCATAAAAGGTCGTCTTACTTTGTTCAAAAACTACATCGCAGGTTTGAGTAAGACTTTGGACCGTTCTCAGGTAAATGCTTTGCAATTACGTGTTAGTCAGATGATGAAATTGTTCGACCAGTACGATGATGTACAATCGATGATTGAATGTGAATCGGATAGTCAGGACTCGCAGTTTTTAGAGCGAGAGGAATTTGAGTCTATTTATTATGCCAACATAGGTAAGGCTCAGGAAATTATCGAGTTTTATTCTCAATCCGTGCCTGTTCAATCTAATAAGAGTTCATCTTCTCATATTCATGACAACTTTCATACACAAAGCTTTGTTAAGTTGCCCACTATTGCGTTGCCTAAGTTTAACGGTTCATATGAAAACTGGCTGGAGTTCCACGACACTTATTTTTTTTTGATTGATTGATTGATTAAAGCTTTTATTGACTGACACAAAACAGATACAGGAAATGGTACAGACAAGAGAAAAAGTTACAATAAGGAACAATGAGGACAATAATATAACGAACTGAACATTAACAAACGTAACATGACAAAAATACAAAACAAACTTAATATGTAACATACAAAAACAACAGTGCCAGTGTACCACACTGTCCACATTGTGTCAGTCAACTTGGCGCTGACTCAGCATTGTGCTGTAGTTTAATACTACAGCGCTGATATTCTGCCAGTACCAAATTAACTGTGCGCGCAGTTTGGGAAACTAACCCATTTTGTAATTATAAGTAAATATATATATATATATAAGCAATATATTATTATATCTAAAGATGATAAATAAGATAAAATATACTAAGTGGGAGTAATAGTGGGTATATGCCAATAATAGTGTGTATAAGATAAAAAGAAAAAATAATAATAATAAAAATACATTACGTATGAAACTATCGAGGGTATTTCAAGTATTTGAGCGTTGTGTTGAAATGAGGTATTTACGATATTCCTTTTTAAACGTTATCTTATATTTAATACTTCGTAAAGGAGGAGGAATATCGTTCCAGCATTTTGAAGCCGCATACCTGAAAGACCCTCGAAAAAGAGCAGTTTTGTGGTGAGGGATGGAAAATACGTCAGAGCATGTGCGTGGCTTGTATCGATGTGACGAATATCTCCATTTAAGCTTTTTATGAAGATACTGTGGCTGACCAAACTTCATAACATCAAACAGCAGATTACCCAAGTGTAGTTTTATTCTACCCTCCATTTTCAAAATATTGGCTTTGTTGCAAAATGGCGTTACGTGAGTTCGCGGTGGTATGTTGAAGCAATATCGGGCGCAGGCATTTTGTACACGTTGTACAAGTACAAGTGATTTTTAATTTGACTCTCATACATAATGAAAGTAAAATTCCAGATATAAATAAGTTCCACTACTTGCGTGCATCACTAGAGGGAAGTGCCAAGGTTGTAATAAAGTCTATTGAGTTTTCTGCGGCCAACTACCAAGTTGCATGGGAGCTGTTGTGTGACAGATTTGATAACAAGCGACTTTTAATTCAGAATCATGTTTCTGCTATATTTAACATGAGCCCGATAACAAAAGAAACGTCTGCGTCAATTCGTCAAATCATTGATGTTTTAAATAAAAACTTACGCGCACTCGAAACCTTAAAGGAACCCACAGACCACTGGGATACTCTTCTTATTTATATTGTGAGTAGTAAGTTAGATTCGAAGTCATACCGTGAGTGGGAAGAATTAAAATCTCATGTTGATAAGACAAAGTCTATCACCTTAGACACACTTGTTACTTTTTTGCGCAGTAGAGCAGACCTTCTCGAGACGTTAGAAATAACGTATAATAACACGAATCAGTCTCATAGGTCTCAGAATAATAATAAAATTAAAAGCATGATAACTGTAACAAACACTCAGCAAAACCCGATAGCTCAGGCAGGTACAGTTTTATGTCCAAAATGTAGCGGTGAACATTTACTTCGTGATTGTTCTCAGTTTTTAAGCTTAACGAACGAAGAGCGTCTGCAGTTGTTGCCCAAAATTAAAGTCTGTTTTAATTGTTTTAAAAAAGGGCATTTTGCTAATCAGTGCAAAAAGAATGGATGCAAAATTTGCAAGAAGAGACACAATTCTCTCATTCATGTAACTAGTGAGAAGAGACGTCATTCTACGACTAATGAAGGAATTGCTTTACCTAACTCTAGTGCTTCTACTCCAGAGCTACTTCCGCCCACATCTGAGAACCCAAATGTGACGTTATCAGTGAGCGTGAGTGAGGGCGCTGGCGGAGGCGTGTGTGTGAGCGGCCACGAGGGGATTATGGCTAGGGTGCTCGTCAAGGTGCAGGATGTCACCGGGCGTGATCACGTCGTGCGTGCTGTGCTCGATAACGCCAGTATGTCGAGTCTTATGACCGAGAAGTTATTTAAAAAGTTAAACCTACCCATGAAACAAATAAATCAAACTGTGACTGGCGTTGGCAAGTCACGTTCACACGTAGGGAAAATGTGCGATTGTAATTTGTCATCCATGGATAAAAATTATAAAAGAATTATTACTTGTTTTATTCTTCCCACAATTACGGACCATATTCCATCCCGTCATAGAGACATATCAGAATACAATATTCCGGATGGTATATCTTTAAGCGATCCTGATTTCAATACTCCGTCAGAAATTGACCTGATTATTGGACTGGATTTATTCTGGGAATTACTAGGGACGCAAAAGATTAGTTTAGGTCCAGGGAAGCCATATTTAATTGAGACAAAGTTAGGGTGGACAGTCTCGGGTCCATTAGTTGACCGCTCATTTAATAACTCCAACCCTATTAAGTGCCATTTCGTGCAGGTGACCTCTAATTCAAATGATGAAATTGATCGTCGTTTGTCTCGTTTCTGGGAGTTAGAAGAGGTAAATAATAAATCACCATGTTATTCTCAAGAAGAGAAATTGTGTGAAGAGCACTTTGTAAAAAATACAAGTCGTTTGCCTGACGGGAGATTTTGCGTTAGAATTCCTTTGAAGGAATCTCCTCAGGTGTTAGGTGATTCGTATGATAAAGCTAAAAAAGGTTTTTTATCAATGGAACGCAGACTTGAGAATAATTCCGATCTGAAGCAACGTTACTGTGACTTTATGTCTGAGTATGAGTCACTAGGTCACATGACGGAATGTAAATCATGTCACAAATCATTAAATTTTATACCTCACCATGGAGTCCTGCGAGAGAGCAGCACAACTACTAAATTAAGGGTTGTATTTAATGCTAGCTGCCCAACTTGTTCAGGAAGGTCTCTAAATAATATTCAAATGGTGGGGCCAACTGTTCAAAGTGATTTACATTCCATTCTTGCAAGGTTTAGGCAACACAAATACATTTTGTCAGCTGACATCGAGAAGATGTATCGCCAAGTGTTGGTGCATCCTGATGACCGTTATTTGCAAAACATATTGTGGCGTGCAGATTCTACTGCCCCTATCAAAATATATTCGCTAAATACAATTTCCTATGGCACCGCCAGCGCCCCCTATCTCGCTTGCCGGTGTCTCAAACAACTAGGCTTAGATTGTAAAGATGAAAAAGTATCGGAGGTGATACTTAACGACTTTTATGTTGATGACCTGTTGACAGGTGTAGACTCTATTGAGGCAGGACAGAAATTACGTAATGACATTACTGAGGTACTTGCTTCAGCATGTATGCCATTGAGAAAATGGAAGTCAAATGAACCTTCGCTATTGTCACCTAACAACGAAGAGCACTCTTTTCTAGATCTCAATATGGGAGCCAGTGAGCCATGTAAAACTTTGGGCCTTGGTTGGCAACCCCAAAGCGACGAGTTGCATTTCTCAAATAATATTGATGTACCTGAAGAGTTTACAAAACGCACGGTCTTATCAGTCATATCCAAGATCTTTGATCCTTTGGGTTTACTTTCACCTTGTGTGATTGTTTTCAAGATGATGATGCAGGATTTATGGTTGCATAAGTTGTCGTGGGACGAGCGTGTTCCGTCAGTTATCAGACAACAGCTTGCTGATACATTTAAATCTCTGTCTTTATTAAATAAAATCAGAATTCCCCGTCGCGTTATGTGTGACACTATACAGCCGATAGATATCCACATTTTCTCAGACGCATCTCAAAAGGCGTACGGTGCATGCGCTTATGTTAAAAGCATTAATGAATTTGGTAATGTCACAGTACGTCTATTAATGGCTAAGAGCCGTGTTGCGCGTCTTACCGCGACTACAATTCCGCGACTCGAGTTGTGCGGTGCTTTGACTAGCTCTCGATTATACGTCAAAATAATGAATTCATTGCGAATGAATATTGGTCGCTGTGTATTTTGGACCGATTCCACCATTGTTTTGGGTTGGTTAAAGATGCATCCAACGAAACTACAGCCATTTGTAAAAAACCGAGTCGGTGAAATTCTTGAAACAACCGGTCAATGGGGCTGGCGTCATGTGCCAACCGACCAAAACCCAGCTGATTATATATCTCGGGGTGTTAATGTCTCATCGATGCAGTCTCTTGATCAATGGTGGGAGGGACCAGAATTTTTGAAGGGTGATGAGTCAGGTTATCCACCAAATTTGGGTGGATCAAATGAGATGCCTGAACTTTGTGCTAAAGTTACATTACTCACCACTCATTCGAATGTTTCGAATCTGATTGACTTTAATCGTTTTTCCAAATTATTACGTCTGACACGTGCAGTTGCTTACGTGTTAAGGTTTATACACAACTGCAGATCACGAGTTAAAAATTCATCAAGCCTCAGTGCACATGAATTAAATCAGGCTTCGATAGTCATACAGAAACAAGCACAGACTGAATCTTTTGACGAATATCAAACTTTGATTAAAGAACATAATCTGCCAATTAAAAGCCCATTGTTAAAATTCAACCCGTTTTTAGACTCTAACGGTTTAATGTTAGTGGGAGGTCGTCTCAGTAACTCTGACTTTGAATATAGCAAGAAGCATCCTATCATAATTCATAGCAATCACAGATACACAAAATTATTATTTGAACAACGACACAAAGAGCTCTTGCATGCAGGACCAAATTTATTGCTCGCATCAATTAGGGAGTCCTTTTGGCCTATTGGTGGTAGGAACCTGGCTCGAGCATGTTATCGAAACTGTGTTAAATGTAGCAGAATGAAAGGTCAAGTTGTTGCGCCTTTGATGGGAGATCTTCCACAGTATCGCTTGCAGCCTGGTGGTTCCCCATTTGAGAATTGTGGCATCGATTACGCGGGCCCTCTATTGGCTTTAAGTCGTCAGGGTCGTGGTTCTAGACTTGTTAAAGTATATATTGCGATTTTCGTGTGTTTCACAACCAAAGCGATACATATCGAGTTAGTGGGCGACCTAACAAGCAATTGTTTTTTATCTGCGTTACGTAGATTTATAAGTCGACGAGGTAAACCTGTTCACATTTTCTCTGATAATGGCACTGCTTTTGTCGGTGCATCAAATGAAATTTCAAAATTTCTTAAATATCAAAGTAATCTTTTATCTGAGAACGTTTCAAAGGAAGGCATTAATTTTCATTTCTCACCTCCTTATGCTCCACATTTTGGTGGACTTTGGGAAGCGGGGGTCAAGTCTACAAAACATCATTTAGTTAGAGTGCTGGGAAATTGTCACTTAACTTATGAGGATTTACAAACTGTACTGACACAAATTGAAGCGGTTCTTAATTCTCGCCCTCTAACGCCCTTGTCGTCGAATCCAGAAGACCTTCTGCCTTTGACGCCAGGCCATTTTTTGATTGGACGACCCTTGACGGCCTTACCTGTTCCTTCCTACAAAGATGAAAATGTGAATCTTCTAAATCGGTACCAGCGCATCGAACGTTACCGACAACACTTTTGGCAACGGTGGAGCAAGGAGTACGTCTCCGAGTTGCAGCAACGCACCAAATGGCGTGTGTCTACCCAACCTCTATCTGTGGATACCATGGTGGTTATCAAAGAAGATAACACTCCACCCATGAAATGGAGACTTGGTCGCATTGTTGGTGTAGTTCCTGGACAAGATGGTGTCAATCGTGTAGCGGACATCAGGACCTCTACAGGGATCATTCGAAGAGCGTTCAGTAAGATTTGCCCGCTTCCAGTCTGATGAGTTCTTCTGTTGAAAGCAGCAGCTTCCAACGCCCGGGGGGATGTTTACGCGTTTGAGTTCCCGCGGTATCGTAGCACCGGATGTCGTCATACATACGTCATAGTTTTTAAGCATAGATTATAAGATATCTTCCGTATTAGCCTGATCCATGTTACGCGGTCACAAATTGAGATTTTCATTAAATTCCAGCAAATTAATACTTTCAAAGGTGTTTTACTGTATCGCCGTAAACCCCGAAAAGTCTTCAATAGTAGTTTATTATCTATTATAATTTACGTAATTTATGTATTTCATATATGTATTTTATGTAGATTTGTCTATATTAATTAGTTTTTACTAAGATGCACTATCCCGCATTATCTACATTTGATTTCCTCTACCCAAGGTTGCCTGGTAGAAATTGCTACCATAGCAATAAGGCCGCCTTCATTGTACTTTAATTTTTATTTAATTTGTTCTAATTTCTGTTGTTTTTGTTTTATGTGCAATAAAGAATATATCTATATATCTAGCGTTGCCAGGTCCTCATACCGAAAAGCCGGATAGAGCTGTGAGTTTGGCCTAACATTTGGGTCAAAAAGCCGGACATCCTGCATTTTCAACAATTTTAAATATTCGTGTAAAAGATCATTTTTTTTTGTCCTAACATTTTGGTAAAAAAGCCGGACACTTTGCATTTTAGGGGATTTTTTGGTATTAATGTAGAAAATTAATGAAAACCAAGGTTTTTTGATAATTTACAATAAAACTAATGCCAAATTAGTCTAAAAGTACTTTATTATTAATCAGTCGAGTCGAATTCGGTCTCGATGCGCGCAAATTTTGAAATCTAAAAAGCCTAACAAAAGCCGGACAGGCCGGACGACGCTTATTTTGGCCGGACAGGCAATCAAAAAGCCTGACTATGTCCGGCTAAAGCCGGACGCCTGGCAACGCTATATCCATCTATCTATCTATCTTATGTGAATAAATTGTTAATTTTATTGTGTTTAGGTCGGCAAGCACGTCAACGACGACGGCACAGTCAACGCGCACGACTTCAAGATGATTTACGTGGCGCCGATGCGGTCGCTCGTACAGGAGATGGTAAGCGTGTCTTATCTAGCTAGCCTGTAAATCATCCCAAGTTTATCTACATATATCGAAAGCAGCTTTAGAGACAGACAACAATCTCCTAGTGTGCGCCCCCACCGGCGCCGGTAAGACCGACGCGGCGCTGTCAACGCGCACGACTTCAAGATGATTTACGTGGCGCCGATGCGGTCGCTCGTACAGGAGATGGTAAGCGTGTCTTATCTTATCTAGCCTGTAAATCATCCCAAGTTTATCTACATACATACCGAAAGCTGCTTTAGAGACATACAACAATCTCCTAGTGTGCGCCCCCACCGGCGCCGGTAAGACCGACGCGGCGCTGTCAACGCGCACGACTTCAAGATGATTTACGTGGCGCCGATGCGGTCGCTCGTACAGGAGATGGTAAGCGTGTCTTATCTTATCTAGCCTGTAAATCATCCCAAGTTTATCTACATACATACCGAAAGCTGCTTTAGAGACATACAACAATCTCCTAGTGTGCGCCCCCACCGGCGCCGGTAAGACCGACGCGGCGCTGTCAACGCGCACGACTTCAAGATGATTTACGTGGCGCCGATGCGGTCGCTCGTACAGGAGATGGTAAGCGTGTCTTATCTTATCTAGCCTGGAAATCATCCCAAGTTTATCTACATATATCGAACGCAGCTTTAGAGACAGACAACTATCTCCTAGTGTGCGCCCCCACCGGCGCCGGTAAGACCGACGTGACGCTGTCAACGCGCACGACTTCAAGATGATTTACGTGGCGCCGATGCGGTCGCTCGTACAGGAGATGGTTTTTTTTTTGTCGAGTGGGTATCGAGTCTATCGACCCGATGAACCCTGGTGTCAGAGTTTTTTTAAACCGCCTAGTAGCACAACTATCAGGCCTCTGACATGGTTTGAGTAACGACCGCTATCAAAGACAGCGCCCGGGACCGACGGCTTAACGTGCCCTCCGAAGCACGAAATAATCACAATCAATCATCACAATCAGGTGATTCAGCCTGCAATGTCCTAACCAAACTGGGGAAAAATTCACAAAGTGATAAATTCTCAAATATCAACTTTGTGTTTCCCCCCTGGGAATCGAACCCAGGACCTCCGGGTCAGGAGTCCATGGCACTAGCCACTAGACCACGGAGGCAGTTAGGAGATGGTAAGCGTATGAAACGTATGACGGAAAGGGAACATTCCTCCTGGCTCTTCCTGTGAAACTGAATAACTTTCCCTGACGAACATAGGTCTAGTGTGCAGGCACTTTGGCCTAAGAAAGTAAATACATGCGTATAATCACGCCTATATCACTAACGGGGTAGGCAGAGCGTAAACGACCTAGACAAAAGTCGTTCTGCCACGTCTGACAAAGTTTTGAGGGTTATTTAAGATAGATTTGTATATTGCCGTAGTGACAGGTTGTCAGCCCATCGCCTAAATTACAATATACTGAAACCCTCGGATACCTTAGCTGGATCTTACAGCATGCCCGGGAGGAAATGCAGCTGGCACATTCTATGTTTTTCTCTCGCTCCCAGACCAGCATGGAAGTAAAAATGTCTAAATAATGGAGATATTAAAGATTTTAATAACTGGCACTCACTTTGGAAGATAACTCGCGTACTTCACGATATGTTTCGGGACTTTCGGAGTCCCTTCATCAGGTTGAGTTTGCCGGCCACAGAAGTGAGTGCCCGTTATTAAAATCTTTATTTAGAATGTCTCACTTAAGTTTAAATAATTTAATGGAGATATTATTTCTAAAAAGAAACAAAACTACATGCTCAGATTTTTTTTAAATCCCTTATCACACCCAGTAATAAAATCTACTACAATCTAGAAATTCTTAATATGGTCCATAGCAAAGTTTATTGAAGGGAACATACTCATATATTTAAAAAAAATAGTAGAACTACGTTAAAATAAGTTTAAAATATCGCTTGCCTGACCCGGTATTCGAACATGCAAATCGAAATAAATAACACCCTATATTATATTGCCAATAACAAGTTTAAAAATAAAACATTGTATATCAAATTAGAGGAAAGTCTATGAAATTTATAATCATTTTCTACTAGACGAATTAGTAAAGTCTCAAATATACTCCGTTTTATTAACGTTGCGTCATCGATACGAACTTGTTTTGCAGCCCATAACTTGTTTTTGCTTTACAGCTTTAAACAAATTCAACCGCAAACAAGGATATCGTCTGCGGTTCCGAAATTTGAACTTCTACTAGGTTGCAAAGAAAATGTAGTTTATGGGTTGCAAAACACGTTGGTATTGATAACTCATACATACATAAAATCGCGGCTTTATCCCTTACGGGGTAGCACGTTTGACAAAAATTGAGGGCATTTTTAGATTGTTATGTGTATTGCTATAGTGACAGGTTCAGCCCATCGCCTAAATTGCAATATATTGAAATCCTCGAGTCCCTTTTGCTGACTTCTACAGCATGCCCGGGAGGAAGGGCAGCTGGAACATTCTATGTTTTTCTATCTCTCCCAGTCCAGCATGAAAGTAATTAGTTGATAACTCAGCATTAAAGATACGAATTATAGTTAGAAGAATGAATACCATTTCGCCATGAAAAATCTTAAACTTTTTTTCATAGGTGGGTAACTTCAGCAAGCGCCTCGCCTGCTACAACATGAAGGTGTCCGAGCTGACGGGGGACCATCAGCTGACGCGCGAGCAGATCGACGCCACGCAGCTGATCGTGTGCACGCCGGAGAAATGGGACATCATCACCAGGAAAGGTACTGTGTAGTAATCTGGATGAACAGTCCCTCATAATGCCGCAGACATATATGGGCAAGACACGGGAGCCAGTGAAATTACTGGCACAAGAGACATTGATCTCTGCCTACCCCTCCGGGAAAGAGGCGTGACGTTATGTATGTATGTATGTAAGAGACATTTCACCTGAGGTCTCACGGTGTGCAACTCTGCTATCCCACTAGGATCTAGTGGCTATGGTGCTGCTTACCATCAGGTGGGCCGTATGCTTAGTTTCCACCTGCTGCTGAGGCAGATTTTCAGTGTTTTTCAAAGTGTGGGTCTCGACCCCCCAGGTTATGAGGGTTCTCAGTTAAAAGAAAAAAAAGATGTTTGTAGGTCCAACATTGGCTTTATATTGCTTATAACAATTACGGTAATATAATAACGTGAAATGTGGCGCTCGCTTCGCTCGCTTGGATTTAGTTTATCATAAAGTGTTATTGCGTATTGGTACTGTTCCACCATGTCATGTAGCAAACTAATTAGTATATTAACGGCTCTCAAATAAAAATCGAACTGTGGTTATACTTTACGTACAGACTGTTTTATTTCATTTCAACATCTACCCGCCCTTGTTCAAAACCCCTATACCGGGTGGGTATAAGGGACAGCGTCCAGCAAACTGATAGAGATTGCTCAGTCAACGACACTGAACCACCGCCACCAGGAAAATCTTTCAGGAAGTTAAAAAAAAGGCTTTTCCATACCAAATGCCCATCTTGATCAGACTATTTGTATGGAAAACCCTTTGTTTTTTCTGAAAGAATTTCCTGGTGGAAGTGGTTCAGTGTGGTTGACTGAGCCACCCCTATCAGTTAGCGGGACGCTGTCCTTTACGCCCCGTATTCTTCTTCTGTCGAGTGGGTATCGAGTCTATCGACCCGATGAACCCTGGTGTCAGAGTTTTTAAACCGCCTAGTAGCACAACTATCAGGCCTCTGATATGGTTTGAGTAACGACCACTATCAAAGACAGCGACCGGGACCGACGGCTTAACGTGCCCTCCGAAGCACGAAATATTTTTCTTTTTCGGACAATCAGGTGATTCAGCCTGCAATGTCCTAACCAAACTGGGGAAAAATTCACAAAGTGATAAATTCGCAAATATCAACTTTGTGTTTCCCCCCTGGGAATCGAACCCAGGACCTCCGGATCAGGAGTCCATGGCACTAACCACTAGACCACGGAGGCAGTTGCCAGCGGAGGCAGCCCCGTATTAAAAATCTATCTTATTTCCCTTACATAGGCGGCGAGCGCTCGTTCACGAACCTGGTGCGCCTGATCATCATCGACGAGATCCACCTGCTGCACGACGAGCGCGGGCCCGTGCTGGAGGCGCTGGTCGCCCGGACCCTCAGGACTGTGGAGCAGACGCAGGAGGAGGTGAGCATGTCGCGTGCGCTGATAAAATAATGATTGATTGAAGATTTTATTGACTGACACAAAACAGATACAGGGAATGGTACAGACAAGAAGAACAGTTACAATAAAGAACATACATACATAAAATCACGCCTTTATCCCTTACGGGGTAGGCAGAACGTAAAACGCCTCCTAAAAGGCGCTTTCGCCACGTCTGACATAAATTGAGGGCAACTTTAGATTGTAATGTGTATTGCTGTAGTGACAGGTTGTCAGCCCATCGCCTAAATTACAATACACTGTAACCCTCGAGTCCCTTTTGCTGACTTTAACAGCATGCCCGGGAGGAAGGGCAACTGGAACATTCTATGTTTTTCTAACTCTCTCTGCCTACCCCTCCGGGAAAGAGGCGTGATTATATGTATGTATGAATAATAATTAAATATAAAAATGTATAATAGGCCGCAACAACTTGTATACTCCATGCTGGACTGGGAGCGAGAGAAAAACATAGCATGTGCCAGTAAAAACCAGCTAAGGGATCCGAGGGCAGTATATTGCAATCTAGGCGATAGGCTGACAACCTGTCACTACAGCAATATACGCACAAATCTATCTTAAGTAACCCTCGAAACTATGTCAGATGTGGCGTAACGACAATTTTTTGGGTCGTTTATGCTCTGCCTACCCCATTATGGATAAAGGCGTGAATTTATGTATGTAGGTATGATAGTTTTAAACCGACTATATTGTTATTCGTTGCAGGTCCGTTTGGTAGGTCTGTCGGCCACTCTCCCCAACTATACCGATGTCGCGGCCTTCCTGCGCGTCAATCTAGAACCAGGGAAAGGACTCTTCTATTTCGACAACTCATTCAGGTAAATCACCTCTAGAAATTCCATTTTTTTTTTATTAGAAATGGGTTTGCTGTCGACTCTAGACACTAGGTCAGGGATGAGCGTGACAGAGTCGACGATGGAGCGAGCTCACCCAGAAGATGCCTGTTATGGCACTGAAAATCTCACGCACCGACGGAACACAGAAAGCTGTTTGGCGCCGGACTCCGGTGAGAGGGTGGTTGCTGAGCCTAGCACCGCTTTGTAGGGATCGTTCAGTCGGACTTATTCACAGGCAAGCCTGTGTTGCTGTAGCCCGGGGTGGACCACAATACAATACAATATACTTACATACATACATACATACATAAAATCACGCCTTTATCCCTTACGGGGTAGGCAGAGCGTTAAACGCCCCACAAAAACTTAGAAATCACAAATTGCTAAAAAGAAAAGTAGTACAATTGGCGGCCTTATTGCTAATGTGGCAATATCTTCCAGGCAATAGGAAACAGAGGAGTAAAATAACTTGACGCGGGTCAGTGCAACAAATATGTTAATAAATTAAATATATAAATTAAATACTCTAGTATACAAATACAAACATAATATATACAGAAGCATAAACAATTTATAATATAGAATACAATTTTCTTACATACTATACATACAATACATACATACCACCACCACTAGGAGGTTGAACCCATCCCACCCCATCTTCAATATTTATACTCTGTTAAATCTAGGATGTTAGCTGCACATGTGCCATTTAAAATGAAAACAAAAGAGAACTTACCTTTCTAGATTTTTTTTATATAGTAGTAGCAAAAAAAAACCGAAAGAAAACCTAATAAATAAATTAGCCTTTAGTATTGCTTAGTATTGTTTTTCTTCCATGCTGACCTAGAAGCAAGAGAAAAACTTAGAATGTGCGAGCTGCATTTCCTCTCGGGTATGCTGTAAAGACCAGCTAAGGGATCCAAGGGTTTCTGTATATTGCAATTAAGGCGAGGGGCTGACAACCTGTCACTACAGCAATGTAACTATAAATCTACCTTAAATAACCCTCAAAACTTTGTCAGACGTGGCGGAACGACCTTTGTTTATGTCGTTTACGCTCTGCCCCATTAGGGATAAAGGCGTGATTATAAATCAAAATCAATCAAAATCAAACTTCTTTATTGCTAGTCACAGGTTTATATGTATATATAAATTACAAAATACTGAAATTCTCGGCACCCTTACAGCATGCCCGGGAGGAAATGCAGCTAGCACAGTCTATGTTTTTGCTCTCGCTCCCAGTCCAGCATGGAAGAACAGTTATTTAAACGTTTAAATAAATAAATAACATTTGTATGTATTTCAGACCGGTAGCCCTGGAGCAACAGTACATCGGCGTGACGGAGAAGAAAGCGCTCAAACGGTTCCAAGTGATGAACGACATCGTCTACGAGAAGACCTTGGAGCACGCCGGCAGGAACCAGGTAAACTATATTTAGTTTTGTTTAGTATGGACACTGTCAGTAACCAGCCGCTGTTAGTAATCGGCCCTTGTCAGTAACTGGCCGCTGTCAATAACCAGCCGCTCTCAGTAATCGGCCCTTGTCAGTAACTGGCCGCTGTCAATAACCAGCCGCTGTCAGTAATCGGCCCTTGTCAATAACTGGCCGCTGTCAGTAACCGGCCGCTGTAAGTAACCGGCCGCTGTAAGTAACCGGCCGCTGTAAGTAACCGGCCGCTGTAAGTAACCGGCCGCTGTCAGTAACCGGCCGCTGTCAGTAACTGGCCGCTGGAGCAACAGTACATCGGCGTGACGGAGAAGAAAGCGCTTCCAAGTGATGAACGACAACGTCTACGAGAAGACCTTGGAGCACGCCGGCAGGAACCAGGTAAACTAACGAATAAAATATGAAGAGTTCGGGAGTAAAAACTATAGTCACATTTGCTAGTCGTTGCACGAGTGCGACAGAGATAATGCTACAAAGCTGAACTTGTGTCCGCTTTGATCCCTTTTTTTGACAGATGATCAATTTTCCGCCACGTCTGACAAAGTTTTGAGGGTTATTTAAGATAGATTTGTATGTATCCTGCTGTAGTGACAGGTTATCAGCCTATCGCCTAAATCGTAATATACTGAAGCCCTGGGAACATATAGCTGAGTCATTACCCTTTTTTCTGACTGTGCACACTGTTTACGCTATTTGTATATATTTTATTTCTTTTTTGTTTTTTCATTATCTAGTAAACCATTGTTTTTGTTCAAGTAAAAAAAATATATTTTGTATGTGTTGAACTGTCTCGAAATGTTTTCTCTCTCTCGGATCCCTTAGCTGGTTTTTATAGCATGCCCGGGAGGAAATGCAGCTGGCACATTCTATGTTTTTCTTTCGCTCCCAGTCCAGCATGGAAGAAATTATTTATTATATTTTTATTGTTGTAGATATTAGTGTTCGTGCACTCTCGTAAGGAGACCGGCAAGACAGCGCGCGCCATCAGGGACATGTGCTTGGAGAAGGATACGCTGGGACAGTTCTTGAGGTAAATCATCACTATATACACATAAAGTACACACATAAAATCACGCCTTTATCCCTTACGGGGTAGGCAGAGCGTAAACGCCTCCTAACAGGCGCTTTCGCCACGTCTGACAAAAATTGAGGGCATATTTTAGATTGTAATAATTTGTATTGCTGTAGTGACAGGTTGTCAGCCCATCGCCTAAATTACAATACACTGTAACCCTCGAATCCCTTTTGCTGACTTCTACAGCATGCCCGGGAGGCAGGGCAGCTGGAAAATTCTATGTTTTTCTATCTCTCCCAGTCCAACATGGAAGAAATCATCACTACATAGTATAAAACAAAGTCGCTTTCTCTGTCCCTATATCCCTATGTATGCATGAATCTTTAAAACTACGCAACGGATTTTGATGCGGTTTATTTTAATGGATAGAGTGATTCAAGAGGAAGGTTTATATGTATAATACATGCATAATATAGTAGAGAAACACTGATGATTTCCGTGCGAAGCCGGGGCGGGTTGCTAGTTATTTTTAAAATAATATATAATAATAATCCTTTGAGAATGTTTGTTTATTCAATTAAATTCTTTATTGTTTTAAAAAATTTAACATAAAAGTAAACTTAAAAATTAAAACAAAAGGCGAGCTTATCTCTATAAGAGATCTCTTCCAGCCAACCTAATGAGGATGAAAGAAGGGAAAAACCACGGGAACAGATATAATTAACGTAATAACGTTAATAATTATAGTAATACTAATACACACTAATACATTTCAATAAAATAAACTAAAAAAAAAATGGTCTATATAAACGGGATATTATTAATTGCACATCAAATAAATAATCACCCATCAATTTCTGTATATCATTTATATACCTTTTTACATCAAATAAATTATTTTACTTCAAATTAAATAAATGTTTAACAAATCTAGTACTGCAGATAATTCGAAAATATACATCAGCACGGCATTGCTTTTTTTCTCTAATGCGAAACAACTTAATTTCTTCTTGTACAAAAATACGACAATTTCATCGAAAATACTGACTGCACAGCAAATTAACCGAAGCGTGCTTTGATAATACTAATTCTCATAGCAAAATAACTATCCGAGCAGCATATATCCTAGTAAGTACCTCAAAACTTGCTAATCGGAGGAAGGGTCTCCAGTGACAAATAACGCACTAGAATCATTCAATAGAGGCATAAAAGATAGCCACACTTTTCGAGAACGGCTTCCTCTCTCTCGGTTTCTTTCAGTTGCAACAAACATGGTTAAGGACTGGTCGGAAAATCATAAACCGGAGACATTTCTAACTGTACCTCCTATAGAACTGAAAAACTGGACCCTGGCGTATCAATGGGCGAAAAGTAACAGAAACGTTAAAGCCTTAGAATCGAACTCCAGACTAAATACTTATATAGTAGCTAGCTCAACAGCAAGTAACACTTCATTTGATCAAGACTGGGACACTTTTGATGATTATAAAAAAAAAAGCTTTCGCATATTGGAGAGTTGCCATGCCCACCCAACAAAGCGATTGGATTAACGGTAAATGCACCTGTCACAACTTTTTTAAGAACTATATGTGCAAGTATGTCATCGGACTTGCGATCCGACTCAAGTACACAACACCACCTGCAGAGGCCAAAAAATGTGCCTATTGGTCAAAAAAGGAAGCGTGGGCGCCCTACAAAAGCAAGACCTGCCTTAATAATTCAATAAAAAGTACAAATTTTGTATCCGATTTTATATTTTATTGCTGATCTCATTATGTTTTAGTAAATAAATAAAAATATGACATGTCAAATAAAATGCTGTTTCACTTAGTTAAAATGTTGTGCGTCATATAAAAATAGAAGCTTTATTTTTTTTTAATGACTTACTAGGTATGATGAGCGTTAGTCATTATTAGCAGTGCATTAATATAAAAACTTTACTAAAAGATAAATAGCGGTACACCACGAATATAAAATGAAGGTCATTAAGTAATATTTTGCGTTGAGTATTTTGCTGTGCAATCAGTAATTTTGATATGAATTTAGGTTATTTTTGCATACGAAAATTGTTTTTCTTGATTTACGTTTAAATACTACCCTATATAAACAAAGTTTTTTTTTTTTCATTTAATATTTCAAAATCAAAATTGCATTCTTATTGGGATCCGTTTTATTAACATTTATATTTTTTTCGTGTAGGGAAGGCTCAGCAAGCATGGAAGTGTTGCGCACAGAAGCCGATCAAGTGAAGAACCCGGAACTCCGAGAACTCCTGCCTTACGGGTTCGCCATCCACCACGCCGGCATGAGCCGAGTGGACAGAACCCTGGTTGAGGATCTGTTCGCTGATAGACATATACAGGTATTATTTAAAATTAGAAATCTGTTTGCTCTTGACTCCAGTCTAGATCGGAAGCTACAGGGACAGAATCGACGACGGAGCGAACTCACACAGAAGATACCAGTTCACTCTGAATTCGAAGTGTCGGGGGTTGCAAGCATTCGGAAACATCATGGCTTTTACGCGTACCCAAAGGGTAAAAAACTGGAGCCATTACTAAGACTTCACATACATATTTCAAGTTCTAAAATTCCTCTTAGCCTAAAGCCGTGACTCTTACTCTAGGTAGCTGAGAAAACTGCTTGTGTTTCTTGATGTGGCGCCATCTATCGTCGCTACAAAGTATTGTATATCTGCAGGTAGCTGAGAATCACGTCTTTATCCCTAAAGGGGTAGGCAGAGCGCAAACGACCTAACCAAAGGTCGTTCCGCCACGTCTGACAAAGTTTTGAGGGTTATTTAAGATAGATTTGTAGGTATCTTGCTGAAGTGAGCCCATCGCCTAAATTACAAGATCCCTTAGCTAGTTGTTACAGCATGCCCGGGAGGAAATGCTGGCACATTGCTCCCAGGCCAGCATGGAAGCACCACGTCGGTACAAGTGTAATAAAACGTGTGTCGTTTCCAGGTGCTGGTGTCGACTGCGACCCTGGCGTGGGGAGTCAACTTGCCCGCGCATACCGTCATCATTAAGGGCACACAGGTCTGTTCAATTAATACTAGTGTATTAGTATTTCCAACTCAGTTTTAGAATTAAGGTAAACAAAGTTTCATGTCTTTTAATTGCAGATCTTGTTTCTAAAATGAGTTTTAGCTATTAGATATGGCAACATAATGAAATAGTAGTTTTAGTAATTTAACTATTGAATTTGTGATTAATTTATTGTGACATTTTGTAATTGTTTTTGACGACTAATTTTATAATTAGTATTAGTTTTAAGTTGACATTTGTATTGAATTCTATAATAAATAACTATTTCATAATTTGTTAACGTATAATTTATTTTTTAAAAGTGTTTTTGAATAAAAAGACACGATACTTTGTTTATCTTAATTCTAAAACTGAGTTGGAAATACTATACAATACTTTTACCGAAGCATAAAGCATTTTTTTTTTTCATTTTAACAAAAATAATGTTTAAAATTTGTTTTTGTCCAGTAGTGAAAGACTTTTAACAGGTTTTGATTTGTAACTAGTATTAACTGAGATTATTGAAATATTAGCAGTTAGCAAGTTACAACGCATTTTCTACATTTGATGTCCTTTACCCAAGGTTGCCTGGTAGTAATTGCTACCGTAGCAATAAGGCCGCCTTCATTGGACATTAGTTTTTATTTCAATTGTTCTCATTTCCTGTTGTTTTGTTCTATGTGCAGTAAATAATATATAAATATATATATAAATATATATGTATAATAATGTATATATATATATCTACCTGCAAAAGGTTTTAACTAGTTTTAGGGACCAGAAGTTGAGATAATCTGTTTCATCGCGCCTATTTCCTCTCAAGACAAATGGCAAAACTGACAGATGACATGTTATATCGTAACTACACGCCGGCCGGCTGTGATTGGCTAACCAGGCTGACGTCACACCCGCCATTTTGACTATAGGAATAGTACCAACTGGCGCCACACTGTGACACTTTAGAGTACTAATTGCTTATCATATTACCGTTGCTTTGTAATAGATGGCGCTAGTTTATCTTGGTTAAAACTAGTTTTACACCAAAACATGCTTTAACTTAACAGTCTTCGCAACGAACATTTTTATATATTGAAATTGATTGTAATTTATTTATTTTTAGCATGTATGTTTTTTATTTTTTTTTACTAAGTATTATGTACGACTTGTGATGTCTTAACCTAATTTTATGAAATTGTTTTATTATTTTAAATATTTTTACGAGTGTTAGAAGCCTTGGTGTTTACTGTAATTTTTAACATTCCTTTAAAATAAACGTATTTGAATTTTATTAGTGAAAACTTATAATACGGGGCGTCACTGACCTTTTACGAGATGGTTGACGCTCCGCTCACCCCGTAAGGCTCACAAGCGTAACTGTAATATGTACATACGCAGGTATACTCTCCGGAGAAAGGGCGCTGGACGGAGCTGGGCGCGCTGGACGTGCTGCAGATGTTGGGGCGAGCCGGCCGCCCGCAGTACGACACTAAGGGAGAGGGTTAGTTACATACATACATACAATCACGCCTGTATCCCTAATGGGGTAGGCAGAGCGTGAGCAACCCAAACAAAGGTCGTTCCGCCACGTCTGACAAAGTTTTGAGGGTTACCTAAAACCGACTCTTAGGTATATTGCTGTAGTGACAGGTTGTCAGCCCATCGCCCAAAACTACAATATACCCTCGAATCCCTTAGCTGGTTTTTACAGGATGCCCGGGAGGAGATGCAGCTGGCACATTCTACGTTATTCTGTCGCTCCCAGTTCAGCATGGAACAAATCGTTTTTTTTAAATAATTTTGTTAGTTATTAGGATAAAAAAATTGCACCTGGCTTGTCATTTCCACATGCCCTAAGGTAGACTGGTGGATAATGCCTTTGGCGTTAAGTCCGCCCATGTAACATTTTTGTGCAAAAAGTTAAATCACTACATAGTATAAAACAAAAGTCGCTTTCTCTGTCCCTATATCCCTATGTATGCTTAGATCTTTAAAACTACGCAACGGATTTTGATGCGGTTTCTTTTAATGTATAGAGTGATTCAAGAGGAAGGTTTATATGTATAATACATGCATAATATAGTAGTGAAACACTGATGATTTCCGTGCGAAGCAAGAAAGAAGAAGGAAGGAGAAGGAAGAAGCGAAGAAGAAGGGTCGCTAGTAAATATTTTTTTTTTTTTTTTTTTAATATATATAGGCGAGCATTTGTCCGCCATCTCACCTGGTGGAAAGTGACGATGCGGACTATGTTGAAGCATACTCACCTATGTAGTGCCTATTCACTCTCGCCTTGAAAAGGTCCAGGTTATATTATAAATAATTATAATATATTATTATTATTATTGGTTATTTTATATAGGTTATAAATAAAATATAATAAATATATTTTTGACAATAAATAAAATAAATTGCTTCTTATTAAATTTTCACAGTGCGTTGGGACGGTATTCCAAAGTCGCAGGTCAGGACAGCGTCTCGCATACTGATAGGGGTTGCTCAGTCAACGACACTGAACAACTACCAGCAGGATTTTTTTCAGTAAGTGAAAAAAAATTGCTTTTCCATGCAAAATGTTCACCTCTATCAGACAATTTACGTACGTACGTACGTAAAAAAATCACGTCTTTATCCCTTACGGGGTAGGCAGAGCGTTAAAAGCCTCGTAAAAAGCGCTTTCGCCACGTCTGACAAAAATTGAGAGCAATTTTAGATTGTAATGTGTATAGCTATAGTGACAGGTTGTCAGCCCATCGCCTAAATTACAATACACTATAACCCTCGAGTCCCTTTTGCTGACTTCTACAGCATGCCCGGGAGGAACGGCAGCTGGACATTCTATGTTTTTCTATCTCTCCCAGTCCAGCATGGAAGTAATCAGACAATTTGTATGGAAAATATATTTTTTTTACTTCAAAAAAAAAACTTGCCGATAGTTGATAAGTTCCATTGACTCAGCTACCCCTATCAGTTTGCGGGACGCTGTCTCTTACACCTCGTATGGCTTATTTTTTAAATCCTGTATAACATTTGTCTTTAGCGTACTAAAAACAATTGTATTTTACGGAAGAGCGGTGCCTTCTGACACAGGCCTTTGGCTTAAAAGTAGCATCAATCAAACATACATATATTCACGCCTTTATCCCTAATGAGGTAGGCAGAACGTAAACAACCTAAAAAAAAATGTCGTTCCGCCACGTCTGACATAGTTTTGAGGATTATTCAAGATATAATTTTAGGTACGTTGCTGTAGTGACAGGTTGTCAGCCCATCGCCTAAATTTCAATATACAAAAACCCTCCGTTCCCTTAGCTGGTTATTACAGCATGCCCGGGAGGAAATACAGCTGGCACATTCTATGTTTTTCTCTCGCTCCCATTCCAGCATGGAAGAATTTTTCTCTCGCTCCCAGCATGGAAGAAATCAAAACTGATATAATTTTATTTATTTATTTAACTTTATGCACAAAAATGTTACATGGGCGGACTTAACGCCAAATGCATTATCTACCAGCTATATTATGTATCTATATAATGCACTTTGTAAAAAGAAATCATCTCCTTAGCCTTATCCCGTATCTCACGGGGTCGGCTTCCTAATCTAGGGGATTGAACGAGGGTACTGATTTTTACACAGAGCGACTGCCATCTGACCTCCGCAACCCAGAAGGGAAACCAGACCCAATCCTAGATTAGGTCAGAGTTTTCAAGCCGCCAATGCTTAGCACTGGCCTCTGATATGGCTTAACGACTAATATCTACGGTATTAAACGATATTAACCGGGACCAACGTCTTAGCGTGCCTTCCGAAGCACGGAAAAAGCGCCGAATAAACGTACATATAAAATTCGAAAACCGAAAAACACATTGGTACGTGGTGGGTTTCGAACCACGACCTCCCGCTCAGGAGGCAGCGGCCCTATCCACTACACCATCGGGCACTCAACTTTGTAAAAAGAAATAAATGATTTTATTTATCTGACGCCTGTTCACAGGTATTCTGATAACAAACCACTCGGAGCTACAGTACTACCTGTCGTTACAAAACCAACAGCTGCCGATAGAGTCGCAGCTAGTATCGAAACTGCCGGATCTACTCAACGCAGAAATAGTGCTGGGCTCAGTGCAGTGTGTACGAGACGCCGTCACTTGGCTAGGTAAGTTTCAATGCGATATTTCAACGCAGTTTAATGCGTCATGGTCACAAGTACACTGGCGAGGCGTTTTAAAACCGAAACCATATCGATCTACCCTCTTTCGGACGACAATCTAATTGTCATACAAATCTATCTTAAACATAAAATAATTAGCATAATTTCATTTGGACATCTTTATTCTCTAAAAGTAAAATTTTAATTGATATTATTGGTTTCAGTTTGACAAATATAATTGAGAGTGGTCTCTAAGATTATAATATATGATAAATGCAACAGGAATAAATAAATAAATACTAAATCTAAATATAATAAAATAGCATAGTGTTTAAGTGTTTTAGTAACAAAAATGGATCTGTGTAATCTGATTAAATAAATGAATTATTATTATTAAACATACATACATATAATCACGCCTTTATCCCTAATGGGGTAGGCAGAGCGTAAACGACCTAAACAAAGGTTGTTCCGCCACGTCTGACAAAGTTTTGAGGGTTATTTAAGATAAATTTGTAGGTATATTCTTTCCAATAATCTAGTTTTATCATGGTATATCTCGGTGATTTCTTGATCAATTTGAATTCTGTTTTCAGTGATGTAATTATAATTTTGGATATTTCATGAAAATATGTTCAGATATCGAAAATATTTTATATATTACGAAGACTATATCATACTTCCATGCTGGACTGGGAGCGAGAGAGAAACATAGAATGTGCCAGCTGCATATCCTCCCGGGCATGCTGTAAAAACCAACTAAGGGATCGGAGGGTTTCAGTATGTTGCAATTTAGGCGATGGGCTGACAACCTGTCACTACAGCAATATACCTACAAATCTATCTTAAAATAACCCTCAAAACGTTGTCAGACGTAACGACCTTTGCTTACGTCGTTTACGCTCTGCTGCTAGGGATAAAGGCGTGATTATATGTATGTATGTACTATAATCAGCTAGTAACCAATAAATTTTATTGCAGGCTACACGTACTTATACATCCGTATGATGCGACAGCCGGCGCTGTACGGCATCACGCCGGAGAAATTGCAGGATGACAATCTGCTGGAGTTGCATCGAGCTGATCTCATACACACCGCCGCCTGCCTGCTGGAGAGGTAAACATACACCAACATTACGTATGGAGTCGGCATGTGGGGACAAGTGCACTCACCAAACATTAGCACATTTATCGGTCACGTGATGCGAAAACAGCGCTGGCGTGACCTTACATAACATAACATAAAAATACTTTATTGCACGTAATAATACAACACAACAGATAACAACAAAAGACAAGTGCAACATAGGCGGCCTTATTGCTAAGGTAGCAATTTCTTCCAGGCAACCGTCAGCACAAGCTGAGACAGTTCCTTTGGCCTTTTTTCTTGACTATGTTTTGATATAATAATTTACCTTGTAAATTGTAAAAGGCAATAAACATATTTTATTATTATTGTACCTTTCTAACACACTGATTGGTTAATACTAATAATAATAATTAATTACTAATAATAATTAATCAGTTCTATTGCGTCGGGACTGCGACAGCCAATATCAACCTTAACTGCCTCCGTGGTCTAGTGATCTGAGTCATGGGCTCACGATCCGGAAGCCCTGGGTTCGATTCCTAAGGGAGATAACAAAGTTGATAATTTGTTATTTTTTTTAATCCTAACCAAGCGGTTAGGACATGCAAATCATCTGATTGTCCAAAAAAAGAATGAGTGCTTCGAAGGGCTAAGCGGTCCTGATGACTGTCTTTGATAGCGGTCGTTACACAAAACCATGTCAGTAGCCTATTAGCTGTGCTATTACGCGGTGTAAAAACGTTAAACCATACTGGACTGGGAGAGAAAGAAAAACATAGAATGTTCCAGTTGCCCTTCCTCCCGGGCATGCTGTATAAGTCAGCAAAAGGGATTCGAGGGTTACAGTGTATTGTAATTTAGGCGATGGGCTGACAACCTGTCACTACAGCAATACACATTACAATCTAAAATTGCCCCCAATTTATGTCAGACGTGGCGAAAGCGCCTTTTAGGAGGCGTTTTACGCTCTGCCTACCCCGTAAGGGATAAAGGCGTGATTTTATGTATGTATGTATGTAAAAACGTTAAAAAATAGGAGGGTAGCTGTGACCGATGCAAGTCCTATGCATTTCAGATACATTTTCTTTTGTTTTCCTTCTGAATGACATCTTTCGTAGCTACCATTTTAGTTTTTTTCCCTTTGGCCGCCTACGAAACCGGAGCTACGTAACTAGTTACTAACTAAACACAATTCGTCCTTGTACGATACCAGTTATGTAGGAATTGGTTTTTTTCCTTATACGATACTTGGGAGAGCCCGATGGTGTAGTGGATAGGGCCGCTGCCTCCTGAGCGGGAGGTCGTGGTTCGAATCCCACCACGTACCAATGTGTTTTTCGGTTTTCGAATTTCATATGTACGTTTATTCGGCGCTTTTTCCGTGCTTCGGAAGGCACGTTAAGCCGTTGGTCCCGGTTAATATCGTTTAATACCGTAGATATTATACGTTAAGCCATTTCAGAGGCCAGTGCTAAGCATTGGCGGCTTGAAAACTCTGACCTAATCTAGGATTGGGTCTGGTTTCCCTTCTGGGTTGCGGAGGTCAGATGGCAGTGGCTCTGTGTAAAAACCAGTACCCTCGTTCAATACCCTGGATTAGGTAGCCGACCCCGTAAGATACGGGATAAGGCTAGGGAGATGATGAGGTTACGTAGCATGAAACTTGAAGTGAGTTACGGGAGGGGACGATTGTTATTTTAGCAATAAGGCAGCCTATGTTGTACTTGTTTTTTTGTTGTTATCTGTTGTGTTGTATGTTGTATTATTACGTGCAATAAAGTATTTTTATGTTATGTTATGTAATAATAATAATAGGTTTTGATTCCAGAAACAATGTCGATATTACAAGAAATACATACATACATACATACATACATACAATCACGCCTTTATCCCTAATGGGGTAGGCAGAGCGTACACGACCTAAACAAAGGTAGTTCCGCCACGTCTGACAAAGTTTTGAGGGTTGTTTAAGATAGATTGGTAGGTATATTGCTGTAGTGACGGGTTGTCAGCCTGTCGCCTAAATTGCAATATACAGAAACCCTCGGATCCCTTAGCTGGTTTTTACAGCATGCCCGGGAGGAAATGCAGCTGGCACATTCTATGTTTTTCTCTCGCTCCCAGTCCAGCATGGAAGTAAATTAATAAAATTAGTGTCAGTCGTTCACATTACATAAAATAAAATAAACATGTTAAAATAAATTAAACAAAAATAAATTAGGTAATGTTATGATTAGTGTAGTTTTCAAAACCATATGTTTTTACAGAGCCGGCCTTATCAAGTACGAGCGGAGAAGCGGTCACTTCCAGCCAACCGAGCTGGGTCGCATCGCCAGCCACTACTACTGCACTTATGAGACCATGCAGGTGAGGGACCGTATCTATACTCTTCGTCTGTCACTTAAGAGCTGGGCTCTTGTCGGTTCAGCAACTTACATACCTATACTCTGTGACCCATATTTTACCTATATTTAGGCCCTAGATGGTCAGTTAGTATATTCCAGGACCCCGCCCCATTGCCCCTTTTTTTCACGTAGTAATTCATTAGTATGCTTACATAAACATACTTAAAAAAAAACCTCCATGATTAATATGACTTCTTTTTTAGTTCTATTTAAAAGTGGTAAAGAAAAACATAGAATATGCCAGCTGCATTTCATCCCGGGCATGCTGTTAAAACCAGCTAAGGGATCCAAGGGTTTCTGTATATTGTAATTTAGGCGATGGGCTGAAAACCTGTCACTACAGCAATATCTATCAGCCTACAAATCTATCGTAAATGAGGGTTATCTCAAAACTTTGTCATACGTGGCGGAACGACCTTTGTTTGGGTCGTTTACGCTCTGCCTACCCCATTAGGGATAAAGGCGTGATTATATGTATGTATGTATGTACTTTTTTATGTATGTACAATTCTAATTGTCCCCAGACGTACAACCAGCTGCTGAAGCCGACGCTCGGCGAGATCGAGTTGTTCCGCGTGTTCTCGCTGTCGTCGGAGTTCCGACACATCGCCGTGCGGGACGAGGAGAAGCTGGAGCTAGTCAAACTAGTCGAGAGGGTACGTTCTATTGCTTGTTCTAGTCGGTTATCGACCAGATGAACCCTGGTGTCAGAGGTTTTGAACCGCCTAAATAGCATAGCTAGAAGACCTATTGTCTTTGCACGGTTTACTACTTTTTCATAGGAGTGAGCGAGAGGGTGTATAATCCGAATGAATTACAAAGAACCAAGCGATAGATAAGTAACTGACAGATATCATAGTATATTTGGGGGGTAGTACAAGTCTTCCATGCTGGACTGGGAGAGATAGAAAAACATAGAATGTTCCAGCTGCCCTTCATCCCGGGCATGCTGTTGAAGTCAACAAAAGGGACTCGAGGGTTACAGTGTATTGTAATTTAGGCGATGGGCTGACAACCTGTCACTAAAGCAATACATATTACAATCTAAAATTGCCCTCAATTTTTGTCAGACGTGGCGAAAGCGACTTTTACGAGGCGTTAAACGCTCTTCCTACCCCTATAAAGGCGTGATTTATGTATGTATGTAGTACAAGTCAAGCGATGACAAATTCCTTGTGTTTTCTCTTTAATTTAGTTTAAAAATATTTTTAATTTCAGGTACCAATCCCAATTAAAGAGAGTATCGAGGAGCCATCCGCGAAGATCAACGTGTTGCTGCAGGTAAGTCAATCAAATGAAAACTTTAATTAAGAGAAAAAAGCAGGGGGTTTTAGCCAGTACGCAGATTGATAGCATAGGGATGTTCGCTCAGGCAGTGAAATGGATAAACTTTAGCGCAAAAAAAATTATCTCCTTACAAATTGTCTGATAAAAGTGATAATTTTGTATGAGAAAGACATTTATTTATTATTTATTTTTTACTTCCATGCTGGACTGGGAGCGAAAGAAAAACGTAGAATGTGCCAGGTGCATTTCCTCCCGGGTATGCTGTAAAAACCAGCTAAGGGATCCGAGGGTTTCAGTATATTGCAATTTAGGCGATGGGCTGACAACCTGTCACTACAGCAATATACCTACAAATGGAACTTAAATAACCCTCAAATATTTGTCAGACGTGGCGAAACGACCTTTGATTAGGTAGTTTACGCTCTGCCTACCCCATTAGGGATAAAGGCGTGATTATATGTATGTATGTATGTACGCAAATTGATAGCAAAGGGATGCTCGCTCAGGCACTAAATTGGAACATCTCTAAATAGAGAACGTGCATATAACATATTTTCAGTTCCTGAACCTATTGTCTAAAAACATCTTAAATTATGAAAAGAACAGTGAAAACAGAAATAAAATTGATCAAAAAATCACCGAGATATACCATTATAAAGATAGACTATCTATCTCTCTCTTCGAAACGACAATTTACATGAAATTAGTATGGCGCTCCTGTCTTATGACGTCACATGACAGTTTGGACCTCTCTTTTTAACTAACCACTTTAAGGCATTATAACTCTTTAACTAATGAATATTTTGCGAAAATTCCTTCACATACGTTCATCTATGGTGACAATAATTCTTACTAATAGTTTAAAAAAAATCATGATTATTCCCTATTGTCTGACAAAAGTGATAATTTTGTATAGGAAAGACATTTCTTTTTCGTGAGTTGTACAGTTTCGTTGTCCGGGCAACCCCATCAGTTTGCGTATATACTTTTAAAAAAATCCGGTAGCGTATTGCCAAACTACATACTAACCCAGACAGTATGTACCGAACAACGTTGTGCTCATTGAAATACATACATACATATAATCACGCCTTTATCCCTAATGGGGTAGGCAGAGCGTAAACGACCCAAACAAAGGTCGTTCCGCCACGTCTGACAAAGTTTTGAGGGTTATTTAAGATAGATTTGTAAGTATATTGCTGTAGTGACAGGTTGTCAGCCCATCGTCTAAATTACAATATACTGAAACCCTCGGATCCCTTAGCTGGTGTTTACAGCATACCCGGGAGGAAATGCAGCTAGCACATTCTATGTTTTTCTCTCGCTCCCAGGCCAGCATTGAAATCGCAAATAAATTATGGACTGGTAAATGGATACTCATTTATGGGGATCTAGACGGAAAAGTCGGAAGCAGGAATTATGACTTCGGTACTTTGGACTTTGGACTATAGTCTGTCAACGTCGTGCTTACCGCGCCCTAGGGGTACAGACGTTGGCGGGGACGCGGTAGCACGCGGCGATTGCGAACATGAACACATTGCGTCGTGCTCGCTCACCCTCCTGCTTCACCGCCCGCACCCCCGTTACCGCGTCGTCGTCCCCCCCCCGCGCACGTCTGTACCCCTAAGGCGCGGTAAGCAAGACGTTGACAGACTATAGTGACGTATACACACTAAAAGTCCTGACCTCTTTGACAAAGAAGGTTCCGTTTTTTGATTATTTGCTTACATCTCGAAAACGGTGCGTCGTACGAAATTTTGTTGTATTACATAACGAAACCTTATAAAATTACCTACGACTTTGTCTTTTACACTTTTTGTCTGTCTCGAATGGTTGCAAAGATATGAGCTTCGAAAACTACTCTATTTTCTGTCATAAATTGCTTAATTTTTTTTTTCATAGATTCTTTCTTGATTCCCGTATACATACATATCGAATTAAAGAATGTTCTTCATGCCCATTGTGTATTTATTTATTTACATTTATTATTACATTTTTTTGGAGTTCATATCTAGGCAACCATTTGAGAGCCCGATGGTGTAGTGGATAGGGCCGCTGCCTCCTGAGCGGGAGGTCGTGGTTCGAATCCCACCACGTGCCAATGTGTTTTTCGGTTTTCGAATTTCATATGTACGTTTATTCGGCGCTTTTTCCGTGCTTCGGAAGGCACGTTAAGCCGTTGGTCCCGGTTAATATCGTTTAATACCGTAGATATTAGTCGTTAAGCCATATCAGAGGCCAGTGCTAAGCATTGGCGGCTTGAAAACTCTGACCTAATCTAGGATTGGGTCTGGTTTCCCTTCTGGGTTGCGGAGGTCAGATGGCAGTCGCTCTGTGTAAAAACCAGTACCCTCGTTCAATCCCCTAGATTAGGTAGCCGACCCCGTGAGATACGGGATAAGGCTAGGTAGATGATGATCTAGGCAACCATTAGAGAAGGACGCAAATAACCAAAAAACGGGACTTTTTAAATAATTTATCTTGTAGGCGTACATCTCGCAACTGAAGTTGGAAGGGTTTGCTCTGATGTCGGACATGGTTTATGTGACGCAATCCGCCTGCAGACTGCTGCGAGCCATCTTCGAGATCGTGCTGCATAGAGGTGAGACATACATACATACATACATAAAATCACGCCTTTATCCCTTTCGGGGTAGGCAGAGCGTTAAACGCCTCGTAAAAGGCGCTTTCGCATCGTCTGACAATAATTGAGGGTAATTTTAGATTGTAATGTGTATTGCCATAGTGACAGGTTGTCAGCCCATCGCCTAAATTACAATACACTGTAACCCTCGAGTCCCTTTTGCTGTCTTCTACAGCATGCCCGGGAGGAAGGGCAGCTGGACCATTCTATGTTTTTCTATCTCTCCCAGTCCAGCATGGAAGTAAGACCATTACCATAATTTCTTATTTTGTCTTCTTCTTCTTCTGTCGTGTGGGTATCGAGTCAATCGACCCGTCAATTTCTTATTGTAAAACAAAGTCGCTTTCTCTGTGCCTATATCCCTATGTATGCATAAATCTTTAAAACTACGCAACGGATTTTGATGCGGTTTCTTTTAATAGATAGAATAGAATACAATACATGCATAATATAGTAGAGAAACACTGATGATTTCCGTGCGAAGCCGGGGTGGGTCGCTAGTACTCAATATAAACATTCTAATTTATTTGGAGTCGACGCAACAATTTTTAATCCAAGGAGGATGATAAAACATATGGAGTGAGCATACGTGGGAAAATGCACACACCAATCTTAAGGCCATTTTGCTGGTTGTCACAATATTTCTATTAATATTCTTACACACTCATTGGGCTCGCGTCTACATACCACCCGCTAAAACTAAAATTAAAATCTATCTGTCATTTTCAAAATAATAAAATTGAAAAGGACAGGCGATTTATATTCGATGGTTTTACACTTTGTCCGCTAGATTTTGACGCGGTTTCGCACGTTTCCCCAGTATTTCTGTCAATTTTGTCCGCCATATCATAACGCATAAAACCAACGACTATAAATCAAAAACCGGAGAGAATAGATCTCCTGTTCTTTTCCAATGTTTTAAGTCTGAATATGACAAATACATTTTAATTTTAGTTTTAGCCGGCAAGTCTAGAATCGAGCCAATTGTCTAATTAATTAGTTTTATCACAGAGTAACTATTATACTAGGTACAAGTTGTATTGTATTGCGTCAGGCTATAGCAGCTGAAAAAAAAAATCTAATTGAGTTACATCTCGAATAAAAAAAGTATGAACGCTCAGTAAGTTGAGTCCTCCTTGCTTAAATATCATCAGCTGTCGAATATAATTACCTTCTATACCCTTGCTTCTCGCGACTCACATACGAGGGTTCATCGGGTCGTTCGTCGACTTCTAAAACAAATGTAAGGGATAGCATCCCGCAAACTGATAGGGGTTGCTCAGTCAACGACACTGACCAACTTCCACCGAAAAAATATTTTAGGAAGTGAAAATAAAAAAATACTTTATCGATCTTCGAAGAATTTCCAGGTGTAAGTTGTTCAGTGTCGTTGACTGAGCAACCCCTATCAGTTTGCGGGACGCTGTCCCTTACACGCCGTATAAGACGAGTAATAAACGCATTTTGTTTTGTTTCTGACCAGGCTGGGCTCAGCTGGTGGACAAAACACTAGCGCTGTGCAAGATGGTGGACCGCCGCATGTGGCAGTCGATGTCACCGCTCAGGCAGTTTAAGAAAATGCCCGAAGAGGTTAGTTACTGTTGCAAACATAAAATCACGCCTCTATCCCTAATGGGGTAGGTAAAGCGTAAACTACCTGAACAAAGGTTGTTCCGCCACGTCTGACAAAGTTTTGAGGGTTATTTAAGATAGATTTGTAGGTTTGCTGTAGTGACAGGTTGTCAGCCCATCGCCTATCGCCCGGATCCCTTAGCTGGTTTTTACAGCTTGCCCGGGAGAAAATGCAGCTGGCACATTCTATGTTTTTGTTTTGCTCCCAGTCCAGCATAGAAAAACAGTTGCAAACGTAGACTGTTTATTAAGAGTAGAAGTTGAAGAATTGATGAAAAGGCGGCGAGCCTTGAAATTTGTATGTATGTATAAGCGTTCTTCTACGCTGGACTGGGAGCGAGAGGAAATCATAGAATGTGCCAGCTGCATTTCCTCCCGGGCATGCTGTAAAAACCAGCTAAGGGATCTGAGGGTTTCAGTATATTGCAATTTAGGCGATGGGCTGACAACCTGTCACTACAGCAATATACGTACAAAACCATCTTGAATAACCCTCAAAACTTTGTCAGACGTGGCGGAACGACCTTTGTTTAGGTCGTTTACGCTCTGCCTACCCCATTAGGGATAAAGGCGTGATTATATGTATGTATGTATGTATAAGCGAACCACCACAGCCCCGCGTCGCGCTCGTGTCGCTCACAGTTCACTTGAATCAGCTGTGTAGACAATTAAATCTGTTCTTTTTTTTTTTACTTAAACAGGTGATCAAGAAACTGGAGAAGAAGAACTTCCCGTGGGAGAAACTGTACGAGCTCGGCCCCAACGAGATCGGCGAGCTGGTCCGCGCGCCCAAGCTGGGCAAGATGATCCACAGATACGTGCACCAGTTCCCGCGGTTGGAGCTCGCCACGCACATACAGCCGATCACTAGAGCCACGCTCAGCGTGGAGCTCACTATCACTACCGACTTCCAGTGGGACGAGAAGGTGTGTGTGTGTGTGTGTGTGTGTGTGTGTGTGTGTACAAGCTGGGCAAGATGATCCACAGATACGTGCACCAGTTCCCGCGGTTGGAGCTCGCCACGCACATACAGCCGATCACTAGAGCCACGCTCAGCGTGGAGCTCACTATCACTACCGACTTCCAGTGGGACGAGAAGGTGTGTGTGTGTGTGTGTGTGTGTGTACAAGCTGGGCAAGATGATCCACAGATACGTGCACCAGTTCCCGCGGCTGGAGCTCGCCACGCACATACAGCCGATCACTAGAGCCACGCTCAGCGTGGAGCTCACTATCACTACCGACTTCCAGTGGGACGAGAAGGTGTGTGTGTGTGTGTGTGTGTGTGTGTGTGTGTGTGTACAAGCTGGGCAAGATGATCCACAGATACGTGCACCAGTTCCCGCGGTTGGAGCTCGCCACGCACATACAGCCGATCACTAGAGCCACGCTCAGCGTGGAGCTCACTATCACTACCGACTTCCAGTGGGACGAGAAGGTGTGTGTGTGTGTGTGTGTGTGTGTGTGTGTACAAGCTGGGCAAGATGATCCACAGATACGTGCACCAGTTCCCGCGGCTGGAGCTCGCCACGCACATACAGCCGATCACTAGAGCCACGCTCAGCGTGGAGCTCACTATCACTACCGACTTCCAGTGGGACGAGAAGGTGTGTGTGTGTGTGTGTGTGTGTGTGTACAAGCTGGGCAAGATGATCCACAGATACGTGCACCAGTTCCCGCGGCTGGAGCTCGCCACGCACATACAGCCGATCACTAGAGCCACGCTCAGCGTGGAGCTCACTATCACTACCGACTTCCAGTGGGACGAGAAGGTGTGTGTGTGTGTGTGTGTGTGTGTACAAGCTGGGCAAGATGATCCACAGATACGTGCACCAGTTCCCGCGGCTGGAGCTCGCCACGCACATACAGCCGATCACTAGAGCCACGCTCAGCGTGGAGCTCACTATCACTACCGACTTCCAGTGGGACGAGAAGGTGTGTGTGTGTGTGTGTGTGTGTGTGTGTGTGTGTGTACAAGCTGGGCAAGATGATCCACAGATACGTGCACCAGTTCCCGCGGCTGGAGCTCGCCACGCACATACAGCCGATCACTAGAGCCACGCTCAGCGTGGAGCTCACTATCACTACCGACTTCCAGTGGGACGAGAAGGTGTGTGTGTGTGTGTGTGTGTGTGTGTGTGTACAAGCTGGGCAAGATGATCCACAGATACGTGCACCAGTTCCCGCGGCTGGAGCTCGCCACGCACATACAGCCGATCACTAGAGCCACGCTCAGCGTGGAGCTCACTATCACTACCGACTTCCAGTGGGACGAGAAGGTGTGTGTGTGTGTGTGTGTGTGTGTGTGTGTGTGTACAAGCTGGGCAAGATGATCCACAGATACGTGCACCAGTTCCCGCGGCTGGAGCTCGCCACGCACATACAGCCGATCACTAGAGCCACGCTCAGCGTGGAGCTCACTATCACTACCGACTTCCAGTGGGACGAGAAGGTGTGTGTGTGTGTGTGTGTGTGTGTGTGTGTGTGTGTGTGTGTGTGTACAAGCTGGGCAAGATGATCCACAGATACGTGCACCAGTTCCCGCGGCTGGAGCTCGCCACGCACATACAGCCGATCACTAGAGCCACGCTCAGCGTGGAGCTCACTATCACTACCGACTTCCAGTGGGACGAGAAGGTGTGTGTGTGTGTGTGTGTGTGTGTGTGTACAAGCTGGGCAAGATGATCCACAGATACGTGCACCAGTTCCCGCGGCTGGAGCTCGCCACGCACATACAGCCGATCACTAGAGCCACGCTCAGCGTGGAGCTCACTATCACTACCGACTTCCAGTGGGACGAGAAGGTGTGTGTGTGTGTGTGTGTGTGTGTGTACAAGCTGGGCAAGATGATCCACAGATACGTGCACCAGTTCCCGCGGCTGGAGCTCGCCACGCACATACAGCCGATCACTAGAGCCACGCTCAGCGTGGAGCTCACTATCACTACCGACTTCCAGTGGGACGAGAAGGTGTGTGTGTGTGTGTGTGTGTGTGTGTGTGTGTGTGTGTGTGTGTGTGTGTACAAGCTGGGCAAGATGATCCACAGATACGTGCACCAGTTCCCGCGGCTGGAGCTCGCCACGCACATACAGCCGATCACTAGAGCCACGCTCAGCGTGGAGCTCACTATCACTACCGACTTCCAGTGGGACGAGAAGGTGTGTGTGTGTGTGTGTGTGTGTGTGTGTGTGTGTACAAGCTGGGCAAGATGATCCACAGATACGTGCACCAGTTCCCGCGGCTGGAGCTCGCCACGCACATACAGCCGATCACTAGAGCCACGCTCAGCGTGGAGCTCACTATCACTACCGACTTCCAGTGGGACGAGAAGGTGTGTGTGTGTGTGTGTGTGTGTGTGTGTGTGTGTGTGTGTACAAGCTGGGCAAGATGATCCACAGATACGTGCACCAGTTCCCGCGGCTGGAGCTCGCCACGCACATACAGCCGATCACTAGAGCCACGCTCAGCGTGGAGCTCACTATCACTACCGACTTCCAGTGGGACGAGAAGGTGTGTGTGTGTGTGTGTGTGTGTGTGTGTGTGTGTACAAGCTGGGCAAGATGATCCACAGATACGTGCACCAGTTCCCGCGGCTGGAGCTTGCCACGCACATACACTTACACACACATACACACACACACACACACGTTCATTCTCACACACACAAACACTCGCACTCAGATCCACAAAACACACCCACGGAAGAGCTAATATTATGTATCGTGTCATGCTACCATTTTAACTAAAACAACAACAAGAGACAAAGTGACACATTCCTCTCATCACCAGATCCACGGGCAGTCGGAGGCGTTCTGGATCCTCGTGGAGGACGTGGATTCGGAGGTGGTTCTTCATCATGAGTACTTCCTGCTCAAACAGAAGTACTGCAAGGATGAGCATCAGGTTAGTGAAAAAAGGAAAAGAACTGGCAAAGTGCGGGTCGGACATACATACAGTATGTATGTATCTATACATAAAATCACGCCTTTATCCCTTACGGGGTAGGCAGAGCGTCAAACTCCTCGTAAAAGGCGCTTTCGCCACGTCTGACAAAAATTGAGGGCAATTTTAGATTGTAATGTGTATTGCTATAGTGACAGGTTGTCAGCCCATCGCCTAAAGTACAATACACTGTAACCCTCGAGTCCCTTTTGCTGACTTCTACAGCATGCCCGGGAGGAAGGGCAGCTGGAACATTCTATGTTTTTCTATCTCTCCCAGTCCAGCATGGAAGCATGGATGCAAGCGGGTCGGACACGCCTTTAATACAATACAATATACTTTATTGCTCAAAGAAACACAAATACATACAACAGAAAAGTAAGGAACAAAACAGTACGATATAGGCGGCCTTATTGCTAAAGCAGCAATTCCTGAAAAGCAACCTTTGGGTATTAGGATAGTTCATAGCAGATAGCGGGATAGTGCACACTACGTTCATCTATAATATAGAGTTCCGTAGTACGTTTACTTCAAAACGATATTAGTTTCTTCTTAATTTAATTTAAATCTTGACATGAGACATGATTTTAATAAAAACTTTGAAAAAAAATGTTCAGGAACTATAGTGTTTCCAACTCAGTTTTAGAATAAAGGTAAACAAAGTTTCATGTCTTTTTATTCAGAAATACCTTTCCTTTCAAAAATAAATTTTGCGTGTTGGCAAATTAGTTAAATTACTAAAACTACTATTTCATTATGTTGTCATATCTAAAAGCTAAAACTTATTTTAGAAACATACATACATACATAAAATCACGCCTTTATCCCTTACGGGGTAGGCAGAGCGTTAAACGCCTCCTAAAAGGCACTTTCGCCACGTCTGACAATAATTGAGGGCAATTTTAGATTGAAAAGTGTATTGCTATAGTGACAGGTTGTCAGCCCATCGCCTAAATTACAATACACTGTAACCCTCGAATCCCTTTTGCTGACTTCTACAGCATGCCCGGGAGGAAGGGCAGCTGGAACATGCTATGTTTTTCTATCTCTCCCAGTCCAGCATGGAAGTATTTTAGAAACAAAATCTTCGATTAACAGACATGAAACTTTGTTTACCTTTATTCTTAAACTGAGTTGGAAATAATATAGGTATCATTCATAGGTATTTGAAAATCAGTTTAAGGTTACTTGTTATTTACTTACATCATTTTTCGTTTTGAGTAATTCATCATCATCTCCCTAGCCTTATCCCGTATCTCACAGGGTCGGCTACCTAATCTAGGGGATTGAACGAGGGTACTGGTTTTTACACAGAGCGACTGCCATCTGACCTCCGCAACCCAGAAGGGAAACCAGACCCAATCCTAGATTAGGTCAGAGCTTTCAAGCCGCCAGTGCCTAGCACTGGCCTCTGACATGGCTTAACGACTAATATCTACGGTATTTAACGATATTAACCGGGACCAACGGCTTAACGTGCCTTCCGAAGCACGGAAAAAGCGCCGAATAAACGTACATATGAAATTCGAAAACCGAAAAACACATTGGTACGTGGTGGGGTTCGAACCACGACCTCCCGCTCAGGAGGCAGCGGCCCTATCCACTACACCATCGGGCTGTTCCGTTTTTTCGTTTTGAGTAATTCTTTAGGATCTAAAACTATTAAAAGTTTTAAACCTCACTTTCTATGTTTTTTTAAAACTTTTTAGATTATTTGGTTTCTATTTTATTTCAGGTGAAGCTGTACGTGCCGATATTTGAACCTCTCCCCCCGCAGTACTTCTTGAGGGTTGTCTCGGACAGGTAAATAAAATAACGTTCATTTTACTTTTTTATACACATGTAATCACGCCTTTATCACAAATGCGGTAGGCAGAGCGAAAACGACCTAAACAAAGGTCGTAACGTTACGTCTTACACAGTTTTGAAGATAGATTTGTAGGTATATTGCTGTAGTGACAGGTTGTCAGCCTATCGCCTAAATAGCAATATACTGAAACCCTCGGATCCCTTAGCTGGTTTTTACAGCATGCCCGGGAGGAAATGTAGCTGGCACATTAAGCATACACTTTTTTTTTTTTCTCGTTTTTCTAGCGTTTAAGCTTGAATACATTTTTAATCCTTTGATCGGGTTTAAAATATTCATAGTCAGTCAGTCATTCTAACTTTTTTTATTTATGTTCCTTGCAGCAGACAAACTATGTCGAGACATTTTGATAAGTTTGCTTACAGGGACACAGATAGATCTTTTTGTGACTCTAAGCGAGAGAAAAATATAAAATGTGTCAGCTGCATTTCCTCCCGGACATGCTGTAAAAACCAGCTATGGGATCCGAGGGTTTCTGTATATAACGTGTCACTACAGCAATATACCTACAAATCTATCTTAAACAACCCTCAAAACCTGACCTTTGTTTAGGTCGTTTACGCTCTGCCTACCCCATTAGTGATAAAGGCGTGATTATTTGTATGTATCGTTCCATTCTTTGTATGCGCAATATCAATATACTATCTATCTATCTTGATTTTAGCTATTCCTTATAAATAAATGATCTTGCCAACCTTGCTTAAAATAAAATAAAATACATACATACATACATAAAATCACGCCTTTATCCCTTACGGGGTAGGCAGAGCGTAAAACGCCTCCTAAAAGGCGCTTTCGCCACGTCTGACATAAATTGAGGTCAATATTAGATTGTTATGTGTATTGCTGTAGTGACAGGTTGTCAGCCCATCGCCTGAATTACAATACACTGTAACCCTCGAATCCCTTTTGCTGACTTATACAGCATGCCCGGGAGGAAATGCAGCTGGCACATTCTATGTTTTTCTCTCGCTCCCAGGCCAGTATGGAAGTAAATAAAATAAAATTGTTGTTAAAATTAAGTATTTTTATTATTTATTTAATATATTTTAGTGGTGACTTGAACCTACCTGTTATTGTTATAAGAAGAGCGGTGTTTCCTTATACAAGTTATTATATTCGCTTAAATGGAAACTCCCACCTCAGTTTGTGTGAACTTAGGATTAAATTACTGAAAAAAATATAATTCTACGCTGGCCTTTGAGCGAGAGATAACATAGAATGTGCCAGCTGCATTTCCTCCCGGGTATGCTGTAAAAATCAGATAACCGAGGGTTTTTCTGTATATTGCAATTTAGGCGATACGCTGACAACCTGTCACTATCACAATATACCTACAAATCTATCTTAAATAGCCCTTAAAACTTTGTCAGACGTGGCGGAACGACCTTTGGTTAGGTCGTTTGCGCTCTGCCTACCCCATTAGGGATACATACATACGTATAATCACGCCTTTATCCCTAATGGAGTTGGCAGAGCGTAAACGACCCAAACAAAGGTCGTTCCGCCACGTCTGACAAAGTTTTGACGGTTATTTAAGATAGATTTGTAAGTATATTGCTGTAGTGACAGGTTGTCAGCCCATCGTCTAAATTACAATATACTGAAACCCTCGGATCCCTTAGCTGGTTTTTACAGCATGCCCGGGAGGAAATGCAGCTGGCACATTCTATGTTTTTCTCTCGCTCCCAGGCCAGCATGGAAGAAATTATATGTATGTAGGTAAAAAATATAATTTAGTTTTAATTTAATTTTCTTTTTATCCACGCAGGTGGATAGCGGCTGAGACCCAGCTGCCCGTCTCGTTCCGGCACCTCATCCTGCCAGAGAAGAACCTGCCCCCCACAGAGCTACTGGACCTGCAACCACTGCCGGTGAGTGATAACAGATACCGGGGGGTGTAAGGGACAACGTACCAGAAACTGATAGGGGTTGCTCAGTCAACGATACTGAAAAACTTTCAACAGAGTTTTTATGGAAACATAGAATGTGCCAGCTGCCTCCCGGGCATGCTGTAAAAACCAGCTAAGGGATCCGAGGGTTGTACTTTAGGCGATGGGCTGACAGTACAGCAATATACCTACAAATCTATTTTAAAGTCACCCTCAAAACGTCAGACGTGGCGAAACGATCTTCGTCGTTTACGCTCTGCCTACCCTATTAGGGATAAAGGCGTGATTATATGTATGTATCTATGGAAGGGACGGTGAGAGGCCTTTGCCCTGTGGGACGCCACAGGCTTATAATAATAATATTAAAGTTGTTTAAAATGGCCTCTACGTGTTGGTTTCGGTCCCACGCACGCCTTTCAAAAGTACATCAAAGTCCGTCAAAGGCGTCATGCAAGGCTTGCATCCATGGCATAAAATATTCAAAAAAACTTAGGTAAATGTGGAAATATTATAGAGGAATGGAGGAATCGCAAATTTGATGTTTGTTTTTAAGTGTATATTCCATGCTGGACTGGGAGTGATGGAAAAACATAGAATGTGCCAGCTGCATCACCTCCAGAGCATGCTGTAAAAACCAGCTAATGGATTCGAGGGTTATAGTATATTGCAATTTTAGGCGATGGGCTGACAACCTGTCACTAAAGCAATATACGTCATGATCATCTGTAATAATCCTCAAAACTTGTCAGACGTGGCGGAACGACCTTTGTTTAGGTCGTTTTCGCTCTGCCTACCCCATTAGGGATAAAGGCGTGATTATATGTATGTTTTTAAGTGTATTATTAATGTTACCTCGCAAAATGGGAGAAACGTACTATACTGTCTCACCCGAAATATCAATTTAAGGTCTCCTTTGCATTTGAAGGCCTCGATTGCGTCTCGGTCTTCCAAATGTACTCGACCTTAAATTCCTTTTTTTTCGGCCTCGAAGTAATGTTCTATTACTAATCACCGCATTTATTGTCCAGGTGTCTGCGCTCAGGAACCGGAAGTACGAGGAGCTGTACAATGAGACCTTCCAGCAGTTCAACCCGGTGCAGACGCAGGTGAGGGAACGCACCTGTAGCTGACAACCTGTCACTACAACAATAACTGCCTCCGTGGTCTAGTGGCTAGTGCCATGGACTCCTGATCCGGAGGTTCTGGGTTCGATTCCCAGCGGGGAAACACAAAGTTGATATTTGAGAATTTATCACTTTGTGAATTTTTCCCCAGTTTGGTTAGGACATTGCAGGCTGAACCACCTGATTGTCCGAAAAAGAAAAAGATTTCGTGCTTCGGAGGGCACGTTAAGCCGTCGGTCCCGGTCGCTGTCTTTGATAGTGGTCGTTACTCAAAACCATGTCAGAGGCCTGATAGTTGTGCTACTAGGCGGTTTCAAAACTCTGACACCAGGGTTCATCGGGTCGATAGACTCGATACCCACTCGACAGAAGAAGACTTTTTTTTTTTCTTTTTTTTTTAATATTTGATAGGCAATTATTTTTCCGCCATCTCACGTGATGGTAAGTGATGATGTAGACTATGATGGAGCATGATTGCCTAGAAAATGCCTGTTCACTCTCGCCTTGAAAAGGCCCAGGTTATAACGTTCCGGAAATAGACCCGCAGGCAGGGAGTTCCACACTTTGGCCGTTCGCATTAAAAATGTAGAAGCGTACCGCTTTGTGCGAAAACTTGGAATGTCGACAACATAAGGGTGGAATCCCAACCGGCGTCTCGTACCCCGGAGATGGAATGGGGAGGGGGGTATCAGGTCATGAAGCGATGCTGCACATTCTCCGAAATGTATCCTGTAGAATACAGACAAGCAAGCTACTTTGCGACGATGTTCGAGGCTCTGCAGCTTTTCTTCTACCAGTGATGGGTCGGCGATGAGCTTCTTGGCGCGTTTTTCAATAGAATCCAAGGTTGCCAGTTGGTATTTGGCAGATCCGTCCCAAAGGTGGCAGCAATACTCCATACACGATCGGACTTGAGCTTGGTAGAGCTGTAGTAGCTGTCCCGGTGTGAAGTATCGCCTAACCTTTGAGAGAATACCAAGTTTTTTGGCTGCAGTCGAAGCCAAGGATTCTATATATCGTCCAAAGTATCCGACGTAAGGCTCATACCAAGAAGCTCGAGGTGATCGGAAATTGGAACGGATACATTTCGGAAAGTGGGAGTTAGATTGAAGGGACTCAATTTGGTCGAGAATAGACAGGCCTGTGTCTTTGATGCATTAAATTTCACCAGGTTGGCATCACCCCATTCGGAGATTGCATTAAGTGTTAAATTTAAATGATCTACTACGGACTCTCGACAAGACTGAATAGCTTCCTTGCTGGACTTTGCACGGGACAAATATCTACCGACAACCGTACTGTCGTCTGCATACCCAAAGGTGTCGGGTGTCAGCATATCGTTGATATGCAGCAGAAATAGAGTTGCGGAAAGTACCGATCCTTGAGGGACCCCGGCATCAATTGCCTGATGAACAGAGGAGCGGCCTTCTAAGACCACCCGTATCGATCGTCCTCTCAAGAAATCTGTGATCCAGTTGCTAAGTCCATCAGGGAGCCCATAAGCGGGAAGCTTGTTAATAAGGCTGCCAGAAGACTACAACAATCATCATCTCCCTAGCCTTATCCCGTATCTCACAGGGTCGGCTTCCTAATCTAGGGGATTGAACGAGGGTACTGGTGTTTACACAGAGCGACTGCCATCTGACCTCCGCAACCCAGAAGGGAAACCAGACCCAATCCTAGATTAGGTCAGAGTTCAAGCCGCCAATGCTTAGCACTGGCCTCTGATATGGCTTAACGACTAATATTTACGGTATTAAACGATATTAACCGGGACCAACGGCTTAACGTGCCTTCCGAAGCACGGAAAAAGCACCGAATAAACGTACATGTGAAATTCGAAAACCGAAAAACACATTTGTACGTGGTGGGGTTCGAACCACGACCTCCCGCTCAGGAGGCAGTGGCCCTATCCACTACACCTCTGGCTCTCGCACTACAACAATAAACATACAAATCTATCTTAAATAACCCTCAAAGCTTTGTCATTCGTGGCGGAACGATCTTTGTTTAGGTCGTTTACGCCCTGCCTACCCCATTCGGGATAAAGGCGTGATGTATGTTTTTAATCTTTTCACGTTTTCCCGTCAGGTGTTCAACGCGATCTACAACAGCGATGACAACGTGTTTGTGGGCGCGCCGTGCGGCTCGGGCAAGTCAGTGCTGTGTGAACTGGCGCTACTGCGGCTGATGAACACGTCTCCTGGAGCCAGGGCGCTGTGTCTGCTGCCTAAGGATGATCTGGCTGATATTGCGTTCGCTAATATCTACCATAAGTTTGCCACGAAATTTAATTTGAAGGTTTGTTACTGGCACTGTAATCATTCATTCACTCATTCGTTCATTCATTCACTCATTCATTCAGTCACTCATTTGTCTACTCTTTAGCTTTGTTATTCTAAGATCTTTTATTTGACGACGGCCGCCATACTTGCTCCGGCAAGTGAGTGTCATGTGAACTGGCGCTACTGCGGCTGATGAACACGTCTCCTGGAGCCAGGGCGCTGTGTCTGCTGCCTAAGGATGATCTGGCTGATATTGCCTTCGCTAATATCTATTATAAATTCGCCACGAAATTCAATTTGAAGGTTTGTTACTGTTTCATTCATTTCGTTCACTCACCCATCTATTCATTCACTCATTCATACATTCACTCACTCATTCATTCAGTCACTCATTCGTCTACTCTACTGTTTCATTCATTTCGTTCACTCACCCATCCATTCATTCACTCATTCATACATTCACTCACACATTCATTCAGTCACTCATTCGTCTACTCTTTAGCTTTGTTATTCTAAGATGTTTTGTTGCCTAAGGATGATCTGGCTGATATTGCGTTCGCTAATATTTATCATAAGTTCGCCACGAAGTTCAATTTGAAGGTTTGTTACTGTTTCATTCATTTCGTTCACTCATCCATCCATTCATTCACTCATTCATCTATTCACTCACTCACTTATTCTTACATTCACTCACTCAATTATCCATTCATTAGCTTTGTCATTCTAAGATATTTTATCTGCCGACTACCGCCATACTTGCTCCGGCAAGTCAGTGCTCTGTGAACTGGCGCTACTGCGGCTGATGAACACGTCTCCTGGAGCCAGGGCGCTGTGTCTGCTGCCTAAGGATGATCTGGCTGATATAACGTTCGCTAATATTTATCATAAGTTCGCCACGAAATTTAATTTGAAGGTTTGTTCTGACACTGTAATTATTCACTCATTCATTCATCCATTCATTCACATTGTCATTGTAATGAACGCGAGGCCACCCAATTAAATCATAAATAATTATTACTTAGTACGGAATCAACCCGTGTATTTCCGACCGGATCGCTCTTTGGACTTGTTTATTCCATATTTTCTATCTTTTGTTTGAGAATCTAGTGTTGCCGAGTGCCGACGTTAATTGCTAAGTGTACGGATAAACCAATTTTTTAAGATTTTCGTGACACTTTTATATTAATGTTTTCTTGTACGACCTTTGTAAAAAATCTTAATAAATAAATTATTAATATCTACGATAAGTTCATATTAGCAATACACATTACAATCTAAAATTGCCCTCAATTTTTGTCAGACGCGACGAAAGCGCCTTTTACGAGGCGTTTAACGCTCTGCCTACCCCGTAAGGGATAGAGTCGTGTTTTTATGTATGTTATGTATGTATGTACGATAAGTTCGCCACCAAGTTCAATTTGAAGGTTTGTTATTGTACTTTTATCTCACGACTGCCGCTTAGCAATACTCGATCATGTAATCATTTATTCATTCATTTAATCACTCACTCATTCATTCATTATGAATGTGACATTGTTATACCTTTTTTAACATAGCATGAGCCTTGAACATCATGACACGTCCACCTGTCTTGATCCTGTCACAATAGCATACATTTTTTGACAGTTATGAAGGATTCTCTTTCGCACCTGTGATGTTTTTATATTTCCTACCTGCTTCTTCTTCTGTCTAGTGGGTATCGAGTCTATGGACCCGATGAACCCTGGTGTCAGTGTTTTTTTTAAACCGCCTAGTAGCACAACTATCAGGCCTCTGACATGGTTTTAATTAACGACCACTATCAAAGACAGCGACTGGGACCGACGGCTTAACGTGCCCTCCGAAGCACGAAATCTTTTTCTTTTCGGACAATCAGGTGATTCAGCCTGCAATGTCCTAACCAAACTGGAGAAAATTCATAAAGTGATAAATTCTCAAATATCGACTTTGTGTTTCCCCCCTGGGAATCGAACCCAGGACCTCCGGATCGGGAGTCCATGGCCCTAGCCACTAGACCACGGAGGCAGTCCTACCTGCTGTCAGAAGGCTTATGCTATTTGAAAAAAATACTAGACTACTACTGATTTGTAATTTGATGAGTTTAATATTGTCGGTAGGTGGTGCAACTGACTGGAGAAACTGTGACGGACCACAAACTGCTTAACAAGGGGCAGGTCATTATTTCTACTGCTGACAAATGGGACGTGCTTTCCAGAAGGTAAAACAGCATTTTTATTTTTAATGAATATATACACGGTGTAAAAGAAAGTAGTGCGTTCCTTAAATCCACGTAATGTCTGAGTGATATACAACACAAAACACACATTAAATAAAAATAATTTATTTCTAATTAATTCGTAAAATAAAAACAAGTTACGTAATTTTATTTAATGTGTTTTGTAATGCATATCGCTTATACGTTACGTGGTTTAAAGGATACACAGTACTTTTGTTACACCCTGTATAGAATCGGCCCAAAATGCCCTTTCATTTGATACCACACACGATAGGTTTCAGTTCCAAAACAAAAAAAAAACATTAAAAAGAAAAAGCTTTCAAAGACAGCGACCAGGCTCAACGACTTAACGTACCCAACGAATCTTTTTTCTTGCATACAATCAGGTGATTCAGCCTGCGTTGTCTTAACTAAACTAGGGCAAATCTCACAAAGAGATAAATTGTGTTCCCCCTTTGGAAACGAACCCAGGCCCTCCGAATCGTGGGCCGATGACTCAGATCGCTACACCACGGACGCAATTCATTAATCAATGATATTATTTACCAGATGGAAGGTGCGGAAATCCGTCCAAGCGGTTTCGTTGGTGGTAGCTGATGCGCTGCAGCTCCTGGGCGGAGAAGAAGGGCCCGTGCTTGAAGTGGTGCTCTCTCGGATGCGGTACATCGCCTCACAGACAGGTAACAACAAAATCCGCGGTATCTAAGTTGGCTAGAGTGTATGGAAGGGGTAAATCCGTCCAAGCGGTTTCGTTGGTGGTAGCTGATGCGCTGCAACTCCTGGGCGGAGAAGAAGGGCCCGTGCTTGAAGTGGTGCTCTCTCGGATGCGGTACATCGCCTCACAGACAGGTAACAACAAAATCCGCGGTAGCTAAGTTGGCTAGAGTGTATGGAAGGTGCGGAAATCCGTCCAAGCGGTTTCGTTGGTTGTAGCTGATGCGCTGCAACTCCTGGGCGGAGAAGAAGGGCCCGTGCTTGAAGTGGTGCTCTCTCGGATGCGGTACATCGCCTCACAGACAGGTAACAACAAAATCCGCGGTAGCTAAGTTGGCTAGAGTGTATGGAAGGGGTAAATCCGTCCAAGCGGTTTCGTTGGTGGTAGCTGATGCGCTGCAGCTCCTGGGCGGAGAAGAAGGGCCCGTGCTTGAAGTGGTGCTGTCTCGGATGCGGTACATCGCCTCACAGACAGGTAACAACAAAATCCGCGGTATCTAAGTTGGCTAGAGTGTATGGAAGGGGTAAATCCGTCCAAGCGGTTTCGTTGGTGGTAGCTGATGCGCTGCAGCTCCTGGGCGGAGAAGAAGGGCCTACCTTAAAGAGCGCTTTAATTTTTCACGACCACAGGATAAACCTTGCCGCTCTCGTATTAGGTCGATTCTTTCATTTCCCAGCCATAAATCTGACTTCTATAGTTACTCTTTTACTGTACATGCGGTCAGGCTGTGGAACGCACTACCGCACACAGTTCGTGGCAGTCCATCTATCTCTGTGTTCAAAAAGCGAGTAAAAGAGCATTATCTTTCACTTTCCAATTAATCAGTATATGTATATATATATGTATTATTTATATAATTATATGTATGCATTTAATCTATATAGCAGTATATTGTTTATTTATTTCATAAGTATATATTATTAATATTTATTAGTAGGATTATTTAGCATATTTTTCAATTAATTGTGTTTGTTTTTATTTTTTTAGTGATAAGTTAATTATAATTTATTGTTTTTAATATTTTTTTAATTGTGCACGTCGTATCTGCCTCTCAGGATGCTATTTCACTAGCCTAGGTCTGCTGGAAGAGATTTCTTTTTAGAAATAAGCTGTGCCTGTTGTGTTTTTGTTTTATATGTATATTTTCTTTGTATTTTATTGTGTACAATAAACTGTTAAATAAATAATAAATAAATAAGGGCCCGTGCTTGAAGTGGTGCTCTCTCGGATGCGGTACCTCGCTTCACAGACAGGTAACAACAAAATCCGCGGTAGCTAAGTTGGCTAGAGTGTATGGAAGGGGTAAATCCGTCCAAGCGGTTTCGTTGGTGGTAGCTGATGCGCTGCAGCTCCTGGGCGGAGAAGAAGGGCCCGTGCTTGAAGTGGTGCTCTCTCGGATGCGGTACATCGCCTCACAGACAGGTAACAACAAAATCCGCGGTAGCTAAGTTGGCTAGAGTGTATGGAAGGGGTAAATCCGTCCAAGCGGTTTCGTTGGTTGTAGCTGATGCGCTGCAACTCCTGGGCGGAGAAGAAGGGCCCGTGCTTGAAGTGGTGCTCTCTCGGATGCGGTACATCGCCTCACAGACAGGTAACAACAAAATCCGCGGTAGCTAAGTTGGCTAGAGTGTATGGAAGGGGCGGAAATCAGTCCAAGCGGTTTTGTAAGTGGTAGCTGATGCGCTGCAACTCCTGGGCGGAGAAGAAGGGCCCGTGCTTGAAGTGGTGCTCTCTCGGATGCGGTACATCGCCTCACAGACAGGTAACAACAAAATCCGCGGTAGCTAAGTTGGCTAGAGTGTATGGAAGGGGCGGAAATCAGTCCACGCGGTTTCGTTGGTGGTAGCTGATGCGCTGCAACTCCTGGGCGGAGAAGAAGGGCCCGTGCTTGAAGTGGTGCTGTCCCGGATGCGGTACATCGCCTCACAGACAGGTAACAACAAAATCCGCGGTAGCTAAGTTGGCTAGAGTGTATGGAAGGGGCGGAAATCAGTCCACGCGGTTTCGTTGGTGGTAGCTGATGCGCTGCAACTCCTGGGCGGAGAAGAAGGGCCCGTGCTTGAAGTGGTGCTGTCCCGGATGCGGTACATCGCTTCATAGACAGGTAACAACAAAATCCGCGGTAGCTAAGTTGGCTAGAGTGTATGGAAGGTGCGGAAATCCGTCCTAGCGGTTTCGTTGGTTGTAGCTGATGCGCTGCAACTCCTGGGCGGAGAAGAAGGGCCTGTTCTTGAAGTGGTGCTGTCCCGGATGCGGTACATCGCTTCACAGACAGGTAACAACAAAATCCGCGGTAGCTAAGTTGGCTAGAGTGTATGGAAGGGGTAAATCCGTCCAAGCGGTTTCGTTGGTGGTAGCTGATGCGCTGCAGCTCCTGGGCGGAGAAGAAGGGCCCGTGCTTGAAGTGGTGCTGTCCCGGATGCGGTACCTCGCTTCACAGACAGGTAACATTTTGGGATATCCCACTAAGAGTATCAGACAGGACCAAAACCGCCTTCCGCGTACCAGAATGCGGCATGTTTCAATTTAAGGTGATGGTTTTCGGACTCACCAACGCACCAGCTACTCATCAGGGGTTCATGAATACCCTATTCCAAGACGAAACACTGAAAAACACGGTCTTTGCATATCTCGACGACATAATTATCGTTTCTGAATACTTTGAAGACCTCATCAGACTTCTAGACGTCAAAGTTGTTTTAAAGGGCGCTTTAGTTACGTTTGAAAAGTTGTCCAAGACATTTTAGTATGAACAATTGAACAGTCAACGAAACTGAACAACTTTTAAATTCCGAGCAACCCCTTTCAGGTACGCTGTCCCTTACCCCCCCGGTATATTTATTAGTTTAATTTGATGAATATCACATCAGGTTAATGTATATGTTTAACAGGCAGGGCTTCCATGATACCCTGGGAGCAAGAGAAAAACATAGAATGTGCCATCTGCATTTCCTCCCGGACATGCTGTAAAAACCAGCTAAGGGGTCCGAGGGTTTCAGTATATTGTAATTTAGGCGATGGGCTGACAACCTGTCGCTACAGCAGTGTACCTACAAGTTTATCTTGAATAACCCTCAAAACTTTGTCAGACATCGCGAAACGACCCATTAGGGATAAAGGCGTGATAATATGTATCTTCCACGCTGGACTGGGAGCGAGAGAAAAACATAGAATGTGCCAGCTGCATTTCCTCCCGGGCATGCTGTAAAAACCAGCTAAGGGATCTGAGGGTTTCAGTATATTGTAATTAAGGCGATGGGCTGACAACCTGTCACTACAGCAATATACGTACAAATCTTTCTTGAATGGCTCTCTTGTCAGACGCGGCGGAACGGCCTTTGTTTAGGTCGTTTACGCTCTGCCTATCCCATTAGGGATATAGGCGTGATTATATGTAAGTATGTATGTAATATGTATGTATGTTCTTTTGATAACTACCACATCAGGTTTATGTATATTCTACATTTCTATGTTTATGCGGCAGGGCGGTCCATTCGTATCGTGGCGCTGTCGCTGCCGCTGGCGGACGCGCGCGACGTGGCTGGCTGGCTCGGCTGCAACGCCACGTGCACCTTCAACTTCCACCCCAGCGTGCGCCCGCTGCCGCTGGAGCTGCATATACAGGTACATAATAATACTACAAATATAAACCGGACACAGTACTTGAAAACAATAAATACAAGCTCTATTCTTCCATGCTGGCCTGGGAGCGAGAGAAAAACATAGAATGTGCCAGCTGCATATCCTCCCGAGCATGCTGTAAAAACCAGCTTAGGGATCCGAGGGTTTCGGTGTATTGCAATGTAGGCGATGGGCTGACAACCTGTCGCTACAGCAATATGCCTACAAATCTATCTTAAATAACCCTCAAAACTTTGTCAGACGTGGCGGATCGACCTTTGTTTTGGTCTTTTACGCTCTGCCTACCCCATTAGGGATAAAGGCGTGATTATATGTATGTATGTATGAAGAAGACTCTCGTAAAGAGTCGAAACGTAGTGGTCTAAGACCTCCGATAAACAAACAAGTGAGTAGTCGTTAATTTATCAGTTAAACCGTTGTTTTTTTTAAAATTTTATATCGTTTTAAGTCATAAAAACACAAAAGGGAAATAATTTTAAGCAAATATTTTTTAAATAAAAAATTCTATCTATGAACTTCTTATTCTGTTTAGCTGGCCTATTTTTCTTTGCCTTAGAAAACATGCATTTATAAGTACGTTACGTTTTTGCCCTTGTACACAAACATATTTTTTGTGCAGCCTACACCCTGCACAAAATAGCACTTTCAAAGAATGAGAAGGGAAAACTTTTTTAGCATCTGGTGACACCACCGCCAGAAAACTAGTCACCCTGCACAAAATAGCACTTTCAAAGCATGAGAAGTGAAAACTTTTTTTGCAGCTGGTGACACCACCGACAGAAAACTAGTATCTAAATTATTGTCTATTTCAGGGCTTCAACATTTCGCACGCGGGATCCCGGCTGGCAGCCATGACGAAGCCGATCTACAACGCCGTGCTGCGCTACGCCGGAAACAAGCCTTGTGTTGTCTTCGTGCCTAACAGGTACAGCAACTGCTTATTGACCCAATGACCCGTGTGACCCAAAGACCCAATGACCCGTATGACACGAATGACCCGTATAACTAATGACCCATGTAACGCAACGACCCGCATGATACATACATACATACAATCACACCTTTGTCCCTAATGTTCTAGGCAGAGCGTAAACCGCATGATACAATGACCAGTAAGACCCAATAACGCCATGACCTTACCGATGGCTCAATGACCCGTATGATCCAATGACTCGTATGACCCAATGAGCCCTATATCCCAATGACCCATATTCGCACGCGGGCTCCCGGCTGGCGGCCATGACGAAGCCGATCTACAACGCCGTGCTGCGCTACGCGTGGAACAAACCCTGCGTCGTCTTCGTGCCTAACAGGTACTACAACTGCTTATTAACTAGCGAGAGCATATCAACCCAATGACCCGTATAACCCAATAACTCAATGATCACTATGACCTACTGACCCATTAGACCTAATGACCCGTATGACCCAATGACCCGTATGAACCAATTACCCATACGACCCAATGAACTATAAGAGCCAATGACCCGTATGACCCAATGACCCATATTCGCACGCGGGCTCCCGGCTGGCGGCCATGACGAAGCCGATCTACAACGCCGTGTTGCGCTACGCGGGGAACAAGCCTTGCGTCGTCTTCGTGCCTAACAGGTACAACTAAACCTGTTTATTATCTCAGAGCTTGAGGATTTCGATCCAATGACCCGTATAACCCAAAGACCCATAAGACCCAATGTCCCGTATAACCCAATGACCCGTCTGACCCATACATACATACATACATATAATCACGCCTTTATCCCTAATGGGGTAGGCAGAGCGTAAACGACCCAAACAAAGGTCGTTTCGCCACGTCTGACAAAGTTTTGAGGGTTATTTAAGATAGATTTGTAAGTATATTGCTGTAGTGACAGGTTGTCAGCCCATCGCCTAAATTACAATATACTGAAACCCTCGAATCCCTTAGCTGGTTTTTACAGCATACCCGGGAGGAAATGCAGCCGGCACATTCTATGTTTTTCTCTCGCTCCCAGGCCAGCATGGAAGAAAGACCCAATGACCCGTATACTCTATTGACCCGCATGCCCCAATGACCCAATAAAATTTTACCATGCCAAGTTCCCTACTGCAATATTATTAATGTAACACTGTGTTTCCGTTCAGACGTCACTCGCGGCTGCTGGCGGCCGACCTGCTGGCGCTGGCCGCGGCGGCCGGCCGGCCCACGCGCTTCCTGCACGCCAGCCGGGACCTGATGCAGCCCTTCCTAGACAAGATCACGGACAAGGTACGTGCAGTCTTCTTATTTATTTATTTAACAGTTTATTGTACACAGAAACATACACAGAACAATTATATAGGAATCAAGACACAACAGGTACTGCTTATTTCCAAAATGAATCTTCTTCTTCTTAGCGTGTCGATGGAACACGAGAAATTACATCTTAGCGGCCCAGAATTCAGCCACTTGTATTGCGGATTGATTCCCGTTGCATGTATCTATTCCTTGACAATATCACGGACAAGGTATGTTAGAATCGGCTTTAACGACGGCCAAGGGACCGGCGATTTTATTTACATACATACATATATAATCACGCCTTTATCCCTAATGGGGTAGGCAGAGCGTAAACGGCCTAAACAAAGGTCGTTCCGCCACGTCTGACAAAGTTTTGAAGAGTTATTTAGGATAGATTTGTAGGTATATTGCTTTAGTAACAGCTTGTCAGCCCATCGCAATATACTGAAACCCTCGGATCCTTTAGCCGGTTTTTTACTGCATGCCCGGGAAGAAATGCAGCTGAGATATTCTATGTTTTTCTCTCGCTGCCAGTCCAGCATGAAAGAGTCGAAATACCAAAAAAAAAATTGTCTTGAGCCGCTTACTTGCACCCTTCGTATGGGAGCAACATTTTTTTTTTCGTATTTAGACCTTTGTTTCTTGGGGAAAGTTGTTCAGTTTCATGGGTAGAATCACACCCTAAAATATGGTCCGCAAATTTTCTCGCCTCCTTCCATTTTCGGCTGAGACATTAATAAAGCATGTCCCAAAAAATCTCTAAATTTGTCCATAATTTTTTTCCCTGTATAACTAATGTTATCCAACCATCTCCAACAGATGCTGAAAGAGACCCTGGCGGCCGGCGTGGCGTACCTGCACGAGGGCGTCGAGAGCAACGACCGGCGTCTGGTCCAGCAGCTGGTGTCCTCCGGAGCCGCGCAGCTGGTGGTGGCCAGCGCCGAGCTCGCGTGGGCCTTCGCCGCGCACACGCACACCGTCGTCATCGCCGACACGCATGTGTGAGTACAGCAACACCACTCCCACCTCCTCCCACGGTCCTACCGACCTCTCGGTCATCAGGACCATGTCAGACCGAAACAACGGGACGTACAGGGGACTTACAAAGCATACGCTAAAGCACTGCCTGAATTCTCTATCCCTACAATTTTTTTTTCCTGACTGGAGTGTCCCCTGTCGCACTCTCCCCTTTCTGGGGCAGGACAATTCGTCGAACTCTCCCCACTCTGGGGCAAGACTTCATAGCACAGCTCCTATCTTCTTCCTTTTTCCTGTATAGCAACAGCAGCTGGTGTCTTCCGGCGCCCCGGGCATGCTGTAAAAACCAGCTAAGGGATCCGAGGGCAGTATATTGCAATTTAGGCGATAGGCTGATAACCTTGAAGTGAAGGCAGAAAACACCTGATTAATAGTTTCACCGCAGCATATTTCATACTGACTGCGACATGCGATGCATATTGCTTGAGCTAGCAATAAGTTTAGTTAACATTTTATCATTAAGTATTTTATGTAAGCATTCTATATTTGGAGACCTGACATTACAGACATGTCCTAAAACTCGGTATTTTATTCGCTACCTATCGCCTCACCGCTCATAATATATCACCTGTCACTATAGCAATAAACCTATAATATCTTAAATAACCCTCAAAACTTTGTCACACGTGGCGGAGCTACCTTTATTTACGCTCTGCCTACCCCATTAGGGATAAAGGCGTGATGTATGTATAAATACAAATACAATAAAAATACGCAAAGATTCGAATTGTCATATCATCCTACATTTGAATGTAAAGATCTAACAGCAGGAATTTTCTCCGTCCCTTAGGTACAACGGCAAGCTCCACTGCTACACGTCCTACCCAGTTACCTTGATATTGCAAATGCTGGGCCGCGCGTGCCGCCCCGCCGACGACGAGCACTCAGCCGCTGTGCTGATGTGCGCCAAGCACCACACCGCCTTCTACACCAAGCTGGTGAACGACTGCCTACCCACTGAGGTAACTACCTGTTGTAACGAGCCACAGTGGCCACAGTGGACTAATGATCCACAGTAGTCAGTGAGCCACAGTGCTGATGTGCGCCAAGCACCACACCGCCTTCTACACCGAGCTGGTGAACGACTGCCTGCCCACTGAGGTAACTACCTGTTGTAACGAGCCACAGTGGCCACAGTGGACTAATGATCCACAGTAGTCAGTGAGCCACAGTAGTCAGTGAGCCACAGTAGTCAGTAAGCCACAGTAGTCAGTGAGCCACAGTAGTCAGTGACCCACAGTGGACTAATGATCCACAGTAGTCAGTGACCCACAGTGGCCTGGTGAGCCACAGTAGTCAGTGACCCACAGTGGACTAATGATCCACAGTAGTCAGTGACCCACAGTGAACTAATGATCCACAGTGGACTAATGATCTACAGTAGTCAGTGACCCACAGTGGCCTGGTGAGCCACAGTAGTCAGTGACCCACAGTGGACTAATGATCCACAGTAGTCAGTGACCCACAGTGGCCTGGTGAGCCACAGTAGTCAGTGACCCACAGTGGCCTGGTGACCAACAGAAGTCAGTGACCCACAGTGGACTAATAATCCACAGTAGTCAGTGACCCACAGTGGCCTGGTGACCCACAGAAGTCCATTGACCCACAGTTGCCTAATTACCCACAGTATTCCGTAATCTACAGTAAGCCAGTAATCCACAGTAATCAATCCAGTGATCCAGTATTTCGACCTACGTTCCTTAGAGAAAGTTCTGTCTCATAGATAGAATCACACCCTAATATATGATCATATTTTTTTTAACACACTGCATATGCCTTCCCTGCAGAGCCATTTGGACCACCGCCTCCACGACCACATGAACGCGGAGATAGTGAACAAGACGATCGAGAATAAACAGGACGCTGTCGACTACCTCACCTGGACGTTCCTCTACCGCCGACTCACGCAGAACCCCAACTACTACAACCTGCAGGGCGTCACTCACAGGTCCACCACTTATTAAATTATATACAATACTAGCGACCCGCCCCGGCTTCGCACGGAAATAATCAGTGTTGCTCTACTATATTATGCATGTATTACACATATAAACCTTCCTCTTGAATCACTCTATCAATTAAAAGAAACAATACATTATCACAGCTACTTATTTCAAACAGTACAGTATGTATGTATGTATAATATGTAGAATTGAAAAACATTTCTTTATTCATGACGTCACAAACACAACAAAGTAAATAATATTTAAACAAAAACAGAACAAACGAAAGTATAAAGCAAATTAAGCTTTTATACCTTCACACACAATCACGCCTTTATCCCTAATGGGGTAGACAGAGCGTAAACGACCTAAACAATGGTCGTTCCCCCACGTCTGACAAAGTTTTGAGGGTTATTTAACACACACACATTGAATATTTTTCTCTCGCTCCCAATCCGGCATGGAAGTAAAGCGGGATACAGAACGTTATTTAATTGCTACCTTAGCAATAAGGCCGCCTATGTTGTGCTTGTTTTTTGTTGTTATCTGTTGTGTTGTATGATTTGTATTCTCACGTACAATAAAGTATTTGTATGTTATGTTATGAAAGCGCCTTTTACGAGGCGTTAAACTCTCTGCCTACCCCGTAAGGGATAAATGCGTGATTTATGTATGTATGTACATTCCATTTTAGAAATAAGCCTGTTGTGTCTTGATTCCTATTTAATTGTTCTGTGTATGTTTATGTTCAATAAACTGTTAAAATTATAAAATAAGATAAATATTTGTTGATGTTACATCAGGCACCTGTCAGACCACCTCTCGGAGCTGGTCGAGTCGACCCTCAGCGAGCTAGAGCAGGCCAAGTGCATCGCGGTCGAGGACGAGATGGACGTACAGCCGCTCAACCTCGGCATGATCGCCTCCTACTACTACATCAACTACACCACCATTGGTAACTACCGCCTCCTACTACTACATCAACTACACCACCATTGGTAACTACCGCCTCCCACTACTACATCAACTACACCACCATTGTTAACTACCGCCTCCCACTACTACATCAACTACACCACCATTGGTAACTACCGCCTACCACTACTGCATCAACTACACCACCATTGGTAACTACCGCCTCCCACTACTACATCAACTACACCACCATTGGTAACTACCGCCTCCCACTACTACATCAACTACACCACCATTGGTAACTACCGCCTCCTACTACTACATCAACTACACCACCATTGGTAACTACCGCCTCCCACTACTACATCAACTACACCACCATTGGTAACTACCGCCTCCCACTACTACATCAACTACACCATTGGTAACTACCGCCTCCTACTACTACATCAACTACACCACTATTGGTAACTACCGCCTCCCACTACTGCATCAACTACACCACCATTGGTAACTACCGCCTCCCACTACTACATCAACTACACCACCATTGGTAACTACCGCCTCCCACTACTACATCAACTACACCACCATTGGTAACTACCGCCTCCCACTACTACATCAACTACACCACCATTGGTAACTACCGCCTCCCACTACTACATCAACTACACCACCATTGGTAACTACCGCCTCCCACTACTACATCAACTACACCACCATTGGTAACTACCGCCTCCCACTACTACATCAACTACACCACCATTGGTAACTACCGCCTCCCACTACTACATCAACTACACCACCATTGGTAACTACCGCCTCTCACTACTACATCAACTACACCACCATTGGTAACTACCGCCTCCCACTACTACATCAACTACACCACCATTGGTAACTACCGCCTCCCACTACTACATCAACTACACCACCATTGGTAACTACCGCCTCCCACTACTACATCAACTACACCACCATTGGTAACTACCGCCTCCCACTACTACATCAACTACACCACCATTGGTAACTACCGCCTCCCACTACTGCATCAACTACACCACCATTGGTAACTACCGCCTCCCACTACTACATCAACTACACCACCATTGGTAACTACCGCCTCCCACTACTACATCAACTACACCACCATTGGTAACTACCGCCTCCCACTACTACATCAACTACACCACCATTGGTAACTACCGCCTCCTACTACCAACTACACCATTGGTAACTACCGCCTCTCACTACTACATCAACTACACCACCATTGGTAACTACCGCCTCCCACTACTACATCAACTACACCACCATTGGTAACTGAAATTGTATTTTTATTATTTATTTTTTTATTTAGATGTGGCATTGCTCTTGACCTTAGACACTATATGATGTACGTACATATGAAATTCGAAAACCGAAAAACACATTGGTACGTGGTGGGATTCGAACCACGACCTCCCGCTCAGGAGGCAGCGGCCCTATCCACTACACCATCGGGCTTTTTCCTATCCACTACACCATCGGCCTTTTTTTCTTTGTTTTTTTAAACGCAATGTCTAACGTTATGTAATATTTTTATATTTAAATGCTGTAAGATTTTTTCTTAATAAATTAAGATGATTTAACAGATAAGAATACCACTTTAAAATGTTTACACTTGATATTTGTAATCGACAGAGCTGTTCAGTCTGTCGCTGACCAGCAAGACGAAGATCCGCGGGCTGCTGGAGATCATATCCTCAGCCGCGGAGTACTCCGACCTGGTCATCCGGCATCGCGAGGAGAACATCATCAAAGCGTTGGCTGCCAAGTGAGTTGTACATTTAACTTTTTCACTTCTCATGCTGGTTAAAAGAGGCTCAAGACAGGGAGAAATGGAAGACGGGGAGGGAGGCCTTTGCCCTGCAGTGGGACACCTCAGGCTGTTAATAATAATAATAAATAACTTCTCATGCTCTTAAAGCGCTATTTTGTGCACAAGGGCGAAAACGTATCTACTCATAAATGCATGTCTTCTAAGGCAAAGATAATTAGACCATACAGCCAAACATAATAAAAACTTGTTCTTTTATAATATTTACTTTAAATTATTTGGCTTTTTATGACAGAAAATTATATTTAAATTCAAGTACGACAGTTTATTTAATTTATAATTACAAAATTAATTTAATAGTAGGCTGTATAGGTCTCAGTCCAAGTCTAATATTTCACGTCGCAAGATTTAAAAAGTTAAATGGGAATGAATTGCTAAGTTTTTTTATTCACAATATTTTCGTGGAATTTTCTCAATTTTCCTCGCAATCGAAGTGAAAAGTAGAGTTTGCAACTCGTGCACAAAACTATTTTTGTCCTCTAATTAATATCAGCCTTCGCCCTGCGGGTCGGGCACCTAAAAATAATGGGAAAGAATGACCTGTTTTGTGCACTTGTCGTAAAATGTACTATTTAAGCGGCCGCGAGTTTATTTTCACTCATTTTACTTATTGAGGTGCATTGGAGAAATTGTTTTTTTTGGTTATATTTTAATTCTGTATGAATTGGCCCTTGGGCTTAGATTTTAATAATGAAGTATTTTATAAGAACTCAAAATTAAGTTGTCCTGTATGTTTTTTCTTCCATTATGACTTAAATATACTTTTGTTAGAAAACCCATGATTTTTTTCAATCATTTTGTATTCTACTACTATTATAAATGCAAAAAAGAATTCAAAACACGATGAAATTTTGTGTTTCAGAGTGCCACACAAGCCGACCTCTTCGACAGGCGCTGTCCGCTACAACGAGCCCGCGGTCAAGGCGCACGTATTGCTGCAAGCACACCTGTCGCGCATGCAGCTGCCCGCGGAGCTGCAGGCCGACACTGCTAGCGTGCTCACTAAGGTAACTGCGCTACAACGAGCCCGCGGTGAAGGCGCACGTATTGCTGCAAGCACACCTGTCGCGCATGCAGCTGCCCGCGGAGCTGCAGGCCGACACTGCTAGTGTGCTCACTAAGGTAACTGCGCTACAACGAGCCCGCGGTGAAGGCGCACGTATTGCTGCAAGCACACCTGTCGCGCATGCAGCTGCCCGCGGAGCTGCAGGCCGACACTGCTAGTGTGCTCACTAAGGTAACTGCGCTACAACGAGCCCGCGGTCAAGGCGCACGTATTGCTGCAAGCACACCTGTCGCGCATGCAGCTGCCCGCGGAGCTGCAGGCCGACACTGCTAGTGTGCTCACTAAGGTAACTGCGCTACAACGAGCCCGCGGTCAAGGCGCACGTATTGCTGCAAGCACACCTGTCGCGCATGCAGCTGCCCGCGGAGCTGCAGGCCGACACTGCTAGTGTGCTCACTAAGGTAACTGCGCTACAACGAGCCCGCGGTCAAGGCGCACGTATTGCTGCAAGCACACCTGTCGCGCATGCAGCTGCCCGCGGAGCTGCAGGCCGACACTGCTAGTGTGCTCACTAAGGTAACTGCGCTACAACGAGCCCGCGGTCAAGGCGCACGTACTGCTGCAAGCACACCTGTCGCGCATGCAGCTGCCCGCGACCTTTGTTTAGGTCGTTTACGCTCTGCCTACCTCATTAGGGATAAATGCGTCAATATATGTATGTATGTATAAAAGATGTATTAACAAATATAGTAAACTAGGTCTATGTTTTATAAAAAGTTTCTGTATCGTAAACAAATATGTATGTCCTCTCTTTGTTTCTAAATTAAAAAATATATATATTTATTTATTTTTATTATTTACCACAAAAATAATAGACATTATACACACTATACAACAAAAGCATAAATAAAGAGACGCCTATAAACATGACTAGTGTTCAGTAGCAGCCCCAATGGACCAAAGTCTGTGCCAGGACTGATACATCTCATATAATATTAACTCGTTTGAGAGCGGTGTCATCTAGATTATTGGTTGTACAGTTGCTTTTAAATAAGTGGATAGTAATATTAATTTCACACAATTCCTCTTATAAAAAATGGTGGCGGTAATTACGTAATCCTAATAACTAATAAGTTTTATTTTCTTGTTTAATTTTTTTTTGTTTTTTTTTATTACTATTAGTTAACATGTGTGTAAGTGCCTTGAAATGAAATGAACTGTGTGTATCCGTTTCCCGTCAGTCGATCCGTCTGATCCAGGCGTGCGTGGACGTGGTGTCATGATTTTATGTACGAATAGACCCTACTTCCCCCTCTTTCGACTATGCCCGCAGTGCCCCCCCCTCACAACTTGTTTATTTAACTGTGTGTATCTGTTTCCCGCCAGGCGATCCGTCTGATCCAGGCGTGCGTGGACGTGGTGTCATGATTTTATGTACGAATAGACCCTACTTCCCCCTCTTTCGACTATGCCCGCAGTGCCCCCCCCTCACAACTTGTTTATTTAACTGTGTGTATCTGTTTCCCGTCAGTCGATCCGTCTGATCCAGGCGTGCGTGGACGTGGTGTCATGATTTTATGTACGAATAGACCCTACTTCCCCCTCTTTCGACTATGCCCGCAGTGCCCCCCCCTCACAACTTGTTTATTTAACTGTGTGTATCTGTTTCCCGTCAGTCGATCCGTCTGATCCAGGCGTGCGTGGACGTGGTGTCATGATTTTATGTACGAATAGACCCTACTTCCCCCTCTTTCGACTATGCCCGCAGTGCCCCCCCCTCACAACTTGTTTATTTAACTGTGTGTATCTGTTTCCCGTCAGTCGATCCGTCTGATCCAGGCGTGCGTGGACGTGGTGTCATGATTTTATGTACGAATAGACCCTACTTCCCCCTCTTTCGACTATGCCCGCAGTGCCCCCCCCTCACAACTTGTTTCCCGCCAGGCGATCCGTCTGATCCAGGCGTGCGTGGACGTGGTGTCATGATTTTATGTACGAATAGACCCTACTTCCCTCTCTTTCGAACCCCCCCTACAACTTGTTAATTAAACTGTGTATATCTGTGTCCCGCCAGGCGATCCGCCTCATCCAGGCGTGCGTGGACGTGGTGTCCTCCTCGGGCTGGCTGTCGCCCGCCGTGGCCGCCATGGAGCTCGCGCAGATGGTCACGCAAGCCATGTGGGCCAAGGACTCCTACCTCCGCCAGCTGCCGCACTTCACCGCGGACCTCGTGCAGAAGTGCGCTGAGAAGGTAACTGCACCTGTTCTTGTTGTGTATGTGTCGTAGGATGATTTGTTAATGCGAATTGTTCAGGTTTGGTTGAACAGTTAACTAAGCACTACATATTTCACACTTGTTGTTCTTCCATGCTGGACTGGGAGAGATAGAAAAACACAGAATGTTCCAGCTGCCCTTCCTACCGGGCATGCTGTAGAAATTTTAGTTATTTTCATAGCATTATGTCCTATGGAATTTTGCTGTGGGGCTGCGCTGCTGACATTGATTCAATTTTTGTTTTGCAAAAACGGGCTATTAGAGCAATTTACAAACTCAGATGTCGTGATTCCCTAAGAGAATTGTTCAAACAGATAAATATTTTAACTGTACCATGTCAATTTATGTATGAAAATATTATGTATGCAAAGAAAAATATTCATAGTTTTACCAAAAATGATGACAGGCATAACCGGAACCTTAGACGCAAAAATAAAATTGACCAACCCCCGTTTTGCTGACTTCAACAGCATGCCCGGGAGGAAGGGCAACTGGAACATTCTATGTTTATCTATCTCTCCCAGTTCAGCATGGAAGTAATATTATAAAATATTAGAAATATTATAAAACATCATGCATATTAACTAATAAATCAGAGTCAAACATCATCTCGCACTCTCAATAGCTCCCGCCATAGAGCTCCATAAATGCAGTTGTGATTGCTATGGCAGTACTGCAGTTCACAAATAAAAAAAAAACAAAAAAAATACGGATAATTAGAGAATGGTAATGAAGAGAAATCTTACTGGAAAATGCCAGGTTTTTTTGCGAAAACTCGTCGTTCTAATCACATTTGTTGTGGCGCCATCTATCGGCTACAAGAATATCAAATGTTACTTCTTCTTTTGTCGAGTGGGTATCGAGTCTATGGACCCTGTGAACCATGGTACTTATCAAATTATTGTACACAATAAATGTATTGTACATATTAAATTGTCTAATTAACCGTGTTTATGCAAAACCCCTAGGATTTTTGCGATGATTCGAATTATATCAAATCACTGTACGACATATGTATGCTAAAGTTGACGTGACGTTTCAGGGCGTGGAGACAGTGTTCGACGTGATGGAACTCGAAGACGGAGCGCGCGCGCGCCTGCTCGCCCTCAGCGCGCAACAGATGGCGGACGTGGCGCGCTTCTGCAACCGGTACCCCAACGTGGAGCTCAGCTATCAGGTACACGTCACTCACTCACTCACTCACTCACTAGCGCGCGCCTGCTCGCCCTCAGCGCGCAACAGATGGCGGACGTGGCGCGCTTCTGCAACCGGTACCCCAACGTGGAGCTCAGCTATCAGGTACACGTCACTCACTCACTCACTCACTCACTAGCGCGCGCCTGCTCGCCCTCAGCGCGCAACAGATGGCGGACGTGGCGCGCTTCTGCAACCGGTACCCCAACGTGGAGCTCAGCTATCAGGTACACGTCACTCACTCACTCACTCACTCACTAGCGCGCGCCTGCTCGCCCTCAGCGCGCAACAGATGGCGGACGTGGCGCGCTTCTGCAACCGGTACCCCAACGTGGAGCTCAGCTATCAGGTACACGTCACTCACTCACTCACTCACTCACTAGCGCGCGCCTGCTCGCCCTCAGCGCGCAACAGATGGCGGACGTGGCGCGCTTCTGCAACCGGTACCCCAACGTGGAGCTCAGCTATCAGGTACACGTCACTCACTCACTCACTCACTAGCGCGCGCCTGCTCGCCCTCAGCGCGCAACAGATGGCGGACGTGGCGCGCTTCTGCAACCGGTACCCCAACGTGGAGCTCAGCTATCAGGTACACGTCACTCACTCACTCACTCACTCACTCACTCACTCACTAGCGCGCGCCTGCTCGCCCTCAGCGCGCAACAGATGGCGGACGTGGCGCGCTTCTGCAACCGGTACCCCAACGTGGAGCTCAGCTATCAGGTACACGTCACTCACTCACTCACTCACTCACTCACTAGCGCGCGCCTGCTCGCCCTCAGCGCGCAACAGATGGCGGACGTGGCGCGCTTCTGCAACCGGTACCCCAACGTGGAGCTCAGCTATCAGGTACACGTCACTCACTCACTCACTCACTCACTAGCGCGCGCCTGCTCGCCCTCAGCGCGCAACAGATGGCGGACGTGGCGCGCTTCTGCAACCGGTACCCCAACGTGGAGCTCAGCTATCAGGTACACATCACTCACTCACTCACTCACTCACTAGCGCGCGCCTGCTCGCCCTCAGCGCGCAACAGATGGCGGACGTGGCGCGCTTCTGCAACCGGTACCCCAACGTGGAGCTCAGCTATCAGGTACACGTCACTCACTCACTCACTCACTCACTAGCGCGCGCCTGCTCGCCCTCAGCGCGCAACAGATGGCGGACGTGGCGCGCTTCTGCAACCGGTACCCCAACGTGGAGCTCAGCTATCAGGTACACGTCACTCACTCACTCACTCACTCACTAGCGCGCGCCTGCTCGCCCTCAGCGCGCAACAGATGGCGGACGTGGCGCGCTTCTGCAACCGGTACCCCAACGTGGAGCTCAGCTATCAGGTACACATCACTCACTCACTCACTCACTAGCGCGCGCCTGCTCGCCCTCAGCGCGCAACAGATGGCGGACGTGGCGCGCTTCTGCAACCCGTACCCCAACGTGGAGCTCAGCTATCAGGTACACGTCACTCACTCACTCACTCACTCACTAGCGCGCGCCTGCTCGCCCTCAGCGCGCAACAGATGGCGGACGTGGCGCGCTTCTGCAACCGGTACCCCAACGTGGAGCTCAGCTATCAGGTACACGTCACTCACTCACTCACTCACTCACTAGCGCGCGCCTGCTCGCCCTCAGCGCGCAACAGATGGCGGACGTGGCGCGCTTCTGCAACCGGTACCCCAACGTGGAGCTCAGCTATCAGGTACACGTTACTCACTCACTCACTCACTCACTCACTAGCGCGCGCCTGCTCGCCCTCAGCGCGCAACAGATGGCGGACGTGGCGCGCTTCTGCAACCGGTACCCCAACGTGGAGCTCAGCTATCAGGTACACGTTACTCACTCACTCACTCACTCACTAGCGCGCGCCTGCTCGCCCTCAGCGCGCAACAGATGGCGGACGTGGTGCGCTTCTGCAACCGGTACCCCAACGTGGAGCTCAGCTATCAGGTACACGTCACTCACTCACTCACTCACTCACTCACTAGCGCGCGCCTGCTCGCCCTCAGCGCGCAACAGATGGCGGACGTGGCGCGCTTCTGCAACCGGTACCCCAACGTGGAGCTCAGCTATCAGGTACATGTCACTCACTCACTCACTCACTAGCGCGCGCCTGCTCGCCCTCAGCGCGCAACAGATGGCGGACGTGGCGCGCTTCTGCAACCGGTACCCCAACGTGGAGCTCAGCTATCAGGTACACGTCACTCACTCACTCACTCACTCACTAGCGCGCGCCTGCTCGCCCTCAGCGCGCAACAGATGGCGGACGTGGCGCGCTTCTGCAACCGGTACCCCAACGTGGAGCTCAGCTATCAGGTACACGTCACTCACTCACTCACTCACTCACTAGCGCGCGCCTGCTCGCCCTCAGCGCGCAACAGATGGCGGACGTGGCGCGCTTCTGCAACCGGTACCCCAACGTGGAGCTCAGCTATCAGGTACACGTCACTCACTCACTCACTCACTCACTCACTCACTAGCGCGCGCCTGCTCGCCCTCAGCGCGCAACAGATGGCGGACGTGGCGCGCTTCTGCAACCGGTACCCCAACGTGGAGCTCAGCTATCAGGTACACGTCACTCACTCACTCACTCACTCACTAGCGCGCGCCTGCTCGCCCTCAGCGCGCAACAGATGGCGGACGTGGCGCGCTTCTGCAACCGGTACCCCAACGTGGAGCTCAGCTATCAGGTACACGTCACTCACTCACTCACTCACTCACTAGCGCGCGCCTGCTCGCCCTCAGCGCGCAACAGATGGCGGACGTGGCGCGCTTCTGCAACCGGTACCCCAACGTGGAGCTCAGCTATCAGGTACACGTCACTCACTCACTCACTCACTCACTCACTCACTCACTCACTCACTACAGTGCCACTGACATAACTGTTCAGGTGGCAATATCTGAAACTAAAATTTGGCTAGGTTACACCGTCACTGCGTCTCGGCCTTCCAAATTTACTTGACCATACCAGGTGAAGGGACAGCGTCCCGCAAACTGATAGGTTTTGCTCAGTCAACGATATTGAACAACTTCCACCAAGAAATTGTTTAAGTTAGAGAAAAAAAAAAGGCTTTTTCATACAAAATGGTCGCTTCGATCAGACAATTTATATAGAAAAACCATTTTTTTTATACACTACCTGAAAGAATTTCCCGGTACAAGTTGTTCAGTGTCGTTGACTGAGCAACCCCTATCAGTTTCCCCTATATATATTACTATATGTTACTGTCAATTTACATTATATGAATATTGCGCATTGTGTTCAGTTATCAACATGGTTCTAAACTTTCATATCCTTAAATAATGTAGTAAGAACGTCATGTAATAATGTCATATGTTAATAAATAAATAAATATTGCTTCTTTTCCGGCCTCGGAGTAATGTCCAATTGTTGCGCAGGTGCTGAAGGAGCGCCGCCTGCACGCCGGCAAGCCCGTCGTGGTAGAAGTGACTTTAGAGCGAGAGGACGACGTGGCCGGACCCGTCATCGCACCCTTCTTCCCACAGGTCACTAACATACTATATTCATCTCCCTAGTCTTATCCCGTATCTCACGGGGTCGGCTTCCTAATCTAGGGGATTGAACGAGGGTACTGGTTTTTACACAGAGCGACTGCCATCTGACCTCCGCAACCCAGAAGGGAAACCAGACCCAATCCTAGATTAGGTCAGAGTTTTCAAGCCGCCAATGCTTAGCACTGGCCTCTGATGTGGCTTAACGACTAATATCTTCGGTATTGAACGATATTAACCGGGACCAACGGCTTAACGTGCCTTCCGAAGCACAGAAAAAGCACCGAATAAACGTACATATGAAATTCGAAAACCGAAAAACACATTGGTACGTGGTGGGATTCGAACCACGACCTCCCGCTCAGGAGGCAGCGGCCCTATCCACTACACCATCGGGCTCACCATACTATATTCAATTCAATTCATTTAATCAACTAACTGCCTCCAACCGAAATACTTGTGCTAGAACTGAAAACTGTTGCACGCGTCATGACTGCACGACTACTGATGCAGCTACCAACTATTTTGAAAAAGCTTAACGAGCTTACTGAAGAAGTTCACCAACTAAGTATGCTTGCTAAAGAGTCAGAAATACAAGAGATATCTGAGCGAATAAAGCAACTGCCTCCGTGGTCTAGTGGCTAGTGCCTTAACTTATAATTTATACTTGCGATTGTCGGCACTTGGTGAAACTCCATATTTATAATGTTGTTATTAAAAACACTTGTACTTGTTTCACTTAATATAATTTAATCCTATTAAATGGACTAAAATGATTAAATGAAATTGATGAAAACGATTAAATTATATTAAGTGAAACAAGTAAAAGTGTTTTTAATAACAACATTATACTATTAACTTCCTCCGTGGTCTAGTGGCTAGTGCCATGGGCTCCCGATCCGGAGATTGATATTTGAGAATTTATCACTTTGTGAATATTTCCCCTATATCATACCATAAGGGCTTTTCACCCATCTATGTAACTGACTCCGTGGTCTAGTGGTCAGAGTTAGGACTCCCGATCCGGAGGTCCTGGGTTCGATTCCCAGGGGGTAAAACACAAAGTTGATACACTTAATTTTAAACTTTCGCGGTTGTTTTCACTATAACTATAAGACATTTTACGGGTTTCTTACCTAAAATAAATAAATATCGGGAACTCATCAAATAATTTAAATCGCTGTAAGAAACCCGTAAAATGTCTTATACAAAGTTGATATTTGAGAATTTATCACTTTGTGAATTTTTCCCCAGTTTGGGTAGGACATTGCAGGCTGAATCACCTGATTGGCCGAAAAGAAAAGGATTTCGTGCTTCGGAGGGCACGTTAAGCCCTCGGTCCCGGTCGCTGTCTTTGATAGTGGTCGTTACTCAAACCATGCCAGAGGCCTAATAGCTGTGCTACTAGGCGGTATGAAAACTCTGACACCAGGGTTCATTGGATCGTTGTTCGACTCCAGAATCAACTCGCTTATAAGAGGAATTTCTTCCATGCTGGACTGGGAGCGAGAGAAAAACATACAATGTGCCAGCTGCATTTCCTCCCGGGCATGCTGTAAAAACCAGCTAAGGGATCCGAGGGTTTCAGTATATTGTAATTTAGGCGATGGGCTGACAACCTGTTACTACAGCAATATACCTACAAATCTATCTTAAATAACCCTCGAAACTTTGTCAGTCGTGGTGGAACGACCTTAGCATAGGTCGTTTACGCTCTGCCTACCCCATTAGGGATAAAGGCGTGATTATATGTGTGTATTTTCAGAAACGCGAGGAAGGCTGGTGGGTGGTGATCGGGGATCCCAAGACGAACTCTCTGCTCTCCATCAAGCGCGTCTCGCTCGCTCGCAGCGCTAAGGTGAGCGCTTACAAAATACAAACACAAATAAATTTATTCATCAAAAAGTCTCACATCCCAGTTCTTCCATGCTGGACTGGGAGAGATAGAAAAACATAGAATGTTCCAGCTGCCCTTCCTCCCGGGCATTCTGTAGAAGACAGCAAAAGGGACTCGAGGGTTACAGTGTATTGTAATTTAGGCGATGGGCTGACAACCTATCACTACACATTAGCAATACACATTACAATCTAAAATTGCCCTCAATTTTTGTCAGACGCGGCGAAAGCGCCTTTTACGAGGCGTTTAACGCTCTGCCTACCCCGCAAGGGATAATGGCGTGATTTTATGTATGTATGTAAGTCTCACATGAAGCAGTTACAATAGTTCCCACACTAGGCACAGCCTGTATCGTAGGCAACTATACAGTAGCAAACATAAGTAGTTATGACAGACCAGAGTTAGAATAACAGATTATTACAAAAAAGGAAAAACAGTTACTATAATAGAATAAAATTAAAATAAGATAGTTAGCATTAAAAATAGAATTATTAAGTTTATACTTAATAATGCTATTTATTAAGTAAAGCTTATTATTTATTTCAGTGAAGCCTAAGAAATTGGCACACATTGCGGTCACAAACCCTATTTTGAACAAAAAGTAAGAACAAGATAAAACGAAGGGAGGGGCGCAAAGTGCGAGTTTCTAATGCTTCTTCTTCATTGTGATATACTGCCTCCGTGGTCTAGTGGCTAGTGCCATGGTCTCCCGATCTGGAGGTTTTTTTTGTGGTCTATTTATTCTACATGGAATTCTTTAAAATGAAAACAAAATTAAAAATATTGCGTAACATTACAATACAAAATACTTTATTGCACAAAGAAACACATACAACAGAAATAAAAAGGAACAAACGTGACAGTACAATATAGGCGGCCTTATTGCTAAAGCAACAATTTCTACCAGGCAACCTTTGGGTATAGAAATTGTACAAGCAGAAAGCGGGATAGTGCATATTATTGCATATAATACTTAGACAATATTTACACACTATTAAATAAATATTTCAATAAAATATACATTGCATGTTAACGTATATTTCTGAAAATATTATAAATAACAAATCAACAATTCGACCGCTGACGGGATTTGAACCCGCGTCATTGGAAAATCAGCGGTCGAATTTTTTATTTGTAATTTTCGCCAACCGAAATACATGTGCTAGACTTTCCTATGCGGTGACTGCACTGAAGACTACTTGATGCAGCTACTTTTTGAATCTATTAGAAAATTAATTTCTATGCTGGACTAGGAACAAGGGAAAAACATAGAATGTGCCAGCTGCATTTCCTCCCGGGCATGCTGTAAAAACCAGCTGAGGAATCCGAGGGTTTCTGTATATTGCAATTTAGGCGATGGACAAATTTATCTTAAATAACCCTCAAAACTTAGTCAGACCTGCCGGAACTACCATTGTTCAGGTAGTGCCTCTCTGCCTACCTCATTAGGGATAAAGGCGTGACTATATATATATATGTAAAACTAACGTATATTCTTTGTAACGCCAGGTGAGCCTGGACTTTGTGTGCGGCGCGGCGGGGCGGCACACCTACACGCTGTACTTCATGTCGGACTCGTACCTCGGCGCTGACCAGGAGTACAAGTTCAGCGTGGACGTCGCCGAGCCCGCCACAGACTCCGAATCCGACTAAACATAAGCCGAGCCCGCCACAGACTCCGAATCCGACTAAACATAAGCGACGTCGCCGAGCCCGCCACAGACTCCGAATCCGACTAGACATAAGCGACGTCGTCGAGCCCGCCGCAGACTCCGAATCCGACTAAACATAAGCCGAGCCCGCCACAGACTCCGAATCCGACTAAACATAAGCCGAGCCCGCCACAGACTCCGAATCCGACTAAACATAAGCCGAGCCCGCCACAGACTCCGAATCCGACTAAACATAAGCCGAGCCCGCCACAGACTCCGAATCCGACTAAACATAAGCGACGTCGCCGAGCCCGCCGCAGACTCCGGATCCGACTAAACATAAGCCGAGCCCGCCACAGACTCCGAATCCGACTAAACATAAGCCGAGCCCGCCACAGACTCCGAATCCGACTAAACATAAGTCTGAGGGCGTTAGGCTTTTAATACTAAGCATGTGTTTGTTGTAATAAATGTTTCTTGAAGAGTATAATTTGATTTTTATTTTATTTATTGATATCCAGACAACCAACAGGTTACAAATAAATTACAGTTGTTAGTTACACTTTTATGATACGGATAGCAAATAACAGGTTGTCCCGTTTTTATTCTGCAGAGTGTTAAAAAGGACTGCGTTCCTTTAAACCAAGTAATGTGTTAGTGATATACAATAAAAACCACATATTAAATAAAATTAAAAAAGCTTTTAGACGTAAGCGACGTCGCCGAGCCCGCCACAGACTCCGAATCCGACTAGACATACGCGACGTCGTCGAGCCCGCCACAGACTCCGAATCCGACTAAACATAAGTCTGAGGGCGTTAGGCTTTTAATACTAAGCATGTGCTTGTTGTAATAAATTATTCTTGAAGAGTATAATTTGTTTTATTGCACAGAGTGTAAAAAATTACTGTATTTTTTAATGTATTGTATATACAATAGAAACCACATACTAAAAAAAAATAAAAAGCTTTTTCTTTACCAAAATTCAAGATCTCTGTTAGAACTAGCAAAACATCTGGAAGAAAATTATTTTATCACGATATATATATTTTTTACAGTAAATGAAGACAATGTTTTTTTAAGTAATAATTATTTTTTAACCAGGGTATAAACGCTCTACAAAACACAGAAATTACAAATTGTTAAAAAGAAAAGTAGTACAATAAGTACAAAAACTCAACAAACAGCGTTCTCTTCCTTTTGTTTCACTGATGACTCTGAGGATGATGTTAAAAAGCATGTTCTATCTATAACTTCAACCGCTGTGGGCAATGACAACCTGTCATCCCGTATGATCTCCCTCATTCTTCCCAAGCTCTTACCTATCCTTACTCATATATTCAACCATTCCTTGGTAACGAGCTCCTTCCCATCAGCCTGGGAACGGGCCGACGTCATTCCTCTGCCTAAAACGTCCAATCCTTCCGCCTTTTCCGATTTCCGACCTATCTCTATTTTACCGTTTCTTTTCAAAGTCCTCGAACACATTGTTCACAAGCAGTTAGCAACTTTTATTACATCTAATAGTCTACTATCACAATTTCAATCAGGTTTTCGCCCTGGTCACAGCACTGTTACGGCACTTCTAAAAATCACTGATGATATCCGTTATACAATGGAAAATAAGTGAGTGGCAATCCTAGTTCTGCTAGATTTTAGCAGTGCTTTCAATTCCGTAGACTTTGATGTACTTCTTACAATTCTTCGCTCTTTTAATATTTCATCCTCAGCTGTAGCTTGGTTTGATTCTTACCTTCGTAGCAGCTCGCAGCGAGTCGGCTCTGATGAACTATGCTCGGATTGGTGTGCTCTTGCTGCGGGTGTGCCGCAGGGTGGCGTACTCTCTCCTTTTCTTTTTTAAATTTTCATCAACACTGTTACGTCAGTTATTTCCTCGAACTTCCATCTCTATGCAGACAACCTACAACTTTTCCGTCACTTCAAAATCTTGTGATATTGATCGTGCTGTTAAGGAAATCAAATGCTGATGTTAATCACAATGCTGATTGGGCTAAATCCTTTGGACTTTTGGTCAATCCCAAAAAATCGCAAGCCATGATAGTTGGTAGTTCATATATGTGTAACCAAATAGATGGGACTACGACTTGCATTCTTTACAATAGCATAAATATACCTTTTACAAAAACGGCAAAAAAACTGGGCGTTGAATTCGCACGTTAATGAAGTCAGCAAAAAGATACATTTCTCTTTCCACTCACTTAAACGCCTTCAAAATTTCTTACCCCTTTCTACTAAAATTACTCTTTCTCAAACTTTACTTCTTCCTATTTTAGATTACGCCAACAATTGCTATCTGGACGCCACAGAGGAGCTATTAAATAAACTTGAGCGATTTCAAAATCTGTGTATAAGCTTCATCTTTAGACTTAAGAAATACGACCATGTCTCTTAATTTCGTTTCCAACTCAAGTGGCTCCAAATCCTTTTCCGCAGGAATACTCATATCCTTTGCACCCTATATAATATCCTCTACAATCCTTCTTCCGCTCCCTATCTCCGTGAGCGTTTTACTCTCTCACGTCCCTTGGATAAGCCCTGTCGTTCAAACGTCAGGACTCTTCTTTCCATCCCCTCCCACCGAACCGATTTCTACTCTCACTCTTTTACTGTTCATGCTGTTCAATTATGGAACTCTATTCCACCGACAGTTCGTGATAACTCGTCTATCGCCATCTTTAAAAGACTTAAATAGCATTATCTTTCCTTGACAAAGTAATCCGTGTTTTTGGTATATATTTATGTATATATTTGTATATAAATAGCATTTTATTGATTTTTGATTATGTATATAGTCGGAAGTATTTATTTATATCTTGTTTATATTTATGTAAAAGATTTACATTATATAAGTATTTTACAGTAGTATTATTTTATTGGTAGGTATTAAATTTTATGCACGTTTTATCCGCGTATCGTTATAATTATCACTTCTGTATGTAGGTCTGCTGTAAGAAATTTCTTTTTAGAAATAAGCAGTGCCTGTTGTGTCTTTGTTTTTTATGTCCTGTGTTTATAATGTTTTTTGTGTACAATAAATTGTTAAATAAATAAATACTAACTTAGTCAGACGTGCCGCAACTAGATACCTTCGTTCAGGTTATATACGCATTTGGGATAAAGGCGTGATTATATTAATGTAAAACTAACGTATATTCGTTGTAACGCCAGGTGAGCCTGGACTTTGTCTGCGGCGCGGCGGAACGATCTTTGTTTAGGTTGTGCCTCTCTGCCTATCCCATTCGGGATACAGGCGTGATCATATGTATGTAAAACTAACGTATATTCGTTGTAACGCCAGGTGAGCCTGGACTTTGTGTGCGGCGCGGCGGAACGATCTTTGTTTAGGTTGTGCCTCTCTGCCTATCCCATTCGGGATACAGGCGTGATCATATGTATGTAAAACTAACGTATATTCGTTGTAACGCCAGGTGAGCCTGGACTTTGTGTGCGGCGCGGCGGGGCGGCACACCTACACGCTGTACTTCATGTCGGACTCGTACCTCGGCGCTGACCAGGAGTACAAGTTCAGCGTGGACGTCGCCGAGCCCGCCACAGACTCCGAATCCGACTAAACATAAGCCGAGCCCGCCACAGACTCCGAATCCGACTAAACATAAGCGACGTCGCCGAGCCCGCCACAGACTCCGAATCCGACTAGACATAAGCGACGTCGTCGAGCCCGCCGCAGACTCCGAATCCGACTAAACATAAGCGACGTCGCCGAGCCCGCCACAGACTCCGAATCCGACTAAACATAAGCCGAGCCCGCCACAGACTCCGAATCCGACTAAACATAAGCCGAGCCCGCCACAGACTCCGAATCCGACTAGACATAAGCCTGAGGGCGTTAGGCTTTTAATACTAAGCATGTGTTTGTTGTAATAAATGATTCTTGAAGAGTATAATTTGATTTTTATTTTATTTATTGATATCCAGACAACCAACAGGTTACAAATAAATTACAGTTGTTAGTTACACTTTTATGATACGGATAGCAAATAACAGGTTGTCCCGTTTTTATTCTGCAGAGTGTTAAAAAGGACTGCGTTCCTTTAAACCAAGTAATGTGTTAGTGATATACAATAAAAACCACATATTAAATAAAATTAAAAAAGCTTTTAGACATAAGCGACGTCGACGAGCCTGCCACAGACTCCGGATCCGACTAAATATATGCGACGTCGCCGAGCACGCCACAGACTCCGGATCCGACTAAATATAAGCGACGTCGCCGAGCACGCCACAGACTCCGGATCCGACTAAATATAAGCGACGTCGCCGAGCACGCCACAGACTCCGGATCCGACTAAATATAAGCGACGTCGCCGAGCACGCCACAGACTCCGGATCCGACTAAATATAAGCGACGTCGCCGAGCACGCCACAGACTCCGGATCCGACTAAATATAAGCGACGTCGCCGAGCACGCCACAGACTCCGGATCCGACTAAATATAAGCGACGTCGCCGAGCACGCCACAGACTCCGGATCCGACTAAATATAAACGACGTCGCCGAGCACGCCACAGACTCCGAATCCGACTAAACATAAGCGACGTCGCCGAGCCCGCCACAGACTCCGGATCCGACTAAACATAAGCGACGTCGCCGAGCCCGCCACAGACTCCGGATCCGACTAAACATAAGCGACGTCGCCGAGCCCGCCACAGACTCCGGATCCGTCTAAACATAAGCCTGAGGGCGTTAGGCTTTTAATACTATGAGAATAAGAATAATTCTATTTACCTCAATAAACAGCTTATTACAATAAATTAAGTTGATACATATATCATTATTATTATTATTATTATTAAATTCTTTATTGTTTTAACAAAAATTAAACATAAAAGTAAACTTAAAAATTAAAACAAAAGGCGAGCTTATCTCTATATATATCCTTTGCGGACTAAAATGCGTTTGAAGAGGCTGGCACCTAAACTAGGGAAACCCTGTATTATAGGTATCCAGCCCACCAGAGATTCCGAATCCGACTAAACATAAGCCTGAGGGCGTTAGGCTTTTAATACTAAGCATGTCTTTGTTGTAATAAGTGATTATTGAAGAGTATAATTTGTTTTATTCTACAGAGTTTGGACTGCGTTCCTTTAAACCACGTAATGTATCTATTAGTGATATACAATAGAAACCACATATTAAATACAATTAACAAAAATATAAAACACGTTTGTTAGGTCCTTCACGCTCTGCCTACCCGATTAGGGATAAAGGTGTGATTATATGTATGTACCTATTACTTCCATGCTGGCAGGCTTTTAATACTAAGCATGTGTTTGTTCTAATAAATGATTCTTAAAGAGTACAATTTGTTTTATTCTGCAGTGTAAAAAATGACTGCCTTCCTTTAAAACCACGTATTAGTGATATACAATTCTTCTTCTGTCGAGTGGGTATCGAGTCCATCGACCCGCTGAACCCTGGTGTCAGAGTTTTTAAACCGCCTAGTAGCACAACTATCAGGCCTCTGACATGGTTTGAGTAACGATCACTATCAAAAACAGCGACCGGGACCGACGGCTTAACGTGCCCTCCGAAGCACGAAATTGTTTTCTATTTCGGACAATCAGGTGATTTAGCCAGCAATGTCCTAACCAAACTGGCGAAAAATTCACAAAGTGTTAAATTCTCAAATATCAACTTTGTGTTTCCCCCCTGGGAATCGAATCCAGGACCTCCGGATCAGGAGTCCATGCCAGCTGCACTTCCTCCCGGGCATGTTAAATAACCCTGAAAACTTTGTCAGATGTGGTGGAAAAACCTTTGTTTAGGTTGTTTACGCTCTGCCTACATCATCATCATCATCTCCCTAGCCTTATCCCGTATCTTACGGGGACGGCTACCTAATCTAGGGGATTGAACAAGGGTACTGATTTTTACACAGAGCGACTGCCATCTGACCTCCGCAACCCAGAAGGGAAACCAGACCCAATCCTAGATTAGGTCAGAGTTTTCAAGCCGCCAATGCTTAGCACTGGCCTCTGATATGGCTTAACGACTAATATCTACGGTATTAAACGATATTAACCGGGACCAACGGCTTAACGTGCCTTCCGAAGCACGGAAAAAGCGCCGAATAAACGTACATATGAAATTCGAAAACCGAAAAACACATTGGTACGTGGTGGGATTCGAACCACGACCCTATCCACTACACCATCGGGCTCTCTGTAAGGGATAAAGGGGATTATATGTATGTATGTCATCATCATCATTCGCTTGCCCTTATCCCATTTACTTGTGGTCGGCGCAGTACGTTTCCTTCGATTATATGTATGTATGTAATAAAAATATGTAAGTTAAAATTTTATTAAATTAGTGAAACAGAAACAAGTAGGCCATACAAAGTCATGCACATTGCGCGCGCGGCTGCGATTGGAAATACTATAAAGCGGATATCATGCAGAGGCTAACATTCTGAAAGGGCTCCGCGAGTACTAGCGGGATTACCTACCCACACGCGGAAGTGCGTTTTCCATTCAAATACCCGATATTATTCATTTATATACATTTATTTATGTAAGTACATAATTCACAATGGATATATATATATGTATATGTAAAAGTCTATTGCGTGTACAGTCTCATATTCAGTTTTACAGGTTGGCTGGAAAAGATCTCTTTATAGAGATAAGCTCACCTTCGTGAACTCAATTTAAAATTGTTTATTTATTGTAATTATTTTGTACGCAATAAAGAATATATATATATATATATACTCTCAAAACCCCTGCATATACTCGTAACATATAACCCTCATTTAGCCAGGACGCCAGGATCGCTTGGTGGTCCTTTTTTGCCAGGGTCGCAGACGTTTCGTTGTGGTTGCCTTTGGTGTATAGGGCGTGGTCGTTTTTGTTCTGTTCCGGTAGTCAGCGACCGCTTTACTGACCCAATATTCGTAAGCTTTTTCTTTACCAAAATTAAAGATCTCCGTTAGAACTGGTATAAGCTCCGTTACATCTGGAAGAAAATTATTTGTACACGATTTATATATTTTTACCAGTAAATGAACACAGTGATTTTTGTATATATTGTTATCTCATATTCAGTTTTACAGGTTGACTGGAAGAGATCTCTTTATAGAGATAAGCTCACCTTTGTGAACTAAATTTAAATTTGTTTATTTATTGTACGCAATAAAGAATATATATGATTTTTTTTAAGTAATAATCTTTTTTAATGAGGGTATAAATAAACGCTCTTTCAGCGTCCCGCGATACAGAAGCAGATAGGTTTACCAGGCACATTGCCTACCGTAAGAATAGGATATCGATTAGGGATAGAATTTGTTTATAAATTCACAAAACTGTTTCACTTTTAGTTTTTTTAATGACCATTCAAAGTTGGGTTTCAAATTTAAGGCACTGTAAAAAAAATGCAGGTCAATAAAAAAATACAGATGATACTACAACTAGTTTTGTTATTTGAATAATACCATACCTACAGCATCACACATTTAAATAAAAAAAAATTAAACTAAACCTTATTTTTTTATATTATTGAAGTCTATAGGCTAAAGGCTGATATTCGGGAATTTCTTAAAAATACGGATAAAAATTGTTGTAAAAATGTTTGTATAATGTGTGGCTGTCTGATTCATATCGTTTAACCAAAGAATATATAATATTACTATACTTCATTTTATTTAGCATTAGAAAGAAAAATATATGGGTTTTTATTCTATACGTTACTTTGGGGACAGCGTCAAAACATTATTGTGACCTTTCATTCAAATACTTTCTGATAAATTATAGTTATTTTAAATAGGACAACAAAATAAGACTAAAAAAAATACTAATAAAGTATCATCTTGAACAGTGTGTACTCTAAAAGACCTAAAGAAGCAGAGGTTAAAACATGGAACGGAACGTTGGAGTTCTTCACTGTCTTCGCTTATTCAACTCAATGTACCTTTTTATGTAATGATTTTTGGGGTTACGTAGACTGACTAGAAAACATTCATTCATTACTTTCACTCTTGGCCGGTTTTTATATATTTTACATGGATAAACCTACCCTTTGAATTTTGTGCCTATGAGATGAAAACTCAATAAAATGAGGTCAGCTGATTTTTATCTTTACTAGTCCTGCTTCTTTGTTTACATAATTTCTTATGCTAAAAAAAAATGACGTATAGTTTAAGTAAGTATATGTAGTGATATTCTTTATACCAATTTCTCTGATAATATTAATAATAATAATATTTATTTCTCTCACCTCAATATTCATAATTTTGTACAAGATATTATCTTAGAATATTGATAAAACTAAGTACTTTGGTGAGAGCTGGTTCCTGATAAAGGCATTGCGCCTGTACTACAGTAACCAGCCAGGTATTCAAGGGCCCTTGAATACATTTGAAAAAACCAAGATGAATTTTGACAATAAAAAGTCTGTGATAATAACATGGTGAGGCCAACAAGAATACTACATAGGTCCGTGCTTAACATGCAGTAAAAACATATGCAAATCTGTAATATAGAGTTATATAAATTTGTCAAGTGCGGTCTCCAATCTTAAATGCTTCTGTGGAGATTCCATCATTTCCGGGGCTTTTATTGTAGTTCATTATACTGAGCGCATGATGAACTAACAAAAACTTAACAAAATAAACAACTTTTTATTTTTTTATTTATTTAACTTCGTTACCAGTTATGGGAGGAATGTCGTCAGGACATGAGTAATCCGAAACTGGTTCTGGTTTATCGATAGTTGGACTCGAGTACAGATCTTTGTAAAAGGTGGAGCATATCTCTAATATTTTTTTCTCTGTCCCTATGTTTGACGCCGGATTTGTCTTTCATGCTGGTTATCCAAGATTTGCCTTTTGTGATACCTTTACATGCATTTTTTATGAGGAGTTTCTTTCCAGTGTATCATGTGTAGTGTAGACATTTTTTTATTGTATAAGCGGATGTCGATGCGAATGTTTCTCTTAACTATTTTATCTAGTGTTCTATATTCCGTGCTGTTAGTTTTTTGTATTTGTCTTTCCTCTATTAATTTTGAAGTGCTTGATGTTAACTTTTCCAGTTTACTTTTATTTTGTTTAATTCTTCTGCTTGCTGATTTTATACTTTTTGCCATATTAATAAATTGTTGCTGTACGTTCTCAAACTCTATATCGTCGAATAATTTGAAACTATTTTGCAGTTCTAAGCTAAAAGTGTCTCTGTTAGAAATTAGTGTGTTTTTAGTCAACTTTCTAATTCTATTTTTAATAGTTTGTTGTCTCAGTACTTCAATTTTAAATACTAAAGTAGTGTGAAGGGGTCGATGGTCTGAGCTAAATTTGATATTATTAATAATGTTAACTTTTTGAATGATGGTATTGTTTGAAGTGAGTGTGAAGTCTAATTCGTTTTTAGAGTTGTTATTTGGCGAAATCCATGTCCATCTTCTTTGAGGTTTTTTGTTACAAAGACTGTTAGCTACGCATAAGTTTTGACCAAAGGCAAATTGGAGCAATCGCTTACCTCGCTCAGTACGATCACCAAGACCGTGAGGTCCCATGATAAGTCCGTTATCTGTGTTCAGCCTTGGACCGACTTTCGCATTAAAGTCGCCAATTACGATGATTCATGTTCTGCGCTGCTCATCGCATACCTTGTCCAGGATATCGTAAAATTCTTCGATTTCGGCATCGGGATGCGGTGATGAGCGTAAAATTGAACAATCGTTAAAATTTGGTTCTCACTAATCCGGAATTTGAGCACGGCAATCCTGTCAGAGTAGGAAATGAACTCCAGTATATTGTTGATCCACCGTTTAGATATTAAAAATCCTACTGCTGACTGTCCACCAGCTTTCCCTGAATAGTAGAAAACATTGTTCCCACGTTCTAAAGATTCTTCTCTTTCTCGTCTCACTTCGGACAAAACTATTAGCAACTTGATAAGTTTACTGAATGACGTCAGCGCTATCTATTCGTAATATCCCGAACTCTTTCCAGGATAAGTTCAAATTAATAATAAGGACCGATGACGCCTCGATTTCGCATCTACCTACATATTGAGAGATGATTTGGAAGCAGTGTTGCCAAGTCTATTAGTATAAAATCGCCGAAAAGTCAATTTCTAGTCGCCTAAAAGTCGTCCAAGGTGGAGTAGTCTAAATAGCTACTATTTAAATGCTTGAGACCTATCCCTTAAGACTCTATTTAGTAGCGAAGTTATTTAAATAATTTGGTTCAATCTCAAAATCTTGAGTCAAAGAGGGTGTGTAGTGTAGCGAGAGTTAAACAAAATACATAGTTATTAGTTACACTTAGTAAGCAGGGCTCTGACTGTAAGAGGTAGGAGCATAGTTCATTAATAAATCAGCACTTTACATAAACGGACGTTTCCTTGCAACGCTACCCCCCTCGTCACCTCAGCTGCATGGTAGAAATTCCCAATGATTATTAAGAACCCCCTTGCGTTTGGGCCCATTTTGTTCGTACTCTTACCCTATATGATGAAAATAACTACTAATTATTTTTGAAGTAGCCTAATATCGCCTAATATGTGTTTTGAGATAGTCATAGGCTCGTATTTATGAAGCGATTGCCAACTTGAAAGCAATATTAAGTATGGATTTGACAGACCAGTTTGTACTGATATGACATTTCTGATACGAACTCAAACTCGCTGTCACTCATGAGAGCTGGTTACAAATACGGCGCTAAATAAGATAATATAATAGAGATAAGCTCGCCTATTGTTTTAATTTTTAAGTTTACTTTAATGTTTAATTCTTAAAACAATAAAGAATTTAATAATAAATTGCAACCAGTCGCAAATCGCAATGTTTAGACGCCACAGCACCCTCCGAGATACCCTTAATGGCGATAACTCGCCGAAGTTGGCAGCACTGTTTGGAAGTTGACATTAGAGTGCTATCGATTCTAAGGCGAAGCGCACATTGACCTCCGCGCAGCTCAACTTAATCTTCTTCTTCTGTCGAGTGGGTATCGAGTCTATCGACCTGATGAACCCTGGTGTCAAAGTTTTAAAACCGCCTTGTATCACAACTATCAGGCCTCTGACATGGTTTTGAGTAACGACCACTATCAAAGATAGCGACCGGGACCTTCGGCCGAAGGGGATTCAGCCTGCAATGTCCTAACCAAACTGGGGATAAATTCACAAAGTGATAATTTCTCAAATATCAACTTTGTGTTTCCCCCCTGAGAATCGAACCCGCCGGGACCTCCGGATCGTAAGTCCATGGCACTACCCACTAGACCACGGAGGTAGTCAACTTAATTAAATCCTACAAAACTAAAATTAATACCGTCCTTTTCTGTACTCTCATGATAGAAAATTACAGGTATAATAGACTTAAATTAGTTAATTCGTGATTTTTGTAACTACGAAATACGAATTGCTACCATTATTAAAACATGAAAATACTTACCTTTGCTTCTACGTGACACAGGGTGACCTATCATTTTATTAATCCATTTTAATATATACTTCCATGCTGGTCTGGGAGCGAGAGAAAAACATAGAATGTGCCAGCTGCATTTCCTCCCGGGCATGCTGTAAAATCCAGCTAAGGGATCCGAGTGTTTCAGTATATTGTAATTTAGGCGATGGGCTGACAACCTGTACTACAGCAATATACCTAGAATTATATCTTAAATAACCCTCAAAACTTTGTCAGACGTGGCGGGACACCTTTGTTTAGGCCGTTTACGCTCTGCCTACCCCATTAGGGATACAGGCGTGAATATATGTATGTATTTTAATATAGGTAATAAATGTTAGACCGCACGAGGACGTAGCTGCAGCGGAGCGGCGCGACTTATCTATCAAAATGTATGAACTGTCTTCCATGCTGGACTGGGAGTGAGAGAAAAACATAGAATATGCCAGCTGCATTTCCTCCCGAACATGTTGTAAAAACCAGCTATGGGATCTGAGGGTTTCAGTATATTGTAATTTAGGCGATGGGCTTACAACCTGTCACTACAGCAATATGCGTACAAAATATATTTTATATCTTAAATAACCCTCAAAACTTTGTCAGACGTGGCGGAACGACCTTTGTTTGGGTCGTTTACGCTCTGCCTACCCTATCGGGAAAAAGGCGTGATTATATGTATGTATGAACTGACATTGCCTCCCGTGCCGCGCCGCTTCGTGCCGCCGCCACATCTCATACATTTTGATACAAAAAATCATTTGCCGCGCAGTGACGCGCCGAGCCGCGTCGCGACGCGGTGCCGCAGCTACATCCTAGTGCGATCTAACCTTAATACTTACGTTTGTTTGATGTGATATCTTTAACTTTATCCTGTGGTCCTTTAATTTTATCCTGTACCTTTTCCTTAATTTTGTTTATCTTATCTTTAACTTTGTCAATTTTCTCGGATATTTTCTTATAAATACCGGTATCTTTAACTTTGTCGTAATTTTCTGATATCTTTTTCTTTACCGCTTCTTCAGCAGCTTTGTACGTGTCGGACACAGATTGTTTAGCTTTCTCAAAATTATCTTTTATTTCTTTAACCTTATCTTTAACCTTTATAGCAGTTTCGGATTCTTTAATTTGTTTGATCTTTTCTTTTGCCTCTTTTTGTTCTTGTTTTATTTTTTGAGCAGCTTTGGATTCTTTAATTGCCTTGAGACCTGAGTTTCCCTTATTTTTAATATATTTTAAACCGCTGTTTACCTGATTTTTAACATAGTTGCTAAATTTTCCTCCAGTGTTTTTACCGGATTCTTTATTTTTATGAGTTTTGGATTTTTTACTATTACTTTTAATTTTTTTAATACCGTCTTTCCCCTTCTTTTTAAGGTAGTCGCTACCTGGAAACGAAATACTTGGTGGACTTATATTAATCGCGCTTCCTGAATACATAGCATTCACTGTATTACTTGGGAATGTTACTTGCTTGATGCTTTGAGTGAGCGACGGACGCCAGTTGGCCGGATACGGGTAATTGTGATTTCCAAATATTCTCGGTTTATTGAAATGTCCGAACAACTTAGCTAGGGTTGATTTCGTAAACGTATTGATCAGATATCGAATGGCAGATGTGTTTTCGCCAATTTTTCGTACTTCTTCTTCAACGTCTTTTTTATCCTTTTCATAGTGTTTCAGATTGGTAATTATTTCATTCAGTTGGTTTATTAAAACTATCTTATCTGCATGGAAGCGTGAAACAGATTCAACCATTTTACTGACATGGTATTCCATGTTACTTATCTTAATTTGGTACTGCGTTACCCTTTTTAATATTCCGTCCACTTTGTTACCCGGGTTCGCTTCTTTATAAAAATCTGCCTTCAGAAAGTACATCGGATTGTCTATGTACGTCATTAATGTTTTTAAATACAATAATAAATACCAAAATTGGTTTACCTTCACCTGATTTGGGTCCCACAGAACAAAATCGAACGCATAGGAAAATCCAGCACCGTAGTGATACCACCAGTCATGAAAGAAATTGTAAATATTACCCTTAAACTTTGTTTTTCCGTAACAAAAATTTGGATACGGTCTCATCATTCGTGTAAAGTTCCGAGTATCATGCAGACAGTCTTGTGTGAAGCTGGATTCATTTTCTGGTAAAGGTCTGTCCACATCGTAGGTTAAATCCACGTTGCGTTTATTAAACATAAAATGGATATTGCTTGACATTTCTTCATACGAATCCTGTAATGTATCACAAAGAAATTCAAGTCCCTTCTGGCACATTCTATCAAGTGATGGTTTTTGCTGATCTAGAAAGTTCTGTGTCTTTGTGGCTTTTGATCCCGAAATCGTAGTGCTCATAAATAGTATTAACACGACTGCTTGCATTATCAAAATGCGATCATCACATAAAGTACCTAATTAAAATACAAATATATATTTTTGCATGTGACAGAATAAAAAATATTTAATTTTGGTATTTGCATTATTTTTCCATACGCTAGATTACATCACTTGCAAACAATCTATAATTATTTTTTTTAAACTCTCTTGACTTTACTTAAATTCTTTTCAATTATTTCCATTAATTTTTTTTGTAAATGTTAAATCAAACATGTAAATAAATGCTAACACCCAAATGTCTCTACGCAATAGCGAGTCAATCAAAGTGTTTTTAGGGTTCCGTAGTCAAAGGGTAAAAACGAGACTCTATTACTGAGACACTGCTGTCCGTCCTTCCGTCTATCACCAGACTGTATCTCACGAATCGTGATAGTTAGACAGTTGAAATTTTCACAGATGATGTATTTCTGTTGCCGCTATAACAAGAAATATTATAAAAATAGAATAAAATTAATAATCAAGGTAACTATAGAAGCTACGTGGAAGCCATCAGTAAAAAATTATAACTCCCTAAAACACAATGGATCGAAATTCCAGTCCAACAGGCTAAAGTAATATTTAGAAAGATAATTTAGAACCTTGAAAGTTTGCGATTCTTAGTTCGTTGTAGAAACAGAGAGAAATTGCGAATAACGGCCACAGAATTAATTTTTTCTGCCTGTTACTACAACGATAAATACATACATACATATAATCACGCCTTTATCCCTAATGGGGTAGGCAGAGCGCAAACGACCCAAACAAAGGTCGTCCCGCCACGTCTGACAAAGTTTTGAGGGTTATTTAAGATAGAATTCTAGGTATATTGCTGTAGTGACAGGTTGTCAGCCCATCGCCTAAATTACAATATACTGAAACCCTCGGATCCCTTAGCTGGATTTTACAGCATGCCTGGGAGGAAATGCAGTTGGCACATTCTATGTTTTTCTCTCGCTCCCAGTCCAGCATGGAAGTAACAAAACTACAAACTACAACGATATCTTAATATATATATGTCTAAATAACAGCTATTAAATACAAAATTTACAAAATGTCACAATAAATCTAAATCACAATGTCAAAACTTAAAATTAAAACCTACTCAGTCAAAAAGACCGCCCCGCATCGTACCCGGTGGGAAGGTACCCACACACTGGCAGCATTCCCTCGTTGGATAGCCAACGAGATGTGCTGGACCAAATACGACTCGGCGCGGGGGTCAGATCCATTTCGTTTTAACCGCCGCCCCAGTCTCAGTCATATCTTAATTACTATTACTTGAGTTGATTCTGTTGGACCAGTTTTTCGATTCACTGCGTTTCTAGTGAGTTCTGTTTTTTTTACTGATTCCCACACATGCTTTTTGCCGTTGTTGTATAGATAATGGTACGGAATCCTGGGCGCGCGACTCCAACTCGCACATGGCCGATTTTTTTTACATTATCAGCAGTTATTAAGTTTCACGAGTAAACGTACCTTATGGCGGGTTGTATCGCGATATTTACTGTTTTGTAAAAATGGTATTCGTTTTTAACTTATTATTAAAATATGATATTCATCCTATATTTTCGTATTATTGTTTTTTTTTTATTTTAGTCTCTGTTTGTTCTCCTTCTAGAAAGAAATTTCGAAATAAAACTTAGTATTGCATTAATACATACCTACTAATGGGGTAGGCAGAGCGTAAACAATCTGAACAAAGATCGTTCCGCCGCGTCTGACAAAGTTTAGAGGGTTATTTAAGACAGATTTCTAGGTATATTGTTGTAGCGACAGGTAGTCAGCCTATCGCCTAAATTGCAATTTACGGAAACCCTCGGATCCCTTAGCTGATTTTTGCAGCATGCTCGGGAGGATATGCAGTAGGCATATTCTATGTTTTTTTCTCGCTTCCAGGCCAGCATGGGAGTAATTAAAATTGCATTGTTACATGTATTTATTACTATCGGATGTAAGGGACAGCGTCCCGTTAATTGATAGGGGTTGCTCAGTCAACGAAACTGAACGACTATCAGCAGGAAATTATTTCAGGAGATGAAAAAAAAAATACCTTCCCATACAAGATGACCACCTCGGGCAGACAATTTGTATGGAAAAGCATTTTTTTTTCCATTTCCTGAAAAAAATACTAGTTGATATTTGTTTACTTACTTTACTTCCATGCTGGGCTGGGAGCGAGGGAAAAACATAGAATGTGCCAGCTGCATTTCCTCCCGGGCATGCTGTAAAAACCAGCTATGGGATCCGAGGGTTTCTGGGACTGACAACCTGTCACTACAACAATATACCTACAAATCAATCTAAATAACCCTCAAAACATTGACAGATGTGGCGAAACAACCTAGGTTTAGGTCGTTTACGCTACCCCATTAGGGATAAAGGCGTGATTATATGTATGTATGATATTTTTTCAGTTTCGTCGATTGAGCCATCCCTATCAGTTTGCGGAACGCTGTCCCTTACACTCCGTGTATTTTTTTTTTATTTAAAAAATACTATTTTAGGAATTTTATATTGCGCGTAAACCTCTAAAGGTATGCATAATATTTTTTAATTTTTATTTATTCTTGTTATATTCACTACTAGCGACCTGCCCCGGCTTCGCACGGAAATCAGCAGTGTTTCTCTACTATATTATGCATGTATTATACATATAAACCTTCCTGAGTCACTCTATCCATTAAAAGAAACTGCTTAATCCATTGCATAGTGTTAAAGATGTATGCGTTTATAGGAATATAGGGACAGAGAAAGCGACTGTTTTATTCTATATACTGATTCTACTTTTGTTGTATTTAGGTTATTTAAATATTTCCTATTGTGGAGCACTACTCTCTTCTCTTTACATTATTTTCTACTCAAAGGTCGTCTGGAAGAGCTCGCTCCCAGCGATAAGACCGCCTTTGCGCACATTAATTTAAGTTTATTATTAGAAGAAGAAAAGAACTGTTCTATAGAATAGAATAGAAAATATTTATTCGCCACTAACAGTTTTCAATGAGAAATGTTTTTTTTTACTTTTGGGGGCGTCAGTTAGCCTAGGGGAGCCTCTTAGTTTACGGAAAATTAAATAGAAAATGTTACTTTTATATTTTTAACATCCTGTTTGAAGCAGTTCCGGCTTATTGACGAAAAGAAACATTGTTTGAAAAAATATGTTTTGTAAACCTACATACATATAATCACGCCTTTATCCCTAATAGGGTAGGCAGAACGTAACTAACCTAAACAAATGCCGTTCCGCCACGTCTGACAAAGTTTTGAGGGTTATTTAAGATTTATTGCTTTATGGATAGTTTGTCAGTCCATCGCCTAAAATACATTATACTGGAACCCTCAGATCCCTTAGCTGGTTTTTACAGCATGCTCGGGAGGAAATGCAGCTGGCACATTCTTTGTTTTTCTCTCGCTCCCAGTCCAGCATGAAAGTAAAATTTACTCGACCATACATTCTTATGGAAGAAGAGAGCCCGATGGTGTAGTGGATAGGGCCGCTGCCCCCTGAGCGGGAGGTCGTGGTTCGAATCCCACCACGTACCAATGTGTTTTTCGGTTTTCGAATTTCATATGTACGTTTATTCGGTGCTTTTTCCGTGCTTCGGAAGGCACGTTAAGCCGTTGGTCCCGGTTAATATCGTTTAATACCGTAGATATTAGTCGTTAAGCCCTTACAGAGGCCAGTGCTAAGCATTGGCGGCTTGAAAACTCTGACCTAATCTAGGATTGGGTCTGGTTTCCCTTCTGGGTTGCGGAGGTCAGATGGCAGTCGCTCTGTGTAAAAACCAGTACCCTCGTTCAATCCCCTAGATTAGGAAGCCGACCCCGTGAGATACGGGACAAGGCTAGGGTGATGATGATGACATATTTATGGAAGAAGAGAACATACTGCGCCGACCTCAAATAATGGGATAAGGGCAAGGAAATGATGATACATTACTTTTTTCGACCTTTAGTTTAGACATACATTCATACACACACATAATCACGCCATTACCCCTAATGGGGTAGGCAGAACGTAAACAACCTAAACAAAGATCGTTCCGTCACGTCTGACAAAGGTATGAGGGCCATTTAAGATAGATTTGTAGGTACATTGCTGTAGTGACAGGTTGTCAGCCCATCGCCTGATTGCAATATAATGAAACCCTCGGATCCCTTAGTTGGTTTTTACAGCATGCCCGGGAGGAAATGCAGCTGTCACATTCTATGTTTTTCTTTCCAGCATGGAAGAACATTCATAGCGTTGATAAAGCGTAAACAAAGCTTTGTTATCCCTGTGTTTCAGGAAAAAATTGAGGTAGTCGAGGATATTGAGTCCGAGGAGTTTTCGGTTGATCGGGGTGTCCCACAGGGATGCATTTTGGGTTCCCTTTTATTCCTTATTTACGTAAATCACTTACCTAGTCGAGGATATTGAGTCCGAGGAGTTTTCGGTTGATCGGGGTATCCCACAGGGAAGCATTTTGGGTCCCCTTTTATTTCTTATTTACGTAAATCACTTACTTATTCGATGATATTGAGTCCGAGGAGTTTTCGGTTGATCGGGGTGTCCCACAGGGAAGCATTTTGGGTCCCTGTTTATTCCTTATTTACGTAAATCACCTACCTAACGTAGTCACTACATAGTATAACATAAAGTCGCTTTCTCTGTCCCTATATCCCTATGTATGCTTAGATCTTTAAAACTACGCAACGGATTTTGATGCGGTTTATTTTAATGGATAGAGTGATTCAAGAGAAAGGTTTATATGTATAATCGCGCAGAATATAGTAGAGAAACACTGATGATTTCCGTGCGAAGCCGGGGCGGGTCGCTAGTAAATAATAAAGTAGTTATGTTTTCCGATGACGTTTCGATATTTTTCCTATTTCAAAGGAATAACAATAGTAGTTTATCCAATGATATAGGAGAGTCCATGCGAAGTGTGGTAGGCTGGTTTGAGGGGCTTGACCTCAAGACTAATGTACATAAAACGAACATGATTCACTCGCACGCGCCCCGGCTTTGCACGGAAATGATCAGTGTTTCTCTATACTATATTATGCATGTATTATACATATAAACCTTCCTATTGAATCACTCTTTCCATTAAAAGAAACCGCATTAAAATCTATTGCGTAGTTTTAAAGATCTAAGCATACATAGGGATATAGGGACAGAGAAAGCGACCTTGTTTTATACTATGTAGTGAAGACTGTTAATGTTAGCGTCGATGTAAATGGCAAAATACTCAGCTTGTTGCTGAGGCTATATTTCTTGGCAATGTGGCTGATGAGCACCTAAGCTGGAAGGGGCATGTTGAGATCTTGGAAAGCAGGCTAAGTAGCTTTTGCTTTCTATTATATATTTTAATCTACGACAGACTGCAACAAATGAAGTAGCTCTACAGGCCTATTATCCGTTCTTTCAGTTCAGGGTCTCATACGGAATAGCGATCTGGGGAGGATGTGTTGGCATTGATGTCTATTCATCGTAGTGGATAGGGCCGCTGCCTCCTGAGCGGGAGGTCGTGGTTCGAACCCCACCAAATACCAATGTGTTTTTCGGTTTTCGAATTTCATATGTGCGTTTAATACCGTAGATATTAGTCGCTAAGCCATGTCAGAGGCCAGTGCATTGGCGGCTTGAAAACCCCGACCTAATCTAGGATTGGGTCTGGTTTCCTCTTCTTGGTTGCAGAGGTCAGATGGCAGTCGCTCTGTCTAAAAACCGACCCCGTGAGATACCGGGATAAGGCTAGGGAGATGGGAGATGAGATGTATACGCATCATTAACCGGATTAGTTCACCTATGGAGACATGTCGTAGTTTGAAGAGCTGGGGCTCTAGCCACTCTGACAGCGCTCTATATTGTAGAACTATGCAAAAATTCCCTTACAACAGCATCCGAGGTATACAAGGTTACAGGAACGATTTCAATATATAAAAAAAAAAAAAACAGATGAAATAAAGAGGTCTCTTCCAGGTAACCCACTGGCAGTTGAGAGAATGAGAAACATTTTAAGAGCAAGACAAATACAATTCAATGTAAACTAAAAATTACTCTAAATATATAAAAAAATAATAATAATAAAAACGTTTATTTGCCAAAAAAGGATTTACAGACACAGAGTTTCCTTAGAACTCCGCACTAGGTCAAGCCTGTATCGCGGCAGTCCACACGACCTTTACCATTTCAACATAGTTACAAATATAGTTACATTTACATTCATATATTTTTTTTTAAAAAGTGATAAAATTAAGAATGAGTCTTATTAAGTTTGATAATGCAATGCCATAGTTTATGGATATAAATTAATGAAGATAATAATAAAGTTATGTTTAGTATAATTATAAATTCTTACCATGTTTCTTTTATAAATAAAATACATATTGGGATATAATATGTATAAAACTTTTGAGTGTATATAATAATATATTAAATTGTAAATAAAATAAATAAGAAGCATATAGTACGGGTAGGTTAAATCAATATTTTCAGAATATTCTCAGTAGCATTGTAGTCAAGGGATTTCAGCCATTTTATTAAACTTCGCTTTGCTTCTGACAGTTTATATTTTTTAATGTTGCACTCCTTGTTAACTGCGGTGTAGATATACGGATAAGTAAAGTTTCTAAATCGCTGGGCAAAAGTAGTGTTAACTTTAGGTGTTTTCACAAGATAGACCCTTCTCTGCGATATGGATAACTGCTCATCACATGTTAGATTAAGTACAGATTTATGTTGGGCTAGACTAGCTTTTAAAACGTATAGCTGACGTACTGTTAAGACATCTGCCTCCTGATATACCCTATCAGTTGGAAACCTAAAGGGTTTTCTGTAAAGAACCTTTAAAACCGATCTTTGGGCCCTTTCTAACATGATCATAAAAGTTTTAGCAGCACTGCCCCAAAGACCTATGCAATACGTAATCACCGATTGACATAGCGCTGTGTAAACCAGGCGAAGAATATTCTGATCGGCACAGTCACGTAACAGCTTCATCACACCTATGAGCTTCCTAGTTCGACCCGACATGACTCGTATGTGCTGCTTGAAAGACAAGTGTTCATCTAGTGTAATTCCTAGGTATTTTAGCATCTCAGATCTTTGAATGGAGTTGCAATCACAAACGTTAGTTAATTGAGGATGGGAACAAGCGTGTACCTTTAAACTTGAACTTAGATTAGGTGGTCCAGTTGGTTTTGTTTTATGAAAGCACATAAATTTAGTCTTGCTCGTATTCAAAGTCAGAAGATTATTGTTTAGCCATTCAGCAACTAAAGTCATACCATTCTCAGCGCTATTAAAAACTTCTTTCCAGGAATTTCCTTGAAAAATTATAGCTGTATCATCAGCATAACAAACAACCGTTGTGTTTTTATGGTTCTTTAGTAAATTTGCAATATTATTTATGTAAATTATAAAAAGAGTGGGGCCTAAAATACTGCCTTGAGGAACGCCAAATTTGATGTTAGCATAGTCACTTATAAAATTTTCCACTTTAACACACTGAGTCCGATTTTCTAAGTAACTACGAAACCATTGTAACGCTAGTCCTCTAATCCCAATCACTTCAAGTTTTTTTAACAATATAGTAGTGGAAACTGTATCGAAGGCTTTGGCCAGGTCAAGAAAGATTCCTAGACAAGATTTACCTTTATCCAGAGCCTTCGACACAGTGTCCAGTAATAATCCGACTGCATCTTCTGTAGACTTCCCGGTTTGAAAACCAAATTGATTGGGAGAAATTATGTTGTGTTTATCTAAGTACTTAATAAGTCTTTTATTTACAAGCTTTTCGAGTATTTTAGAAAAGATGCTAAGCAGGGATATTGGTCTATAGTTTGTTGGGTTGTCTTTTGTACCGGCTTTATGTATAGGGACAACTACAGCTTGCTTCCAACAATCGGGAAATATGCCGCTGGATAGGCTAGCGTTGAGGATGAAAGTGAAAGGTTCTGCAATTAATGGAAATATAGTCTTAAGGAAAGAGCAATTGATTCCGTCAACACCTGGAGCGCTATTTTTATTTAGAGAATGAATAATGCTTTCTACCTCTCCGCTATCTGTAGGAAGCATATAAAATGAATCGGGGAAATCATCTGTGTCCGGTATACAATTTATTAGATCTGCTTCTGTACGGCCCATATTTGATTTAATGTCCTCCGCTAAATTCTCGCCTACAGTCGCAAAGAAATAGTTACATTTATTTAGAGAATTTATCGGACTTGTATCGATTTTAAGTAACGAAGAAGATTTTGTGTTTTTAGAGTCCAGACAACAGATTCCATTGATGGTAGTCCATAATTTTTTAGGGTGTCTCTTATTTTCATGAAGCTGGTTACTATCGTAATCTGATTTAAGTTTTTTGCGAATATTGTTGTAAAAATTTCGGTATCTATTGTATATAAGCTTTTGCATAGTATTTTCAGGGTCTTTCCTAACCTCTATGTGTAGTCTATCCCTATTGATCATGCATCTTATTAAACCCGGCGTGACCCAAACTTTTTGGTTGTTGAATTTTCTACTCACTTTTATTTGTTTCGTATTTCTGTCTATTATACTGGTTATAGATGACACGAGATAATGAGCAGCGTCTGAAACATTAGGCATTGAATAAAGTTGAGTCCAATCAGTAGATGATAAATCTTTTAAGATTTCCGGTACATCTTTAATTAATCTAAATCTAGTTTTCGGTTTTGGTTGACGAATATTAGTAATGATCCCAGCAAGAACAAAGTCGTGATCAGTGATTCTAGTTTTACTTACAACTCCAGTGGCATCAATCCTAGCAGGCACAAATATATGATCTAAACAGGAACTATTACGAGTGGGAGCATTAATCACAGGCTTAAGGCCAAGTTCTGAAGTTAAACATAAATAATCTGTTAGTTGATTTTGATCATCATCCTTATTAGATATAATATTGATATTTATATCACCTGCTAATATAAGTTTAGATCCGTTTGAAATGGTATTTACAGTAGTTTCGAGCGTCGTAAGAAAATTGACAATATTGCTAAAAGATGGGGAGCGGTAAACTCCTAATATTGAGAAATTATTTGGGAAATTTATGAGTAAGCTATTGGCGTCATTAATAGAAGGTTCCGATACATCTACCTCCCAAGTATTTTTAACGTATATTACTACACCACCATTTTTGTTTATGTTATTTTTTGAGTGGTAGAAATTATAACCAGTTAGGTTTCTTATTATTGGATTTTCTTTGAGATGACATTCTGTTAAAATAATGGCATCTAAGTCAAGATCTAATCGCTGAAAGCCTATTAAAAAGTCATCAAAATTCTTCTGGATGCTTCTAACATTAAAGGTCATTAGTTTAAAATTGAAATTAGAATTCAATATATATTTACACTGTTCCAGGGAGTCAAGAGAGTGACACTGAACTGACAGTGAATTATCTATCTCAGATTCAATATCACAAATATTTAAAGTCATCATTTTTAAACGGAAGAAGATGGGTTTTTATATACTTTACTCGATTAATGTTATATTCTTGGCTAACGTAACGTGTCCGAATTGCAGCACAGCCCCTGTTGTGTTTCAGTTGAACTCTAGTTTTAGATATGTTGTTAAAATATTTAAGTTGATACATAAATACTATTTTGTAGTAAAATATAAATACAGATACGGAAGGAATATAATATAAGATAAAATATAAAAGGAAATTAAAATAAATATAAGACGTACAATAATCCCTTAAAATAAATTTCCTAGTAATAATAACAATGTGACTCAAATATAAAGTAATTAACATAAGAAAATTAGTAAAAAGATAAAAAGAGTTAATTAGTAGTAGGAACATCACCCAAGCGAATTTTTTCTTCCATGTCAGCCACTGAGCGTATAGATAAAGCAGGGTGAAATTTCCCATCTGCTTTGCGAACGTAAATAACGCCGTTATTGGTCCAGCAATGCTTGTATCCTGCCTCGTGAGCACGATTACGAGTGACTCGAAATAACTGACGATTTTCTTTTGTGAGGCGTTCATTTATGTATACTTGATGAGTGGAGTTGCCGACTTCTATTTCCTTGTTAGTCATATTTTTTCTTGTTTTGGAAGAACGAAGAAAATCGTCCCTTCGTGCCTTACGCGTGAAGCGCACAACCACTGGCCTCGGTCTCGGTCCATCTGATGCTGAGTTTTCTTCGTTGGGGTTAATTTTCTGTTTTGGTCCTACTCTGGTAATCCAGTCAATATCAGACTCTTCTAGAGACATACCGATTTTCCGAGCTGTTACAAGAGCAATATGATGTAGATTTTCATTAGCATATTCTATCACTCCAGATATTTCTATTTCGTTTCTCAGTGAGGTTTGTGCTCTAGAATTCAGTTCAGATTGGAGCTGTGCAACTTGGGATTTCAGTGGAATAATAATGAAGTAGAACTATTAAACGTAAAAATAATAAATCAATAAGATCAAATCAAACAATACATACACATCTAATACTTATATATCGTATATATATACGTACATACATAATAGATACATACAATACAATACATAAATACATACATTAAACTTGTTCAGATAAGAAGTGCTCTTTTAATCTCTTTTTAAACACGAAAATAGACGGACTTTATTGAATACATTTTTGAAAGTTTAATCAATGGTTATTGCGCGGTTGCGCAGCTTTCAACATGATAAATAAAATAAAATTAAAAATAAATACAAATAAAATAAAATAATAAATAATGTCGTAGTTCCATTTTTAAAAATTAAAAATGGGTTTGCTCTTGACTCCAGTCTACGTCGTCTGAGACAGAGTCGACGATGGTGCGAGCTCACCCAGAAGGTGCCTGTTCACTCTAACTTTGAAATGTTGGGCGTTGAAGGCGTTCGGAAACACAGACGCAGGTAGTGAGTTCCACACTTTTGCCGTGCGCATTATGTAAGAGTTATGGAAGCGCTTAGTACGTATTGGTGGAATATCAACCAGGTATGGATGGAATCCTGCGGTGCATCTAGATGTCCGATGGCAGAAGGGAGCTGGCGGGATAAGGTCGTGGAGCTCTTGAGCACACTCACCGAAGTACAGCCTGTAGAAGACCGACAAGCAGGCAACCTTACGGCGATGTTCCAGGCTGTAAAGCTTGGCTTCTAGCAGTTTTTCGTCACCAATAAGCCTCTTGAGCGTTAGAATCGAGTGCGGTAAGTTAGTATTTGGTTGGTATTTCCATCACGCCGCACAGCTACATTTGATAGAAATTTTAAGTTTAGGGCGGCCAAAGTTTATAACGCATTGCCGGTTCAAATTAGAATTGCAGAGGGGAATAGGTTTTTCAGTACATTGAAGAAGTACGTCATCAACCTGTGTCCATATAACTTAACTGAATTTTACAATGGTGTGACTAACGATAGTCCACCATCTCCTTAGTCTTATCCCGTGTCTCACGGGGTCGGCTTCCTAATCTAGGGGATTGAACGAGGGTACTGATTTTTACACAGAGCGACTGCCATCTGACCTCCGCAACCCAGAAGGGAAACCAGACCCAATCCTAGATTAGGTCAGAGTTTTCAAGCCGCCAATGCTTAGCACTGGCCTCTGATATGGCTTAACGACTAATATCTACGGTATTAAACGATATTAACCGGGACCAACGGCTTAACGTGCCTTCCGAAGCACGGAAAAAGCGCCGAATAAACGAACATATGAAATTCGAAAAACACATTGGTACGTGGTGGGATTCGAACCACGACCTCCCGCTCAGGAGGCAGCGGCCCTATCCACTACACCATCGGGCTCTATACCTCTATCTGAATGACTCTGTGTGACTAACGATAGTAATATATGAAAATGCTTTGTCTAGTACATGTTAACAATTTTATTGATTTGTTACTAACTTATAATTGAATTAAAATTTCTATCTTTAAATTTGACATAATAATAAATTTGATGTGAATTTAATGTTTTGTTTAAGGAGATCATTTTATTATCTCCGTATCTATTTTTAACTAAATGTACCTTTTGACTACACCACTAGTGGTAAATTGCATTGTACTTATATTCATATAAGAAAAAATAGTTTCCCACCGATTTTTCGGTGATGGCGGCCTATCTCCCGGAGATCAGCCAACTACGCAGGACTTGTTATTAGTGCCCAAGTGTTTGCGCTACACACAGGTTCATTCTCTATTCCTTCAATCTCTTATTCTGATGGGACAGATTGACTGACACGACCAGAGAAAAATCAGGCGCAGGACCGACTATTTACATGCCCATCCGACAGCATGGATCATCTTACTTTTCGGACAAACAGGTGATCAGCCTGCAATGTCCTAACCAAACTAGAAACAACAACACAAAGTCATTGTCCCTCGCCGGGAATTGAACCCGGGACCTCCTAGACCATGGAGGCAGTATTCATATCTACCACCTACTTAACATGTAATTATAGTTAAATACATGATTCGATTTCATGTAATCACGCCTTTATCCCTAATGGGGTAGGACGAGCGTAAACGACCTAAACAAAGGTCGATGCGCCACGTCTGACAAAGTTTTGGCAATTCATAACTATTTTGAATGCTGTGGAACAATTTTGACCGACTTGAACCTCATCGTTGTAACTATTTATAGAATACCTGTTCACACGAAATCTCATGTTGCTGTTTTTCTACATCAACTTGACAAACTCTTATTTTACATTGGTAATAAATTTAAAAATAATTTGTTGATTCTATGTGGCGATTGGAACATTGATGTAATTCAAGACAGTACGTATAAAAGAGACTTATGATTGCGTAGAGTAGATAGCTACTCTACGCAATCATAACATAGAGCCTTCTTCTTCTGTCGAGTGGGTATCGAGTCTATGGACTCGATGATGCCTGGTGTCAGAGTTTTTAAACCGCCTAGTAGTACAACTATCAGGCCTCTGACATGGTTTTGTGTAACGACCACTATCAAAGACAGCGACCGGGACCGACGGCTTAACGTGCCCTCCGAAGCACGAAATCTTTTTCTTTTTCGGACAATCAGGTGATTCAGCCTGCAATGTCCTACCCAAACTGGGGAAAAATTCACAGTGATAAATTCTCAAATATCAACTTTGGGTTTTCCCCCCTGGGAATCGAACCCAGGACCTCCGGATCGGGAGTCCATGGCACTAGCCACTAGACGACGGAGGCAGACATAGAGCCTCATATTCGGTTACCTACTAGGGAAGACTCTTCTATCGATCAGATTGCTAGCAACATAAAATCTGTTGAGTCTCAGATTCATTGTCTTGGTCTGTCAGACCACGACACTGCTCAAAGCATCATCATCATCTCCTTAGCCTTATCCCGTATCTCACGGGGTCGGCTTCCTAATCTAGGGGATTGAACGAGGGTACTGATTTTTACACAGAGCGACTGCCATCTGACCTCCGCAACCCAGAAGGGAAACCAGACCCAATCCTAGATTAGGTCAGAGTTTTCAAGCCGCCAATGCTTAGCACTGGCCTCTGATATGGCTTAACGACTAATATCTACGGTATTAAACGATATTAACCGGGACCAACGGCTTAACGTGCCTTCCGAAGCACGGAAAAAGCGCCGAATAAACGTACATATGAAATTCGAAAACCGAAAAACACATTGGTACGTGGTGGGATTCGAACCAAGACCTCCCGCTCAGGAGGCAGCGGCCCTATCCACTACACCATCGGGCTCTTGTCAAGACAATATTCGAAAGTACTGCGAGTGTTTGGCATCATTATCATTCTCAAATGTATATGAGTGCAACACACTAAATGCAGCATTTGATGAGTTTTATGACACTGTTTCTCTGTTTTATGAATTGTGTTTCCCCATTATTACAGTTAAAGTTAATAATCGCCCAACTAATTCAAAATGGATTACTAGGGGTTTAAAACGATCCATTAAAACTAAACGTAATCTTTTCCTTATCTTTAAACAAAATTCCAAAAGTAAAAACTTGAACATATTAAGATATAAGATTTATAAAAACGTAGGTACTGAGAAAATGTTTGCTGACTGCCCGAAAAGTAAATAATGCCAATTTTATCAGAAACAGCAAAAATAAATGTATTGCGACTTGGAGAACTATATCGTCTACTTTAACTAATGCTATTTTTCAGAATGACATAAATGTAATAAAATTTAATAATTTGACCACTTCTAATCCGCAAGACATTTCAAATAATTTTAATTCATATTTTATTGATTTGACATGTTCCAATAATACAAATACTATAAAACATTTCATTGACATTCCGACAAATCCATTTACTATTTATTTAGGATCAGTAGATGAAAAGGAAATTTTTAACAATGTGATGGGCCTTAAAAATAGCAAAGCTGGCTATGATGGAATAGTTACAAAAATATTAAAATCTTGTGCCAATCATATTTGCAAACCATTAGCCTACCTTATTAATCTTCCTTTTCTGGAAGGTGTATTTCCTGAGAGACTGAAAATAGCTGTAGTGAAACCTATATTCAAAAAGGGTGAAAAGTCTGATCCTAACAATTACAGACCAGTTTCTATTCTGCCTGCCTTGTCTAAGATCTTTGAAAAAGCAATGTCACATAGACTTAGCAATTTCTTTGATAAACACGAGACACTTCATTCAAATCAGTTTGGCTTCCGAAAAAAATCCTCAACCACACTTGCTTGTTTCCATCTGATCAAGTATATAACAGAGAGTGTAAATGAGAAAACTCCAATTATTTCCATCTTTTTGGACATGAGCAAGGCGTTCGACTTTGTCAACCATGACCGATTGCTCGGTAAACTGGAGAAATATGGAATCAGAGGGCAGGCACATTCTTGGTTGGAAAGTTATCTGAGGAAAAGAAAGCAGTGTGTTGAGATCTCAAGGGTGACCAAGTCGGAAGTAAACAACAGGATAACTAAAACATGCTACAGATCTCAGCTGCTTGAAAATGGCTCTGGCGTTCCGCAAGGCAGCGTTCTTGGACCATTGTTATTCCTGCTATATATAAATGACTTGCCAGACTCAACCAATCATAGATGCTTTCTTTTTGCAGATGACACTACTCTTCTTGTTAAGTCTCAAAGTAGGGACTCATTTGAAAATGATATAAGTATTGCACTAGATGATGTAATAAGCTGGTTAAAAACAAATAATCTTAATGTTAACATTGACAAAACTAATTTAATGCAATTTTTATCATATCAGACATCTCCTTTACATTTGCGAATTCTTTATAATAATAATCCTATTAATGAAGTTGACAGTTATAAATTCCTAGGTATCCATCTTGACGAACATTTAAATTGGAAAGCTCATGTTGACGCAGTGTGCATTAAAGTCGAACGCTTTGTTTTTGCCCTTAGAAGATTACGACAAACTGTGTCAGTAGAAGCAGCCATAACAGCCTATTATGGTTATGTGTCATCGATAATAAGTTACGGCTTGATTCTATGGGGAAATTCAGTAGAGGTAAACAGAGTTTTCATATTACAAAAAAAATGTGTACGTGCAATGTCGAACGCTCATTATTTGGATAGCTGCAAGCCCCTTTTCAAACACTATGGCATTTTATATTTTTATATTTTTTTATTTTTTTTTGTTAAAAGTAACATCTAAATGTTTCAGTTCATAAGAGATCGTTCTAATAGGCATGTCAGGGCTCAATATGCGGACCTTCTTTACAAACCTCCTTGTCACACGTATATGTTATTATGGGTTTTAAACGTGCATTAAATAAAACTAAAATACACAATGACAAGTATATTATAATTACAACATCCAGAAGATAGCTTCTGATTAACCTAAAAACCTAACTAATCTTAACCTAGACCTAAACTAATTTGGACGCCAGGAGAGTTAATTATTCCGGTGAACTCTGCCAACACCCGATATGCCCGGTAGCTACTAATCAGGGATTCTTCTAATTAATATAGGTAGACCGCTAGCCGTTATATTGTCTTTTATACCCAAACTTAAAGGGCGTTGCGTGAGGCTACAACAAGAACAACAAAAATAAGGTAAATACCTAAGCATTATGCAGAATAAAGTGTACATAATTTAATCCACTAAAACTAGGACTTACCCCAGTACTAAGATGACACACTTAATGCACAAAACAGTGATTTTCTTAATTTCGTACAATGTTATTTTATTGCTCAATGTCGGTAGATATTCGCTCACAATGACCTCAAGAACATAGGTCTGTCTTCTACAAGAGAAATTACGAGAATGCTCGGGAGCCAGGCCAACTGGTAAATATAAAATATAATTTAGTGAAATTGATTGAATAAACATAAAAAGGATTTGCCTGACCCTAGGATCGAACTCAAGCCACCTCAGTTTATAACGCTGCGGTGTTAACCACTCGGCTACGGAGCCACCTACAGCGATCGACGAATTTAGTGATCACCTGATGCGATGAGTAATATTACATATACCCTCACTTAATAACATAACATATACCCTCACCCTACACAAAAAAAATCTTACATTTTTTTTATACTAATGTCTGTTTCTACGCACTAGAGATCAAAAGTTGAACATAACTCTTACAGAGGTTTTAAGTCCTTAATATGCCACATTCCAATTGGTTTTCCAAACGCATTATTTAAACGATAAACAGTATCCGATAATTTTGCTGTCACTATGGCTTTTTCAAATTTCGGTGCCAATTTGGCCTTAAATTTATTACTTGCATTCGAGAGATATTTAGTTCTTTTCCAAACCATATTACCGACTTCCAAAGATCCCGAATTTCGTTTTTTATTATAAAAAAAACTACTTCTCGTATGGGAATTTCTCATATTATCACATACAGTTTTAAAAACACCATTCCTTATAGTTTGACCATCGATAAAAGGTTTAGTATTAATCAATAAATTATTTATGTCTGAAACCAAATCTACACCCGTATTAAAGCTGGAGGTAGATGTTTCTCTACCCAAAAACAAATATGAAGGCGTATACCCAGTAGTCTCATGTACTGCAGTTCGAATAGCGTGTCCGATTTCCTGAAGATTTATGTCCCACTCGTTATGCTTCTTTGACTTAATGTAGGACGATATCATAGTGCCAATAACCCTATTAACACGTTCTGTTGGGTTACTTTGTGGGTGGTAATTTGGTGTAAACCAAATTTTATAATTATATTTCGTTGCTAGATCTTTAAAAGCATTTGACACGAACTGTTTGCCATTGTCAGATATAATGGCTTTAGGCGCTCCAAAAAGTAAAATCTGGTTTTCCAGAATCTCGCAAATTTTCTCTGTTTTGCCAGTTCTTAGAGGAAATAATAAAGTAAACTTACTAAACCAGCAGGTAATGACTAAAAGCATAGTATTACAGAGTTTACTTTTCGGAAAAGGACCCATCAAGTCCAAAGATATAACCTGCCAAGGGCCTGTAACCTCCCTATGTTGCCCCATGTGGCCTATAGGTGACCGTTGAGAAACCTTAAATTTTGCACATGTCTCACAAGATTTAATGTTCTGTTTGACATCTTGTATCATATTAGGCCAGAAATAGAACTGTTTTAACCTAAAAAGTGTTTTCCGGACACCAAAATGACCCGCCTTTGCATCATCATGACATTCTTTGATTACTTTATTCCGCAGTGCAATAGGTATGAAAAGTTTCCAAACAGTCGCACAATTTGGGTATTGTTTAAGTTTAACTTTCTTAAACAGATAACCATCCCTAACATGCCAACTTAAATCTCGTTCTTTCCCGCTTAAAATTTGATCTACCTTTGATTTATACCAATTATCTTTATTTACTTCATCTATAGTGACCATATTAATTTCTGTACAAGTTTCAATAGCACGAGAAAGTGCATCAGGCACGGTATTACTTTTTCCCGGTCTATGTACAATGTCGAAATCGAACTGCTGGAGCTTCATAGCCCACCTAGCTAAACGCCCATGAGGATCTTTCATCTTATGTAACCATTGTAGCGCACTGTGATCAGTTATAACAGTAAATTTCGTACCGTCTACATATGGTCTAAATTTATCAATTGCATGAACAACACTTAATAACTCTCTTTCTGACGTAGAATATTGCTTTTCTCTATCTGAAAGTTTCCTACTCAAGAATGCTATAACGTGCTCATTTCCTTCTGCCTTTTGACAAAGTACCGCACCAATGCCTTTACTAGATGCGTCGCATTGGATGATAAAAGGTTTATTATAATCAGGACAAGACATCACCGGTGTTGACGTGAGAAGTGTTTTAAGCTCTGTAAATGACTTTTCAGCTTCATCATTCCAAGCAAACCTTTTATGTTTCTTACCTTTAGTGAGATTATGCAAGGGTTCGGCCACCATTGAAAAATCTTTCACAAATCGCCTATACCAACTAGCCAAACCAATAAATCTTTTTAGTTCCGTTATATTTCTAGGCCTAGGAAAATTTTAAATTGCAGAGACTTTATCGGGATCAGTCCGGAGCCCATCCTTATCTACTATATATCCCAAAAACTTCAAACATGGCCTTGCGAACTTACACTTATCCACATTGATGGTTAAATTAGCATTTTTCAAAATTTGCATGACCTTTTCTAATGTCTCAATATGTTCCTCAAAATTTGCCGAGCAAATCACAATGTCATCCAAATACGCCCAAACCTTCCCTTCTAGCGCATGAAATAAAATGTCCATAAGTCTTTGTTGTGTTTGCGAAGCATTTACCAAGCCAAATGGCATCACTTTAAAGTGATATAATCCACGACCCGGTACAGCAAAAGCAGTCTTTTCCTTACTGGTCGCACTTAACTCAATTTGCCAAAATGCTGACTTTAAATCAATGGTGCTCAAGAACTTAGCATTTTTAAGGTTGTCTAATATATTTGATACCCTAGGTAGTGGATATGTATCCCTTTTGGTAACCTTATTGACCTGTCTGCTGTCTAAACACAGTCTATTCTCACCATTTGGTTTTTTTACTAGAAGCACTGGAGAACACCAAGGACTATGAGAGGGTTCTACCACATCTTTTTCTAGCATATCATCCAACTCAAGTTCTATTTCTCTTCTAATGACTGGTGAAAAATTATACTGTTTTTGATGCACCGGCCTACAACCGCCAGTGTCAATTACATGTTTTATAATATTAGTCCGTCCTAGCCCTGACCCAATTGTAAGTTTCATGGAATCAATTAAATTAGTTAATATATCTTGCTGTCTTTCATTTAGATCCTCTCTCGAAATTACTATTGGTTCTTGTAACGATAGAGTATTAATCATTTCACATTCCTTAATAGTCTTACTGCCTCCTTTAAACTTAAGATCAATGCCAAATTTCTTGAAAAAGTCTTTGCCTAACAGTAATTTTTGCTTTAAACTTGGCAAAATCAGCATCGTCACCACTTTAAACTGATGATCAAATTTCACAGGGACATCAATTACTTCTGTTACCTTATACGGAGAACCAGTGGCAGTCGTTAAATTTACATCCAAAGAATATTTCCTTAAACCCAGATCCATTAAACTTTGAGCAAAATAATTGTCCATAACAGTCCTATTAGCCCCTGAATCTAACATGCCTATGAATGAGTTGTCTAAGATATTAATAAGTACATAGTCCCTATTATCATTTTCCTTTTCTACAACAATTGGGTTCAATTCACTGCGGCACATATAACTATTAACAGTTTTAAGCCAGTCCTGCCACTCCTTACTATTTCTATACAGGGGAAAGTTTAATGGGCAGGTTTCATACTCTCCCCTACCGCGTTTCCCTTACAAACACAATCTTTAGACATAACACCAAAACGACCACATTTATAACAAAACAAACGCTGTTTGGGTACGCCACATGTCCTGAATACATGTCCTGCCTCTCGACAATTCCAACACCGTCTAGATACCGCATTTTTGTTGGAAGTGACGTTATCGACCTCAATCTTTGCTAAAACCTCGTTAATGTTGTTGTTGGTTATCGGAAGACAGTTGTTTTTATAAGCCAGATCAGGTTCTAAATTAATTCTCTGAACCTTAGGTTCTTCAAACCTATCACAATTAATTTTGGTTCTTTCAACTATCCTCAAGATGTCCACTATGTCAGAAACAGAAAAGAATACATCACGACAAATAGCTCTTTGATAATATGGCTGTATATTACGTAAAATAATCGAGATTTTCTCTTGTTCCGTGATCGGTGAGGGTAAGCGATTAAACATATTTTGGAGAATAGAAATGTAGATCGTAACCGACTCATCCCTACCTTGTGTCCTTTCTTTTATTTCAGCCAATAAATCATCTTGATAAAATGGCGATTGAAACGTTCTTTTTAATAATATCACAAATTCTTTCCAACTCGTTGCGTAAGCTTTGTTAGCTCTGAACCATATCAAAGCATCGCCTTTAAAGAAGTCTATGGCATAACGCCATAAATCTTCGTCAGTCGCGTTCCTAGCTTCTTTTATTTCATTAACTCGCTCAATAAAAGCATTAACACTGACATTATTATCCGCTGAAAAATGGACGCCCCATTGACTAATAGGTACTAGTTTACGTTTCGGAACTTCTCTCTCAATGGTTGAGCATCGATCAAACTTTGGTTTCGTATCTTCTAAATCATAAAAGGTATTACCAGATAAATTTAAATTGTCTGTATGATTTTGTAATTTCTTGACAATATTGTCACCTACTTCACCTAAAGTGTCATGTAACACTTGTTTTATTTCCGGAGTAATTTCATCCTTAAGAGTTTCTGGAAAATCTTTCGATTCAAGTTTGTTGATTAAGGTGTTACAACGCGTAGATAGCTCTGTTTTACATAAAACATTTGCTTCTAAATCAGTTTGAATGAGATCCAGTCTATTTTTAACATGATACAAACGCGATACAAGTCTCTTAAATAAATGCCTGTCAGGTTTCCCGGTAATTTCATCAATATATGTGGCTAAGGTAGTTAATTTCGTTTTACAAATATTTAATTCCGTCTCCGGTGCTGCTAATACTTGTTGAGGAGTCTTGAGTTCATAATTTACTATACCAGATCCTTCGGAGAACAGCAATTCCCTTAAAAGTTTCCTCAATATTTCCACATTACCTTGAACATGAACACCCCTCGATTGAAGTTCATACTCTAATTCCTCTTTAAGTAAATAAGAAGGATCCATTGTAGAGGTAAAATTAAATAAATAAGTAAAAAAAAAAATTGCGAGCTAATATTACCTTACAATTTTATATGTTTATATAAAAGCTTAGAAATAAACTACAAAACAATTTACTAAAAACATAACCATAATAAGTAACAAATCGTATATAACACACATAAATCCGTAATTTATATAATATTTAGTATATCCCAGTTTTTTTTTTAGCTTTTTTTTTATTATTTATTAAAAACTTTTAACTAAACCAAAACAACAAAAGTTAACAAAAAAAAAAAACGAGGACGTCGACCGTACGTACAGTCAAATTGTATAGAAAACGATATATCCTGCCGTACTAACAAAAGAAAACAATTGAAAGCAAGAACTAAATTACGCAAAAAAAAAAATATTACAATATAACAACACCACTAGATATATACTATGTAACAATTTATGTTATGAAATAACGGTACCAAAACACTATAGCGTACAGAAAAAATCACCCCATTTTTAACGTTGGGCGCTATTTATTATGGGTTTTAAACGTGCATTAAATAAAACTAAAATACACAATGACAAGTATATTATAATTACAACATCCAGAAGATAGCTTCTGATTAACCTAAAAACCTAACTAATCTTAACCTAGACCTAAACTAATTTGGACGCCAGGAGAGTTAATTATTCCGGTGAACTCTGCCAACACCCGATATGCCCGGTAGCTACTAATCAGGGATTCTTCTAATTAATATAGGTAGACCGCTAGCCGTTATATTGTCTTTTATACCCAAACTTAAAGGGCGTTGCGTGAGGCTACAACAAGAACAACAAAAATAAGGTAAATACCTAAGCATTATGCAGAATAAAGTGTACATAATTTAATCCACTAAAACTAGGACTTACCCCAGTACTAAGATGACACACTTAATGCACAAAACAGTGATTTTCTTAATTTCGTACAATGTTATTTTATTGCTCAATGTCGGTAGATATTCGCTCACAATGACCTCAAGAACATAGGTCTGTCTTCTACAAGAGAAATTACGAGAATGCTCGGGAGCCAGGCCAACTGGTAAATATAAAATATAATTTAGTGAAATTGATTGAATAAACATAAAAAGGATTTGCCTGACCCTAGGATCGAACTCAAGCCACCTCAGTTTATAACGCTGCGGTGTTAACCACTCGGCTACGGAGCCACCTACAGCGATCGACGAATTTAGTGATCACCTGATGCGATGAGTAATATTACATATACCCTCACTTAATAACATAACAATGTATAGAAAAAATGTATATAACATGTGCATTGAGACATACAATAAACTACCGGCTGACCTGAAGACACTGGAACTAAACGAATTTAAAAAAAGAATTACTATGTGGTTATTAGACAAATGTTTTTATAGTTATAATGAATTTTTAGTTTTTAAGCCTTGACATTGAATTAAATAAATTGACATAAATTGTAATTAATATTTAATGATAGTTATAATTCTAATTTAAATGTAATTAATTTGTGCATCCATTACTGTTTGACATGTAGAAGTTTTTATGTAGGTAGTTATTGAATCGATTGTGTGTTAATATATAAATGTTTAATTAAATGAATGTACCTACTATTTGCATGCCTGGGGTTAGGTTGAATACTACGACATACCATTTTGATAATAACACCTTGTAATGTGTATTCTGGCAAATAAATAAATTTGTATTTGTATTTGAGGGTTATTTAACATATATTTGTAGGTATATTGCTGTAGTGACAGGTTGTCAGCCCATCGCCTTTACCTTTAGTTTAGAGTAATGTCAATGAACCTACTATTGCTATTGGCGAGTGCTATTTCATCAAATACAAAAATAAAACTCGATTTGATTATAAAAATGATATATTTTTAAAAATGATAAACTAAAATAATCATGTAACTAAAATAGTGACGCAGTGTTGGACAAGAATGATTATTAATAATTACGTAAATAAAAAAGCATGTAAAATGCACGCCAAAGAAATTACCGATTCGCCTGTAATTTTACATAAAAATAATACCTAAAATGTACATTTCGAAAGTTTTTTCAATGTAATATTAAGTACGGCTTATAGTATAATGTAATATATGTAAATAACAAATAAAACATATTACTATTGCATTATACCTTTTCAAAATCGGTCTTTTTTTAATAATTTCATAATTAGTTACATAAATGCGTACTGATTGACAAATATAATTTTGCCACCGAAATTAAATAAAAATCAACAAGTGAATAAACTTGTAAAAATCAACATTTAGTTACTTAAATAACGGCGGCGGTGGATTGTGTTGTACTTAAGGATTTATTAGGATTTGGGAGTTATAAGGATTGGGGATGTAGGGAGATGCTTTCGGCGGCAAAATATACTCAAACTATCTTAAATTATACAAAAAAGCCAACTTTTAACTTACTTAATAATAAATACATACATAAAATCACGCCTTTGTCCCTAGTGCAGGCAGGGCGTAAACGACCTAAACAAAGGTCGTTCCGCCACGTCTGACAAAGTTTTGGGGGCTGTTTAAGATAGATGTGTAGGTATATTGCTGTAGTGACAGGTTGCCAGCCCATCGCCTAAATTACAATATACTGAAACCCTCAGATCCCTTAGCTGGTTTTTACAGCATGCCCGGGACGAAATGCAGCTGGCATATTCTATGTTTTTCTTTCGCTCCCAGGCCAATACCATCAAGGAAGTAATAAATTACCACCAAAATTACTATTCTTACTATTTTTACTATTTTTCATGGTCAACTATTGCTAGCGAACCATCGATAGTTCGGCAACACTAATAAATAAGCGAAAAGAATCCTCGAGACGTAATGTCACACTAGCAAAATGTCACGGTAAAATGTAAAACGTAATATGCAACCGTGACGTGACATTTTGCCCGCCTGTCATTATGCGACGAAAGGACAAAGCGCGATCGACAAATTAAAATGGCGAAAAAAGGCATGTCTTAACATTATGTATATTTTAAATACATTTAAAAATTATTATGATAAAATGTTGATTAAATACGAAATAATGGTTTCTTATTCATATAAACTATCAGAAAATAGATGTAATATGATTTTCATATTGTCAAATGCACGTATCGGCTTTTATTAGTCAAATCATATAAAAATACATGATTTTTAAAAATTGGTCCCAATTATAGATTTCTCACAGGAATGTCAAAAATGTATATTTAATGTTATGCTTAAAATTAAGGTTATCCAATACAATGGATGGGCCTACCTCTCATCAACACAAAACATATTGATAAGAGTAAATGTTTGAAACAGAAACATTCTTTCAACAAAAAGTTGTTTTACTTTACGTAAAAAATACGCCAATGCTCGAAATTGAACACAGCAAAAAGATTACCTTTCCTTAAAACTATTTTAAGGCACATCATAAAAAAGTAACAACTTACTTATCTAACCATAAGAAGGCGTTGTAAGAAAATACTCTAAGACTCGTATTTATAAAGCTATCTCAAGATTGAGAGCAATATTAAGTTCGGATTTGACAAGTCAAACTGTAAATGACATTTCTAATACGAACTCAACTAGCTATCAGTCTCAAGTGCTGTTTATGAATACGGGCCTTACAAATCTCATAAGGCATCGTTTAAAACAAAGAAAAAAGAAATTATATTAAAAAAATAAGCGGTTTAAGTATACAATTAGCAGTGACTACTTTGGTCACTTTAATACTTATAAAAATAAATAAATTGCGTGTCTAAACACTTCAGAAAAAATCAATATAATATCTGAATGATTTTAAATTTATAATAGAAAATTGATTTACGACAAAGTTATAATCGCTAATACATATTTTGTTTTAATCTAGTCGTAGACTAATTTGCAATAATTCTGTACTTTTTGCTTTTCTCATAATGTTTTCGCAAAACGTCTCTTTCGCATTATGTACCTTTTCGCAAAATATCCCCTTTTTGATAGATTTAGTTCAAATAATTGGCAGCATATTCATAAAAGAACAGGCCTATAGTATAAGTGTTACTAATAATATGAGCCCTGGTTACTTGAATAAAAATCTTTATTATTATACTCAGCAGTGGGTAAGATATAGGCTGATTTAGAATAGAATAGTTGGCAGCTACTGAAAAGGCTTAGAAAAATGTTGTTGTGTAAGAAATTTAAAAAAATGCTCATTTAGCGAAAGGCACATTTTGCGAAAATGACATTTTGCGTAGTAACCGCCGAATCGTCTTCAATGTTGTGTATTACTGGTGACTGTTGGGTCGGTTCTTCTTGCGGCTGAAGAGACCCCCGAATACTCCTTTCTTGTCCTTTTTATCTTTTGTCACGCTCGTCACTGACAACTCGGATTCGCCTGACGACCTGCAACCAGAAATAAAATACATTCGTACATACATGAAGTCACGCTTTTATCCCTTACGTGGTACGCAGAGCGTAAAAAGTGAAGGCCTACAAGGCGTTTTCGCCACGTGTGACAAATATACATACATATAATCACGCCTTTATCCCTAATGGGGTAGGCAGAGCGTAAACGACCTACACAAAGGTCGTTCCTCGGTCTGACAAAGTTTTGAGGGATATTTAAGATAGATTTGTAGGTATTTTGCTGTAGTGACTGATATACTGAAACCCTCGGATCCCTTAGCTGGTTTTTACAGCATGCTCGGGAGGAAATGCAGCTGGCACATTCTATGTTTTTCTCTCGCTCCCAGTCCTGCATGGAAGTATATAGATTGTTTAAGGGTCATTTATTGTAATAAAAAATATTATTAAAGAAAATGTCTAGGGAGATGATGATTAAAAAAAAATACCTTGAAGCGGGACGCTGATCGAGCGCGGGCGAGCCGCCGCTGCCGGCGACCGACGCTGGCCGCTGCGTCACGCCGCTGTTGCCGCCGTATGCTGAAAACATTACGATAATGTCAACGCTCGTCCACTACTACATATTACTAAAGATGGTGCACACTCTGGCCCATACGTGATGGTATTGAGTTGAATGTTTAGGTTCATTTGATCTGCAGTTTCATATTGACTGTTTCGCTAAAGGACTATTTACTTTTCTTTTTTGGTTCTAAAGGCAACCATTCGAGATAGACAAGAAATTTAAATAATAAAATTGTAAGTAATTTTATAAGGTTTCATTATTAAACTTCGTACGACGCACCGTTTTCGAGATGTAAGCAAACAACCAAAAAACGAGTGGTCCTCGGAAGGGTCAGGACTTTTTGTGTGTGTACCTCCTAACTAGTCCAGACAAAGTTCCGAAATCAAAATTCCTACTTCCAACTTTTCCGTCTAGAACCATACGTTTCCCAAACTATGTGAAAAATTGACGTTTTAAGACAATAGATCAAATGAACCTAAAAGAAAACAACATTTTGTATTTTATCACCACACAAGCGACACAAAAAACTAACTACAACACATAAAAACTAAAATCCAACACCACAAAAAAATAAAGCACAAAAATTAAATACAGAGTACAGTAAAGATATGCCTAGGAAATAAATACTAACTATAGGTACTTATATTAAATACAGTAGGAAATGAAATTTTAATGACTACTTGTGCATAAATGTACGTATATTGGGCTTACTTCTAGATTCAACCGGCTAAACCTAAAATTAAAATCCATCTGAATAGAGCCCAATATAAATCCATCGAGATATGACAAAAAATCCTATAATTTATACAATTTCAAGGAACAAAAAATATAAATAATCAATTTTAATTACTTATTTCGAATTTCAGTGCCCTCGATTTTTTGTTACATTTCGAATTCTTGTCTTTTCGCACAAATTACAAAACCAATTGGATAAAAGTGTTTGTGACAAGGAGAATATTAACTTATGGAGTAAGCATGAGGTGACATTTGCACACATTTCGTTGGTAGTCACAATATTTCTATCGGCATTCTATCACACTGATTGGCTAATTAATCAGTTGTATTGCCCGCGCCATAATGCGTGACTCGAACAAAAAAGTATGAATGCTCACTCCATATGTTAAGTCCTCCTTGGTTTGTGATAATTTCATATAAGTGCAGTGAAATAACAGAGACAGTAGTTTATATATTTAGGAAACATACATTTAACTCGATGTAGTACGTATAGTAGATGCGAAGATCCTGACGCATGCGCATATAATAAAATATGAAGGAAGACATATATTGTGTAAGGGACAGCGTCCCGAAAACTGGACTTCCACCAGGAAATTCTTTCAGGAAGTTAAAAAAAATAATTGGCTTGACCATACAAATTCGAGGTGGATCACTTTCAGAAAAAAAAACAGATGGTAGTTGTTCAGTGTCGTTGACTGAGCAACCCCTATCAGTTAGCGGGACGCTGTAAACCCCATATATTGTGTAAGAGCGTTTATACACTCAACCGTAATAGATACGTATCAGAATAAATTCCATATGACACGTATTTGGATGAGTGTACAGTACAAGCTGTCATACAATTACTAGGAAGGCCAAATCGGATATGAATTGGATATAAATCCACAATAGGAATGTAACACGGACCAGTGCACGAACGCCCTTACGGACAATTTCCCCGCAAACTGATAGAGGGTTGCTCAGTGAACAAAATTTATATATTTTCACTAGGGATTCTTTCTGGAAAAGTTCTAACCTCGAACCTAGTTATTCCTTTTACATAAAACGGATTTTAACTGTAGCATATTCAAATACAATCAAAATTTTGAAAAAAAAAAAAAATGTTTTAATTAATAAGATATAGAAGACATATGTTGTTCAATATCATTTATTATTATTTAATAAACAGAAATAATAATGTTAGTATCAGTTTTAGTATTATAAACAGAAAAAAGAAGACACAAAGTACCCACACCACGAAGTATTAAAAAGTATTAGGTAAATTGGCTAAATTTTTTAATATAGTATGGGTCATCCAGACTTTCAGATCCTACATCCTAAATCGGATGGTGTGACCATCCCAAAACTGGCGAATCTGCACAAAATAAACTGCAGTCTGGTCGAATATCTGTGTAAAAAATGAATTCATTGCATCTTCAAATGAGGTAACGTGAATTCCCTAGAAGACTTCGAAATTTGCCACTTTTGCAAAATTGTCAGCATGATCAATCATATAAAAAAAAACATTTCAACTCTTGCATTGAACAATAGAATTTTTTGTTTAGATTTCAACTGTTGCACTGCCAAGAACAATTTATCATGTTACGAACTGTTTTTAAATGCTTTCTGAGGATTCATTTGTTGTGTTGCGTTTGTGAATAATAATAATATCTTTATTTAAATATTTTATTTTTAATTTAAAATGTATCCAAAATAAATTCTTTACTTAAAATTGGAAGAGCGGTGCCTTCTAACACAGGCCCTTAAGCTTACTAGAAGGCACCGACCCTTAGATAAGTTTTATCTGTAATAGCTACCATTAAAAACATATTTTTTTTGATGATGCTCGGTTGAGCGAAACCGGTTGGATTAAAGGAAATATTGTGAAACTAGTAACACACATACATAATCACGCCATTACCCCCAATGGGGTAGGCAGAGCGCAAACGACCCAAACAAAGGTCGCTCCGCCACATCTGACAAAGTTTTGAGGGTAAATTAAGATATAATTCTAGGTATATTGCTGTAGTGACAGGTTGTCAGCCCATTGCCTAAATTACAATATACTGAAACCCTCAGATCCCTTAGCTGGATCTTACAGCATGCCCGGGAGGAAATGCAGCTGGCACATTCTATGTTTTTCTCTCGCTTCCAGACCAGCATGGAAGTAATATAATACAAATGGTAATATTTTGTCCGATTTAGGAAGATCTGGTCTGGATTCTTCTGCAGGGCTATGATGCGCACTGAAGACTTCGAATTGTCTACACGAGTTGCATACTTCACTCTGATGAATGCCTGACCTTTTTAGCGTGAAGTGAGCAAAGATAGAATAGAATAGAAAACATTTATTATTCATGACGTCACAAACACAACACAGTAAATACATTTTTAAACAAAAACAGAACAAACGAAAGTGAAATAAAATAATAATATAAAGAGTAACTATTATCTAATGATAGAGGTACCTAAAAATTAACAGTTAATGCTACCGGAATGTACGTGTCGCGACGTCACAATAAAAGGACCCACTCAGCTTATGCCGCCATCTTGTGAGACCGCGACGCTGGTATTCTGTGAGCCCTTTTAAAGAGAAATGGCGATAGAGATAATGCGTAGACAAAACGAAGTCTACATACAGTATCATAGCCCTGCTGGTATGATCTGGATGGCCCATTACACCTAACCAAAAGCTTGTATGAGCGTAATCATCCTAGTAATAATGGTTACTGAAATAATTATAACCAAATATATGTGTTATCTTAGTGATATATCAAAATGTCAGCCAATTTTACTTTAATTAGAAGAATGAAGATAGAACTGTTTCCGGAAAACATCTTGAGCATAGAGCGCGCAAACGATTAGATCTTAAGGATTAAACAAGATTTGAGGATTAGATGCGCCTTTCTCCACTACGATATTCAATACTCAAGAAGTTTGCCGGTGACTATACTAAAGCAATGTGCTCGATTCTAGATTAGCCGGCTAAAACTTAAATAAAATATATTTGTCACTTTGAGACTAAAAATATTGGAAAAGGACAGATCTTTTCTCTGCGGTTTTATTTATAGTATGTGGTTTTATGCGTTATCTGTATTTTTATCAAATACTAGGGAAACGTGCAAAATTGCGTCAAAATCAAGCGGACAAAGTGTAAATCGCCCGTTTTTTTTTTCATTTTTATTATTTTGTAAGTGACAAAATAATCTTCCATACTGGACTGGGAGAGAAAGAAAAACATAGAATGTTCCAGTTGCCCTTCCTCCCGGGCATGCTGTAGAAGTCAGAAAAAGGGATTCGAGGGTTACAGTGTATTGTAATTTAGGCGATGGGCTGACAACCTGTCACTACAGCAATACACATTACAATCAAAAATTGCCCTCAATTTATGTCAGACGTAGCGAAAGCGCCTTTTAGGAGGCGTTTTACGCTCTGCCTACCCCGTAAGGGATAAAGGCGTGATTTTATGTATTATGTATGTTGTAAGTGACAAATAGATTTTAGTTTTAGCCGGTGGTATAAATCGAGCCCAATATTTAACTACATGGTACAAAACAGCGAAATACCATTTTCAATTGTGTGTATATTGTACAAGAAGCATATTGTTTTGTTTATAAATACAACAGGTTGCCAAATTAAAAACAAATAAAGGTAATGCAATAACAAGTCTACTAATAAGCGCCAAACTACAAAGGAAGGTCGCAAAATATACACTTTGCGTAAAACGTATCTTTCGCAAATTGTATTTCGCGTTTGGGATACATTTTGCGCATGATAGCTAGCTAGAAACTTTTGCCATCTGAAATATGATAGATACCTATAAATTTATAAATAGATAGGTAGATAAGAAACAGTTAAATCAGTAAAGCTAAAGCCTCCTACATATTTGCCGCCGACTCAAAACGTAGAAACTGGCAGTCCGAACAAAACTGAATTAAAGTTCCAAGCGCTTGAGCCACGCGGTATTGTGTGTAGGAGACTTAATAGCGTTTATTCCGAGCAGTGGCGCCCTCACTCATTAAAAAATGATAACTCACAAAATATAGTAATTTTCAAAACTTTAGTCTTCGTCACTTCTTTAGAATTAGAGCTAATATTTTTTTAGAAGTAATAATAAGAAGTAAATGGAGGAGCTAATAATATCATTACATTAGTATCCTGCAGTTACTACAGACATTTCCCTGCCAACTAACTGCCTCCGTGGTCTAGTGGCTAGTGCCATGGACTCCCGATCCAGAGGTCCCGGGTTCGATTCCCAGGGGGGAAACACAAAGTTGGTATTTGAGAATTTATCACTTTGCGAATTTTTCCCCAGTTTGGTTAGGACATTGCAGGCTGAATCACCTGATTGTCCGAAAAGAAAAATATTTCGTGCTTCGGAGGGCATGTTAAGCCGTCGGTCCCGGTCGCTGTTTTTGATAGTGGTCGTTACTCAAACCATGTCAGAGGCCTGATAGTTGTGCTACTAGGCGGTTTTAAAACTCTGACATCAGGGTTCATCCACTCGTCAGTAGAAGAAGAACAGACATTTCCGCCAAAAGTGTCTGTTTTTAGCAATAATTTCGATAGTAGCGGGGTACTATCTGCTTCTTAATTCATTATTTCTTAAAAAACATTAGCTCTAATTCTAAGGAAGTAGTAGACCAAAGTTTTGAAAACGTCTATATTTTTACAGTAATGATTTTTGGAAGGAAGGGAGAGAGGCCTTTGCCCTGCAGTTGGACACCACAGGCACATATATATTTTTTTATTATTATTATTATAGCTACCCTACTAGATCCCACTGCTGGGTAAAGGCCTCCCCCGCGGTCTTCCACTCATTACGGTCCGATGGCACATAAATAAAATTATATTTTAACGAGTGAGAGCGCCAACGCTCGGTATAAACGCTCCTTAATACAGCTGTCAATCTATCGAAGCTATAAACGTTTATTGGCTAAGATGTGAAGGCATCAAACTACAATTCTATAAGTGCAGTAGCGTTCAAAAAGCGGCAAATCTCAACGACTGACCGAGCTCGCTCGCCGAGTAGAAGTGAGAAGTCGTTTCCACATTCCAGTTGTTGTTCTGTGCGGTTTGTTGGTAAGTGGGCGGGGCTTGCCAACTCGGGTTCCTGTTGATATCCTGCCTCTGCGTCATCCGTTGGTAGTTGTTAACGAGGGTAGTCACGGACTGCTTCTCTGATTGGCCGCTGCGCTCCGTGGCGCGCTCTGATTGGACGGAGCGTTCGGTGGTGCGCTCTGATTGGCTGGTGCGGTCCGGGCGGTCTGGAGGACGAGTTACTGGCAGCGGTGGTGCTCCTAGTTCCGCTGTTTGGTGTTAGGGGCGGTTTACATTAGGACAGTTGGAAGTACAGTGCATAAGTTGAGCACTCGCATTCAAGTTGGCAATTTTGGTACATTGGCTTGAAAGGCAACCGTTTACACGTTCCAACTTAACAACTATACTTTCAGCTTGAACCGTTTAAACCGCCCTTGTTAGAAGTTTTAACGTAATTTTGCACTAACTGAATGCTTCTCTTGTTTAAATGTTCATTACTCGCGTATTTAAATGAATAAATCTTAATAAAAACATATTTTTTTGTAGACCAATCTCAATCGTCCCGCAAACTGATAAGGGTTGCTCAGTCAACGAAACTAAACAACGATGACTAGGTTTTTTCTTTCAGGAAGTAAAAAATATAAATTAGCTTTTCGATACAAATTCTGATCGAACTGAACATTTTGTATGAAAAAGTCAGTATTTTTTACCCTCTTGAAAGAATATTCTGGTGGAAGTTGTTCAGTGTCGTTGACTGAGCAACTTCTATTAGTTTGCGGGACGCTGTCCCTTACATCTGGTTTCCCTATTTGATTCAGTTACATGAAAAACTACGTCAGCAAACTAAGACATACGGTGATTATTAGGTAAATATCGCTTTATAGTAACCTTGATAATAATTATGAGAATATGGACAAAACAAGACATCACAAATAGAGACAAACACATTTGCCAAACGTCATATTTTAAATGCCTCACTGCTGGACATATAGTGTTTCCAAATCAGATTTAGAATAAAGGTAAACAAAGTTTCATGTCTTTTTATTGAAAAACACAATTCAAAAATAAATGATACGTGTTAGTTTAGTTAGATGATGAAAACTACTATTTAATTATGTTGTCATATCTAATAGCAAAAACTTATTTTAGAAACAAGATCTTCAATTAAAAGACATGAAACTTTGTTTACCTTTATCCTAGATCTGATTTGGTAATAGTGTAATAACAATATGAATCGGCATTCTGGACGACTCAAGGTCATGTCCCGCCGGTCCCAAGGGGATGTAACATTTTTACTATATTAAAATGAAATATCTCAGTAATATGACGCTTTAGGCAAATATCACCAAGTATATTTTACGTTTGAATTCACTGAATTGTTATGTTTTACCAATACTAATCTCAATTTAATTTAAATAATTTAATCTCAATTTAATTTTGTTTAATTTTAATCTTTGAACATACATACATACATATAATCACGCCTTTTTTCCCTAACGGGGTAGGCAGAGCGTAAACGACCTAAACAAAGGTCGTTTCGCCACGTCTGACAAAGCTTTGAGGGTTATTTAAGATAGATTTGATGGTATATTGCTTAGTGACAGGTTGTCAGCCCATCGCCACTTACACATACTGAAACCCTCGGATCCCTTAGCTGGTTTTTACAGCATGCCCGGGAGGAAGTGCAGCTGGCACATTCTATGTTTTTCTCTCGCTCCCAGGCCAGCGTGGAAGGTATGTAACATTTAAACTATATTAAAATGAAAATATCTCAGTAATATGACGCTTTAGGCAAATATCACCAAGTATATTTTACGTTTGGATTTACTGAATTGTAATGTTTTACCAATACTAATCTCAATTTAATTTAAATAATTTAATCTCAATTTAATTTTGTTTAATTTTAATCTTTGAACATTATAAGAGTAATTTTAGGAGAAGGCCCTCTATGTCAGAACCTCCCGCCTTACCACTTAGGGAGAAGGGGTTGGCTGAAAATCAGCATTGTATGGAACCGCATCGTTCCATACAAGATAAGATGAGACAGCTCCTTTATTCTGTATAATGTTTTAGTTCTAGTTCAACTGTACTTAAAATTTTGGCAACAAATTGAATTTTTATTTTATTTATTTTAATGTAATGTAGTCATGAAATTGATGAAAATTGTTTATTAATTAAATTTTAGGTTTTACTTACACTACCTAGAATTAATTAATTTTAAGTTTTGCTATGGATGTTATCCGAAATAAAATTATTTTGAATTTTAAATTACATGTAGCATCGAATAGTTTAGGTCTAATCGTGCGCCGAAATATTTTTGTAATAAAGGAACCATGCTAAAAGTCGTCATCTATGAGTGGCTCCGTGGCTCGAATCCCCTAGATTAGGTAGCCGACCGCGTGAGATACGGGAAAAGGCTAGGGAGATAAATATAAGATAAGCCAAAAGTCGTCCTCCAAAGACATGTTTCGAGACTTCGAAACCCCTTCATCAGGTTCTTGATAACGTAGAGGGAGTTTCCGTGGTCGCATCACGCCTCGCTCATTTATGCCAAGAATGTTACTTCCCCTTTTAATTTCTTACTTTCATTTTTACAAAATTAAAGAGCATTATGTGTTCAAAATTCCTCAAAACAGGTTGGCTGAAAGAGATCTCTTTATAGAGATAAGCTCACCTTTGTGAACTAAATTAAGATTTGTTTATTTTTTGTACGCAATAAAGAATATATAATATGAGACTCGCTAAATCGACTACAAACCTTCTTTCTGGCTGTCAATGAAGGCTGTATTGATATCCCTGCCGTTGCTGAACCGCGTGCGTCCCCACCCGCTCCCGTTCCCGTTCCCGCTCCCGCTCCCGCTACCTCCTGAGTGGCGTAAAGTCGCCTCCTCGTCGGCTTGCCGCGGCGGCAGAGAGGGCAGCACTGAGCTTTCTGTTGGGGACAATTATAGAATAGAAAACATTTATTATTCATGACGTCACAAACACAACACAGCTAATACATTTTTAAACAAAAACAGAAGAAACGAAAGTGAAACAAAATAATGATATAAAGAGTAACTATTATCTAATCTGTGATAGAGGCACCTAAAAATAAACAGTTAATGCTACCGGAATGTGCGTGTCGTGACGTCACAATAAAAGGACCCACTCAGCTTATGCCGCCATCTTGTGAGACCGCGACGCTGGTATTCTGTGTTCATTAAACACATTTATTATCTCTCTCTGTCGTGTGGGTTTCGAGTCGATCGGCCCAAAGAGTGGTGTCAGAGTTTTTAAATCGTTTAATAGCACAGCTATAGGCCTCTGGCATGGTTTGAGTAACGACCACTGTTAAGGACAGTGAACGGGACCTCCGAAGCACGGAATCTTTCTTCTTCCAGACAATCAGGTGATTCAGCCTGCGTTATCTTAACCAAACTGGGGAAAATCTCACAAAGTGATAAATTTACAAATATCAACTTTGTGTTTCCCCCTCTGGAAATCGAACCCAGGACCTCCGGATCGAAAACACATGGCTCAGACGCTCAGACCTCTATACCACAGAGGCAGAAACATTAAAAATTCTTGAGATGCAAGAAAGGGATAGGGTGCGCATTCTGTCATTGGTTGGAAAGGGACAATAGTTGTCGAGTTAGTCCACAGTCTGTGGAACTGACTCGCCGCCATAAGAGCCTCATTAGTAAAATTAATCCGCAATTAATTATTGCTTACTATTAATTATTAATATTTTCTTCCATGCTGGACTGGGAGCGAGAGAAAAACGTAGAACGTGCCAGCTGCATTTCCTCCCGGGCATGCTGTAAAAGTCAGCTAAGGGATCCGAGGGTTTCAGTATATTGTAATTTAGGCGATGGGCTGACAACCTGTCACTACAGCAATATACCTACAAATATATCTTAAATAACCCTCAAAACTTTGTCAGATGTGGCAGAACGACCTTTGTTTAGGTTGTTTACGCTCTGCCTACCCCATTAGGGATAAAGGCGTGATTATATGTATGTATGTATTAATTATTGCTAAAAATAAATACCTCTAATTCTTAAGAAGTAGTAGAACACAGTTTTAAAAAGCTATGCATTTTGCGAGTTGTGATTTTTTTACGAATGCGCGCCATCGCTAGGTATATAGGCTCTCAGGGCGTCACCTTTATTTAAATATCTCACTGTAAATACTATATACATACATATAATCACGCCTTTATCCCTTATGGGGTAGGCAGACCGTAAACGACCTAAACAAAGGCCGTTCCGCCATGTCTGACAAAGTTTTGAGGGTTATTTAAAATAAATTTGTAGGTATATTGCTGTAGTGACAGGCTGTCAGCCTATCGCCTTAATTTCAATATACTGAAACCCTCGGATCCCTTAGCTGGTTTTTACAGCATGCCCGGGAGGAGATGTAGCTTGCACATTTTTCTCTCGCTCCCAGGCCAGCATGGAAGTATTCTTTCTTTTATTGATTTGTATTTAAGTCAAAGTAAATTATTTTCTTTTTATGTTGATCGAATGACTGTAGGCTTTAACTAAAATATTTAACACTAAATGGGACCCTGCGATAAAGGCTTGCCTAGTGACCATGATTAAACTTTATGTAGTTAAAAAAAAAACTACTTACTTAAAATTACTTCCATACTGGCCTGGGAGCGAGAGAAGAACATAGAATGTGCCAGCTGCATTTCCTCCCGGGCATGCTGTAAAAACCAGCAAGGGGATCCGAGGGTTTCGGTGTATTGCAATTTAGGCGATGGGCTGACAACCTGTCACTACAGCAATATGCCTACAAATCTATCTTAAGTAACCCTCAAAACTTGGCGGAACGACCTTTGTTCGGGTCGTTTACGCTCTGCCTACCCCTTTAGGGATAAAGGCGTGATTATATGTGTGTGTGTAAAAAAAAAATATTTAAATAAATATATATATATCTCTGAACACAACTGACCGATACTCCTGTCCTGCGCGTGCAGCTGGCTGTGGCGGTGCGCGTGCAGGATCTCGGCCTGCGTGCGCGCGCGGGGCGCGGGGGGCGCGGGCGGCGCGGGGGGGGCCTCGCCCGTCTCGTCCTCCGATGATGTGTCGTTTCTGTACAGGATTGAATAAACATGAGTTCCTGTCGCTTTGAGTTGGACCCCCAACCTGTGACTCGTTACAAACGAAGACCTAGGCATGTCCTTACCGACGGCGATGACCAAATTACTCTTGCATTTAATGCTGCCATTACTAGTCGAGCCACACTCTGTACAAGCTCTTCCAGCAACCGCGCACCCCGCCGGCGGGGTCGCGGACCTTTTGACCTCCTTTGCTCCCCACTTTGGGGTTTACCGGCACGTACCGGGCAGATTCTCTCCGATAAGGAGTTCCCAAGGCAACGCCATAAGCCGAGGTTCGAGCCCTAGTGGGCGCCCTTAAGCAGTTTCCATTCTATATAAGGGTGTAGATTGCGTGTAGCAACTCCCCGCCTTAGCCCGGTGACGCATTATATACACTTTGTAGTATTTTGCAAACAGGTCAATTAAAAAAAAAAAAAGAGATGGGCGTTCCGCGATTAGGGCATTTTACGAATTGAAAATTTCGTAATTTGACTATTTTGCTAGTTGGACATTTTGCAATTTAATATTTTGCGACTTGATTCTGCACATAAAAGAATTAAGAAAAATAAATTAAAATTTTCACGTTTTGTACACATCATTTTATTAGCGGGTCTATTTATCCGCGGTTTATTTTGAGATAAGTTTCGATCTAGTTACATCAATCGCAGTCAGCCCGTAACCACGTTTGATGCAACATCATCGAAACGTCGGGCATAGGCATTTTGCTCTTAATACTTATCTAATAATATGGAGACTATTGTGGTTGTTAATAAAAACTAACCGTGCTAAGATCCGACACAACAATATAAATTAATTTGACGCCGTTTAGGCGACTGACTTTCATATTTCTGATACATATAATACATACATATAATACATATATAATGATACATATAACTGCCTCCGTGGTCTAGTGGCTAGTGCCATAGACTCCTGATCCGGAGGTCCTGGGTTCGATTCCCAGGGGGGAAACACAAAGTTCATATTTTAGAATTTATCACTTTGTGAATTTTTCCCCAGTTTGGTTAGGACATTGCAGGCTGAACCACCTGATTGTCCGAAAAAGAAAAAGATTTAGTGCTTCGGAGGGCACGTTAAGCCGTTGGTCCCGGTCGCTGTCTTTGATAGTGGTCGTTACTCAAACCATGTCAGAGGCCTGATAGTTGTGCTACTAGGCGGTTTAAAAACTCTAGACACTAGGGTTCATCGGGTCGATAGACTCGATACCCACTCGACAGAAGAAGAAGATACATATAAGTGAGTTCTACATTTGTCTAAAACTTACTCGTGTAACCTTCTCCTCAGCTCGGCTGTGGGCGATTCTCCTTGTGCCGATCCTTGCGAGTACGGTGTCAGCTGCAATTAAAAGTACAATTTCTAAAATTGGAAAAGTATAATTTTAATTACATACATACATATGATCACGCCTTTATCCCTAATGGGGTAGGCAGAGCGTAAACAACCTAACATAGGTCGTTCCGCTACGTCTGACAAATTTGGCGAGTTATTATATATATAAAATCACGCCTTTATCCCTTACGGGGTAGGCAGAGCGATAAACGCCTCGTAAAAGGCGCTTTCGCCACGTCTGACAAAAATTGAGGGCAATTTTAGATTGAAAAGTGTATTGCTATAGTGACAGGTTGTCAGCCCATCGCCTAAATTACAATACACTGTAACCCTCGAGTCCCTTTTGCTGACTTCTACAGCATGCCCGGGAGGAAGGGCAGCTGGAACATTCTATGTTTTTCTATCTCTCCCAGTCCAGCATGGAAGGAAGTTGGAGAGTTATTTAAGATAGATTTGTAGGTATATTGCTGTAGTGACAGGTTGTCAACCCATCGCCTAAATTACAATATACTGAAACCCTCGGATCCCTTAGCTGGTTTTTACAGCATGCCCGGGAGAAATGCAGCAGGCACATTCTATTTTTTTCTCTCACTCCCAGGCCAGCATGGAAGTAATTTTAATTAATATTATTTATTCATACATTGTTATAAATATGAACAATGGTATAGTTCTTTTTAATCCTATTTATTCGAGACTAGCATTTTACGTCGCAGTTTCATTCGAGGCTTACTTAATGAGTTTTCCCGTGGGAATCAGACATTTTCCCGCGGTAAAAAGTAGCCTGTGTTACTCAGGGTGAACGTAGCTTTCTAATGGTGAAAGAATTTTGGAAATTTATTCAGTAGTAAGCCATATCAGAGGCCAGTGCTAAGCATTGGCGGCTTGGAAACTCTGACCTAATCTAGGATTGGTCGGGTTTCCCTTCTGGGTTGCTGAGGTCTGGTAAAAACCAGTACCCTCGTTCAATCCCCTAGATTAGGTAGCCGACCCCGTGACATACGGGACAAGGCTAGGGAGATGATGATGATGTTCTAAAGCGCAACAGAGAGCAGATCTGCTATAAGTTGCAACTTATAAATATATTCCCGTTTGTAAAGAAAATTAATAACCGTTTTCAGTACGATATTGGACACTGCGTGTTTTCCGTACAAAGAACGTATAAAGAACTAAAGAACAAATGAATGATAGAGCTGAATAACGAATTAATGAAAAAACTCAACAACAAATTAATGAAAGAACTAAAGAACAAATGAATGATAGAGCTGAAGAACGAATGAATGAAAAAACTAAACAACGAATGAATGAAAGAACTAAAGAACAAATGAATGATAGAGCTAAAGAACGAATGAATGAAAAAACTAAACAACGAATGAATGAAAGAACTAAAGAACAAATGAATGATAGAGCTAAAGAACGAATGAATTAAAAAACTAAATAACGAATGAATGAAAGAACTAAAGAACAAATGAATGATAGAGCTAAAGAACGAATGAATGAAAAAGTAAACAACGAATGAATGAAAGAACTAAAGAACATATAAGATATTACCTGTAGTTCTGGCGGCAGCTGCGCGTGGAAAGCGAGCTTGTTGACCCAGTCGTCGCGCAGCTGTTGCGCGGGCGCAGCGAACAGGTACTGCGCGCCGTCCGCGCAGTTCAGCCGGAACACGTGCGAGCGCTTCGTGTAGTCCGTCGCTACCTCGCTCCGGGCCTGTGGAAGAACAAAATTGGTGCAAATTCTTTCAAATATGAGAAACCCATACATACATATAATCACACCTTTATCCCTAATGGGGTGGGCAGAGCGTAAACGACCTGAACAAAGGGCGTTCCGCCACGTCTGACAAAGTTTTAGAGGGTTATTTAAGATAGATTTGTAGGTATATTGCTGTAGTGACAGGTTGTCAGCCCATCGCGTAAATTGCAATATACTGAAACCCTCGAATCCCTTAGCTGGTTTTACAGCATGCCCGGGAGGAAATGCAGCTGGCACGTTTTATATTTTTTTCTCGCTTCCAGTCCAGTATGGAAGAATTTAAACCTGCTTCTTTAACCAACTGAGCTATTGCGGATCTAGTGTAAAGCGTCTAACTTAACTGGTTGCTTTTGAGGCCTTTATTTATAATCAGCACTTGAATCATTTCAGTACATTATACCTATCAAATCCATACTTAATACTCCTCTCAAACTTGAGATCGCTTTATAAATACGGGCCTTAGAGTGTCATGAGTGGACGGTTTTTGAAGTTTTGTCTTGTTGTTTCCAGCAACATTTTAGACATTTCCCGATTTGGTTACATGTCACTGGACATTTTGCAACTTGGATGTTGTGTCGTGTCACGTGTTTCAGAACATTGAGTTTCATCTCGTGGCTCATAGATGGCGCTGTATCATAACTCTATCAAACTGACGTTGAGTATAGCCAGGATTAGGTATTGTGACCAGGGGACCGAAGTCCAAACTGACATATTAAAAAGTTGTATATCTGCAGATCGCTGAAAAAACTTTGATATAGCGTTTCAGTACATACGTTTCTTGATGTGGCGCCATCTATTGGCTACTATATAAAATAGAATTACTTACGTTACGGGAAGCGCTAAAGTGCTATAATAACACTGTGTTTCATCTCGTCGCTCATAGATGGCGCTGTATAATATCTAGTAAAGTTACGTTGAGTATACCCAATAACCAGGATTAAGTATTGTGTCCAGGAACTGAAGTCGACAGATCGCCGAGAAAACTTCGATATCGCGTTTCAGAACCGGAGTTTCTTCATGTGGCGCCATCTATCGGCTATAAAAAGAATTACTTACGTTGAGTATAGCGACGGGAGGCGCGGCTGCTTTAGCATTGGCGAAGTCCAGCTCGTCTTTGAAGAAGCACAGCAACTGTCCGCACAGCACGCAGTAGTAGCGCCGCCAGGAGCGCACAGCTGCGCGCGCGCCGCCTCCGCCCCACTCCGCTTTGCGCTCCAAGTAGCCTGTAGGAAGGAAACATTGTTATTAGTCAGTGCCTAAAAACGATTCTATAAACTAAATAAAAATTAAATAAAATTATTTATTTCACACCAAATTACATTACAGTCATGTTAGCAATTAATTGTCAATTTATAATTACAAGTAAATTATGTTTAATTTAATATTTAAATTATGTTTAATTTAACATACATACATACATATAATCACGCCTTTATCCCTAATGGGGTAGGCAGAGCGTAAACAACCTAAACAAAGGTCGTTCCGCCACGTCTGACAAAGTTTTGAGGGTTATTTAAGATATATTTGTAGTTTAATTTAACATTTAAATTAAATTGATTAACTAATTAAATAATAATAATTATGTTTCGTCAAGTAGACACATTACATTGTTGTTATAATAAAAACAGATCCAAATATTAAAAACATTTACTTTGACATTCACATTTTAATCATTAGTCTATTAACCCAATTATTCATTTATTTAGGAAATCGGACAAGCACATACAAAGAACGCTACAAAGTAAGGGAATTTCGCAGCCGAATGGGATAGCGTACCAGAAACTAATATACTAGCTATAACACGCAAATGTACAAGTTGTTACAAATAAATAGATTTTGTTTTTTTTAATTCCAAATTGGAACTTCCATACTGGACTGGGAGAGAAAGAAAAACATAGAATGTTCCAGTTGCCCTTCCTCCCGGGCATGCTGTAGAAGTCAGCAAAAGGGACTCGAGGGTTACAGTGTATTGTAATTTAGGCGATGGGCTGACACCCTGTCACTACAGCAATACACATTACAATCTAAAATTGCCCCCAATTTATGTCAGACGTGGCGAAAGCGCCTTTTAGGAGGCGTTTTACGCTCTGCCTACCCCGTAAGGGATAAAGGCGTGATTTTATGTATGTATGTATGTTTTTTTAATTTGAAAATGTGATATTTAATTATGTCTCTTTTGTGGCGAGAGCTGGTGTCTGTACTAGATTTGTCTGTATGACAGATCGCCAGGCGGCTCTATTTGTGTTGCCTTCAATCTCAACCACGCCGCGTCAATCGCGCCGGTGTCTGCGGCGCCGCGTCGTGAACGACGGTGAACGTTTTGTTCTAAGAAATGTTTTGTAGTGTGTAGCTCTGGGCTAAACAACATTGATCTTGTTTGCCGGTTTACCTTCAATCTGGCGTGCGCCTCGTTCTAAGAAATGTTTTGTAGTGTGTAGCTCTGGGCTAAACAACATTAATCTTGTTTGCCGGTTTACCTTCAATCTGGCGTGCGCCTCGTTCTAAGAAATGTTTTGTAGTGTGTAGCTCTGGGCTAAACAACATTGATCTTGTTTGCCGGTTTACCTTCAATCTGGCGTGCGCCTCGTTCTAAGAAATGTTTTGTAGTGTGTAGCTCTGGGCTAAACAACATTGATCTTGTTTGCTGGTTTACCTTCAATCTGGCGTGCGCCTCGTTCTAAGAAATGTTTTGTAGTGTGTAGCTCTGGGCTAAACAACATTGATCTTGTTTGCCGGTTTACCTTCAATCTGGCGTGCGCCTCGTTCTAAGAAATGTTTTGTAGTGTGTAGCTCTGGGCTAAACAACATTGATCTTGTTTGCCGGTTTACCTTCAATCTGGCGTGCGCCTCGTTCTAAGAAATGTTTTGTAGTGTGTAGCTCTGGGCTAAACAACATTGATCTTGTTTGCCGGTTTACCTTCAATCTGGCGTGCGCCTCGTTCTAAGAAATGTTTTGTAGTGTGTAGCTCTGGGCTAAACAACATTGATCTTGTTTGCCGGTTTACCTTCAATCTGGCGTGCGCTTCGTTCTAAGAAATGTTTTGTAGTGTGTAGCTCTGGGCTAAACAACATTGATCTTGTTTGCCGGTTTACCTTCAATCTGGCGTGCGCCTCGTTCTAAGAAATGTTTTGTAGTGTGTAGCTCTGGGCTAAACAACATTGATCTTGTTTGCCGGTTTACCTTCAATCTGGCGTGCGCCTCGTTCTAAGAAATGTTTTGTAGTGTGTAGCTCTGGGCTAAACAACATTGATCTTGTTTGCCGGTTTACCTTCAATCTGGCGTGCGCCTCGTTCTAAGAAATGTTTTGTAGTGTGTAGCTCTGGGCTAAACAACATTGATCTTGTTTGCCGGTTTACCTTCAATCTGGCGTGCGCTTCGTTCTAAGAAATGTTTTGTAGTGTGTAGCTCTGGGCTAAACAACATTGATCTTGTTTGCCGGTTTACCTTCAATCTGGCTGGCGTGCGCTTCGTTCTAAGGAATGTTTTGTAGTGTGTAGCTCTGGGCTAAACAACATTTATCTAGCAAAACATAAACTAGACAATACACAGAAGAACACTTCGAGTAGCTCCTCCTGTCATACAATTTACGCAAGTAGCTAACCCTAACACAGAACTCGTACTTTTTTGGGTTGCTACCGCAACACCTGATTGAGCGCTTACCTGTGTCATCTTGTTTTTTAAAGGTGTAAACAGTCATATTACTATTGTTATAAATAAATAAAAATAAATAAATCAGTTTTACCTTCATGCTTAATTTTTTGTTCATTTTTTTCTTCCATGCTGGACTGGGAGTGATAGAAAAACATAGAATGTTCCAGCTGCCCTTCCTCCCAGGCATGCTGTATAAGTCAGCAAAAGGTTACAGTGTATTGTAATTTAGGCGATGGGCTGACATCCTGTCACTATAGCAATACATATTTACAATCTATAATTGCCCTAAATTTTTGTCAGACGTGACGAAAGCGCCTTTTACGAGGCGTTAAACGCTCTGCCTACCCCGTAAGGGTTAAAGGCGTGATTTATGTATGTATGTATGTAGTTTTACCTTCAATCTCAACGGGCGGTAGTTCGGCGGCGTCCCCGCGCCGGTGGCGGCGGAAGCTCTGCGTGCGGCGCCGCGTCGTGAACGACGGCGTACGCTTCGGAGTCTTCACCACCTGCACAACAATCATAATCTCATAGACTAAACTAGTTAAAAAACTAAACTAGTTTGCCTCCGTGGTCTAGTGGCTAGTGCCATGGACTCCCGATCCGGAGGTCCTGGGTTCGATTCCCAGGGGGGAAACACAAAGTTGATATTTGAGAATTTATCACTTTGTGAATATTTCCCCAGTTTGGTTAGGACATTGCAGGCTGAATCACCTGATTGTCCGAAAAGAAAAGATTTCGTGCTTCGAAGGGCACGTTAAGCCGTCGGTCCCGGACGCTGTCTTTGATAGTGGTCGTTACTCAAACCATGTCAGAGGCCTGATAGTTGTGCTACTAGGCGGTTTAAAAACTCTGACACCAGGGTTCATCGGGTCGATAGACTCGATACCCACTCGACAGAAGAAGAAGAACTAGTTAAAGAGACGATAAACAAAGGTTGAAGCTTACTGGCATTTAAGGTCCTGTCCACTCGGGTATTAAGTCTATTTCCCGGAACGTCCACTTCCGTAAATATTCACTTCAATAAACGTCCATTTCTCGAAACATCCACAAAGTGGAAGGTTTGAAGGAAGGTCGGAGGGAGAAGAAGGAAGGACACGTTCAGGGAATGGACATTCCGGAATGTAGACTTAGTGCACCGACTGGACATTCCGGTAATTGGATCTTAGCTGCCAGAAAGAGTTGAAGTTGTAGGTATGATTCTTATATGAGAAAGGGACATTTAGCGACTAAAGGACATTAAGGAGTTAAATCCATGCTGGACTGGGAGAGATAGAAAACCATAGAATGTTCAAGCTGCCCTTCCTCCCGGGCATGCTGTAGGAGTCAGCAAAAGGGATTCGAGGGTTACAGTGTATTGTAATTTAGGCGATGGGCTGACAACCTGTCACTACAGCAATACAAATCATTACAATCTAAAATTTGTCCTCAATTTTTGTCAGACGTGGCGAAACAGGCGCTTACGAGGCGTTTTACGCTCTGCCTACCCCGTAAGGGATAAAGGCGTGATTGTATGTATGTATGTATGTAGGAGTTAAATGTTATAGCCAATTGGCTTAGTGATGATGGATGGGAGTCGCGTAGCTACCCGCCTGGTCGGGTGTTGTGACCACGTGACCAGGGGTGTTTCTTGACGTGGCGCCATCTGTCGGCTACAGGCATTTTGCGTTTAGGGGTTCGGGGAGGGAATTACTCACGCTCATACTCTCGGCGCGCTTGACGTGGGTGTCCGGTTTGGGGAGGCGCTCGAACTGCGGCGCGGGAGATAAGGTTTCCTCTGACGACGCGCCGACGGGGGCTGCCGAGCCGGTCGCGCGCTCGGACTCGCGCGATATCTGAGGAAAACGGGGTATCTTTAGCAAAAATAATAACAATAATACAATAGTAGATTTAAATAACTGCACAAAACAAGTCATTTATGTCCCAGATGTTTAGCTGCCCGAGCCCGCAGGGTAAGGGCTGATCTTAGTCGAGGACAAAAATAACTTGTTTTGTGCACGAGTTATAAACTATGCTCTTCACTTCAATTGCGACTATCGTTCTTGATTTTAAATTTGAATATCGATTTATGTCATAAAACAAAAAAGGAAAATAATTTGAAATAAATATTATAAAATAACAAGATATCTATGAACTCCTTATGATGTTTGGCTGTGTGGCTTAATTTTCTTTGCCTTAGAAGAGATGCATTTACGAGTAGATAGGTTTTCCCCTGCACAGAGCATGAGAAGTCAACTAGTAATTTTCTCGTCTTTTTCAAAAAACAAACAGTTAAAATATTTGATTTGTTGTTTCTTCTATTTTAGAAATGAAATAGCACCACAGAATATAAAATAGTACTACATACAGAATGGCCATTCACCTCCCCAGTCCGATATACGTCACACTCCGCGCCAGATTGTGGGTCACATTGAGCGTACGCTTAGCGGGTATGGCGCGCGCATGTTTCCCAGTGTAACGGAAATAATAAAGTTTTGTGTTCCAAAGATGGTTAGGTACTGTTCCGTGTACGGATGTCTTTCTACCACAAGATAAGACTCCAATAGGAACTTTTTTTGATTCCCAAATGATGAGAGACGGTAAGTAACTTCATACAAAATATGCAACCTAACCTATTCTAACTATTCACTTACAGTAAACTACTTTAAAACGTTGGTTTAATCAAGAGCCAAATTAATCAAGTGATGATTATGACCGGTATAACAAAATTTGTCAACCCTTATAACACGCACACAAACCCATGCCAAGTGCAACATGCCGTCTGTCGATGTATAACCAAAATGACATTGTAGTTAGGAGTGTCCGAGCTGTGATAGCGCTGTAAATCCTAAAAAAACAGCTAGCTTACCTGTCTGTCTATGGTAGGTAGAGCAGGCTCGGTGTCTCGCCGTCTCTCTTCGGCGATGCGCTCCATCTCTCGTCGCTTATACTGCGCCGCCCTTTCTGCTTCAGCGCGCTCAGCTGACCTCACTCTAGCTTCGCGTTCAGAATCCTGGAGAAAAAACACTCGAATAAAGTAAAGTCCTGGACAAATTATTTGACTTCGTAAGACCAGGAGCAACTTCAACCTTAAATTCAAGCGATTAAGTGTGAATTTGATATTGCCAAAATGTCTCACTTCAAAAGGATTGTCCTGGACAAATTATTTGACTTTGTAAGACCAGGAGCAAGTTCAACCTTAAATTCAAGCGATTAAGTGTTAATTTGATATTGCCAAATATCTCACTTCAAGAGGATTGTAGTCAACCCTTCGCCACTGTATTTAAACTCTTAGGTGTATTTAAACAACTCCGAAAAATATTCTAATACGCTATTTGTCTACTAGTCAAATCAGCAACTTTTTATCAAATGTCGAAAACGTATGAAAATCATTTTTTCTAATCTATTCTAAAATATGCTATATTTAAATAATATATTTCTTCCATGCTGGTCTGGGAGCGAGAGAAAAACATAGAATGTGCCTGCATTTCCTCCCGGGCATGCTGTAAAATCCAGCTAAGGGATCCGCGAGTTTCATTATATTGTAATTTAGGCGTTGGCTACCTGTGACTAAAGCGATATACGTATGAACGTATCTTGGATAGCCCACAAAACTTTGTCAGACGTGGCGGAACGACCTTTGTTTAGGTCGTTTACGCTCTGCCTACCCCATTAGGAATAAAGGCGTGATTATATGTATGTATGTAAGTTCAAATATTTATTTCATTTCCTGAACGAAATTCCCGCTGATATTTGTTCAGTGTCGACACAACACAATGAACTTAAAAACTGATCTGACTCATCAATAGTTCATAATATCAGCTGTTATAATGATCTGGTGTGAATATCTAGAAAAAAAAAAAAACTTTTGATCACACTGGTGTGACTTCGCAGTTACGCCACTATTATTAAATTAAATTCTTTATTGTTTTAAAAAAAATAAACATAAAAGTAAACTTAAAAATTAAAACAAAAGGCGAGCTTATCTCTATAAGAGATCTCTTCCAGCCAACCTAATGAGGATGAAAGAAGGGAAAATCACGGGGAACAGATATAATAAACGTAATAACATTAATAATCATAGTAATACTAATACACACTAATATATTTCAATAAAATAAACTAATACATAACAATATCAATATGATATATAATTAAATGGTATAAAAGATATTGAAATGAATCTAAATATATAAATGTCATAGAGAAGGTGAAACTCGAGGGACTCTCTTGTAGAGTTTTTGGTAATTTATTCCAAAGTTGTATGGCTCTTACAGTGAAAGAATTAAATAAGAATCTATATAATATATATATATATAAGAATATATATATATATATAATATATATATATATATATATATCTATAAATAAGAATCTATATTATATATATATATATATAAGAATATATATATAATTTTATTTTAATCTTTTTTTCTTCAGTATACACGATAGTGATATATATATATATATCACTATCGTGTATAAAAAGAATAAAATAAAATTAAGATTGAAGAAATTCCCGCTAATATTTGTTCAGTGTCGTTGGTCGTTGGTCGTTGGCCGAGCAACGCCAATCAGTTTGCGGGACGCCGCGTCCCTTATTTATTTATTTCACATATAAAAGATTCAACAGACATCAAATTCTTACATACATACATACATATAATCACGCCTTTATCCCTAATGGGGTAGGCAGAGAGTAAACGATCTAAATAAAGGTCGTTCCGCCACGTCTGACAAAGTTTAAGGGTTGCTTAAGATATATTTGTAGGTATATTGCTGTAGTGACAGGTTGTCAGCCTGTCGCCCAAATTGCAATATACATAAACCCTTGGATCCCTTAGCTGGTTTTTACAGCATGCCCGGGAGGAAATGCAGCTGGCACATTCTATGTTTTTCTCTCGCTCCCAGTCCAGCATGGCAGAAATCAAATTCTTAGTACCATTAAACCTTAAAAAGTATAAGAAAGTTTCCCCCACCTGTTGTTGTTTGAACGCCTGTTCCACGAGCGTGATCCTCCTGAGCGCGTTGAACCTGTCCCGCTGCGCCTCGATGGTCTCCTCCAGGACCTTGTGGCGGTTGATCAGCTCCTCCACCTGGGAGACAGACTCGCCGAACTTGCCGTCGCGGACTATTGGTACTCTGGGGGGAAAGAAGTTGAATTAGTTATCAGGTTAGTAAAGAAAAAAACATCAAACTGACACAACCTATTCGATTGACTCAACCCAGCAATATAACCCAATCTAACCGATAACCCAATATGTACCCGATTGACCCAACCTACCCGATGGACCCAACCTACCCGATTGACTGAACCTACCAAATCAACCCAACTTGCCGCAATAAGCCAACCTACTCCATTGACTCAACCTATCCGATAGACCTAACCTGTTCGATTGACCCAACCTGCCCGATTAACTCAACCCAGCAAATCAATCCAACCTACCCGATAACCCAATATGTACCCGATGGACCCAACCTATCCGATTGACTCAACCCAGCAAATCAATCCAACCTACCCGATAACCCAATATGTACCCGATGGACCCAACCTACCCGATTGACTCAACCTACCCGATTGACTGAACCTTCCAAATCAACCCAACTTGCCGCAATAAGCCAACCTACCCCAATGACTCAACCTATCCGATAGACCCAACCTACCCGATTAACTCAACCCAGCAAATCAATCCAACCTACCCGATAACCCAATATGTACCCGATGGACCCAACCTACCCGATGGACCCAACCTACCCCATTGACTCAACCTATCCGATAGTCCCAACCTGTTCGATTGACCCAACCTATCCGATTGACCCATACCCAATCGACCTAACTGATCCAATCGACCCAACTGACTAACAGAATTGTGCCAACATGTTATGAACTCACCTGGTCGCTATCCACGTGTCCAACGCGTCAGCTTCCTTCTTGAACAGCAACGCGTCCAGATGCTGCGCGTATATAGTCTTGCGCGCTTCCCACGCCGCGTCCAGGGCGGCCCTGCGCGCGCGCAACGCGGACATGCGCTCTTCGATCTCGCCGGACATGAAGTGGCCTTCTTTTATTAGCTTCTCGCCTGTGTGTGAGAAAGAACGGTTATTTTTTTGAGTATTTTGTGCATCATTTCTGTTCGTACTGGGTTATTTTTAGTCTTCTTCTTGTTATGTGGGTGGCAAACCGATCCGATGAACCCTAGGGTCAGAGATTTTGAATCACTTAATAGCACAAAGGCAGCGGCCGAGACCGATGGCTTCACGTGCCGAAGCACGGAATCTTTTCTTCCAGACAATCAGGCAGTTCAGCCTGCATTGCCCTAACCAAACTGGAATATCTCGCAAAGTGATTAATTATCAGATATCAACTTTGTGTTCGTTTCCCCTGGGAATCGAACCCAGGACCTCTAGATAGAGGAAGCAGTTTTTTAGTCACTACAGTACGCAAACTGATAAATGGGGGATGGATGGAAAACTACTGACCAAAAATAACCCCTGTTTATGACATGTCAGAGGTCTACTACCTGTTCTATAACGCGTTTCAAAAACACTGATACCAGGGCGTAGGCCGACTCGAAAACCCACTCGAAAAAAGAATAATCTTTTTGCCATAAATATGCGAAACAACAAATCAAACATTTCAATCACAGACAGGATTTGATCTGTGTCTTTGGAAGCTTTAGCCAACTTAGCTACCGCGGTTCGTGCCCTTTTTTGACAAACTAACATACATACAATCACGCCTTTATCCCTAATGGGGTAGGCAGAGCGTCAACGACCCAAACAAAGGACATTGCTCCTCGTCCGACAAGTATTAAGGGTAATTTCAGATAGATCTGTGTATTGCTGTAGTGACAGGTTGTCAGCTGATCACCTAGATTACAATGCACTAAGCCCCTCGAATCCGTTAGCTGGTTTTTACAGCATGCCCGTAAGGAGATGCATCTGGCATATTCTTTGTTTTCTATCGCCCCCAGCATGGAAGTTTGTCTACTTACCGTCAGCATAGAGCTTGCTAAACGCGTCTTCCTTAGCCCCCATCTCCAAACCATGACAGAGGCCCATTAGCTGTGCTATTAGGTGGTTCATTAACTCTGACACCAGGGTTCATCGGATTCACACGACAGAAGAAGAAGCTACCGCGTTTCTTGTCCCTTTTTGTCTTACTTACCGTCAGCATAGAGCTTGCTGAACGCGTCTTCCTTGGCCTCCATTTCGACGCGCCATTTTAATGGACCATGCTACAAAATATATATAATGCGTCACCGGACTAAAGGCGGCGAGTTGATACACGCAATCTACACCCTTATATACAAATGACAACTGCCTAAGGGCGCCCACTAGGGCTCGAACCTCGGCTTATGTATGGCGTTGCCTTGGGAATACCTTATCGGAGAGAACTTACCGTCAGCATAGAGCTTGCTGAACGCGTCTTCCTTGGCGTCTATCTCGACCCGCCATTTTAATGGACCTATTTGCATCATACTACAAAGTGTATATAATGCGTCACCGGACTAAAGGCGGGGAGTTGATACACGCAATCTACACCCTTATATACAAATGACAACTGCCTAAGGGCGCCCACTAGGGCTCGAACCTCGGCTTATGTATGACGTTGCCTTGGGAATTCCTTATCGCAGAGAACTTACCGTCACCATAGAGCTTGCTGAACGCGTCTTCCTTGGCGTCTATCTCGACGCGCCATTTTAATGGACCTATTTGCACCATACTACAAAGTGTATATAATGCGTCACCGGACTAAAGGCGGGAAGTTGCTACACGCAATCTACACTCTTATATGCAAATGGCAACTACCTAAGGGCTCATTAGGGCTCGAACCTCGGCTTATGTATGACGTTGCCTTGGGAATTCCTTATCGCAGAGAACTTACCGTCAGCATAGAGCTTGCTGAACGCGTCTTCCTTGGCGTCCATCTCGACGCGCAAGTCGCCGTGTCGCGCGACCAGGCGCTCGGCGCCCGCGACGTCGCTGGCCAGCTCGGGCGCTGTCACCCGCGCTAGCGTCTCGTTGGTCCATGCGCTGATCAACAATAACTTATAAGGTTAAGTTAAGTTTTTTAAAGCCGCATAAACAAAACACGACACATACACCCGCGGGGCAGACAGAAGTTTTACAAATAATTCCGTTTTTAAAACTTTATGAGTCAATAAAAAAGTAGTTTTGATTTTAATACTACCGTACAATATATATATATTAAATTGATTAAACCATAAACTTTTAATTTGAAGTCTAAATAAAGGCTGATGTACGAGCCTACTCGACATTATTATCACTACATAGTATAAAACAAAGTCGCTTTCTCTGTCCCTATATCGCTATGTATGCTTAGATCTTTAAAACTACGTAACGGATTTTACATACATACATATAATCACGCCTTTATCCCTAATGGTGTAGGCAGAGCGTAAACGACCCAAACAAAGGTCGTTCCGCCACGTCTGACAAAGTTTTGAAGGTTATTTAAGATAGATTTGTAAGTATATTGCTGTAGTGACAGGTTGTCAGCCCATTGCCTAAATTACAATATACTGAAACCCTCGGATCCCTTAGCTGGTTTTTACAGCATGCCCGGGAGGAAATGCAGCTGGCACATTCTATGTTTTTCTCTCGCTCCCAGGCCAGCATAGAAGGATCTAGGATGGTAGCTGTGACAGACGTCATTAAGAATCAAAACAACAATTTGTCACAGCTACCATTCTAAGTACAGAGTATAAATAATTCTTCCATGCTGGCCTGGGAGCGAGAGAAAAACATAGAATATGCCAGCTGCATTTCCTCCCGGACGTGCTGTAAAAACCAGCTTAGGGATCCGATAGTTTCAGTATATTGCAATTTAGGCGATGGGCTGACAAGCTGTCACTACAGCAATATACCTACAAATTTCTCTTAAATAACCCTTAAAACTTTGTCAGACGTGGCGGAACGACCTTTGGTTAGGTCGTTAACGCTCTGCCTACCCCATTCGAGATAAAGGCGTGACTATATGTATGTATAGTATGTATACGTATGTATTTTAAATAATTTTCCTGTTGTTTCAACATTTTATTGCGATATTATTGTTTTTCTTTAGGATGGTATCTGACACAGCTATCATCTCATAGTATTTCGAGTATAGTATTTATGGAAATTTATATATTTTTAATTTATATGTTTTTTTATGGAAATTGTTAAAATGTTGTGACGCTGGTATTCTGCTGACCTTTTTAGTGAGAATCAGATGCTAGAAATACAAATATAATCAATAGGGTCAATTCGTATGCATACAAAATTTCAAAATTTCATTCTTGACTAAATCGTTACAGAATCGTTAGAGAACAGAATGGGATAGCAATCATTTTAGTCAAGATTTAGTTAAGTTGTGTCCTAAAGGAATCCATATCAGTAATTGTAGTAAATACCAGGTGTAAGGGACAGTATCCCGCAAACTGATAGGGGTTGCTCAGTCAACTACACTGAACAATTTCCACCAGGAAATTCTTTCAGGAAGAAAGAAGAAAAAAATTTGACAAGTCCAGTCAAATTTCCTGATCGAGGTGAACATTTTCTATAATTAAAACGAAAAAAGAAACACCTCCTGAGAGAATTTCCTGATGGAAATTGATCAGAGTCGTGGACTGAGCAATCCCTATCAGTTTGCGGGACGCTGTCCCTTACACCTATAACAAATCCACTCACAGTAGCTCCTGATAAGCCCCGAAGTAGTGCTGCAGCTGCCCGGCGAGCTCCAGCTGCGCGGCGGACTGCGCGGCGCGCTGCTCGAGCGACTCCAGGGCTTCCGTCACGTCCTCCAGCTTGGCTACCACGTGCTCCTTGGCGTCGGGGAACGCTGCTCCCAATCTAAACAGAAAAACGTATATCAAAATAAATTGGATGAATTATTATAATTTAATTAATCTGTATATATCAAATCTTTTTTTTTGCGCAGCCTCTACCACGAGCGAGAGTGGATCGCGCTCAAGATGCAAGTCGCACAGGATCAGAACTACAGGTAACATTCATCATTTAATATCACATTAGTGACTTGAGTTCTCGCTAAAACTAGGGAGTCTTCAGAATACCCTGTATAGTTGTAAAAAGCTTCCATGCTGGACTGGGAGCGAGAGAAAAACCTAGAATGTGCCAGATGCATTTCCTCCCGGACATGCTGTAAAAACCAGCTAAGGGATGAGGGTTTCAGTATATTGCAATTTAGACGATGAGCTGACAACCTGTCACTACAACTATATACCTACAAATCTATCTTAAATAACCCTCAAAACTTTGTCAGACGTGGCGGAAAGACCTTTGTGTGGGACGTTTGCGCTCTGCCTACCCCATTAGGGATAGTGGCGTGATTATTATGTATTAATTATTACAATTTAATTAATCTGTATATATCAAAGACAACAAACCTCCTTCCTAGAGTATTCATATTTTTTTCGTGGATACGTTGCGCTAGCTTCGCTCGCATAATAAATTGATTCAACTATTGTGAAGTGTCGAGCTCGCTTAGCTCTCGTAACATAATGAATCAATCATATTTCGTGCAATGACGCGCTCGCTTCGGTCTCGTGATGTATTGATTCGGCTCAAGTTTAATGTAGAGCTCGCTTCGCTCACGTGAAGCATTGAATCAGTACATTGTGCAAGCGAAACGAGCACTTTCAGTCGCTGCCGGGAGCTGTGTAGTGCATGTAGACACAGCTCGGACACTCCTAACTATAATGTAATTTTGGTCACACATCGACAGACGGCATGTTGCACTTGGCATGAGTTTGTGTGCGTGTTATAAGGGTTGACAAATTTTGTTATACCGGTCATAAACTATTCTATTCTATAATCATTACTTGATTAAACCAAAGTTTTAAAGTAGTTTACTGTAACTGAATAGTTAGAATAGGTTAGGTTGCATATTTTGTATGAAGTTACTTACCGTCTCTCATGACTTGAATTGAATCTAAAAAGTTCCTATTCGAGTCATATCTTGTGGTAGAAAGACATCCGTACACGGAACAGTACCTAACCATCTTTGGAACACAAAACTGGGAAAAATGCGCGCGCCATACCCGTTAAGCGTACCCACAATGTGACCCACAATCTGGCGCTGAGTGTGACGTATATCGGACTAGGGACTGGCCATTCTGTATGTAGTACAATTATATATTCTGTGGTGCAGTGTCCGCGGGGCGGCGCTGTCCGCTAGTAAACACACGATGGCCAGCAGCTGGTGTTAAGAGTCCGATGGTGTAGTGGATAGGGCCGCTGCCTCCTGAGCGGGGAGGTCGTGGTTCGAATCCCACCACGTACCAATGTGTTTTTCGGTTTTCGAATTTCATATGTACGTTTATTCGGCGCTTTTTCCGTGCTTCGGAAGACACGTTAAGCCGTTGGACCCGGTTAATATCGTTTAATATTAGTCGTTCAGCCATGTCAGAGGCCAGTGCTAAGCATTGGCGGCTTGAAAACTCTGACCTAATCTACGATAGGGTCTGGTTTCCCTTCTAGGTTGCGGAGGTCAGACGGCAGTCGCTCTGTGTAAAAACCAGTACCCTCGTTCAATCCCCTAGATTAGGTAGCCGACCCCGTGAGATACGGCTAGGGAGATGATGTTACCTCTGCGCCTGGTCGTGCAGCTTCTCGTGCTGCTCGCGGATGGCTCCCAGGTCGTCGTGCAGCGCCCTCAGCCGCTGCCGGGAGCTGTGTAGTGCGTGCAGCGTCCGCGGGGCGGCGCTGTCCGCTAATAAAGCGGACTCCTTCTCAGCGACCCAGGCGGCCGTCTCGTCGGCCGAGCGGTCGAACTCGTGCACTTGCCGCGCGCCCGCTAAGGCCTGTGTACAAATATAAATAATGAATAAATAATTTTATTTCAGGCAATATTTACATTACATACATACATACATCATCATCTCCCTAGCCTTATCCCGTATCTCACGGGGTCGGCTACCTAATCTAGGGGATTGAACGAGAGTACTGGTTTTTACACAGAGCGACTCCCATCTGACCTCCGCAACCCAGAAGGGAAACCAGACCCAATCCTAGATTAGGTCAGAGTTTTCAAGCCGCCAATGCTTAGCACTGGCCTCCGATATGGCTTAACGACTAATATCTACGGTATTAAACGGTATTAACCGGGACCAACGGCTTAACGTGCTTTCCGAAACACGGAAAAAGCGCCGAATAAACGTACATATGAAATTCGAAATCCGAAAAACACATTGGTACGTGGTGGGGTTCGAACCACGACCTCCCCGCTCAGGAGGCAGCGGCCCTACCCACTACACCATCGGGCTCCTCAATACATACATACATATAGAGTAGAAAAACGTTTATTCATGAAACAATACAAAACTCAACATACAGTTAGTAGGCTTATTGAATGCTCTGTTCTGTACTGCACAAGAAATGGAGCTGACTCAGCATTTGTTACAAGTTATATTCTATAACTTTTTAACTTTTCAATCTAAAATTGCCCTCATTTTTTGTCAGACGTGGCGAAAGCGCCTTTTACGAGGCGTTTAACGCTCTGCCTACCCTGTAAGGGATAAAGGCGTGATTATATGTATGTATGTATGTATATTCTATAACCAGTAACACTGATATTCTGTCATCACCGTAATACACAATATAATCACGCCTTTATTCCTAATGGGGTAGGCAGAGCGTAAACGACCTAAACAAACGTCGTACCAAGTTTTGAGGGATATTTCAGATAGATTTGTAGGTATATTGCTGTAGTGACAGGTTGTCAGCCCATCGCCTGAATTGCAATATACAGAAACCTCGGATCCCTTAGCTGGTTTTTACAGCATGCCCGGGAGGAAATGCAGCTGGCACATTCTATGTTTTTCTTTCGCTCCCTGGCCAGCAATGAAGAAATACAATATCTGATACTTACATACATACATACATATAATCACGCCTTTATCCCTAATGGGGCAGGCATAGCGTAAACGACCTAAACAAAGGTCGTTCCGCCACGTCTGACAAAGTTTTGAGGGTTATTTTAAGATCGATTTGTAGGTATATTGCTGTAGTGACAGGTTGTCAGCCCATCGCCTAAATTACAATATACTGAAACCCTCAGATCCCTTAGCTGGTTTTTACAGCATGCCCGGGAGGAAATGCAGCTGGCACATTCTATGTTTTTCTTTCGCTCCCAGGCCAGCAATGAAGAAATACAATATCTGAAACTTACATACATACATACATATAATCACGCCTTTATCCCTAATGGGGCAGGCATAGCGTAAACGACCTAAACAAAGGTCGTTCCGCCACGTCTGACAAAGTTTTGAGGGTTATTTTAAGATCGATTTGTAGGTATATTGCTGTAGTGACAGGTTGTCAGCCCATCGCCTAAATTACAATATACTGAAACCCTCAGATCCCTTAGCTGGTTTTTACAGCATGCCCGGGAGGAAATGCAGCTGGCACATTCTATGTTTTTCTTTCGCTCCCAGGCCAGCAATGAAGAAATACAATATCTGAAACTTACATACATACATACATATAATCACGCCTTTATCCCTAATGGGGCAGGCATAGCGTAAACGACCTAAACAAAGGTCGTTCCGCCACGTCTGACAAAGTTTTGAGGGTTATTTTAAGATCGATTTGTAGGTATATTGCTGTAGTGACAGGTTGTCAGCCCATCGCCTAAATTACAATATACTGAAACCCTCAGATCCCTTAGCTGGTTTTTACAGCATGCCCGGGAGGAAATGCAGCTGGCACATTCTATGTTTTTCTTTCGCTCCCAGGCCAGCAATGAAGAAATACAATATCTGAAACTTCCACTAAATAAATCAAATCAGCTATCATCATTGTACTTCTTCTGTCGAGTGGGTATCGAGTCTATCGACCCGATGAACCCTGGTGTCAGAGTTTTTAAACCGCCTAGTAGCACAACTATCAGGCCTCTGACTTGGTTTGAGTAACGACCACTATCAAAGACAGCGACCGGGACCGACGGCTTAACGTGCCCTCCGAAGCACGAAATCTTTTTCTTTTTCGGACAATCAGGTGATTCAGCCTGCAATGTCCTAACTAAACTGGGGAAAAATTCACAAAGTAATAAATTCTCAAATATCAACTTTGTGTTTCCCCCCTGGGAATCGAACCCAGGACCTCCGGATCAGGAGTCCATGGCACTAGCCACTAGACCACGGAGGCAGTTTAAGATAAGAATAAGAATCATTGTACTTATTGAACAGCTTTGTGACACGTGATACGAAACATTCTTTTCACTTCTCATGCTCGAAAAAGTACTACTTTATGCAGAATCTAGGCGACATAAAATTGAACTTTATGCACAAGGGCAAAAAAGTAGCTTTTTAAATGTATCTATACTAAGGCAGTGACCATTTAGACCATGCAGCCAAACACAATAAATTGTGCACGGATAAAACTTGCTAATTTATAATATATCCTTCCCTATTTGCATTTTTGGTTTATAATAAGATAATACGAAAAAGTAACGAAATATCAAGACATATTCATCACTAAAAAAAACAATATTCCAAAATAATTTAAGAGTAGGCTGTATATATTTTATTCTTTGCCCGAAAATCATGCACAAAAATTAAAAAAAGTAAAGTAGCGGGAAAGAAGCTGTGAAATTTTCGTATTGTACTAATTTTACTTTGAATTTTAATTAAATAAATGTTAGTATGATAGTTACTGTTTTATTTTCTCGCAATCGAAGTGAAAAGCAGAGTTTATAACTCGTGCACAAATCATTTCTATCCTCGACTTCTTCATCTGCCCGAGCCCGCAGGGTATATAACGATCTCGGATAATAATGACTTGCTTTATGCACTCGGCATAAAATCTACAATTGCTATTTTGAGAATGACTAAATTATGGCTAAAGCATACCTCCTGTCTGGCCACAGCGAGCTCCTTCAGATCGTCCCACAGTCCTCGGATGTCATCGATGCGCTGTCTCACTTTGTCGCCTTCAGGGCTGTTCTCTTCTAGCAGAGTGTTGCCAGCCTCGCACACCGCCTCGATGCGGCCCTCGTTCGCTGAGGGAATAAAAAATAAATTACAGATCATGTCTATTACGTTTCGTGAGATGATTCCCGTTACTTTGATTACTCTCGTCCTTTCAATTTATTTATTTATTTAACAGTTTATTGTACACAATAAAATACAAAGGACATATTATATATATAAAACAAAGACACAACAGGCACAGCTTATTTCTAAAAAGAAATCTTTTCCAGCCGACCTAGGCTAGTGAAATAGCATTCTGAGAGGCAGATACGACGTGCACAATTATAAATATTGGAAACAATAAATTATAATTTTCAATCCTTATCCATTTTGTTCCTCCTTTAACTGACCCTCCCTTCCCAACTAATTCAATACCTCTCTCCTCCCTTTCATCTCGTCCCTCCGGACCTTTCAGTCCCTCCCGTTCCCTTATACATTTCGTTCCTCCTGAAACTGACCCCCATCCCTTCAATCTCTACAATTCCTCTAATCTTCCCTTTCATTCGGTCCGTCCCGACCCTTCAATCTTTAGAATAGTACAACTAATAGGCCACTGACATGGTATCAGAGACAGCGACCGGGGCCGACGGCTAAAGGTATCTTTCGAAGCAAGGAATATTTTTTCTTCCTGACAATCAGGACATTCTACCTGCATTGTCCTAAACCAAACAGGGAGAAATTTCACAAAGTGATAAATTGACAAATATCAACTTTGTGTTAAATCGAACCCAGGACCTCCAGATCAGGATTATATGGCTCAGACCACATAAACACATATATATAATCACGCATTTATCCCTAATAGGGTAGACAGAGCGTAAATGACCTAAACAAAGATCGTTCCGCCACGTCTGACAAAGTTTCGAGGGTTATTTATTTGATTTGTAGGTATAAATAGGCTAAAACTTGTTTTTGTTTTATTGTTACTTTTACTTGTTTACACAACTACTATTCTTAACTTTTTTTTTTTATTTGGCCCAAGTCCAAATAATTTATATTTTAATCTTTAAGAATCTCTTAATCTGGCTTGTTAATGTATTAATACTCTTTTAATGAACTCTGTATATGCTGTGAGATTTTTCTGTGAATAAAATAAATAAATAAATATTGATGTAGTGACACTAGTCCATACATACATACATAAAATCACGCCTTTATCCCTAATGGGGTAGGCAGAGCGTAAACAACCAAAACAAAAGCCGTTCCGCCACGTCTGACAAAGTTTTGAGGGTTATTTAAGATAACTTGTAGGTACATTGCTGTAGTGACAGGTTGTCAGTTCATCGCCTAAATTACAATACACTGAAACCCTCGGATCTCTTAGCTGGTTTTTACATGCCCGAGAGGAAAAGCAGCTGGCAAATTCTAGGTTTTTCTTTCGCTCCCAGGCCAGCATGGAAGTAATTGTGTCCACGTGGTCAGTATATATGTAGTTACCGTGTAGTTGAGCGAGGAAGTTGTCGAAGGCCTGCTGGAGCGTCTCCACATGCTCTACATCCAGGCCGTACTCCTCGCTGGCCGCGGCCGCCATCTGCTCGCTGATCCATTCCTGGACCTCCTCGCATTCTTGCACGAACCTGGGGCAAACAGTATTCATTAGAAACACAAACAGTCAAGCCTTTACCCCTTACTAAGGGGTAGGCAGAGAGTTAAACCTCGTTGGCGCAGAACATAGCATAGCAGTTATAGTAATGATTATACGTTATTTACATGCTTCAGACGTTGTTGTAATTAATAGTGGTACCTATTTTAAGATCTTTTGTATACTGTTCTATGATACATACATACATACATATAATCACGCCTTTATCCCTAATAGGGTAGGCAGAGCGTAAACTACCTAAATAAAGGCCGTTCCGCCACGTCTGACAAAGTCTTGAGGGCCATTCAAGAAAGATTTGTACGTATATTGCTGTAGTGACAGGTTGTCAGCCCATCGCCTAAATAACAAAATACTGAAACCCTCATTTAGAATACATGGTTTATAAAATCTATACAGCTCTTTTGAAAATAAAGAGGCTTAAAGTTGCATTCAGTTGAAATTTCATTCTATTACCTTACAAGTTTACTGCCACTGACTAACAAACATCCAAATATCTGAACTATGTATTGGGTGTTTGTTTCTAAAATATACATACATACATATAGTCACGCCTTTATCCTAGTGGGGTAGGCAGAGCGTAAACGACCTAAACAAAGGTCGTTCTGCCACGTCTGACAAAGTTTTGAGGGTTAAGATAGATTTGTAGGTATATTGCTGTAGTGACAGGTTGTCAGCCCATCGCCTAAATTACAATAAAATATGAGAAATCAAAACTTCGCTAAAACCTGTGCTACCGAGGCGATACCCTGACTCGTACTAAAACAAGGTCATTAGCTTTCTGAATGCATTTATGAAATCTGTAAAAGAGTTGTTGAGTTTAAACGTCGCAAAAATGACGAAAATAAGCGTCTTAAGACAATAATTCCAGATGGCGTCAAAACATCAGAAATCCTTTAATTATTGACACTGACAGTAGGTACGCTACGCCAAAAATCTTAGGTTCCACCCAAGAGTGATTTTTAGCATCTATATTTGCATGTTTTTAAAACATCAGTAATGTCTGATCATATGTGCTATATCCGCCTATGGTTTACATACATCCATACATATAATCACGCGTTTATCCCTAATGGGATAGGCAGAGCGTAAACGATCTAAACAAAGGTCGTTGCGATACGTCTGAAAAGTATTGAGGGTTATTTAAAATAAAATTGTAGGTATTTTGCTGTAGTGACAGTTTCCCATCATCTAAATTAAAATACACTAAAACCCTCGGAACACTTTGCTGGTTTTTACAGCATGCCCGGGGGGAATGCAGCTGGCTCATTCTATGTTTTTCTCTCGCCTATAAGCCTATGGTCTAACTTACTTGAAATATTTGAGGCTCTGTTGCAACCTCTGCTGCCTCTTAGCGCTGAGCAGTTTCATATCCTCATAAGCTGTCTTCAGCTCTTCCATCTTCTTCTGAAGTTCATCACTGTCGGCTGAGGACTTCTCCTGCATGAGAAATTATATAATTATTCATCCATACCAGGTGGGACATTAACGGCTAGACAAGACAAGACAAGACTAGGTGTAAAGGACAGCTCAATTTCATCAGCTAAAAAAAAACATTCTATACCTTGGAATTTGCAAATTCTTCGGAAAAACAGATTCTTCTTCTTCTGGAGGCAATGGCTGTAAATTCGTGACGCCAAAAAAATCTGATTTGTCCTCAACTCTTTAAACTTGGAGTGAACAGAGATTAGATTAGATTAGATTTATTTATTTGTTAAAATATTACAAATCATGCGACTTCGCGCCACTAAATACAACAATCTTTGTTGCTGCACTGCACATTCGACTTTAAATTAACTTAAACAATATACTTTACAGTGTTTTCTTATAAATAGCAAACACAATTGAGCCCGCCATCGTGCATCGAATATGTATAAAAGTTATCAAAGACAATATTGAAAGTTAAATGAACGAAAACAGTTTTATCAAGCCGTTGATAATCTGCTCGCCCTGTAAGGAATACAGATGTAATGTTTATGTACGAGTATGTGTAACATAGGTAGTGAACGAATTGACGTAAGTAACTGCTACTTCGCTAGAGTGTCAGCGCAATAGAAACTATAGGCACAGGATGTTCTTTGCTTAGAATTGCAATGTAGGTATTGCATCTTCTGGGTGAACTCATTTCACCGCCGACTCTGTCTCTATACCTAACAGAGAGTCAAGACCAAGTCTATCACTACATGGTATGAAACAGAATCGCATTTTCTGTCCCTATATCCCTATGTATGCATAAATCTCTAAAACTACGCAACGGATTTTGATGCGGTTTCTTTTAATGGATAGAGTGATTCAAGAGGAAGGTTTATATGTATAATACATGCATAATATATTAGAGAAATACTGTTGATTTCCGTGAGAAGCCGGGGCGGGTCGTAAGTTTTAGTTTAAAAATAAAACTTACAGCAAGCCCGGCAGCTGCTTTGTCCAGCTTGGTGACTGTGGTATCGAAGGCTTGGAGCTCCCTCTGCAGGGCCTCAAGCCGCCTAGTGAGGGCTAGCACGGAGTCCTCGTCACGCCCCACGTCGCTGGAGACCAGGGCGCCGCGCCGGCTCGACAGCCACGCTGAGGCTTCCGACATCTCCGAGAGCAGCTGGAAAGGTCAAGGTCAATAAGGTCAGAAACCCAGTTGCTGTTTTATATGACTGACGCTTGAAAATATAGGGCCAAACTTCTGATATATTACACAACAGATATGGAAAAGGTCACTATAGGTCAAGGTCAATAAATTCAGTATGTTAATTAGAGCACATTAAATTGACAAAAAAATTATTAAGATTGATCTTAAACTGTAAATTCATCCTGTAGGAATTATTAAATTGTATCTGTAGAAAAAATTAGCCTTTTAATATGAGGATAAAATGATCCCTTATCTTATCTTATCTAGCCTATAAATGATCCCACTGCTAGGCAAAGGCCTCTCTCCTCGCCTTCCATTCTTCCCTGTTTAGGGCCTCAAAGTGAAGAATGAGTCTAACTCATCTAAATGGTCCCTTTACTCTGTAAAATCCAGGATGATAGCTGCGACCGTGACAGGTGCCATTCAGAGAGAACAAAAAACTGTATCTAGAAGGTAACTTCGCAAAATGACCCTTTCTCATAATGTCTCCTTCCACAAAATGACCCCTTTCGCAAAATGTACCTTTTTGAAAATTTTAAAAAACTTTTGAGTAGCTGCTCACTATTTGAACTAAATCTATCAAAAAAATCCCTTTTTTAGATTTAGTTTCTGCGATGTAACGATCTGGTATCTAAACGAATTGCATCTCTCAGAGCTACCATCCTAGATTTATTTGGTATAAACACAATTAGAATTGGTAGCGCTTTACCTGTAGTAGCTGACAGCGTTCGTGTAGCCGCGCGGTCCTGTTGGCGGCGGCGTCCAGCAGCGTGCGCAAGGCGGCGTGCAACTCCCGCGCGCGTGCCTCCAGTGTGGGCGCCGCGTAGTGCCCGCGCCGGGACAGCGCGGTCGCGCGTGACGTCACCGCTTTCATCATAGGCTCTCTGTGGGAAATTCTATATTTCAGTGTCTGCTTTTGATAAGCCTGATTGCCTTGTTAGCAGTGTTACTACCTCCGTGGTCTAGTGGCTAGTGCCATGGACTCCTGATCCGGAGGTCCGGAGTTCGATTCCCAAGGGGGAAACACAAAGTTGATATTTGAGAATTTATCACTTTGTGAATTTTTCCCCAGTTTGGTTAGGACATTGCAGGCTGATTCACCTGATTGTACGAAAAAGAAAAAGATTTCGTGCTTCGGAGGGCACGTTAAGCCGTCGGTCCCGGTCGCTGTCTTTGATAGTGGTCGTTACGCAAAGCATGTCAGAAGCCTGATAGTTGTGCTACTAGGCGGTTTAAAAACTCTGACACCAGGGTTCATCGGGTCGATAGACTCGTTACCCACTCGACAGAAGAAGACCAAGAGGTTCTTCCCATAGGATTTTCCCTGTGGATAATTCCCGTCAGCAATATACCTACAAATCTATCTTAAATAACCCTCAAAACTTTGTCAGACGTGGCGGAACGACCTTTGTTTAGGTCGTTTACGCTCTGCCTTCCCCATAGGGATAAAGGCGTGATTATATGTATGTATGTATATATAATTCCCGTGCCATTCCGGGCTAAAATAAAATCACATGATGGCCATAGCTGAGTAGCTGAGTATTTACAAGATGTTGAAAGTTTTTTTACCGTCCAAAGTTTTTACAAGATGTTGATATGAAAGATTATTTATACATGATTTATACAAATAAACATTTTAACTATGTGTCATTGGCAGAATTGTGATTACACAAAAGCCATTCATCAAGATAAATAAAATCACATAATATCTTCCTGTGGATTTTGGAAAGTTGGCTGAAGGACTAAAAAGGACCTAAAAACCATGGAATGGGTAGAACTGTTTCCAGTCTTCTTCTTTCGAGTGGGTATCGAGTCTATCGACCCGATGAACCCTGGTGTCTGAGTTTTTAAACCGCCTAGTAGCACAACTATCAGGCCTCTGACATGGTTTGAGTAACGACCACTATCAAAGACAGCGACCGGGACCGACGGCTTAACGTGCCCTCCGAAGCACGAAATCTTTTTTTTCTTTTTCGGACAATCAGGTGATTCAGCCTGCAATGTCCTAACCAAACTGGGGAAAAATACACAAAGTGATAAATTCTCAAATATCAACTTTGTGTTTCCCCCCTGGGAATCGAACCCAGGACCTCCGGATCGGGAGTCCATGGCACTAGCCACTAGACCACGGAGGCTGTTTCCAGTGAATATAATATATTACATGTTGCTCGCCAACCAGCCTGCCACGCGTGGTGAGCGTCGCAAATATACCACTGTCTATACTATTTCTAAATCAGTTTTAGAATAAAGGTAAACAAAGTTTCATGTCTTTCAATCGAAGATCTTGTTTCTAAAATAAATTTTAGCTATTAGATATGACCATATAATGTAATAGTAGTTTTAGTCATTTAACTAATTTGCTGACACGTATAATTTATTTTTGAAATATGTTTTTGAATAAAAAGACATGAAACTTTGTTTACCTTTATTCTAAATCGGATTTGGAAATAGAATAGTCATGGGCTTTTGTAACCGGTATATTTTTTTAATAATTTTTAGCGGGAATTTCTGTATACGTTTGCCACACAGTGGAAAGAGTACGTTCTTATCATGTTGTAATAGAAAACCCGTTTAATAAGACTCACCTAGCGATGAGCTCAGCCTCCAACGCGAGGTGTTTCTTGAGCAGAGCTTGCGCCTCCGGTAGTGTGTTTCCGTATTCTTCCGTGAGCACTGCGCTCTCACGTTCGCGCAACCTGGCAACAAATTAATCATATTTCAAAGTCATTTATTTCCAAATAGATTCCTAAGAACACTTTTAGAAAGTCACAAGCGAGTCTATTACAAAAATAAATATATCTATAGATATATTTAAATAAAACTATGTCTCAATGAAGAAGAAGCATGAGAAACTCGGACTTTGCGCCCCTCCCTTCGTTATGTCTTATTCTTACTTTTATTTATTTTTTATTAAAATGAGGTCCAACAAGCCAAAGAATTCGCAAACCATGCGGACACTTCCGCATCTGAAGAGTCGAAATGAAGACGAAAATGTGGTCAACAAAGAACTGATGCGTTTCGACGATTCTGAATTACATTCGCTTCAATTCCTGTCAGTGTACACCGCTGACACATTCATAGTTTTCATAGTATCAATGTAAGCTTCTACTGTCAGCAAACCCGGAAGAAAAGTATCGGAAATATACGTCTCCAGTCCTGCTAAATATTATTAATAGGCTTATTTAATAAAATGCCTACTAAGTGGTTTAATTATATTCAATATTGTAGTGTATTTATATTTTATAGTATGTATTTAAAATTTAAGTTTTTTTTTGTATTATTATATTCTGTATTACGGTGCTGACAGAATATCAGTGTGGTGGTTATAGATATAACTTGTAACAAATGCTGAGTCAGCTCCATTTCTTGTGCAGTACAGATCAGAGCAAACAATAAAAAGAATGTTTTGTTTTCATGTATGTAACATAAGTCTACTTAATGTATGTTGAGTTTTGTATTGTTTTATGAATAAACGTTTTCTATTCTTCCATGCTGGACTGGGAGAGATAGAAAAACATAGAATGTTCCAGCTGCCCTTCCTCCCGGGCATGCTGTTGAAGTCAGCAAAAGGGACTCGAGGGTTACAGTGTATTGTAATTTAGGCGATGGGCTGACAACCTGTCACTAAAGCAATACATAATATTACAATCTAAAATTGCTCTCAATTTTTGTCAGACGTGGCGAAAGCGCCTTTTACGAGGCGTTAAACGCTCTGCCTACCCCGTAAGGGATAAAGGCGTATTTTATGTATGTATGTATGTTTTCTATTCTATTCTATAATTACCATCTGATCTCTTCACCAGCGTCTCTCTCCCAGCGATGCAGCTGCGAAGCGTCCTCCAGGTTGTCTCGTCTGATCTGCATTGGCTCTTGGAGCTGGCGGTATCTGAACAGAAAACTTAGTCGTAAGCAAATATATGAGCAATCCACTTACTAAGGGTAGCGAAGTGAATATACCTAAACCCTTCTTCGCATAACATGTGAATCCTGACACATGAAAAACGCATAAATTTTTGACAGTTATAAAGAAGCCTCTTTCGCACCTGTGGCATTTTTATATTTCCTACCTGCAGGAGACACATGCTATCTGGAAAATACTATAATTTATCTCACGATTGTAGGTGAGTCACACTTGTAGTTGTACGTGCAGTCATACGCCTTTATTTGAGCAACTACAAGTGCTTACACACGCTGTGTAGTGTATTTACGTACATTTAAATACACATAAAACATCATTAACACAACAATTTGAGTCTTTTTAAAACTCTCACGGTTATCAACATTAAATTAATTAAAAATGGGAAGCTTACAGAGCGACTGGACGTGATCATGATGCATGAAACTACATCCAAATATTTATCGGACACTCACCCAAAAATGGAAAACTAATTCAATTTGGGGATAAACATAAATTGGCTAGACCGTCGGCACTGGTAAGCGTACCTGTTTACAGCATGATCCGCCTTCTCCAATATCTCTTCGGCCATGAAGTGTCCGCTGTCCGCTAGTTGTTGAGCGTTGTCGGCGAGCTGGTTGGCCGTGTCCGCTTTACTGGCGACTTGCTGCTCCAAGCGGGTGTGGCGCTTTAGTAGAGCGTTGGCTGAAGCCAGGTCTTTGCCTGTTGGCACAGAGAATGTATTTAAAAATATTGACAGTTGAAAATTCATATATTCCATGCCCGGACTGAGAGCGATAGAAAAACATAGAATTTTCTAGCTGTCTCTCTTCCCGGGCATATTGTAGGAATCAGTAGAGGGAGACAAGCGTTTGAGTGTATTCAGGCGAAAGGCAGACAACCTATCACTACAGCGATCCACAGTTTGTAGTTTTTCAAATGACTCTCAAAACGTAGCGAAAATGCTGTATTATTGAGGTCGTTAACGTTCTGCCTACCATAAAAGAGATACAGGCTTTATGATGGACGTACCGTGATCTTCGTTAAGTAGTTGTGTCTCGGCGTCGTCGAGCCAGGCGGTGAAGTCGTCCAGCCCGCGCAGGTACACGCGCGCCTGGTACGCCTGTTGTAACCGTGACCGACGTAGCTTCGCCGCCGACTGTAGAAACAAATATTAAAAATTATAGGTGGAGTAGAAAAAGCACGACAGCATAAGAAGATAGTATAAGATCAAATAAAATTGAAATGGCATTACAAGGCTTTTGCTTGACCACAGTAACTTTTGGTTTTGCTTCTGCGCCATATTTGGCATTACAGAAGTATCGCTTCCCCACAGCAACTTTTGGTGAAGCTTCTGCAACATTTTTGGCATTATAGAAGTATCACTTTACCACAGTAACTTTTGGTGTTGCTTCTGCGCCATTTTTGGCTTCGCATGAGTATCGCTTCACTACAGTTCCTTTTGGTGTTGCTTCTGCGCCATTTTTGGCTTCGCATGAGTATCGCTTCACTACAGTTACTTTTGGTGTAGCTTCTGCTCCATTTTTGGCATTACTGATAAATGGGTTGGTAGAATAAAATGCGTTACTAAAAAATGTTTTAGCTAATTTTTCTTTCATCTACCAACTAAACACTAACTTGTTAAATGACCGCAATATTTGGATACACAAAAAATGCAGCCTGTGCGAGACAAAGCGCCAAATCAGATGAGGCCTTTGCTATACACGTCACATACTTTTAGTAACTCTTTTGAAAAAACCGATTATCTTCCTTACCTGTAACTCTCTCCATTGGTTTTCTAGTTCTTCGACGTAAGACTGTATCTCTTTGGAAGCGTAGTGATTGTTCTCTGAAAAAATAAGAAAATATTACATAATGCTGAAAGAAGGGGGTGGGGGGTTAAACTCAATATATCAGGTGAGATGGCAGACGTATTGAACAACCGAGAAAATCTTAAAATTTAAATTTGTGAATATTATTATTATTAGTAACTTTAAGTAATGTTTCAGTTTTTAGTTTATTGCGCACAGTAACTGTTTAGCCCATGTTTCTTGCCTACACGAGAGAAGAACAAGTAACTGTGGACCTCCCGATAAACTTCTCTGAAGTTTGGGAGATTATTAAATTATTTGTGCCATGTAGTTTTGTGTAGCAAACAATATATTTTTCTTAAACAAACAAAGTTTGTCTATTATTAATTTTAAAAAACATGGTAGCAACTTCTACCAGGCAACCTTACCTGCTAGTTCCTCGCCGTGGTTGGCTACGTCGTCAATGCGCCTCTTATTGGCTGCCAGCTCCGACTCGAATGCAGCGTGAGCGTGAATCTTGCTCTGCAGGTTTGATAGATCTCTGCGGAAAAGGGATTTACACATATTTCATTTTATACCATGCTGGACTGGGAGCGAGAGAAAAACATAGAATGTGCCAGCTGCATTTCCTCCCGGGCATGCTTGTTATTGCACACATGATCATACAGAGGACCCAAACATAAAAAATACAATAGCACAACAGGTACAGCTTATTTCTAAAAAGAAATCTCTTCCAGCTGACCTACGGTAGTGAGAGTGCATAAGTGAGGCACCTTTGTTTAGGTCCATTACATTCTGCCAACCCCACTAGGGATAAAGGCGTGATTATATGTTTAACGTGCCATTTTATACCAATAATGTCACACCGAAAGCATATTTTTGAATCGCTCGAATCGAATTCGCATACGAAAGACTAACATCCGCATGGCAAATTGTATGAAAATTGTATGCGAAAGTTAACCGTTCGTATGCGCGTTGAAGTTCGAGTGTTTCAATAATGCAACTCCAGGTGCGATTTTATGTCATTTGACCCTTGGCAAACGCGCCAAAGATACAACAGAGAGTAAAATTTAAAAAGCACTATTTTTTGATATCTTATTAATTTTACAACTGCGCAGGGTATTTTAAAGACTCCCTAGTTTTAGCGAGAACTCAACCAATAATGATACCAAGTGATGAATGTTACCTGTAGTTCTGATCCTGAGCGACTTGCATCTTGAGCGCGATCCACTCTCGCTCGTGGTAGAGGCTGCGCAAAAACTGATGTAATTGCTTCGACTGTTCCAGCATCGAGCCGCGGTGCTTGCACGACTCCTGGGGGCGACGGATGGGGCAAAAAAAAACAGTCAATTAAATTAATTCAAGAATAGAGATTATTTTCTTTTATTAAGAAAAAAGAGGAAGTTAAATTATTTCTTATCCTCACACCACCATATTTCTTTAAGAAGGGCAACTATAGTTTGTGTTTTAACGTAGAGCTTTAGATACCAACGTGTTTTGCGGCTCATGATCTGCTTTTTCTATGCAACTTAGCAGAGGTTCAAATTTCGGAAACGCAGACGATAATCTTGTTACAAACACATGTTTTGCTGTTGACATTCTTTAAAGAAAAAAAACAGGTTATGGGAAGCAAAACTAGTTCGTGTCAATAACTTAACATTTTTTAGAAAAAAAATGGGGTGTATTAGAACATATCTAACCACCAAGCTAGATAATTTACAGAAATATCCAAAAATCCTTATTTTTTATTAACTTTCCATACAAACCACCCATCGGAAAAGGCACAGAGGAAAATACCAGTAAATAGTCAGTTTAAGTTTACCTTGAGCCGGTCCCTTCTAGCGAACACAGCGTGAAGCCGTGCTTGCACGTCCCGCTGCTCGGAGCTCGGTTCTCCCTCCTCGGAGAGCACGGTGGCGGCGAACTTCTCTAGTTCCTCGACGCGTCCGAGCTGAGAGTCCAGCAGTTTGGCGAACTCCTGGTGTTTGCGGATTAGCGCTTCCACAGCTGGTGGAAATAAAAAACATTAAAATATGTAAAAATTTACCAACTTCCCAGAAAAAAAAAAATAGTTCTCCCAACCGATTTTCGGTTATAGCGACCAATTTTCCAGAGATAAGCCAACTGCACGAGACTGGTTTTTAGTGCCCAGGTGTTTGAGCAACACACAAGTTAGACTAAATGTAATCTCTTATTATGATGGGACAGATTGACTGACACGACCAGAGAGAAATCAGGCGCAGGACCGACTATTTACATGCCCATCCGACAGCATGGATCATCTTACTTTTCGGACAATCAGGCGATCAGCCTGCAATGTCCTAACCAACACAATACAAAGGCAGGGCCGTATATAAAATCAGGTCTCATGAGTGACAGCGAGTTTGAGTTCGTATCAGAAATGTCATTTCAGTACAAACTGGCCTGTCAAACCCATATTTAATATTGCTCTCAAGTTTGATATCGCTTCAATACGAGCCTATTTCCCCCGTCGGGATTTGAACCCGGGTCCTCCAGGTCGTGAGCCCATGGCTTATGACCACAAGACCACGGATGCAGTTTCAGGTCTTCTGCCTTCCAGCAGAAAATATCCACTTACCGTCGAGGTTCTCCCCCAGGTCATCATTGTTGAGGATGGCCTCCTTCGCAGCCAGCCAGTCTTCCGTCTGTCGCGCCTGCTCTTTGAGTAGTTGCAACTGGTGCGCCTGCGCAAGGAAATAAACAATTACAAATGGATGCGCTACATATAGATTGTCCTAATTATGCTAAATGTATACTGTAAAGATAACCACATCACATGCCTAGCCTAGTGTGGTTACCTTAGTAAACATTTTCTGTATTTTATGGACTGATAATAAACTATTTTGTATTTTTTTTGTATTTGTATCTTTTTTTTATGCGAAGGGTAAAAAAGGCGTCTGCTACTTACTATAATACTACGAACCCCGGCACGCGGGGCAGTTAATATTGCACATCGAGACATATTTTAGTCGATAGAGAATAGGTTTGTAACGGACCAATCGAAAGTACTGGATCAATTTAAAAAAATCGTTTACCATTGAAAAGGTACATAATTAAAAGTTTTAATTTTACTCCAAGTAAACTACTGGTTACATACTATACATATAATCACGCTTTTAGGGGGTAGGCAAGGCAGAGCGTAAACGACCTAAACAAGGGTGGATCCGCCACGTCTGAACAATTTTGAGGATTATTCTAGATTGATCTGTATATTGCTATAGTGACAGGTTGTGAGCCCATCGCCTAAATTTCAATACTGAAACTCTCGAATCCCTTAGCTGGTTTTTACAGCATGCCAGAAGCCTTATTTTTGAACCACTCGAACTTACATACGCATATGAAACAGTAACATTCGCATGCGATTTTCATACTATTTATGATGTGAATGGTAGTCTATCGTATTTAAAATAAATAAAAAATCAATTTATTGCCAAACTTACAAGTACTGTTAAACTAGAACTAAAACAGTACATATGATTACATTATCCTTGCATGGAACGATGCGGTTCCATACAATGGTATATTGCTGTAGTGACAGGTTGTCAGCCCATCGCCTAAATTACAATATACTGAAACCCTCGGAACCCTTAGCTGGTTTTTACAGCATACTCGGGAGGAAATGCAGCTGGCACATACTATGTTTTTCTCTCACTCCCAGTCCAGCATGGAAGTAAATTGAACTTAGTATTAGTAAAAGGTTGCGATTCGACTGCTCCAAAAATACTGCTCTTGGGAAGAGATGTAGCTAGCACATTGTTTCAGTCCCAGTCCAACATGGAAGAAAGTTTTTTTTTTTAATGGACCAGTTTGCAAAATACTATAAAGTGTATATAATGCGTCACCGGGCTAAGGCGGGGAGTTGCTACACGCAATCTACACCCTTAAATGAAATGGCAACTGCCTAAGCACCCACTAGGGCTCGAACCTCGGCTTAGGCGTTGCCTTGGGAACTCCTTATCGGAGAGAATCTGCCCGGTACGTGCCGGTAAACCCCAAAGTGGGGAGCAAAGGAGGGACCTCCGCGACCCCGCCGGCGGGGTGCGCGGCTGCTGGAAGAGCTTGTGCAGAGTGTGGCTCGACTAGTAATGGCAGCATTAAATGCAAGAGTAATTTGGTCATCGCCGTCGGTAAGGATAAGCCATAAGACATAAGTCATAATTTATTAATAATAATTCCATTACAGGTCATAATTCAAATTACATATCAAATTTAATACAAAATAATAACCATAAAATATAGTTTTAAGATAAGCATTTCAAATAACACGTCAAATTTTGCAATAGAAATAATTCAATACCTAACTAAAAAAATACAATAAAAATAATTTCTATGACAAGCAATAGTGTAATTAATCATCATTTCAGTCTTTGTTGTTTATGATCCACTGATCATATCTATAAATTTCCTGCTCTATAAGCCAGTGCTTAAGGCGCGACTTGAATGAGTACATAGAGGGTGCATTCATAACATTAGCTGGAAGACGATTGTAGACTGCTGGACCCATACTATGGATCAACTTTGCCGACTTGACCAAATATTTCTGAACTAGGGCTAACTTGTGCTTGTTTCGCGTATTATGAGAATGGTTTTCCCCTTGTTTTGGATAAGTATCCAAAATTTCTCTGGCATGAACTGCTGTTTGAAAAATAACTATAGCTGGGAGCGTCATTATCCTGTATTTCTTAAACCATGGCTTAGCAGAAATGTCCTGCGGTATCCTCGCAATCGCCCTCACAGCACGTTTCTGCATTCTGAAGGCGCGCTCCCAATCGGCGGCACGCCCCCAAAACTCCACTCCATACTGTAAGAGCGAATGCACAGTTGCGAAGTAACAAGTTGTTACCATGTCAGGAGGCAAAGTTGACGAAAGCCGTTTAAGAGCGAAACAAGCACTACCCAGCCTACAACAGAGCTTGTCTATATGTGACTCCCAAGACAGCACTCGGTCCACGTGGAAACCCAAAAAAATTGCATGATCGACTTGCTCTAAGTTACTTCCTGCCATTACAACATTCAAAGGTCTATATTTCTTGCCTGACAGACTAAAGTGCATGAAGTTGGTCTTGGAGTGATTTAAAATTAACCCGTTCATTCCAAACCACTCGGATATCTTTACCGCGACAATATTTAATCTATCTTCTAAAGCATCAATTGATTTGCCTTTCACTACCGCTGCAACATCATCCGCGTACATAAATATTTGTCCTTCTTCAATGGCTTCCGGCAGATCGTTTAGTAGGAGCGAGAACAGTATATTAGACAGAGATGAACCCTGTGGCACCCCCTCAGTATTTTGTAAAGGTGTAAGATAGAAGGCAGTACTCCTCACAGGAAACCTTCTAATGGAACATACATACATACACAAAATTTAGATGACTATACTAATGACAAAGATGTCTGGAGCTCTGATATTTCAGTGAAGCCTAAGAAATTGGCACACATTGCGGTCACAAACCCTATTTTGAACAAAAAGAAGGACAAAAGTAAGAATAAGATAAAACGGAAGGAGGGGCGCAAAGTGCGAGTTTCTAATGCTTCTTCTTCATTGTGATATAGTTTTATTTTATTTTGTGACACAGATATAATTTAATTTTCTTTGCAATAGACTCGCTTGTGACTTTTTAAAAGTGTTCTTAGGAATCCATTTGGAAATAAATGATTTGACTTTTGACTTTTTTTTTAAATCACGCCTTTATCCCTAATAGGACTTACATACATACATAAAATCACGCCTTTATCCCTTACGGGGTAGGCAGAGCGTTAAACGCCTCGTAAAAGGCGCTTTCGCCGCGTCTGACAAGAATTGAGGGCAATTTTAGATTGTAATGTGTATTGCTAATGTGTAGTGACAGGTTGTCAGCCCGTCGCCTAAATTACAATACACTCTAACCCCCGAGTCCCTTTTACTGTCTTCTACAGCATGCCCGGGAGGAAGGGCAGCTGGAACATTCTATGTTTTTCTATCTCTCCCAGTCCAGCATGGAAGAATCTATCTCTCCCAGTCCAGCATGGAAGAAATATATATAATATGACTTACCTGTGTGAGATGTGACTTCCGCTGGTGCCACGCGGTGGCGAGGGTCTCTGACAGCTGTTCCACCTTCTTCTTCTTCTCCGGCACTCGCTCTGCCTCTTTCTGCAACGAGGAGATCGCTTTCTGCCGACCGTCTATCTCCGCCTGTGGAAATTATGATATTAGTATTGGTCAAGAATCTATTTCAATTACAAAATATTTATATTCGTAAAATCTTATCTTGGGCTACATAAATACGTATTTCTGATATTACGCTATAGAGTTATTTTTATGTGCTCTAACACATGAAAATAATTCTATTGAGTTAGCCTAATATACATGAAATCACGTTTATACATACATACATATAATCACGCTTTTATTTATTTATCAAGCATTTATAAAGCGTGAACGGCCTAAAAAATGATCGTTCTGCCACGTCTAACAAAGTTTTGAGGTTATTTTAAATAGATTTGCCCATCGAATAAATTGCAAAATATACTGAAACCCTCGGATCCCTTATTTGGTTTTTACAGCATGCCCGGGAGGAAATGCAGCTGGCACATTCTATGTTTTTCTCTTGCTCCCAGGCCGGGATGGAAGATGACGTCTATCAATAAGTTATGTAAGAGGCAGAATGTTTGCAATAAACCTTCGGGTCCCTCTAGTCACTTTAATTCATTCATTCGGAGGTTCATCTTATAGCTATAAAATCATGTTCTTACATAAAAAAACATAACATAAAAATACTTTATTGCACGTAAGAACACAAATGATACAACACAACAGATAACAACAAAAAACAAGTACAACATAGGCGGCCTTATTGCTAAGGTAGCAATTTCTTCCAGGCAACCTTTGGGTCAAAGAAAAATGCGTAGCGGTAAGCGGGATATTGCAAATCTAGTAAAATATGTATCCTAAATACATTACATATAATACAGTTCTTGTCCTTCTGCGTAAGTTCAGTGCTAACTTGAGATCGCAGATACACCCCAAACAATATTAAATAAGCATTAATTATCTAAAGCCGTGACTCGTGCTCTGAAAGATTACACGATACATATACCCGCGGGGCAAAGGGGAAGGGTTTCTCAAAAATTTCCTTTCCCCTCTCTGCCCCGCGGGGGTACGTTTTCTGTAATCTTTGAGAGCGGGAGTCACAGCTTAAAAAAAAAAAACATTTGCGTACACCGCCATTTACGAAAATCTCCATACAAAAATGTTACGATCCCTGTTATAATAATAATAATAAAGATTTTTATTCAAGTAACCAGGACTCATAATATTAGTAAAACTTATAACTATGTTAGAAAAATGAGAGATATTAGATAGTTATATATATATAGTTATATATATCGATATGTATATATGTATGATATGTATCGTGTTTTGTTTATGCGCTGGAGACACGGCCGGACATAAGTTTGCGTCATCATCATCACTTACCAAAAGGTAAGATATTATTCGAATGCTACACTGTACCTACATACTAATCATCATCTCCCTAGCCTTATCCCGTATCTCACGGGGTCGGCTTCCTAATCTAGGGAATTGAAACGAGGGTACTGGTTTTTACACAGAGCGACTGCCATCTGACCTCCGGAACCCAGAAGGGAAACCAGACCCAATCCTAGATTAGGTCAGAGTTTCAAGCCGCCAATGCTTAGCACTGGCCTCTGACATTGCTTAACGACTAACATCTACGGTATTAAGCGATATTAACCGGGACCAACGGCTTAACGTGCCTTCCGAAGCACGGAAAAAACGCCGAATAAACGTACATATGAAACTCGAAAACCGAAAAAACACATTGGTACGTGGTGGGTTTCGAACCACGACCTCCACGCTCAGGAGGCAGCGGCCCTATCCACTACACCATCGGGCTCTCTTATTACCTACATACTAATAAAAAAAAAACATTTCATAACGGTATCATACCTTTCTCTCCTGATGCAGTTCTAGAAGCGCTTCAGCATCAGACACGCTCTCCGGCGCCTGGCCGTCCATACGCTTCACGCTCTCCGACACCCACACCTCCAACTCCTGAATAACATCATCAACATAAATACTGGGTGTAAGGGACAGCATCCCACAAACTAACAGGGGTTGCTCTGTCAACGACAATCGGAACAAACACAAGGATTTCTTTTTCAGAAAGTAAGTAAAAAGCGCGTTTCTATAGCAATTTTTTTAATATTTAGGTATCTTGTTGTAAGTTCTGTGAATTCCCTCAATGAGCAATGGAATAAATCAACTTCCTGTGACACAGCATTTAGTGTACTGGGGATTATAAGTTGTTCAGTGTCGTTGACTGAGCAACCCCTATCAGTTTGCGGGCGGCTAACATAACCAGAGGTCGGTCCGCCACGTTTGACAAGTTTTCAGGGTTATTTCAGATAGTCTGTATATTGCTGTAGGGACAGGTTGTCATTGTCAGCCCATCGAATAAATTACAAAACACTGTAACCCTCGAGTCCCTCTTGCTGACTTCAACAGCATGCCCGGGAGGAAGGGCAGCTGGAACATTCTATGTTTTTCTATCTCTCCCAGTCCAGCATGGAAGTAATATAATATATCTTTATATCTATTACTAGATTCCGTTGGACTGGATTTTCGATACATTGCGTTTTTGGTGAGTTCAGATTTATTTAACTGATGGGGCCGCCACTTAGTATCTTTAATTCAAATTGCTTAAATGACTAAAGTCCGTATTGATAAACAGCACTTGAGGCTGACAGCTAGAGTTCTCATTAGAAATGTTATTTCGGTACAATATAGCCTGTCAAATCCGTACTTATTGCTCTCAATCATACATAAATACATATAATCACGCCTTTATCCCTAATGGAGTAAGCAGAGCGTAAACGATCCAAACAAAGGTCGTTCCGCCACGTCTGACATAGTTTTGAGGGTTATTTAAGATAGGATTTGTAAGTATATTGCTGTAGTGACAGGTTGTCAGCCTATCGCCTAAATTACAATATACTGAAACCCTCGGATCCCTTAGCTGGTTTTTACAGCATGCCCGGGAGGAAATGCAGATGGCACATTCTATGTTTTTCTCTCGCTCCCAGGCCGGCATGAAAGAAATGCTCTCAATCGCTTTATAAATACGAGCTTAAGTGCGTACCTTGAGGCTCTCGTCGAACTGGTGTTCAGCGATGGCTTCATCCAGCAACTTGGTGCGCTTGTCCGCCAGCTGCTCGAGCTGGTCCCACTGCGCGCGCAGCTTGGCGATACTGCTGTGGATCTCGTCCGCGCGGTCGCTGTGTCTGGCGAAAAAAAATACATTATTTGGCGGTTCAGAAGCTACGTAAATATATTTTATGCTATCACACTTTTATTAGGTCATACATACATACATACATAAAATCACGACTTTATCCGTAATGGGGTAGGCAGAGCGAAACGACCTGAGCAAAGGTCGATCCGCCACGTCTGACAAGGTTTTGAGGGTTATTTAAGATAGATCTGTAGGTATATTGCTGTAGTGACAGGTTGTCAGCCCATCGCCTAAATTACAATACACTGTAACCCTCGAGTGCCTTTTGCTGACTTCAACAGCATGCCCGGGAGGAAGGGCAGCTGGAACATTCTATGTTTTTCTATCTCTCCCAGTCCAGCATGGAAGTAAGATATTTCTTTGCAGAAATAAGCAGTGGCTGTTGTGTCTTAATTCCTTATGTAATTATTCTGTGTATGTTTATGTGCACAATAAATTGTTAAATAAATAAATGAATAAAATGAAATTTGGTGTAACCGGTTGAAATGGTTTTGTTTTCGATACTCGCATCATAATTTGTGAAAAGCTACCTTATGGAGAATTTTGAAGGGGTATTATTTGAATACCTTATGAGTTGGAGATTATGTACAGGGATATACTTAACTCAAAACCCACCATACCTTTGCACATGGAACGTCACATTCGGCCTACTTAAAATAAAAAAAACGAGCACGCTCCGCTCGCGATACGCATTTTGTGTGTAATTTTGTGCTCGTTCCGCTCGCTTTGCCCAATCCAAGGTTTGGCCTAATTAGATTATATAATTTTGTACTCGTCCCGCTCGCTTTGCCCGTTCTAAGGTTTGGCCTACTAAGATTATATAATTTTGTGCTCGTCTCGCTCGCTTTGCCCGTTGCCCTACTAAGTTTATAAAGTTTAGCGCTCGCTTCGCTCCACTCACTTGCTGGCCAGATGGTTGCCCTCCTTCTCCAGCGCGTGTATCTTGTCCCGGACGGCCTGAGCCTCGGCCGCGTGAGCCAGGTGTGAGTTGTACTCACTTGCTGGCCAGATGGTTGCCCTCCTTCTCCAGCGCGTGTATCTTGTCCCGGACGGCCTGAGCCTCGGCCGCGTGAGCCAGGTGTGAGTTGTACTCACTTGCTGGCCAGATGGTTGCCCTCCTTCTCCAGCGCGTGTATCTTGTCCCGGACGGCCTGAGCCTCGGCCGCGTGAGCCAGGTGTGTTGTACTCACTTGCTGGCCAGATGGTTGCCCTCCTTCTCCAGCGCGTGTATCTTGTCCCGGACGGCCTGAGCCTCGGCCGCGTGAGCCAGGTGTGTTGTACTCACTTGCTGGCCAGATGGTTGCCCTCCTTCTCCAGCGCGTGTATCTTGTCTCGGACGGCCTGAGCCTCGGCCGCGTGAGCCAGTGGTGAGTTGTACTCACTTGCTGGCCAGATGGTTGCCCTCCTGCGGCGCGTGTATCTTGTCCCGGACGGCCTGAGCCTCGGCCGCGTGAGCCAGGTGAGTTGTACTCACTTGCTGGCCAGATGGTTGCCCTCCTTCTCCAGCGCGTGTATCTTGTCCCGGACGGCCTGAGCCTCGGCCGCGTGAGCCAGGTGAGTTGTACTCACTTGCTGGCCAGATGGTTGCCCTCCTTCTCCAGCGCGTGTATCTTGTCCCGGACGGCCTGAGCCTCGGCCGCGTGAGTCAGGTGTGTTGTACTCACTTGCTGGCCAGATGGTTGCCCTCCTTCTCCAGCGCGTGTATCTTGTCCCGGACGGCCTGAGCCTCGGCCGCGTGAGTCAGGTGTGTTGTACTCACTTGCTGGCCAGATGGTTGCCCTCCTTCTCCAGCGCGTGTATCTTGTCTCGGACGGCCTGAGCCTCGGCCGCGTGAGCCAGTGGTGAGTTGTACTCACTTGCTGGCCAGATGGTTGCCCTCCTGCGGCGCGTGTATCTTGTCCCGGACGGCCTGAGCCTCGGCCGCGTGAGCCAGGTGTGTTGTACTCACTTGCTGGCCAGATGGTTGCCCTCCTTCTCCAGCGCGTGTATCTTGTCCCGGACGGCCTGAGCCTCGGCCGCGTGAGCCAGGTGTGAGTTGTACTCACTTGCTGGCCAGATGGTTGCCCTCCTTCTCCAGCGCGTGTATCTTGTCCCGGACGGCCTGAGCCTCGGCCGCGTGAGCCAGGTGTGAGTTGTACTCACTTGCTGGCCAGATGGTTGCCCTCCTGCAGCGCGTGTATCTTGTCCCGGACGGCCTGAGCCTCGGCCGCGTGAGCCAGGTGAGTTGTACTCACTTGCTGGCCAGATGGTTGCCCTCCTGCAGCGCGTGTATCTTGTCCCGGACGGCCTGAGCCTCGGCCGCGTGAGTCAGGTGTGTTGTACTCACTTGCTGGCCAGATGGTTGCCCTCCTTCTCCAGCGCGTGTATCTTGTCTCGGACGGCCTGAGCCTCGGCCGCGTGAGCCAGTGGTGAGTTGTACTCACTTGCTGGCCAGATGGTTGCCCTCCTGCGGCGCGTGTATCTTGTCCCGGACGGCCTGAGCCTCGGCCGCGTGAGCCAGGTGTGTTGTACTCACTTGCTGGCCAGATGGTTGCCCTCCTTCTCCAGCGCGTGTATCTTGTCCCGGACGGCCTGAGCCTCGGCCGCGTGAGCCAGGTGTGAGTTGTACTCACTTGCTGGCCAGATGGTTGCCCTCCTTCTCCAGCGCGTGTATCTTGTCTCGGACGGCCTGAGCCTCGGCCGCGTGAGCCAGGTGTGAGTTGTACTCACTTGCTGGCCAGATGGTTGCCCTCCTTCTCCAGCGCGTGTATCTTGTCCCGGACGGCCTGAGCCTCGGCCGCGTGAGTCAGGTGTGTTGTACTCACTTGCTGGCCAGATGGTTGCCCTCCTTCTCCAGCGCGTGTATCTTGTCCCGGACGGCCTGAGCCTCGGCCGCGTGAGTCAGGTGTGTTGTACTCACTTGCTGGCCAGATGGTTGCCCTCCTTCTCCAGCGCGTGTATCTTGTCCCGGACGGCCTGAGCCTCGGCCGCGTGAGTCAGGTGTGTTGTACTCACTTGCTGGCCAGATGGTTGCCCTCCTTCTCCAGCGCGTGTATCTTGTCCCGGACGGCCTGAGCCTCGGCCGCGTGAGTCAGGTGTGTTGTACTCACTTGCTGGCCAGATGGTTGCCCTCCTCCAGCGCGTGTATCTTGTCCCGGACGGCCTGAGCCTCGGCCGCGTGAGTCAGGTGTGTTGTACTCACTTGCTGGCCAGATGGTTGCCCTCCTTCTCCAGCGCGTGTATCTTGTCCCGGACGGCCTGAGCCTCGGCCGCGTGCGCCAGGTGCTTCCTCTTGAGCTCCTGCGCCGCCTGCAGCTCCCGGCCGCCCTCGGAGCTGCTGAACAGCGCCGCCTTCTTCGCTATACGCTCCGCCGTGTCCTCCACGTCTCTGTGGGTTTTATTCATATATATATAATAAATTTATTTTTATTATATACATAAAATATATATTTTTTATATAATATACTTATGTGGGTTTTATTATAGACTCAAAAATAAATTCTTTGTAATTTAGACAGATGCAATTTCTATAGATTTCAGGTCATCGTTTCAGATCATTTTTTTATGTTTTACTTTTGAATAGCATCTGTCACAGCTCCCATCCAAAATTTTACAGACTATACAATAGAATAATTAATTTATCATTTTACATACATAAATATAATCACGCCTTTATCCCTTTATAATTCATTTATTCATGCATTCATATAGTGTTTACAAGATCTTAAATACTAGGATAGTTCTTATGTGGACCCTGGTAGGGTATTGCACATTTTTGTCTTATAATAAAAATAACAATAATATTTTAAAATCTAAGTATGTCACGTATGTAAAAAAAAGAAAAAAAAAGAAATTCGAGTTACATGAATAAGAATAAGATAATATTAGTCATTTTTTCAAAATAGAGTAATGGGGTAGGCAATAAACTATCTAAACAAAGGTCGTTCCGCCACGTCTGATAAAGTTTTGAGGATTATTTAAGATAGATTTGTATGTATATTGCTGCAGAGACAGGTTGTCAGCCCATCTCCTAAATTACAATATACTGAAACCCTCGGATCCCTTAGCTGATTTTACAGCATGACCGGGACGAAATGCAGGTGGCACATTCTATGTTTTTCTCCCGGTACCAGTCCAGCATGAAAGAAAGATTGAATACAGAGTATACAATAGAATAATTAATTTATCACCAGGTAACAAGCTTTCGGTGTATAACAATTAGAAAATAACATACATACATACGCCTTTATCCATAATGGGGTAGGCAGAGCGTAAACGACCCAAACAAAGGTCGTTCCGCCACGTCTAACAAAGTTTTGAGGGTTATTTAAGATAGATTTGTAAGTATATTGCTATAGTGACAGGTTGTCAGCCCATCGCCTAAATTACAATATACTGAAACCCTCGGATCCCTTAGCTGGTTTTTACAGCATACCCGGGAGGAAATGCAGCTGGCACATTCTATGTTTTTCTCTCGCTCCCAGGCCAGCATGGAAGAAAAAAACAAGACAACTATACATCCTTAGAGCGCTTTTGCACTGATCCGAATCCGTAGTCGAATATTTTCTGATCCGAATTGGCCTCCCTAGTAGAATGACAGCTTGGGCACCCTCCATATCCATATCCATATCATATCTGTTTTATATGGAAATTTCACGGACACGATTCGGATACGAACCGAATACGGAGCAGTGCAAAATAGCCCTTACTAATATTATAAATGCAAAAGTACTCTTTCACGCCTAAATTGCTGAAGGAATTTGGAAGAAATTTGGTATATCTCTCGTTTTAAGGGCGTAAAAAAAGTATGTTTATAACAGACCTGTTGAAGGAGTGTATTTCGAGCGCCGCGTTCAGTCTCTCCCGGTAGGCCTGCAGGGCTCCGCTGAGGGCCCGCCACTTGGCCAGCACGGCGTCCCGGCGCGCCGCCACGCCCGCCGCGCGAGTCGTCGGGCCCTACGATTAAAATACCACATATATACACAACATTTAACATAAAGGGTATCGTGAAGTTTGAACCTAGCCATGAAACTGAACAACTTTCCCTAAGGAACATAGGCAGAAAATGTCGAAATATGAAAAAATATTCGAATTCAAATTTTATTTAAATAATGACGGTACTTATATCTATCGCAGAGTTTGCAAAAAATTGGCTTACAGCCAGTTACATGCAGAGAAAGTGGTGTGAGTCACACCGCCAGTTACAGCGAACGAAAGATAAACAAGAAATAATAAGCTAATCCGAACAAAATGCTTTTATCTAGATACACAAACTGCGTAGTAAAGGCAGAAGTCAAGGGCCAACCCGTTGGCATGAGAAAGTATTATTTTTATTTAGAATAATAATAAATTTAAAAAAAAAACAGCTGAGCTATCATTTTATTACTTCCCATACATAAATAAATACGCTATCAGCTGATGCTTATTGTTTTATTTTTAATGCTGATTGAAAAAAATACTAAGGGGCATTTTGTGAAAGAGATTATTATGAAAAGGAAATTGCGGGACATTATACATTATAAGAAATACGCATTTTGCGAAAAGGAAATTATGAGAAACAGTCATTTTGCGAACAAGAAACATTTAGCGAAAGGAGCATTAAAGTCACTTATAAAAAGTGCTTACCTGTTGCAGCAGCTTGTCAGCCAGCGCGGTGATGGCTCTCACGTGTTTGTGACCAAGGGCCATTATGAGAAAGGGGCATTTTGCGAAAGGGACAACATGAGGAAGGGGAATTTAGCAAAAAAAAAAAGGTAATTTTGCGAAAGAGACATTGTCAGAAACAGTCATTTTGCAAACAAGAAACATTTAGCGAAAGGAGCATTAAAGTCACCTATAAAAAGTTCTTACCTGCTGCAGCAGCTTGTCAGCCAGCGCGGTGATGGCTCTCACGTGTTTGTGACCAAGGGCCATTATGAGAAAGGGGCATTTTGCGAAAGGGACAACATGAGGAAGGGAAATTTTGCAAAAAAAAAGGTAATTTTGCGAAAGAGACATTGTCAGAAACACTCCTTTTGCGAACAAGAAACATTTAGCGAAAGGAGCATTAAAGTCACCTATAAAAAGTGCTTACCTGCTGCAGTAGTTTATCAGCCAGCGCGGTGATGGCTCTCACGTGTTTGTCGTCCACCTTCATGGCGGAGTCGAGGTTATTCATTCATTATGGTCATTATGCGAAAGGGTCATTTTGCGCAAGAGGCATTTTGCGAAATGGGCATTTTGTGAAAGGGGCATTTTTTGTGACCAAGAGACATTATAAGAAAGACGCATTTTGCGAACAAGAAACATTTAGCGAAAAGAGCATTAAAGTCACCTACAAAAAGTGCTTACCTGTTGCAGCAACTTGTCAGCCAGCGCGGTGATCGCTCTCACGTGTTTGTCGTCCACCTTCATGTCGGAGTCGAGGTCCTCCAGCTTCCTGCAGAGCGCGGCCGCGTGCTCGTAGTCGCGCCCCAGGGCTCCCGCGCTCACCTGACAACATATACTTCGACATGAGACATCTGCGCGGGACTACATTTAAGTGTCATTTTTTAAAGACTTTTTAGATATTTAATTTATATAATTATGAGAAGAAGGAAATTGAAAATTCGGGTTTGAACCCACGATTTTCGGATTGCCGTTCCATCGCTCTGCCAACTGAGCTACTGGGGCGGTAGTCAGAATTCCGAAGGTCAAAGGTTCAAACTCTGCCCGCGACGAATTTTTAATTACTTACTTCTCATATTTGTATAGTTAATTTAGTATCACGCTTCTATATCCCTAATGGGGTAGGCAGAGCGTAAACGACCTAAACAAAGGTCGTTCTGCCACGTCTGACAAGTATTGAGCGTCATTTCAGACAGATCTGTATATAGCTGTAGTAACAGGTTGTCAGCCCATCGCCTAAATTACAATACACTGAAACGCCCGAATCCCTTAGCTGGTTTTTACTGCATGCCCGGGACGAGATGCAGCTGTCACATTCTATGTTTTTCTATCACTCCCAGTCAAGCATGGAAGAAACTTCTGCTGTTACAACTAACTGAAACTACTTCTAAGTGCATTCTTTTGAGGATTTTCATTTCATAAATATGATAAGAAGGCAGGATTTGAGCATGTCTCAATGTCTCAGTAGCTCAGTTGGCAGAGCTACGGAAGGGTATTCCGAAGGTCGCGGGTTCAAACCCTGCCCGCGGCGAATTTTTAACTTCCTACTTTTCAAATTTATTGAAATTAAATAGCAAAAGTCTTTAAAAAACACTTAAAAGTAGTCCCGCGCAGATGGCTATCGCATCGTTATCTATACCAACTGAGATATCGGGGCGTCAGAATGGCGTGATAAAAAAAGGATTAAATTCGCCATGGGAAAAATTTGCCAAGATAGATACCAAGTGTGGACAAAAAGGACAGCGTTCCGCAAACTGATAAGGGTTGCTTAGTCAACGACACTAAGAAACTTTCACCAAAAAAAAAAGGGTTTTCTATACAAAATGTTCACCTCGATCAGACAATTTGTATGGAAAAGGAATTATTTTTCTTCCTGAAAGAATTTCCTGGTGGAAGTTGCTTAGTGTCGTTGACTGAACAACCTTAATCAGTTTGCTGGACGCTGTCCCTTACACCCGATATAGCATTAAATATCGTCGTTGCGCGACCAAAACCTGCTTATCATCTCCCTAGCCTTATCCCGTATCTCACGGGGTCAGCTACCTAATCTAGGTGATTGAACGAGGGTACTGGTTTTTACACAGAGCGACTGCCATCTGACCTCCGCAACCGATTAGGGAAACCAGACCCAATCCTAGATCAGGTCAGAGTTTTCAAGCCGCCAATGCTTAGCACTGGCCTCTGTCATGGCTTAACGACTAATATCTACGGTATTAAACGATATTAACCAGGACCAACGGCTTAACGTGCCTTCCGAAGCACGGAAAAAGCGCCGAATAAACGTACATATGAAATTCGAAAACCGAAAAACACATTGGTACGTGGTGGGATTCGAACCACGGCCCCCCGCTCAGGAGGCAGCGGCCCTATCCACTACACCATCGGGCTCATGCCATGCGACCAAAACCTGCTATGCAACATTTTTGAATCTACATGGCAGATGATTATTTCCAAAGTCTTGTTTATTTTTCTTTTTAGATACATAATACATAAAATCACGCCTTTATCCCTTACGGGGTAGGCAGAGCGTAAAACGCCTCCTAAAAGGCGCTTTCGCCACGTCTGACATAAATTGAGGGCAATTTTAGATTGTAATGTGTATTGCTGTAGTGACAGGTTGTCAGCCCATCGCCTAAATAACAATACACTGAAACCCTCGAATCCCTTTTGCTGTCCAGTATGGAAGAAATCTTTTTAGATGTATTCAGTTAAATTACTTATTGTGAAAATAAGGAACTAATCATTATCATAGACGTTAAATATCAACATTCTGAACAGTAAGCCAGAAAAAAGCCAGTAAAATTTCAATTTTGTTACATAGCAAAAATAATGAAATAGTGAAACGAACCATCAGCTCCTTGTCTCTGATCCAGGCCTCGATCTTGTCCAGATGCTGGTTGAACTCCAGGATGTCCTGAGCTTCCTCCAGACCGCGACCTGAAAGTTTACGTAGTAAAAAAATAGGCACCAGTTTTTTTACTTTAATTCTTAAACCAATGGAAAAATCTCAACTAATCTAACTGCATCCATGATCAAGTGGTCTGACCCCTGGACTCACGATCCGGAGCTCCTGGGTTCGATTTCACTCCATTTCGGGGTGAACACAAAGTTGGTAATTGTCAATTTATCACTTTGGGAGATTTTTCCCAGTTTGGTTAGGACAATGCAGGCCGAATCACCTGATTGTCTGGAAGAAAAAAAAAACGATTTTCGGAGGGCATGTTAAACCGTCGGCCCCGGTTTAACACACGTGCACACGTTGTCCACGTGCTGGTCTGGAGCCAGCTGTTGGCCACCTGCTGGACCTCATGTCCAGCTGTATATCATACCTCGTTCCTCAGTGGCAGCCTCCAGCAGTTGCCAGTCCTGCTGCAGCGCCTTCAGCTCCTTGTCCACGCGCTGGTCTGGAGCCAGCTGTTGGCCACCTGCTGGACCTCATGTCCAGCTGTATATCATACCTCGTTCCTCAGTGGCAGCCTCCAGCAGTTGCCAGTCCTGCTGCAGCGCCTTCAGCTCCTTGTCCACGTGCTGGTCTGGAGCCAGCTGTTGGCCACCTGCTGGACCTCATGTCCAGCTGTATATCATACCTCGTTCCTCAGTGGCAGCCTCCAGCAGTTGCCAGTCCTGCTGCAGCGCCTTCAGCTCCTTGTCCACGTGCTGGTCTGGAGCCAGCTGTTAGCCACCTGCTGGACCTCATGTCCAGCTGTATATCATACCTCGTTCCTCAGTGGCAGCCTCCAGCAGTTGCCAGTCCTGCTGCAGCGCCTTCAGCTCCTTGTCCACGTGCTGGTCTGGAGCCAGCTGTTGGCCACCTGCTGGACCTCATGTCCAGCTGTATATCATACCTCGTTCCTCAGTGGCAGCCTCCAACAGTTGCCAGTCCTGCTGCAGCGCCTTCAGCTCCTTGTCCACGTGCTGGTCTGGAGCCAGCTGCTTGGCCAACTGCTGGATCTCCTGGAGCCGCGCGCTGTTGGCCGCCAGCTCTGCTGTGAAGGCCTGGTGCTTCTTCAGTTTCTTTATCTTGTCCTCTAAGTCAGTCACTTCACCTGGAGGGATGTGGAAATCAATTAATACATACATACATATAATCACGTCTTTATTCCTAATGGGATGTCAACAACGACAAAGGTAGTTCCGGCACGTTCAATTAATACATACATACATACATATAATCACGCCTTTATCCCTAATGGGGTAGGCAGAGCGTAAACGACCTAAACTAAGGTAATTCCGCCACGTCTGACAAATTTGGTGGGTTATTTAAGATAGATTTGTAGGTATATTGCTGTAGTGACAGGTTGTCAGCCCATCGCCTAAATTACAATACACTGTAACCCTCGAGTCCCTTTTGCTGACTTCAACAGCATGCCCGGGAGGAAGGGCAGCTGGAACATTCCATGTTTTTCTATCTCTCCCAGTCCAGCATGGAAGAAATGATTATGATCATACTGCATTATCTTCCATACTGGACTGGGAGAGAAAGAAAAACATAGAATGTTCCAGTTGCCCTTCCTCCCGGGCATGTATGTATGTATGTATGATGATAAAAAATACAGAAACCGCTTGCTTTATCCCGAACGCCTAGGCGTTTTAGCTACGTCTAACAAATAATGGCAATTTCACGTTATTATTTTTGTTATGTAACAATCGAGCAAATAAGGCGAATCTGTTCTATCTAATCTTACGCTCTGCTTACCCCATTAGGGATAAAGGCGTGGTATGTATGTATGTATTCTATTTAAGTCACTATACACTGTAACGTCTGTCACCCTCGAATCCTAATTCTGGTTTTTACAGCATGTACGGGGGGGAAGAAGCAGCTGGCACATGCTATGTTTTACCTTCGCCTACAGTCCAGCATGCAACAAATGGCCATGGCCTATTCTCTCTTTGCAAAGTTCTGGTAAACTTCTCGTAAATAATATAAAGAAACTTATCTATTCCGCTATTTCCTACTGACTGGTTGCCTGGAAAATATTGCTTGGCAATAGCGCCGCCAATTCTTTTACTTTTCTGTCTAGTTACTTAGTAATTTTAGTGTTTTTGTGTAACATATTACATATAATCACGCCTTTATCTCTAATGGGGTATGCAGTGCGAACGTCAGTCAAGTTTTGAGGGTTATTTCAGGTAGACAGGTTGGAGATGCAGCTAGCACATTTTATTTTTTACTGTCACTCTCAGTCCAGCATGGAAGTCGTTGTGTAATACCAGGTCTGGTAAATTTCATACATTTTAGAATTAGTTTACACAAAATTTCGATAGATGACAGTACAGGTATCGCTAGAAATATTGAACACATATTTTTTTTTTTTTTTTACTTTTTTTGGCGGCATTGCGTAAGTTGTACCTTTAGAAGACTTTTTTTTTATTTTTAACCACTTTTCACTAATAAAATTGTTAAAATATATAATTTTTTTCAATGTTTATTCTGATACCTAATAATTGTAATAAAATAAAAAAAAATAAAAAAATTGCTAACTGAAACATTTTGATTGGGTTCTAAGTTTGTTCAGCACACAGATAGATGGCGTTGAAATAAAACCTTGTTTCGGGTATTTCCTTTTGGACTGCTGGCAACACTGTTTGTGTCACTGTCTGTTATACGGTTGTTTTGCAATAAAAAAGACTAGAATTTATGCGATATATTATTGGTTACTCTATGACGATACGCTTGATCTATTAAGCGCCATCTAGTGCGCTGTTAAGAAAACAAGAGAGAATGAAATTAGTACCGAGCGCACGCCACCGGCGCTGCTCTTGCGAGAGTTATCGTGGCGACGATCTTAGTACTGAGATTGTCTCTCTGTTGTACGTTAGTATAGTAGTAAATTGTTGTTTTCTTCAACATATTGATGTGGTAAGGAAGAGCGGTGTCTCTCAACACAAGTGTTAAGCTTAAAGAGGGACATCGGCATATTTGTCAAATTTAAATGTATTTGAAGGAAATAAACATTTTTTCTTTAATTTTTATTATTATTAGTTACTCTGTGGTAATACAGATTTTTTTTAATTGTAAACTTACCGTGCTGATGGTCCGCGTTGAGCTTGGCCAGCTTGTCGGCGACCCAAGCGCGTGTCTCGCCGGCGTCGCGCGCGAACTGTGCGCGTGCGCGCGTGCGCACCTGCAGCGCGCGCCGCGCTGAGACTAGCTCGTGCAGCTGCGGGGGGGGGCATGGGATTAGTGAGTGAAATATAGTATCATGTAGGCGCAGTTAAATATATTTATTTTTTATTAATGGTTTCACATCTCGTGATAGAATAACGGCAGAATAAAATACATAGCTGGCCATATTTAGGGTGTTGAAACTGAACAATCTTTCGAATCAAACTTCTCATCCTGTGTTGCCAGGTTACTGTACTGACCTTCTTCCTCCTGTCCGTGATCTTCTTCAGCTCATCAGCGATGGCCTGGCTCTCCACGTGGTTCTGCTGCAGCAACTTGTCTCCGTGAGTCTGCAGTGTTGCCAGCTTCTCATCCTGTGTTGCCAGGTTACTGTACTGACCTTCTTCCTCCTGTCTGTGATCTTCTTCAGCTCATCAGCGATGGCCTGGCTCTCCACGTGGTTCTGCTGCAGCAACTTGTCTCCGTGAGTCTGCAGTGTTGCCAGCTCCTCACCCTGTGTTGCCAGGTTACTGTACTGACCTTCTTCCTCCTGTCCGTGATCTTCTTCAGCTCATCAGCGATGGCCTGGCTCTCCACGTGGTTCTGCTGCAGCAACTTGTCTCCGTGAGTCTGCAGTGTTGCCAGCTTCTCATCCTGTGTTGCCAGCAGCTTCTCGAAAGCTTCGTGCTTCTTCAGCAAGTTGTCCACCTCCTCCACGCTTAGGTTGGGAGGTAGTTCTGTGCCTGTGTAGGGATTTTTAATATAATTTTTATTTTATATTTATTTATTCAGAACACCTACAGCTAGATTACAATAATTAAATCATCATTGCACAAAACAAATCTAAGTTTTTCTTTGAGACAGGATTTGAACCTGCAATCTTAGAATGCCGTCCCAAAGCTCTAACCAATTGAACTACCGCGGTACATATCCTGAGCGGCGAAATCAGTGACTGACAGTTTCTTAGGCCCATAATTATAATCAGCTTTCAAAAGTGACAGCGAGTTTGAGTTGGTATCAGAAATGTCATTTCAGTAGAAACTGGCTTGTCAAATCTATACTTACTATTCCTCTTAACTTTGATATCGCTTCATATAAATACGAGCCTAAGAGTCGTCATAAGTGGACGCTAGCAACATATCGTACATAACTATACTATTATGACATTGGGACGGTATTCCAAAGACGAAGGATTTATAGGTATTATAATTTATTTACTTATTGTATGATCGTAGTATAGTGTAATTAAGTAGGTATATCCTTATTTACTGTTCATGTACCTAATTTGTATTCATATTGTGCACGTCTTATCCGCTTTACGTTTTATGCTATCTCACTTCTTAGGTCTGCTGTAAGACATTTCATTTTAGAAATAAGCAGTACCTGTTGTGTCTTGATTCCTATGTAATTGTTCTGTGTATGTTTCTGTGTACAATAAACTGTTAAATAAATAAATAAGGATCAAATCCTGCCCGTGGTATTTTTTTTTATTTGTTGTTTTGAGATAAAATAAGCTCATTTTATCTATTAAGGAGTTATACAGGTTTTTGTTGCATTCTTTATGTTAAGCGCTGTGTAGAATAAAAAAAAAAGAAAGAAAATACGTTGAGGTCAGTTTTCCGAGTGCTGACGGATGAGTAAAGGGCAGCTTGAATATCTCCATGCTAATCGCTGAGAAAACATCAAAACCGCGTTTCAGAACTTGTGTTTCTAGTTGTGGCGCCATCTATCGTCGCCCCACTTACTCATGGCGGCCTCCTGCGCGGCGCAGGTGTCGTGCAGTTGCTTAGCGTCGCGCAGGAAGCAGTGAAGGTCGATCAGTTGGTCGAGGAACACTTGCCGCGCCGCCCACGCGCCGTGGAGACTTCGACGCTCTTCGAGGAGCGCTTCGCATTTCTCTTCGATCTCCTGTTGAAGAGAAATAAGTTATTGTAACAAAATAACATAAATGCAATCACGCCTTCGTGCCTAATGGGGTAGGCAAAGCGTCAACGACCTAAACAAAGGTCGTTTCGCCACATTTCAGATGGGTCTGTATATATCGCTGTAGTGATAGGTTATCAGTTGTCAGCCCATCGCCTAAATTAACTGCAACTCTCCTTGACTCACCCGATGCTATGTCGATGTTGCAAAATAATACAGCAGACATGATTAAAGACAAAACATAGGTGTGCGGTGACGCGGCAGTGGTATACGGACTGATTCTTTGGGGTGATACTCTAACTCTTCCATACTGGACTGGGAGAGAAAGAAAAACGTAGAATATTCCAGTTGCCCTTCCCCCGGGAATGCTGTAGAAGTCAGCAAAAGGGATTCGAGGGTTACAGTGTATTGTAATTTAGGCGATGGGCTGACAACCTGTCACTACGAAGCGGTTCGCTTCCACATTCTTAATGCGAACGGCTAAGGAGTGGAACTCCCTGCCGGCGGATCTGTTTCCGGAACAATATAACCTGGGCCTTTTCAAGGCGAGAGTGAATAGGCACTACATAGGTGAGTATGCTTCAACATAGTCCGCATCGTCACTTTCCACCAGGTGAGATGGTGGACAAATGCTCGCCTATATATATAAAAAAAAAAAAAAAAAACTACAGCAATACACATTACAATCTAAAATTGCCCTCAATTTATGTCAGACGTGGCGGAACGACCTTTGTTTAGGTCGTTTACGCTCTGCCTACCCCATTAGGGATAAAGGCGTGATTTTATGTATGTATGTATTCAACTACTTACGCTGGCAGCTGGATGTCCCGCGGCTACCAACTCCTGTCCCATCTCAAGAGCGGCTCTGAACGAATCGTCGCGCGCGTCGATGTCAGCGCGCGCGGCGTCGTGGTCCGCCCGGGCCGTCTGTGCTGACGCGGCGCTGCGGAAAATACACGCTGTTTATATTTGGTGTAAGGGACAGCGTACCAGAAATTGAAGGGCTAAGTTAATAAGGAAAAGTTTTATTTACTTTCCCATTAAAAAATACTGTTAGAAGTGGTCATTTTGTATTTATTATTATTATAGCTAGCCTATTAGATTCTACTGTAGGGCAAAGTGTTTTTGTATGAGAAAATAAAAAACTAATTAATTTCCTGAAAGATTTTCCTGATGATAGTTCAGTTTCTCTCCGGTCTCTCCACGACTTCTGTGAGAGAGGCCTTTGCCCAGCAGTGGGACATTAACGGCTAGACAAGACAAGACAAGTTCAGTTTCGTTGACTGAGCAACCCAGCAGAGTTCGTTGGAATATTGATATTTGATTATCGATATTTTTAGTTTGTTTTTCGAATCCAGAATTATCCAAAATTTTCCAGAATTTTCTTCCATGCTGGACTGGGAGCGAAAGAAAAACATAGAATGTGCTAGCTGCATTTCCTCCCGGGCAAGCTGTAAAAACCAGCTAAGGGATCGGAGGGTTTCAGTATATTGCAATTTAAGCGATGGGCTGACAACCTGTCACTACAGCAATATACCTACAAATCTATCCTAAATAACCCTCAAAACTTTGTCATACGTGGCGGAACGACCTTTGTGTAAGTTGTTTGCGCTCTGCCTACCCCATTAGGGATAAAAGCGTGATTATATGTATGTATGTATGAATTATCCAAAATGGCTGCCATACTAGGGTCTATTGCATATGGAACTTTGATCGGCTCTGCCGTGGGAACAGTTGTACCTATACAAAAAAATTGGATGGTAGCTATGACAGATGCAATTCCTATACATTTCAGATATATTGTCTTTTGTTTTCCTTTTGAGTGGAATCTGCCACAGGTATCATTTATTTTATTTTTATTTAATAGGATACCAGACCAAAGTGTACACTTAAATAATTAAAACTTAATCTAATACAAATCTGTTATCCAATTAAAACTATACACAGCTTTCACTTAAAAACATACAAAGATAAAACGTAAGTATTTTTGTCATCATCCTAAATTTTACAGAGTATAGGAGACGTGGCTGCCATTCTAGAACCTTTCGATGACCTTGTGAAGGTTGCGGGCAGCGGGTGGATGCAGTCGGAACAAAACCGTGCTTTGTGGAGAACCTTGGCTAGGCTTATGTCCAGCAGTGGACGTCTCACGGCTGATGATGTTAGGAGGAAAGGACAGTAATGCTACAGACCTCCGTCCATATGTCGAAGTAGTATTTAAGTATTTATAAATATGTATGTTAGTCTGTAAGGTATATATTCTATGGGCCTCTGTTTATATTATTTAACATCTACTAAAGTAAATATTGCCTGAAATAAAATGATTTACTATTTACTAGCTTCTTCGCACGGAAATCATCAGTGTTTCTCTACTATATTATGCATGTATTATACATATAAACCTTCCTCTTGAATCACTCTATCCATTAAAAGAAACCGCATCAAAATCCGTTGCGTAGTTTTAAAGATTTATGCATACATAGGGATATAGGGACAGAGAAAGCGACTTTGTTTTATACTATGTAGTGATTATGTATTACAATGTAGACAGTATGGTACACTGGCACTGTTGTTTTTGTATGTTACATATTAAGTTTGTTTTGTATTTTGTTCATGTTACGTTTGTTAATGTCATGTTCGTTATATTATTGTCAGCAATGTTCTTTATTGTTACTTTTTCTCTTGTCTGTACCATTTCCTGTATCTGTTTTGTGTCAGTCAATAAAAGCTTTAATCAATCAATCAATTATTATTATTACCTGTGTGCTGGATGCACTTCCCTTGCGTTGGGGCTGGCGGCGCCGGGCCCCGCGCCCGCAGCGTTCATGCTGGCGCGCAGGGCTCGCGACCAGGACGTCAGGTCTCGCACCTGTAGGTATAATGTTGATTAATAAAAATGTAACATGGAATATGAAAGACTTAATCAATTCACTCGGAATGTCATTCGGTCACCCTACCAACTGAGCTGCAGAGGAGGTAGTCGAGGAGGTCGGGACCTCTATCTCCCGCTACCTCTTCGGGGTTAATATCGTTCAATACCGTATCCAATTAAATTCAATTAGATATTAGTCGTTAAGCGAAGTAAGAGGTCAGTGCTAAGCATTAGCGGCTTAAAGACTTTGGCCTGATGGGTTGCGGAGGTCAGATGGCAGTCGCTCTGTGTAAAAACCAGTACCCTCGTTCAATCACCTAGATTAGGTAGCTTACCCCGAGAGATACGGAAAAAGGCTAGGGAGATGATGATGACATAGTTACATTGTCTCGTCAGTTAAGAGATCTGCTGCATCACCCCACATAACAATGCAATTTTTTTATTTTATTTTATAACAAATAGGAACACCAACATCAGTCAAATTTTGCATTCATGGGTACAAACAAAATAATAATACAATTCTAATTTGAGTGACAATTAGAGGTGTACACATCGTTCACTAAAACAACAGTAAACTAATCTTAAAATTAAAGACTTAAAACTATGTAAGTATTATAACAAAATATTAATTAGAAATACACTAAACTAATTTAGTTGAGATCAATTGAGGTCAAGTGAGTAAAAGGTATTCATGATTGTTGAAACATTACGTTTAAAATTGTGAAGTGAGTTGCTAAATACATCTATACTGTCGTTTTTATAACTAATTTCATTATAAGACCTACACATTCGTATTATAGGCGAATGAACACCGACATTGGTGCGACAGTAAGGAACATGTAGAATATTTTTAATAGGGTATCTAGGGTATTTATATGGTACTGTTAGGGAAATTTGTTCTAGAATATCTTGGCAGTCTATCTTGGAGTTAATAATGTTATGCAGAAATACCAAATCATGCTTATTCCGACGGGATTTGAGTGTAGCTATTTTGAAATGTGATAAGCGCTGGTCATAGGGTACTCTGTGTGAAATACCTGGTGTATTAAAAGCAAGATGTCGTGTAAATGATCTTTGGACTGATTCTATACGTTGTGAAGACACACTATACATGGGGTTCCAAGCAACACTCGCGAATTCTAACTGACTGCGTACTAAAGCGTTAAATAGTATTACCTTTGTCTTTGGTAAACGGAAATCTTTTGTGTTTCTTTTAATAAAACCTAACATTTTGCATGACTTCCGAACAACTATATCTATAAGAGAGTTGAAAGTAAGGGGTCTATCTAACACAACACCCAAATCTCGAATTTCGAGAACCTCTTGCAGTTGTACGCCGTTGAGCTTGTAAACAAAATTATGTGGAATTATTTTCCGAGTAAATTTGATGTGATAACATTTGTTTATATTAAAGATCATGTTGTTGGAGATGCACCAATCCCAAACGCGATCCAGGTCAGACTGCAGAAGATCACAAGCTGTTGGTGATGCGGTGATGTATAACTTTAAATCATCAGCGAACAAGGAGAATTTAGAGTGTTGTATGACTGAACAGATATCATTAATAAATAAAAGAAATAGAATTGGTGCTAAGTGCGAACCTTGTGGGACCCCTGATGTAGTATAATATGTGTGGGATTTGTATCCATTAGTGGTAACTAGTTGTGTTCTGTACTCCAAATATGATCTAAACCAGTTGAACAGTGAACCGCATATTCCGCAAGATTTTAGCTTTTGCAAGAGTAAAAGATGATCAACTTTGTCAAACGCACTCTTAAAGTCTGTATAAATAGCGTGAACTTCTTGTCCATTGTCAATCGCTTTACTTATATCTGCAATGTAAGAAACCAAGTTAGTCTGAATTGATCTACCGCTGTGAAAATATGCATATGCACTAACCTGCGTCAAGAACTGATGTAGCTGTAGATGCATGTTCAGCGCGTGTTTCCTTGCATCAGCTGCGGCGCGCAGCTGCGTCCAAGCGTCGCCCAGTGCGCGCGCACGCAGCGAGATCTGCTGCACGTTCCCGCCGGGGTACAGTTGCTGGAGACGAGAACCTTCTTCTTGGAGCACCTGTTCAGAGAAACACCGTGTTAAGACAATTGTAATAAACCTTGCAGTTTTAAAGCATATACGTGGGACACACAGAAAGATTTGCGACACTAAAAAAAATTGTTCTACAGGTACATATATTTTTATTAAATCTTTTCAAAGTACTCTCCACCAGCCTCTATACAAAGATTCATGCGCCTGAACCAGTTTTCAAAACATTTTTTCCAGTCCGCCGTAGACACCTCGTTTACAGCCTGCTCGAACGCAGCCAGCGCATCTTCCGGCGACGAAAATTGTATCCCCTTGAGCTGATTTTTTATTTTTGGAAATAAAAAGAAGTCACACGGTGCTAGATCAGGGCTGTAAGGAGGGTGATCCAGGAGTTTGACTGGTGTGCTGTCCAGGAAGTCCCTCGTTTTGAGCGCGGTGTGTGCAGGCGCATTGTCGTGGTGGAGCAGTAGTCCGCGGAGCCCTGTGTTTGGTCGCTTGTTGCTCACAACAGAAAAAACTTCTGGTAAACATTTGGTAGTATACCATTCGGCGTTAATGCTTCTTTGATCTCGTAAGGGAATTGAGGCCAAGTGGCCAGTCAAATTAAAAAAGCTGGCGCTCAAAATCTTCCCCCCGCTTCGAGATCGCTTCACTTTGGTAGGCGTTGGTTCATTTTGAAACACCCAAACTGTCGACTGGCGCTTGGTTTCTGGATCGTATTGATAAATCCAGGACTCATCACCTGTTACGATGTCGTAAACACGCCGAGACGAGCCTGCTTCAAATTTGTTCAGCATATCACGGCACCATTCCACCCGGGCCTGCTTCTGAGCGTCGGTGAGGTAGTGCGGCACCCAGCGCGATACTATCCTCCTCACGCGAAGATGCCCTTGTAGAATCTCGTGAACGCTTCCCGATCCAATCTTTAATATGTGCTGAATCTCCTGATATGTAATTCGCCTATTATCTTGGATTAAATTTTTCACTGCTAGCACGTTTTCTTCCGTAATAGCCGTCAAAGGGCGACCGCTTCTTTCTTCATCCCCCAAGGTTGGTCGACCGCGCCTAAATTCGTTATACCAACGATACACGGTTGCCTTGGAGGGGCTTTCATCCATAAATGCCATTTGAAGTCTATCGAACGATTCATCCGGTTTCAGGCGACACTTGAAATCGTAAAAAATCATAGCTCTAAAATGTTCCCGGCGCAGATCCATTTTTCAGTAAGACACGATACTTTGAATTGGCTCGCTAAAAATGTGGAGGGAAATTTTGAAAATGGAACACACATATTTTTACTTACAAGTAATTATATTTTCAAAAAAGATTCTAACCGGCCAGTCTGCCATATATAAAAACTATTTATCGCAATACTTTCTGAGTGGCCTGGTATGTATGATTTTTGGATGTGTGTTTGATTTAGGAATGAATTTGGGATTTAGGGATGAATGTGTGATTTAGTAATGAATATGTGATTTAGATATGAATGTGTCTTTTAGGGATGTATGCGTGATTTAGGGAAATATGTGTGATTTAGGGAAGTATGTGTGATTTAGGGATGTATGTGTGAATTAGGAATGAATGTGTAATTTAGGAATGAATGTGTGATTTAGGGACGAATTTTTGAATTAGGGATGGCATGAATGTATGCTTTAGCTATGTATATGGGATTTAAGGATGCATGTATGATTTAGGGATGAATGTGTGATTTAGGGATGAAAGTGTCATTTATTGATGAATGTATGATTTAGGGATGAATGTGTGATTTAGGGATGAAAGTGTCATTTAGGGATGAATGTGTGATTTAGGGATGAAAGTGTCATTTAGGGATGAATGTATGATTTAGGGATGAATGTGTGATTTAGGGATGAAAGTGTCATTTAGGGATGAATGTATGATATAGGGATGGATGTGTGATTTAGGGATGAAAGTGTCATTTATTGATGAATGTATGATTTAGGGATGAATGTGTGATTTAGGGATGAAAGTGTCATTTAGGGATGAATGTATGATATAGGGATGAATGTGTGATTTAGGGATGAAAGTGTCATTTAGGGATGAATTTATGATTTAGGGATGTACGATGTATGATTTTTGGATGTGTGTGTGTGATTTAGGGAAGTATGTGTGATTAAGGGACGTGTGTTTGATTTAACATTGAACTGACCTGCATCTGAGCATCAATAGCGACCAAATCGTTCTCAATCGTGTCATGGTTCCTCAACAGCGCCTGCGCCGCTGGCAAATCTCTCGGCGGCGGCGGCGCCGCTAAAGCAGCCCTCTTGTCCGCCGCCCGAGCTAGTAATTCTCCCACGTCGCGATGGTAGCGGTGGATCTCGCCGGCGGCGTGCAGTCGGCGCGCGCGGGATGATATCTGCTCTACTAGGCGTTGCCAGGACTCTCTGTGGGTGACAAAATATTTCATTTCAACCTCTGTGGTCTAGTGGTCTGAGCCATAGATTCCCGATCTTGAGGTCCTGGGCTCGATTCTTAGAACATCAAGTTAATATTTGTAATTTTTTTACTCTGTGAGATTTTCTCTAGTTTGGTTAGGACAATGCAGGCTGAATCCATCCTACTGTCTGTTAAGTAAACGCATTCCGTGCTTTAAGCTGTCCGCCCAGTCTCTGTTTCTAAATTTAGTGATCGTTACAAGTCGATATCGCTCGACGTTCGTAGAAACTACCTTAAAATCTACACCACACGTGACCACGGGTGGTGCGGAAGAATACTGAAGATATTTTAGCTAGACCCTAGAAAAGTAGCAGCTAGAAATTTAGAGGTCATCAGATATTTTTAGTATAATAGGTGTAGGGCTTTGGGCATTCAAAGATCCCGCCAAACTCGCCGCGCATGCGCCAACCAGTTGAGCCGCTGCTCACACTAGTATATATAACATACCCGAGCGCGGCCTGTCGTTCCTCAATGTCCGCGATGTACGGGCTGTCGCTAGCTACTAGTTTGTTCGCTAGATCCCGCACTGGTTGAGCCGCTGCTCACACTAGTATATATAACATACCCGAGCGCGGCCTGTCGCTCCTCAATGTCCGCGATGTACGGGCTGTCGCTAGCTACTAGTTTGTTCGCTAGATCCCGCACTGGTTGGGCCGCTGCTCACACTAGTATATATAACATACCCGAGCGCGGCCTGTCGTTCCTCAATGTCCGCGATGTACGGGCTGTCGCTAGCTACTAGTTTGTTCGCTAGATCCCGCACTGGTTGAGCCGCTGCTCACACTAGTATATATAACATACCCGAGCGCGGCCTGTCGTTCCTCAATGTCCGCGATGTACGGGCTGTCGCTAGCTACTAGTTTGTTCGCTAGATCCCGCACTGGTTGAGCCGCTGCTCACACTAGTATATATAACATACCCGAGCGCGGCCTGTCGCTCCTCAATGTCCGCGATGTACGGGCTGTCGCTAGCTACTAGTTTGTTCGCTAGATCCCGCACTGGTTGGGCCGCTGCTCACACTAGTATATATAACATACCCGAGCGCGGCCTGTCGCTCCTCAATGTCCGCGATGTACGGGCTGTCGCTAGCTACTAGTTTGTTCGCTAGATCCCGCACTGGTTGGGCCGCTGCTCACACTAGTATATATAACATACCCGAGCGCGGCCTGTCGTTCCTCAATGTCCGCGATGTACGGGCTGTCGCTAGCTACTAGTTTGTTCGCTAGATCCCGCACTGGTTGGGCCGCTGCTCACACTAGTATATATAACATACCCGAGCGCGGCCTGTCGTTCCTCAATGTCCGCGATGTACGGGCTGTCGCTAGCTACTAGTTTGTTCGCTAGATCCTCGCACTGGTTGAACCTTTCCGCGCCGCTCTCCACTCGGTGGCGAAGCTCGTCGAATTTCGATCGGAGAATCTGTTCAAATTCAAACATATTTTAAACTTATTTTAAGGCCATGAATGTCACGAACATGAACACGAAGCACATCGGTTCTTTATTGACCACTTTTTCGTATTTATTTCGCCTAATCAGATGCGGAAGACCACTCTGCGGAGATCATGCTTAACGGCTGCTCCAAAAGAGTTGGATTCCGTTCCGATCCAAACAAGCTAATCTTACAAGAACAAAGCACTTGGAAATCAATCATATTTTATCGAATTGTTGAACGGGTTGTGGATGCAAATATAACGCAACAAAAAAAACATACACATTTATTATTTGTACATAAATCAAGACAAAAATGGCCTCTTTGATGTTGAAAGCCTTTTTTATGTCCTGGAAGAATTTTCTGTTTTTTTTATCCTTTTTGTTTTGATGAACGGCACCCTCATACTATAAAATACTTAGATTATAATAAAAAAAAACTTCACGACGAATTGAGAACCTCCCCGTTTTCTTGTAAGTCGGTTTAAAATAGAGTAAGCTAGATTTAGAGTGCATATATCGCCAACAAACAGACAGCAGTTTGGCGATACCTGGTTTGTAAGCAAAAAATAATAATATTTTGTCTAATAAATAAAAAAACTTACCAGTAGATGTTCGTAATCCTGTCCATAATCCTCACTGGAGGCGGCCGTGTACTGCTCCTGAATCCAACTCTCGAGCTCCGCGCTCTCGGCCAAGTACTCGTGTCTGCCAACGAAACATACTGTTAGTGGCTCCATCTAGTTGAACTCATATGAACTACTAACTAACTTTGTGTAGTGTTTGATGTGTGGTGATAATACTAGATGGCGTTGGTTATACTATTATTTTTTACATACATACATATAATCACGCCTTTATCCCTAATGGGGTAGGCAGAGCGTAAACGACCTAAACAAAGGTCGTTCCGCCACGTCTGACAAAGTTTTGAGGGTTATTTAAGATAGACTTGCAAGTATATTGCTGTAGTGACAGGTTGTCAGCCCATCGCCTAAATTACAATATACTGAAACCCTAGGATCCCTTAGCTGGTTTTTACAGCATACCCGGGAGGAAATGCAGCTGGCACATTCTATGTTTTTCTCTCGCTCCCAGGCCAGCATGGAGAAATATTAAATATTATTTTTTAACATTGCGTTATCGCTAACAACTTGTTGCGGCCCATAACCTCGTTTTGCTTTACAGCTTTACACATATTTATTTTATTTTATTCATGATAGAGAAACTTACTGCAATAATATTGACACTAACATAAATTAATATAAATAACATACATACATACATATAATCACGCCTTTATCCCTAATGGGGTAGGCAGAGCGTACACGACCTAAACAAAGGTCGTCCCGCCACGTCTGACAAAGTTTTGAGGGTTGTTTAAGATATATTTGTAGGTATATTGCTGTAGTGACAGGTTGTCAGCCTGTCGCCTAAATTGCAATATACATAAACCATCGGATCCCTTAGCTGGTTTTTACAGCATGCCCGGGAGGAAATGCAGCTGGCACATTCTATGTTTTTCTCTCGCTCCCAGTCCAGCATGGAAGTTATAAATAACACACAAGCCAATTAAGTTTCCACCAATAAATTATTACATATGTGTCGATTATGAAAAAAAAAAATTAAACATATTATATTCCAAATTTTACAATACATTAGATTTTGATAAATTAAAGCTATGTAATGAAAAGTGAAAAATTATAATAATTATGTTAGGAAATTATATTATTATATTATATATGTATATTTTTGTAACAAGGTTATTGTCTGCGGTTCCGAAATTTGAACCTCTGCCAAGTTGCAAAGAAAAAGCAGTTTATAGGCCGCCAGACACGTTAGTATCGATAACTCAACGCTAAAAATACGAACTATAGTTCTTAGTATTGACACTAGGCGGCTCTGTATTGATTTATTTAAGAAATCCTATTATACGTAGCTTATCATGTCTCAAAAAGATTTCTACGTTTGAAGATTATTCCTCAAAACTTGTCAGACGTGGCGGAACGACCTTTGTTTGGGTTGTTCACGCTCTGCCTACCCCATTAGGTATACAGGCGTGATAGTATATATGTATGTATGAAGATTATTCACATACCTGCAAACACTCTCCACTAACGCCTGCTGGCGCCGCCTAGCAAGCCTCTGCAGGCGCTCCAAGCTGTCCGCGAGTAATGCGTGTCTCGCCACTAGGGCTTCGCCCTCGGGGTGCCCGCCAGCCGCCATGGAGGTCGCCACGTGACCCATCTCGGCTATGATGGCCGCGTACGTGTCTAGCTCCAATTCCACCGCCTGAGGGAAATAGAATAATTATATAATATGATACAGAAAGAAAAGGTCAAAGGTCTTCGAAATTGAATTTAGTTTCCTAGCGGTCTTGAATAGTTTAAAAGCGTTAAGAACGACGTTTTTAGCAATAATTTCGATCTTCTTTTTCTGTCGAGTGGGTATCGAATCTATCGACCCGATGAACCCTGGTGTCAGAGTTTTTAAACCGCCTAGTAGCACAACTATCAGGCCTCTGACTTGGTTTGAGTAACGACCACTATCAAAGACAGCGACCGGGACCGACGACTTAACGTGCCCTCCGAAGCACGAAATCTTTTCCTTTTCGGACAAACAGGTGATTCAGTTTGCAATGTCCTAACCAAACTGGGGAAAAATTCACAAAGAGATCATTTTTCAAATATCTACTTTGTGTTTCCCCCCTGGGAATCGAACCCAGGACCTCCGGATCGGGAGTCCATGGCTCTAGCCACTCGACCACGGTGGCAGTTAAAATAATTTCGATAATTCCATGGCAGTCTTGGACTCCGCGACGTAGCGGATAAGCAGCAAGTCGTACATACATACATACATATAATCACGCCTTTATCCCTAATGGGGTAGGCAGAGCGTAAACAACCTACACAGAGCTCGTTCCGCCACGTATGACAAAATTTTGAGAGTTATTTAAGATTGAATTGTAGGTATATTGCTGCAGTGACCGATTTCGCTAATTCTTTTTTTGTTCTGTTCGTTATTATCAGGAGAAGGTTCTTATGAAAGAAAAAAATCAGGAAATTGCGCGGAAAATTAGAAAATTTAAAATTACTTAACCACCATATAAAATTATTAAACTTTTTTAATGTAACCTTAAGACATTTGACATAGAATTGACTGAATGCGTGCTGCAAATATAGTAAAAGAGGATGAAAAAAAAATGACGTTTAAAACGGATTCTTCTGTCAATCTTATTTTATTGATAAATATAGTCATAAAATCAAAAACAACAACAAAGTTCGCCAGGTCAGCTAGTATTAAAAATAAAATGTCAATAGAAATACAATATAAATGTCTTATGACTACGTTTTGTATGGATTCTAACGGAATTCGCCGCCATTTTGGCGAGCTGTTGAAGGGTAATATGTTACATTACCTTGTGCCTAGTCAGCAGCTGCGTGGCCCTGTGTCTGTCATTGCCGACATCCGCCAGCCAGCTGTCCACTTCCAGGGCATCCTGGAGCCACTGTTGGGTCTTGTCTTATAACCCTTTTTCTGATCAACGGCCAAAATATGGCCGCGAAATGCAAGTGACCGTTTGATAGGTAATTTTATGATTTCGTTTTGTATCGACTCTAACGGAATGCGCCGCCATTTTGGCGAGTTGTTGAAGGGTAATATGTTACATTACCTTGTGCCTAGTCAGCAGCTGCGTGGCCCTGTGTCTGTCATTGCCGACATCCGCCGAGCCCAGCGCGGCAGCCTTGTCCGCCAGCCAGCTGTCCACTTCCAGGGCATCATGGAGGAACTGCTGGGCCTTCAGCGCAGCCTCCAGCCGCGCCCCGCGGGCCTCCGCCTCGGAAGACACCTTGGAGTAGGCCTCTTCTAGCTCGCGGCAGAGGGCTTCGATCTAGGTACAATAAGTTATTTTTAATAAGTGAGTTCGAGAGGTTTTACAAATGTTCGTATTTTATATACAATTAATTTATTACTGAAACTGGCACCACATCTGCTGCATTGCTAATAATCTAAGAAACTCAGGCTTCTTTCCAGGTTTAGAAAAAAAAAAACCAAAATAAAGTCACAACTTAAAAATTATACAAATAATGACAAGCCCTGCTCGCCTTGAAAAGAGGATCTTGACATCTCAATAAGGAATATTGAATTAAGAGGATCAGTAATTGAAAAGTAATTTAGTACCTTTGTCAATACTTTACTTCTTTATTACTTCGGTACTTAATTTCATCTCTTATATCATTTATCCATAATTTATTGACTGTTTCTTAATAGGCTATAAATTGTCCTACTGCTGGGCAAAGACGTGAACAGAGACGCCTGGAGAGATGGGGAGGCCTTTGCTTAGCAGTGGAACAGCTTTTAAAGACAAGAAAAATCCTAACTATATATTCCGCTTCCTCTTGAAAAGTTTCTGGTAAAACCACAGCCTCAAACCCAACACTCCCACCTCCTCCCATGGTCCTACCGACCTCTCGGTCATCAGGACCGTGTCAGACCGAAACAACGGGACGTACAGGGGACTTACAAAGCATACGCGAAAGCACTGCCTGAATTCTCTATCCCAACATTATTTTTTTTCCTGACTTGAGTGTCCCCTGTCGCACTCTCCCCTTTGTCCACTCTGGGGCAGGACTTCACAGCACAGCTCCTATCTTCTTCCTTTTTCCTCCGATCGCCTCTCGATCCCTACTCTCCTCACACCTTAATCTCTTCTCGATTCTCCATTTTCATCAGTTGCTACATCCTGATCTTCTCTAGTCACTTCTCGACCCTCTCGAACTTCTCGACCTCAAACCCAACAACCTACATACCTTGTCACTTTCAGGATGTTTCTCCTTCACCAACTGCCGGCCCCTCGCCAACACCTTGTCAGTGTGCGGCCTTCTGCCGAGCAGCTCCGCGCGCAGCTTGGCGTGCTTCTTCTGCGCGGACTGCGCGGCGTGCAGATCGGCCGGCGGCGCGTCCGCGGCGCCCGCGCAGCGCTCCGACAGCCAGTCCAGCTCGCCCGCCACTTCCACCGCGAACTTGTGTAGTCTGGAGGGTACATAAGTACATTATTATTATTATCGTTCGGCCATTTTTATACATTAGATACATACATACATTACAATTTTAAATTAAGTTTCAGTAGCCAGTCTACAGCCGCCGGGGTAAGTTTATTGAGCTCCTCCAAGCCCCCAGGAAACATAAGTACATATCACAGAAACAGACTAACGGTAACTGGTTTTTTTTTTTTGAGAATTTTATTCAAAATGACAATAACATATTTTACACAGTTAAAGATGAGACGTCCCTCAGAAAAATCCTACAGGTTTATGCGAGGCACGAATGAGTTGCATAATATATAATACTCTTATAAATTATTTTAAACAATAATTAAATAGTGCCAGGTCCCCAATCAGGTACCCAAATGATATTTTTTGAGTAGACGTTTACAAGCTTCCACGTCGGTTATCGACTCGTTATCGGGTCAATTCCCGTAAGTAATAAAAAACATACATACATACATAAATTACGCCTCTATCCCTTACGGGGTAGGCAGAGCGTTTAACGCCTCTTAAAAGACGCTTTCGCCACGTCTGACAAAAATTGAGGGCAATTTTAGATTGAAAAGTGTATTGCTATAGTGACAGGTTGTCAGCCCATCGCCTAAATTACAATACACTGTAACCCTCGAGTCCCTTTTGCTGACTTCTACAGCATGCCCGGGAGGAAGGGCAGCTGAAACATTCTATTTGTTTCTATCTCTCCCAGTCCATCATGGAAGGAAGATGATGAGGATGATCTTTTTATTATATCTAGATTTAGTTAATCACCTCTTGCTTGTCAGTAAATTAAAAACCTTTCTAGTTTAATGTAAGAACCTACCTCAATTTTAAAACCAGTTTTGTAAATTGCGAGTGCCGAAGGAAGAGGCTGATCACTCACAACACAGGGTATCCTAGTGTGAGGATCAGTATGCTGTATATGTTTATGACGTTTGTAAAACTGAATAAATCTTATCTTATCTTACAATACAATAATATGGTATTTAACTTATATTGTATCATTCTAAACAACACTACTTAGTTTTGTTAAATCCTTATGAAAGAGCGGGGCCTCCTAACACAAGTTTTTAAAAACTTCAAAAGGAGTTCCTCGAACACTTTTGTTAATATTAACTAAGATTCTGAAATAAACTACTTTTATTTATTTTATTTATTTATTTATGAAACTTTGTATCATAGCTGTGTTTAGACTTGTTAGAAAGGTCTTGTAATGAACTTTGACCACGATTGGTTTTTACGTGCATTTATAAAAGCGTGTTATTCTAGTGTTTTTAAATATATATATATTTATATATATTTGAAGTGCAGATGCCTGCTACGCAGAGGGTCCCGGGTTCGATTCCCGGCCGGGGCAGACATTTGAATGATGAATTTATATGTCTGTTTCCAGGTTGCGGGTGTTCTTGGTGGTTGTTTCTGTGTATGTCCATGGCACCCCGGTACAGGGAATCCTAGTAAGGGCTATGAGTGTGATTGTGTTTTTTTTTTATTCTACAGCAATAAGCATGTGTCGTTGACACTCTACCTACCCTATTAGGGATGCAAGAATGACGGTATGTATGTACTCACTGTAAGCTGGTATTCAAGGCGTCTCTCCTGGCGAGCGCCCTGGGCTTCAGTGTCTCAGTGGCTCGCAGCAGCGCGCGACACTCCTTCTCGATGGCGGGCGCGTCGAAGTGCCCCGAGGAGACCAGGTCGGCGCCCGCGGAGGACAGGGCTTGCGCGCGCGACTCGTACTGGCTCAGCTCCTGTTCTAAGGCCTGGGAGAAGATTTGAAACAAGGTTAAGGCTGTAGCTCACATAGATGGCGCCACATCAAGATACAACAGTCCTGAAACGCGGCATCGAAGTTTGCTCGGCGATCTGCATATATACAATTTCCGAACTAATCCAGTCGGACTCCGGTCCCCTGGTCACGTGGTCACAACACCCGACCAGGCGGGTAATTACCCTTTTCCCATCCGTCATCACTCGGCCAACTGGCCTTAAGGAAATGCTCCTAAAAGGCGATATTCACAGCAGCACATATATTTTTAACTTCTTCTAGAATGGGGTACGAATCTATGGAATACCCGACGAACCGTGGTATCAGAGTTTTTAAACCGCCTTTTAGTAACAGCTGATAGGCCTCTGACATTGTTTACGTAACGACCACTATCACAGACAGCGACCGGGACTGAGAGCAATTTTTCTTCCAGACAGTGGTTCATCCTATAATGTCTTAACCAAACTGGAGAAAATCTACATACATATAATCACGCCTTTATCCCTAATGGGGTAGGCAGAGCGTAAACAAAGGTCGTTTCGCCACGTCTGACAAAGCTTTGAGGGTTATTTAAGATAGATTTGTAGGTATATTGCTGTAGTGACAGATTATCAGCCCATCGCCTAAATTGCAATATACTGAAACCCTCGGATCCCATAGCTGGGTTTTACAGCATGATCGGGAGGAAATGCAGCTGGCATATTCTATATATTTCTCCCACTGTCAGGCATGGGAGTAATGAGGGAGAAAATCTCACTTAGTGATAAATGGACAAAACTAAGGCAATGTTTGTACACACTTCATCTGTCGAGTGGGTACTGAGTCTATCGACCCGATGAACCCTAGTGTCAGTATTTAAACCGCCTAGTAGCACAACTATCAGGCCTCTGACATGGTTTGAGTGACGACCACTATCAAAGACAGCGACCGGGACCGACGGCTTAACGTGCCCTCCGAAGCACGAAATCTTTTTCTTTTCGGATAATCAGGTGATTCAGCCTGCACCGTCCTAACCAAACTGGGGAAAATTCACAAAGTGATAAATTCTCAAATATCAACTTTTTGTTTCCTCCCTGGGAATCGAACCCAGGACCTCCGGATCAGGAGTCCACGGCACTAGCCACTAGACCACGGAGGCAGTTAATTAGTGACTAATAAATACTCTATTCGTACACTTTCGCATCTGATGAGTCGAAATGGAGACGAAACTGTGGTCAACAGAGAACCGATGCTTTTCGTGTTCATGTTCGTAATATTCATCCCTGAAAGGCCATAATTTCTATTCTATTCAAACATTAACTTTATTTTTCCCCTGGGAATTGAAACCAAGACTCCCGAATCTAGAGCCCAATGAGCCCATGGCTCAGACCATTCTATCACGGAGGCGCAGTTTGAACTGAAACAAAGCAGGAAACAAAGTGAATCATACCTGGTGTTGGTTCAGGAACCTCTTACAGCTTCTCAGGTCCATGCCGACCTCTTCGCTGTTCAGGGACCGCTCCAGGTCCACCAGACGAGCCTTCGCGTCCTCGATTGACCTGGAAACAACAGGTAATGTTCAGTACAGCCTGAACAACACATGCATACATATAACCACGCCTTTATTCCTAATACTACTTCCATGCTGGACTGGGAGAGAAAGAAAAACATAGAATGTTCCAGCTGCCCTTCCTCCCGGGCATGCTGTTGAAGTCAGCAAAAGGGACTCAAGGGTTACAGTGTATTGTAATGTAGGCGATGGGCTGACAACCTGTCACTATAGCAATACATATTACAATATTAAATTGCCCTCAATTTTTGCCAGACGTGGCGAAAGAGCCTTTTACGAGGCGTTAAACGCTCTGCCTACCCCGTAAGGGATAAAGGCGTGATTTATGTATGTATGTATGTATGTTTATCCCTAATGGGGTAGGCAACGAAAATCGTTACGCCACACGGCACGTATTGGGGGCTATTTCAGATGTGTATTGCTGTAGTGACAGGTTGTCAGCCTGCCGCATAAATTTGCAACACACTGAAACCCTCGAATTCCTTAGCTTGTTATTACAGCATGCCCGGGAGGAGAGGCAGCTGGCGCCCAGTCTAGCATGGAAACAAGCTGGACAACACAGGGTAAAATTTCGTTAGACTTTACTACGAAAGACGCTGGTATTTTTGATTCCTGTTCCTGTTCCTGCTTTGAAAAAGTGAAAGGAAAATAAGAAACTGGGTTCTTTATCAGCAAATTTATTTTACCTCCTGTGCTTCCTCTGAGCGGCGCGGCGGCTTGCCTCAGCATGCTGCCCTTGTCCCGTGACGCGGCTACAAGCGAGTCCCACGCCTTGTGGAGCTCATCGAGCCGAGCCGACACCTCCTTGGCTCGGCCCGGTCCGAGTGCTTACCTCCTGTGCTTCCTCTGAGCGGCAGCTTGCCTCAGCTTGCTGCCCTTGTCCCGTGACGCGGCTACAAGCGAGTCCCACGCCTTGTGGAGCTCATCGAGCCGAGCCGACACCTCCTTGGCTCGGCCCGGTCCGAGTGCTTACCTCCTGTGCTTCCTCTGAGCGGCGGCTTGCCTCAGCTTGCTGCCCTTGTCCCGTGACGCGGCTACAAGCGAGTCCCACGCCTTGTGGAGCTCATCGAGCCGAGCCGACACCTCCTTGGCTCGGCCCGGTCCGAGTGCTTACCTCCTGTGCTTCCTCTGAGCGGCAGCTTGCCTCAGCTTGCTGCCCTTGTCCCGTGACGCGGCTACAAGCGAGTCCCACGCCTTGTGGAGCTCATCGAGCCGAGCCGACACCTCCTTGGCTCGGCCCGGTCCGAGTGCTTACCTCCTGTGCTTCCTCTGAGCGGCAGCTTGCCTCAGCTTGCTGCCCTTGTCCCGTGACGCGGCTACAAGCGAGTCCCACGCCTTGTGGAGCTCATCGAGCCGAGCCGACACCTCCTTGGCTCGGCCCGGTCCGAGTGCTTACCTCCTGTGCTTCCTCTGAGCGGCAGCTTGCCTCAGCTTGCTGCCCTTGTCCCGTGACGCGGCTACAAGCGAGTCCCACGCCTTGTGGAGCTCATCGAGCCGAGCCGACACCTCCTTGGCTCGGCCCGGTCCGAGTGCTTACCTCCTGTGCTTCCTCTGAGCGGCAGCTTGCCTCAGCTTGCTGCCCTTGTCCCGTGACGCGGCTACAAGCGAGTCCCACGCCTTGTGGAGCTCATCGAGCCAAACCGACACCTCCTTAGCTCGGCCCGGTCCGAGTGCTTACCTCCTGTGCTTCCTCTGAGCGGCGGCTTGCCTCAGCATGCTGCCCTTGTCCCGTGACGCGGCTACAAGCGAGTCCCACGCCTTGTGGAGCTCATCGAGCCGAGCCGACACCTCCTTGGCTCGGCCCGGTCCGAGTGCTTACCTCCTGTGCTTCCTCTGAGCGGCAGCTTGCCTCAGCTTGCTGCCCTTGTCCCGTGACGCGGCTACAAGCGAGTCCCACGCCTTGTGGAGCTCATCGAGCCAAACCGACACCTCCTTAGCTCGGCCCGGTCCGAGTGCTTACATCCTGTGCTTCCTCTGAGCGGCGGCTTGCCTCAGCTTGCTGCCCATGTCCCGTGAAGCGGCTACAAGTGAGTCTCACGCCTTGTGGAGCTCATCGAGCCGAGCCGACACCTCCTTAGCTCGGCCCGGTCCGAGTGCTTACCTCCTGTGCTTCCTCTGAGCGGCGGCTTGCCTCAGCTTGCTGCCCTTGTCCCGTGACGCGGCTACAAGCGAGTCCCACGCCTTGTGGAGCTCATCGAGCCGAGCCGACACCTCCTTGGCTCGACCCGGTCCGAGTGCTTACCTCCTGTGCTTCCTCTGAGCGGCGGCTTGCCTCAGCTTGCTGCCCTTGTCCCGTGACGCGGCTACAAGCGAGTCCCACGCCTTGTGGAGCTCATCGAGCCGAGCCGACACCTCCTTGGCTCGACCCGGTCCGAGTGCTTACCTCCTGTGCTTCCTCTGAGCGGCGGCTTGCCTCAGCTTGCTGCCCTTGTCCCGTGACGCGGCTACAAGCGAGTCCCACGCCTTGTGGAGCTCATCGAGCCGAGCCGACACCTCCTTGGCTCGGCCCGGTCCGAGTGCTTACCTCCTGTGCTTCCTCTGAGCGGCGGCTTGCCTCAGCTTGCTGCCCTTGTCCCGTGACGCGGCTACAAGCGAGTCCCACGCCTTGTGGAGCTCATCGAGCCGAGCCGACACCGCCTTGGCTCGGCCCGGTCCGAGTGCTTACCTCCTGTGCTTCCTCTGAGCGGCGGCTTGCCTCAGCTTGCTGCCCTTGTCCCGTGACGCGGCTACAAGCGAGTCCCACGCCTTGTGGAGCTCATCGAGCCGAGCCGACACCTCCTTAGCTCGGCCCGGTCCGAGTGCTTACCTCCTGTGCTTCCTCTGAGCGGCGGCTTGCCTCAGCTTGCTGCCCTTGTCCCGTGACGCGGCTACAAGCGAGTCCCACGCCTTGTGGAGCTCATCGAGCCGAGCCGACACCTCCTTAGCTCGGCCCGGTCCGAGTGCTTACCTCCTGTGCTTCCTCTGAGCGGCGGCTTGCCTCAGCTTGCTGCCCTTGTCCCGTGACGCGGCTACAAGCGAGTCCCACGCCTTATGGAGCTCATCGAGCCGAGCCGACACCTCCTTGGCTCGACCCGGTCCGAGTGCTTACCTCCTGTGCTTCCTCTGAGCGGCGGCTTGCCTCAGCTTGCTGCCCTTGTCCCGTGACGCGGCTACAAGCGAGTCCCACGCCTTGTGGAGCTCATCGAGCCGAGCCGACACCTCCTTGGCTCGGCCCGGTCCGAGTGCTTACCTCCTGTGCTTCCTCTGAGCGGCGGCTTGCCTCAGCTTGCTGCCCTTGTCCCGTGACGCGGCTACAAGCGAGTCCCACGCCTTGTGGAGCTCATCGAGCCGAGCCGACACCTCCTTGGCTCGGCCCGGTCCGAGTGCTTACCTCCTGTGCTTCCTCTGAGCGGCGGCTTGCCTCAGCTTGCTGCCCTTGTCCCGTGACGCGGCTACAAGCGAGTCCCACGCCTTGTGGAGCTCATCGAGCCGAGCCGACACCTCCTTAGCTCGGCCCGGTCCGAGTGCTTACCTCCTGTGCTTCCTCTGAGCGGCGGCTTGCCTCAGCTTGCTGCCCTTGTCCCGTGACGCGGCTACAAGCGAGTCCCACGCCTTGTGGAGCTCATCGAGCCGAGCCGACACCTCCTTGGCTCGCGCCGGGTCCGAGTTCTGCAGCGATTGACCGACCTGACGGGAAATTGTGAGGTAAGATTGATAGATTAACGTGCCTTATGAAGTTAGGAAACACTCTTTATTAAAAACAATAAGTTTTAACCTTAGCAGATGTGTTATATTAATGACGAACTGTACGAAAAAAAAAAAAAACAACTTCAAACAAACTTCTGACAAAGTTTTGAGTGTTAATTAAGATAGATTTTTAGGTATATTACTGTAGTGACAGGTTGTCAGCCTATCGCCTAAATTACAATGTACTGAAAACCTCGGATCCCTTAGCTGGTTTTTACAGCATGCTTGGGAGGAAATACAGCTGGCACATTCTATGTTTTTCTCTCGCTCCCAGTCCAGCATGGAAGTACCTCCACAATTTTTTTATATCTATATTAACATGTTTCAAGTACTTACACTCTCGACATTACGCAGTTGCTTCTCATTGGCTTGTAGTTCCCTTTCGAATGCTTCGTGCTTCTGTAGTTTCCTTTCCAGGTTTGCAAGATCTCTGTACAAAAAATATGGCTGAGTTTATATTGTTCGGGGAATGCCTATGTGTACACTAATATTCCTTGTTTGTTGTTTCTGTATGAGTTTTTAGGTGTTAAAGGTTGAAGCCAATTGGCTTAGAGATGATGGATGGGAGTCGGGTAGCTACCCGCCTGGTCGGGTGTTGTGACCACGTGTTTAGGGGACCGAAGTCCAACCGGACAAGTTTGAACTTGTATATATGTAATTCAATTATACTAACTGTATCTGTTCCGGTGAATTTCCCAACTTTTATCCCCATTAGGTTGGCTGGAAGAGATTTCTTATAGAGATAAGCTCGCCTGTTGTTTAATCTTTTAGGTTGAACTGTATTTTTAATTTTTAAAACAATAAAGAATATATATATGCAGATTGCTGAGAAAACTTCGATACCGCGTTTCATACCTTTTGTTTGTAAATGTTGCGCCATCTGTCGGCTATAAGTTTTAATTGGTGTGCTTTAAAGAACATTCTATGTTTTTCTCACCTGTAACTCTGATCGTTGGCGGTCCTGGTTTTGTCCTGGATCCACGCTTGCAGCTCTTCTACTGCCGCGATGAACTAGAACAAATAACAGAGGGGTCATCTTCTGTCAAGTGGGTATCGAGTCTATCGACCCGATGAACCCTGGTGTCAGAGTTTTTAAACAACCTAGTAGCACAACTATCAGAGGTGACATGGTTTGAGTAACGACCACATATCAAAGACAGGGACCGGGTCCGACGGCACGAAATCTTTTTCATTTCGGACAATCAGGTGATTCAGCCTGCAATGTCCTAACCAAACTGGGGAAAAAATCACAAAGTTATAAATTCTCAAATATCAACTTTGTGTTTTTCGCCCAGGAATCGAACCCAGGACCTCACTAGACCACGGAGGCAGTGTACAGACAGAGGGGTGGTAGAATATATCATCAATCAGGTCCTACGGGTTCGTCTTAGGCTATGTGGCGCCCTCATCAGTAAGATAATGATAACTCACTGAAAACACAATATCAAGTAGATCTGTTTGAGGTAAAGAAGATAATTTAGAACCCTATACAGAAAATGTTAAAAAAACGGTCACGTTTATCACTTTTACTATCTTCAATTACAGTGAACAGTGCATTTTTAATTCATTCGGTACCTATGTTTCAATCTGATGGTTTTTTTTATTTTAACTATTTAGGTAACGTGGCAAATTTTCCATTTCGCAAAATATCCATCATTTTCAATAGCTATTGAAATAAAACTACCAAAAAAGGGTCATTTTGCTAAAGACGTTACGATGTACGAAGCTAAGACGTTTTACAAAAGGGACATTTTGCGACAGAGACGTTTTGCGAAAGAGTTCTGCGAAGTAACGACTATTTCTTACTTGCTGATGCGCTAGACTAGCCAGCAGCGCGCGGCGTCGCTCGGCGGCCGCTTTCTTTACATTCTCCCGGCGAGACAATACCGCGTCTTTGCGGGCCTTGATGCTGCAACAAACAAACAATATTATGTCAAACAATAATATAAATATGTATGTTAGTATGTAAGGTACGAGGGGCGGCTGATATAAAATCTACTTTGTTAAAGAAAGTTTTGAAAATCGAACTGGCCGTTGCAAAATCATATTCTATATTTATTCCTTTTTCAAAATTATGACGCTTATTTTTTTTAGCTTGCTTTTGTTTTTTTGGCGCGGCTTTGATTTCACCATATCGAAAGAAAATTGCAAAATGATGAAATTTGAGCATCGAGCAGTGATTAAATTCCTAAGTAAAGAAGGAAATACGCCTACGCAGATCAGAGAGCGCATGTTAAAGGTGTTTGGTGATTCAAGTCCTTCTGAATTCGTCATAAAGTTTTGGTCGAAGCAATTTAAACATGGCCGTGAGAGCCTGGAAGACGACACACGTAGTGGAAGGCCAATTTCTGCTGTTACCGCAGATAATGTTGAAAAGGTGAAGAACCTGATTCTTGCAGATCGGCGAATCAAGCAGTGGGAGATAGCCAGAGATGTGGGCATTAGCAAGGAACGAGTTCATGAAATTATTCACGAACATTTGGGCATGTCCAAGGTGAGCGCGTGTTGGGTCCCTAGAATGTTGACAGCCTTTGACAAACAAAGGCGAGTAGAATGTTGTCAGGCATTTCTAGACCTGGTCAAAGGTAAAGAAAAAGAGACTATCTCTCGAATTGTGACCTGTGATGAAACTTGGATTCGCCAGTGGGATCCGGAAAGCAAACAAGAGTCAATGCAATGGAAATTTAAAGGAGAAAAGCCGCCAAGGAAGTTCAAGGTTCGGCCGTCGAAAACTAATGGCCACCGTATTTTGGGATGTCGAAGGGGTTTTGATGATAGATTATTTGCCTAAAAATACAACAATGAATGCTGAATATTATGCAAACTTGCTTGACCAGCTTCGTGAACAAATCAAAGAAAAGCGGAGAGGCAAACTCAGCAAAGGTGTTCTGATTTTACAAGACAATGCTCCTGTACACACAGCCTTAACGGCGAGGTCAGCCCTGAGCAAAAACGGCTTCACAGAAATTAACCATCCACCTTATAGTCCAGATCTGGCTCCCTGTGACTATTTCTTATTCAAAGATTTAAAGAAAAAATTGAGGGGTCGCAGATTTTCGACGGACGAAGAAATGAAAGAGGCTGTGACTGACCATTTTGACGAGCAAAATAAAAATTACTATTATAACGGCATGATGTCACTTATTTGCAAATGTCATAAGTATATTTCACTTGCAGGAGACTATATAGAAAAATAAAAAATAAACTAGCCATCAAAGTCTTTTCTTTCATAGTTAGGTAGATTACTTATCAGCCACCCCTCGTATATATTGTATGGGCCTCTGTTTACATTATTTACCATCTGCTAATGTAAATATTGCCTGAAATGAAATGATTTATTATTATTATATTTAGCTTCCATGCTGGACTGGGAGCGACAGAATAACGTAGAATGTGCCAGCTGCATCTCCTCCCGGGCATGCTGTAAAAACCAGCTAAGGGATTCGAGGGTATATTGTAATTTAGGTGATGGGCTGACAACCTGTCACTACAGTAATATCCAGTTCTATCTTGAAAAACCCTCAAAACTTGTCAGACGTGGCGGAACGACCTTTGTCTGGGTTGTTCACGCTCTGCCTACCCCATTAGGGATACAGGCGCGATAGTATGTATGTATGTATTATATTTAATAATAGTACCGATTCCTTGACGGCATAACTATCTTGACTAAATTTGTTTAAAAAATCTGTCTGTTCTCTCATGATAAAAAAATACAGGCAACGTTTAGCTTAGTCAAGATTTAGTGACTTAGTGCGCCCGAAAATTGTCCCCATTGTCTTATCTGATACTTGAAAATAAAAATGCTAAAAGTTTCGTTACCACTTTGGTGGGATTTGAACCCATGTTCTTCAGCGTAACGTATCGACGCTCTAACCGACTGCGAGCCCGCTGCACCAAGCGGATTATTAGGACAATGCAGACTGAATCACCTGATTGCCCAGATGACGTTAAACTAAATCTTGTCAGAGGCCCATTAGCTGTGCTATGAGGCGGTTTAAAAGCTCTGTCACCAGGGTTCATCGGGTTGATTGACTCGAAACCAACTCGACAAAGAAGAATACATACATATAATCGCGCCTTTATCCCTAATGGAATAGGCAGAGCGTAAACTACATAAACAAAGATCGTTCCGCCACGTCAGACAAAGTTTAGAGGGTTATTTATGATAGATTTTTAGGCATATTGCTGTAGTGATAGGTTGTCAGCCCATCCCCTAAATTGCAAAAAACTGAAACCCTCGGATCCCTTAGCTGGTGTTTACAGCATGCCCGGGAGAAAACGCAGCTGACGCATTCTATGTTTTTTCTGGCTCCCAGTCCAGCATGGAAATAATGGTTAATAACCCTCAAAACCTTGTCACGACGGGACGGAACGGCCTTTGTTTAGGTTGTTTACGTTCTGCCTACGCCATTATTATAAAAGCGTAATTATAGGTATGTATGTGTGTATGTGCCACCAGAAAAAAAAAATGCCATCTTCTAGAAATCTCTCACGGTTGTCACGACAGTTGTATTAATATCACTTACTGTTCCTTGGCGTAGTGGTTGTCCTGCGCGTCTGCCTTCTTGGCGAAGGCGGTGAGGCGCTCGTCCTGGGCCTGCAGACGAGCCTCCAACTCCTCGTGGCGCTTGAGCAGGGCTTCGGCCTCGTCCACGGATGACTGTGGGTATAATACTCAGTTATAACATCATCATCTTCCTAGCCTTATCCCGTATCTCACGGGGTCGGCTAGCTAATCCAGGTGATTGAATGAGGGTACTGGTTTTTACACAGAGCGACTGCCATCTGACCTCCGCAACCCAGAAGGGAAACCAGACCCAATCCTCGATTAGGTCAGAGTTTTTATGCCGCCAATGCTTAGCACTGGCCTCTGATATGGCTTAACGACTAATATCTATGGTATTAAACGCTATTAACCGGGACCAACGGCTTAACGTGCCTTCCGAAGCACGGAAAAAGCGCCGAATAAACGTACATATGAAATTCGAAAACCGAAAAACACATTGGTACGTGGTGGGATTCGAACCACGACCTCCCGCTCTATCCACTACACCATCGGGCTTCTTATACACAGTTATAACATGAGAGTAAAATATAGCTTGAACAACGAATAATTTCTAGAAAACGTAAGAGTAGTTTTCGATGGTCATAGCTAGGTAAATATTGGAGATAGACAAAAAATGTAAAGCTGTGACTTCTGCTCTCAAACAAAACACGAATTATACCCCCGCGGGGCAGAGGGGAAGGGAAATGTTCTGCCCCGCGAGTTTCGTGTTGTGTTTTGTTTACGCGCTGGAGACTCGGCTTAAAAGCCAAACTTGTAGATAATTTCATGTAGTAGTAAGTTTTCGAGATGTAAGCATACATACATACATACATAAAATCACGCCTCTATCCCTTACGGGGTAGGCAGAACGTAAAACGCCTCCTAAACGGCGCTTTCGCTACGTCTGACATAAATTGAGGGCAATTTATGATTGCAATGTGTATTGCTGTAGTAACAGTTGTCAGCCCATCGCCTAAATTACAATACACTGTAACCCTCGAATCCCTTTTTTTCCCTTTTGCTGACTTCTACAGCATGCCCGGGAGGAAGGGCAACTGGAACATTCTATGTTTTTCTTTCCCTCCCAGTCCAGTATGGAAGATGTAAGCATAAAACTAAAATACGAGACAATGACAAATTGATAGTGACGATTCGTAGTTCATTGCGTACAACACGATACAAGGAAGACTATCTGCTATGCAATGTACTTTTCTTCCATCATCATCATCATCTTCCTAGCCTTATCCCGTATCTCACGGGGTCGGCTACCTAATCCAGGGGATTGAACGAGGGTATTGGTTTTTACACAGAGCGACTGCCGCAATGTACTTTTCTTCAAATATTTAAAAAAAAAACAACAAAACCTACATTCATTCTTTTCGGTCCTCATATTCGCACTAAGCCAGCAACTTATCCATACATACATACATACATACAATCACGCCTTCATCCCTAATGGGGTAGGCAGAGCGCAAACGACCCAAACAAAGGTCGTTCCGCCACGTCTGACAAAGATTTGAGGGTTACTAAAGATAGATCAGTACGTATTTTGCTGTAGTGACAGGTTGTCAGCCCATCGCCTAAATTACAATATACTGAAACCCTCGGATCCCTTAGCTGGTTTTTACAGCATGCTAGGGAGGAATTGCAGCTGGCACATTCTATGTTTTTCTTTAGCTCCCAGGCCAGCATGGAAGTAATCCTTATCCAAACGACAACAATTAAATTAACGATCGCTTCACGAAGTCTTTAAGGACACATTATGGTTAAGGTGATTTTTACTTCACATTATTGATTATTTTAAGGCTGAATGCCCATACATACATACATAAATCACGCCTTTATCCCTTACGGGGTAGGCAGAGCGTTTAAAGCCTCTTAAAAGGGGCTTTCGCCACGTTTGACAAAAATTGAGGGCAATTTTAGATTGTAATATGTATTGCTTTAGTGACAGGTTGTCAGCCCATACAATTTTTTAAATTTACAAAATGGAGAGTATTCATGTGCACGTGTCAAAGGCGTCATGCAAATCTTAAATGTCAACATATTATGGAGTAATCGCAAGTTTCTGCCAAATTTACTCGACCTTAAATTGCTTTATTACTTCCATGCTGGATTGGGAGAGATAGAAAAACATAGAATGTTCCAGCTGCCCTTCCTCCCGGGCATGCTGTAGAAGACAGCAAAAGGGACTCGAGGTTTACAGTGTATTGTAATTTAGGCGATGGGCTGACAACCTGTCACTATGGCAATACACATTACAATCTAAAATTACCCTCAATTATTGTCAGACGCGGCGAAAGCGCCTTTTACGAGGCGTTTAACGCTCTGCCTACCCCGTAAGGGATAAAGGCGTGATTTTATGTATGTATGTAAATTGCTTTATTTATCAACCTCCGTGTAATGTACTATTCTAATTCATTTATTATTATTCAGATTACATGATTCATTATAATTACGTTCCTAGTTGTAGTTTAGGTAGAATCACAGAATACAATAACCCTCAAAACTTTTTCAGACGTGGCGGACCGATCTTTGTTTAGGTCGTTTTCGTTCTGCCTATCCCATTACGCATTTATGATTATATGTATGTTTGTCAATTGTCATTGATAGTGGTCGTTACAATAACCATGTCAGAGGCCTGATAGTTGTGCTACTAGGCGGTTTAAAAACTCTGACACCAGGGTTCATCGGGTCCATAGACTCGATACCCACTCGACAGAAGAAGAATAGGGAATACTCATGAATTTTTTTAAACTATTAGTAAGAATTATTGTCACCATACATGTACGGATGTGAAGGAATTTTCGCAAAATATTCATTAGTTTAAAAGTTATAATGCCTTAAAGTGGTTAGTTAAAAAGAGAGGTCCGAACTGTCATGTGACGTCATAAGACAGGAGCGCCATACTAATTCCATATAAATTGTCGTTTCGAAGAGTGAGATAGATAGTCTATCTTTATAATGGTATATCTCGGTGATTATTTGATTAAATTTATTTCTGTTTTCACTGTTCTTTTCATAATTTAAGATGTTTTTAGACAATAGGTTCAGGAACTGAAAATATGTTATATGCACGTTCTCTATTGTCATTGCCCCTGGTGTTGGCACTCACCCCGCAATGAGTGTCCTGCAGACAAGCCTCGTGAGCCCCGCTGGACGCGTCGAGCTGGTCCGCCTCGCGGTTCAGCGCTTGCAGCTGCACCAGCTGCTTCAAGTACGCGTCCTTCGACTGCCAGCCTAGAGAAAGGGTTTCACAATTAAATATGCCCTTGTGTTTTGTTAATGTAAAGAGCCCGATGGTGTAGTGGATAGCGCCGCTGCCTCCTGAGCGGGAGGTCGTGGTTCGAATCCCACCACGTACCAATGTGTTTTTCGGTTTTCGAATTTCATATGTACGTTTATTCGGCGCTTTTTCCGTGCTTCGGAAGGCACGTTAAGCCGTTGGTCCCAGTTAATATCGTTCAATACCATAGATATTAGTCGTTAAGCCATGACAGAGGCCAATGCTAAGCATTGGCGGCTTGAAAACTCTGACCTAATCTAGGATTGGGTCTGGTTTCCCTTCTGGGTTGCGGAGGTCAGATGGCAGTCGCTCTGTGTAAAAACCAGTAGCCTCGTTCAATCCCCTAGATTAGGTAGCCGACCCCGTGAGATACGGGATAAGGCTAGGGAGATGATGATTTGTAATGATTAATGATTTGTAGTAATGTTAACACCGGAGATATAGACAGGCATAATTACAAAACTGTATGTAACATGTATGTAAGTATGCGTGCAAATGTGTGTGCATCCATGCGTATGTTTGTGTGTGTACATATTTGAGTGTGGGATTGGATCTCTATGGCGAATGATCTATAGTTTTAGACGAAGATGTAAGAAAGGGATGATGAAAGAGTTACGTTCTATGAGTTACGTTCGAAGAGTGAGGTATGGCAGTTGAGTCTGGATGGAGCTGGCAAAGGCGACGGATTTAATATTAAGTAGAAGTCAAATAAAGATTATTATTGAAGACTCAAGACGTGTTTCCTTGCATCCGTGCCGGCCCCCCATCCTTCATGTATTTGATTGTGTGAGTGAGCGAGTGCGTGTATGTATGTGTATGTATAAGTGCGTGGGTGTGTGTGTGTGTGTGTGTGTGTGTGTGTGTGTGTGTGTGTGTATGCGTGTGCACGTGTATTTGAGAGTATGAGTGAGCGAGTATGTTTGCATGTTTGAGTGGGCGTGTATGTGTGTGTTTATGTGTGTATGTGTGTACACGTGTATTTGAGTGTCTGAGTGAGCGAGTATGTGTGCATGTTTGAGTGGGCGTGTGTGTGCTTGTCCGTGAGAGTTTGAGAGCGCTTGCGAGTATAGGAGTGTGTGTGTGTGTGTGTGTGTGAGGAAATTCAGTACATCGTACCTTTGTCGACGGCTCTCTGTTGATCCTCCAGGTATTTGATCTTCTCGGCGACGTCCGTCAACGTCGGGTTGTTGGCCAACAGCTGTTTGCCCAGACCTATCACCTCCTTGAACCTAACATAACAAAGAAAGCGAAATTGTTACAAGTGTTCGATATACAACACATTAAAGAAAAGTAAACATACAAAATCAAAACCATTTTTTTAAAAAAACAGCCGAACTATAAATGTAAGACAATAAAGTTCGTTCCCACAAGGGCGCAGCGCTAGTTTCAGTAAACTCGATTGAATACATACATACATACATATAATCACGCCTTTATCCCTTAAGGGGTAGGCAGAGCGATAAACGCCTCGTAAAAGGCGCTTTCGCCACGTCTGACAAAAATTGAGGGCAATTTTAGATTGAGTGTATTGCTATAGTGACAGGTTGTCAGCCCATCGCCTAAATTACAATACACTGTAACCTTCGAGTCCCTTTTGCTGACTTCTACAGCATGCCCGGGAGGAAGGGCAGCTGGAACATGCTATGTTTTTCTATCTCTCCCAGTCCAGCATGGAAGGAAGGAACTCGATTGAATAACTCATAATAATAAGTGAGAGTTAAGTAGGTAAACGGCAGTACAAATTGACGTCAGGCAAAACAGAGGGTAAATATCTCAAAGAATGTATCCCTTTGTTTCGTTTCACCACAATATTTTGCAAAGTAAAAAATTTATAGTTTAAAAAATACTAGAAAGACACGCATTTATAAATGCACATTACCAGACCTTTCAAACAAGTCCAAACACGAATATGATACGATATTCCATCATGGAATGCCAGTGCCTACCTCCCGGCTTCATCATCAGACCTTGAAACCTAATCGTGGTCAAAGTTCATTACAAGTCATTTCTAACAAGTCCAAACACAGCTATGATACGATGTTCTATCATGAAGTTCCAGTTTATATCTTCCGGCTCCATCATCAGATCAGTTCGACGGTACCATATTATTGTATTGTCATTTGAACTACATACAGCTGCCAATTTTCATGACGCTACGATCCTTAGAAGATGGTCAAATTAGTTACCTTGGATTCCATACATACATACATATAATCACGCCTTTATCCCTAATGGGGTAGGCAGAGCGTAAACGACCTAAACAAAGGTCGTTCCGCCGCGTTTGACGAAGTTTAGAGGGTTATTTAAGTCAGATTTTTAGGTATTTTGCTGTAGTGACAGGTTGTCAGCCCGTCGCCTAAAATTGCAATATGCTGAAATCCTCGGATCCCTTAGCTGGTTCTTACAGCATGCCCGGGAGGAAATGCAGCTGGCACATTCTATGTTTTTCTCTTGCTCCCAGTCCAGCATGGATTCCATTACATAGTTACATACAGGTCTAGCTAATAAAAGCGTGTTAAAACGGTAGCTTACTCATCATCGTGAGCCTTGATGTCGTCCTTCAACTCCTGGTGCTGTTTGTGAAGGCTCTCTGCCGTGGCGACGTCCTTGGCGGTCGCCTCTTGCGCCAGTTGGTTTTGAACATTCTAGAAACAAACATTACATTTTTATAACATACATACATACATAAATCACGCCTTTATCCCTTACGGGGTAGGCAGAGCGTTTAACGCCTCGTAAAAGGCGCTTTCGCCACATCTGACAAAAATTGAGGGCAATTTTAGATTGTAATATGTACTGCTTTAGTGACAGGTTGTCAGCCCATCGCCTAAATTACAATACACTGTAACCCTCGAGTCCCTTTTGCTGACTTCTACAGCATGCCCGGGACGAAGGGCAGCTGGAACATTCTACGTTTTTCTATCTCTCCCAGTCCAGCATGGATATTCATTTTATAATGAGTGTCTTTTTTCTATTTTAGTTCGCGATGCGCCCTCCTGTGCAACTTTTTAACTCTACAGGGTGATAGGGACAGCGTCCTACAAACTGATAGGGGTTGCTCAGTCAACGACAAAAAAAAATTCAAGAAGCGAAAACAAAAATTGACTTTTCCATACAAAATGTCCACCTCGATCAGACAATTTGTTTTTTTTTTCGCTTTCTGAAATAATTTCCTGGTTGAAGTATCGTTGACTGAGTAACCATGCGGGACGCTGTCCCTTACACCAGGTCATTATCTCCCTAGCCTTATCCCGTATCTCACGGGGTCGGCTTCCTAATCTAGGGGATTGAACGAGGGTACTGGTTTTTACAAAGAGCGACTGCCATCTGACCTCCGCAACCCAGAAGGGAAACCAGACCCAATCCTAGATTAGGTCAGAGTTTTCAAGCCACCAATGCTTAGCACTGGCCTCTGATATGGCTTAACGACTAATATCTACGGTATTAAACGATATTAACCGGGACCAACGGCTTAACGTGCCTTCCGAAGCACGGAACCCCTTGTCCCTCACACCAGGTATAGCGTAGCAAATACGACATTTCGGTTTGATGGACATATATTGAGCACCAGGGTGGCAAGCATTTCAAAATTGATAAGAACTATATTATTAATTCATATCGCGAGTGAAGTGATCTCGGCATTAAATGTTACTAATGTAACAGAGTTTCTGGCCATATGAATAATTAATTTTGCAGTCGGCCTGTGTTCTGTGGATTATGTCCAACAGTGGACGTCTCACGGCTGATGATGATAAATAATTAATTTTGTAACTTGAGTTTAAGGCCAGATTGGAGCGCCCCGCCTTACGCCATCGTGGGTACAATCGCGTTTAGACCCTTAAAAACTGACCTGGATCCAGTCCTGCAGCATGGCGCTGCTGGACGCGAACACCTGGGCCCCCACTGCGTTCTCCAGCCGGCTCCGGCGCTCGGCCGCCTGCGCCTGGCACCGCTCCCACATCCCGTGGATCTCCTTCTGTCTCCCTTCCACGTTCGCCTTCTCGCTCGGGTATTGGGATTTTACGCTGAAACAGAAGATTTTGTTGAAGTTTGTTTTGTCCCACTAATATTACAAATGTGCGAGTTTGGATGTTTGTTACTCAATCATGTTTGTTTTATGAACACACCTTAGGGCGCACTCATTCTATCCATGTTGGATTCGTATCCAATTCATATCCATCCTGTCATACAATTGCCAGGAGAGCCAAATTTGTTACGAAAAAACGAATCGGATACGAATCTAATATGGATAAGGGTACAAACGCCCTTAAGATTTGACAGTAGCATTCCCGAGTCCGTTTCTTGTGATTTTATTTTACCGATTTGAGTTTATTTTTTGTGATAGTGTTTAGATTACCTTTGGCTATTGTTTAAAAACATCTTAAATTATGAAACGAACAGTGAAAACAGAAATAAAATTGATCAAAAAATCACCGAGATATACCATTATAAAGATAGACTATCTATCTCTCTCTTCGAAACGACAATTTATATGGAATTAGTATGGCGCTCCTGTCTTATGACGTCAAATGACAGTTCGGACCTCTCTTTTTAACTAACCACTTTAAGGCATTATAACTCTTAAACTAATGAATATTTTGCGAAAATTCCTTCACATCCGTTCATCTATGGTGACAATAATTCTTACTAACAGTTTTAAAAAAATCATGAGTATTCCCTATTAGGTAATAGCATACCTATTTGCTTTGTACCACTTTATCAAGCTGCATGTAAATAAGAAGAAATATTAAGCATTTGGTAGGTCAGCTACCTAGCATTTCTTTTTGTAAGGGTCAGGTATTATGAATAGTTTCTGCTATCGATTCGTTGAGGGCACGACTTAACACGTTTATTTTTGACAAAAATGTCCCCGTACAATTTAATTTGACGCCTACGAGTAAACTCGTACGCTACGTGTTAACTAAATCTTGACTAAAATTATTGCCGTCCCTTTCAATTCTCTCATGATAGAAAAAGACAGGTAGCATATTTTGCAACTACAAATTACTACCTATTGTTACATATTATTTTTGAGTCGAACGGTTTGAAACTTTGATTATCATTGATTCGTTTAATCCCCTAGATTAGGTGGCCGACCCCGTGAGATACGGGATAAGGCTAGGGAGATGATGATGGTTTGGAACTTTGATTATCAAATAAATTCATGTAATTGCTGCTTTATCAATAAGGCCGCCTATATTGTACTGTTTTGTTCCTTACTTTTCTGCTGTATGTATTTGTGTTTCTTTGTGCAAATAAGTATCTTGTATTGTATTTCTTCCATGCTGGACTGGGAGAGATAGAAAAACATAGAATGTTCCAGCTGCCCTTCCTCCCGGGCATGCTGTAGAAGTCAGCAAAAGGGACTCGAGGGTTACAGTGTATTGTAATTTAGGCGATGGGCTGACAACCTGTCACTATAGCAATACACATTACAATCTAAAATTGCCCTCAATTTTTGTCAGACGTGGCGAAAGCGCTTTTACGAGGAGTTTGACGCTCTGCCTACCCCGTAAGGGATAAAGGCGTGATTTTATGTATGTATGTATGTATTGTATTGTAATCTATTAGCAAAATTATTTATTTTAACTGGTATGCTGATAGTACCCGTATTATTATTTTTTATCTCACGATGCCGCTTTGCCATACTTGTGTGTGTAAATGACTTTACCACCTTCAAAAGCAGAGCATGCGGGAAATTTTGCCGCTCCCGTATCGGTTTATATAGCCACGAAGAATCTTGTCTCAGACACTGAGGAAATCGTCTGTCAAAGACACGTATCGGTTTATATAGCCACGAAGAATCTTGTCTCAGACACTGAGGAAATCGTCTGTCAAAGACACGTATCGGTTTATATAGCCACGAAGAATCTTGTCTCAGACACTGAGGAAATCGTCTGTCAAAGACACGTATCGGTTTATATAGCCACGAAGAATCTTGTCTCAGACACTGAGGAAATCGTCTGTCAAAGACACGTATCGGTTTATATAGCCACGAAGAATCTTGTCTCAGACACTGAGGAAATCGTCTGTCAAAGACACGTATCGGTTTATATAGCCACGAAGAATCTTGTCTCAGACACTGAGGAAATCGTCTGTCAAAGACACGTATCGGTTTATATAGCCACGAAGAATCTTGTCTCAGACACTGAGGAAATCGTCTGTCAAAGACACGTATCGGTTTATATAGCCACGAAGAATCTTGTCTCAGACACTGAGGAAATCGTCTGTCAAAGACACGTATCGGTTTATATAGCCACGAAGAATCTTGTCTCAGACACTGAGGAAATCGTCTGTCAAAGACCCGTATCGGTTTATATAGCCACGAAGAATCTTGTCTCAGACACTGAGGAAATCGTCTGTCAAAGACCCGTATCGGTTTATATAGCCACGAAGAATCTTGTCTCAGACACTGAGGAAATCGTCTGTCAAAGACCCGTATCGGTTTATATAGCCACGAAGAATCTTGTCTCAGACACTGAGGAAATCGTCTGTCAAAGACACGTATCGGTTTATATAGCCACGAAGAATCTTGTCTCAGACACTGAGGAAATCGTCTGTCAAAGACACGTATCGGTTTATATAGCCACGAAGAATCTTGTCTCAGACACTGAGGAAATCGTCTGTCAAAGACCCGTATCGGTTTATATAGCCACGAAGAATCTTGTCTCAGACACTGAGGAAATCGTCTGTCAAAGACCCGTATCGGTTTATATAGCCACGAAGAATCTTGTCTCAGACACTGAGGAAATCGTCTGTCAAAGACCCGTATCGGTTTATATAGCCACGAAGAATCTTGTCTCAGACACTGAGGAAATCGTCTGTCAAAGACCCGTAACGGTTTATATAGCCACGAAGAATCTTGTCTCAGACACTGAGGAAATCGTCTGTCAAAGACCCGTATCGGTTTATATAGCCACGAAGAATCTTGTCTCAGACACTGAGGAAATCGTCTGTCAAAGACCCGTATCGGTTTATATAGCCACGAAGAATCTTGTCTCAGACACTGAGGAAATCGTCTGTCAAAGACCCGTATCGGTTTATATAGCCACGAAGAATCTTGTCTCAGACACTGAGGAAATCGTCTGTCAAAGACACGTATCGGTTTATATAGCCACGAAGAATCTTGTCTCAGACACTGAGGAAATCGTCTGTCAAAGACACGTATCGGTTTATATAGCCACGAAGAATCTTGTCTCAGACACTGAGGAAATCGTCTGTCAAAGACCCGTATCGGTTTATATAGCCACGAAGAATCTTGTCTCAGACACTGAGGAAATCGTCTGTCAAAGACCCGTATCGGTTTATATAGCCACGAAGAATCTTGTCTCAGACACTGAGGAAATCGTCTGTCAAAGACCCGTATCGGTTTATATAGCCACGAAGAATCTTGTCTCAGACACTGAGGAAATCGTCTGTCAAAGACCCGTAACGGTTTATATAGCCACGAAGAATCTTGTCTCAGACACTGAGGAAATCGTCTGTCAAAGACCCGTATCGGTTTATATAGCCACGAAGAATCTTGTCTCAGACACTGAGGAAATCGTCTGTCAAAGACCCGTATCGGTTTATATAGCCACGAAGAATCTTGTCTCAGACACTGAGGAAATCGTCTGTCAAAGACCCGTATCGGTTTATATAGCCACGAAGAATCTTGTCTCAGACACTGAGGAAATCGTCTGTCAAAGACCCGTATCGGTTTATATAGCCACGAAGAATCTTGTCTCAGACACTGAGGAAATCGTCTGTCAAAGACCCGTATCGGTTTATATAGCCACGAAGAATCTTGTCTCAGACACTGAGGAAATTGTCTGTCAAAGACCCGTATCGGTTTATATAGCCACGAAGAATCTTGTCTCAGACACTGAGGAAATCGTCTGTCAAAGACCCGTATCGGTTTATATAGCCACGAAGAATCTTGTCTCAGACACTGAGGAAATCGTCTGTCAAAGACCCGTATCGGTTTATATAGCCACGAAGAATCTTGTCTCAGACACTGAGGAAATCGTCTGTCAAAGACCCGTATCGGTTTATATAGCCACGAAGAATCTTGTCTCAGACACTGAGGAAATCGTCTGTCAAAGACCCGTATCGGTTTATATAGCCACGAAGAATCTTGTCTCAGACACTGAGGAAATCGTCTGTCAAAGACCCGTATCGGTTTATATAGCCACGAAGAATCTTGTCTCAGACACTGAGGAAATCGTCTGTCAAAGACCCGTATCGGTTTATATAGCCACGAAGAATCTTGTCTCAGACACTGAGGAAATCGTCTGTCAAAGACCCGTATCGGTTTATATAGCCACGAAGAATCTTGTCTCAGACACTGAGGAAATCGTCTGTCAAAGACCCGTATCGGTTTATATAGCCACGAAGAATCTTGTCTCAGACACTGAGGAAATCGTCTGTCAAAGACCCGTATCGGTTTATATAGCCACGAAGAATCTTGTCTCAGACACTGAGGAAATTGTCTGTCAAAGACCCGTATCGGTTTATATAGCCACGAAGAATCTTGTCTCAGACACTGAGGAAATCGTCTGTCAAAGACCCGTATCGGTTTATATAGCCACGAAGAATCTTGTCTCAGACACTGAGGAAATCGTCTGTCAAAGACCCGTATCGGTTTATATAGCCACGAAGAATCTTGTCTCAGACACTGAGGAAATCGTCTGTCAAAGACCCGTATCGGTTTATATAGCCACGAAGAATCTTGTCTCAGACACTGAGGAAATCGTCTGTCAAAGACCCGTATCGGTTTATATAGCCACGAAGAATCTTGTCTCAGACACTGAGGAAATCGTCTGTCAAGGACCCGTATCGGTTTATATAGCCACGAAGAATCTTGTCTCAGACACTGAGGAAACCGTCTGTCAAGGACCCGTATCGGTTTATATAGCCACGAAGAATCTTGTCTCAGACACTGAGTAAATCGTCTGTCAAAGACACGTATCGGTTTATATAGCCACGAAGAATCTTGTCTCAGACACTGAGGAAATCGTCTGTCAAGGACCCGTATCGGTTTATATAGCCACGAAGAATCTTGTCTCAGACACTGAGGAAATCGTCTGTCAAGGACCCGTATCGGTTTATATAGCCACGAAGAATCTTGTCTCAGACACTGAGGAAATCGTCTGTCAAAGACCCGTATCGGTTTATATAGCCACGAAGAATCTTGTCTCAGACACTGAGGAAATCGTCTGTCAAAGACCCGTATCGGTTTATATAGCCACGAAGAATCTTGTCTCAGACACTGAGGAAATCGTCTGTCAAAGACCCGTATCGGTTTATATAGCCACGAAGAATCTTGTCTCAGACACTGAGGAAATCGTCTGTCAAAGACCCGTATCGGTTTATATAGCCACGAAGAATCTTGTCTCAGACACTGAGGAAATCGTCTGTCAAAGACCCGTATCGGTTTATATAGCCACGAAGAATCTTGTCTCAGACACTGAGGAAATCGTCTGTCAAAGACCCGTATCGGTTTATATAGCCACGAAGAATCTTGTCTCAGACACTGAGGAAATCGTCTGTCAAAGACCCGTATCGGTTTATATAGCCACGAAGAATCTTGTCTCAGACACTGAGGAAATCGTCTGTCAAAGACCCGTATCGGTTTATATAGCCACGAAGAATCTTGTCTCAGACACTGAGGAAATCGTCTGTCAAAGACCCGTATCGGTTTATATAGCCACGAAGAATCTTGTCTCAGACACTGAGGAAATCGTCTGTCAAAGACCCGTATCGGTTTATATAGCCACGAAGAATCTTGTCTCAGACACTGAGGAAATCGTCTGTCAAAGACCCGTATCGGTTTATATAGCCACGAAGAATCTTGTCTCAGACACTGAGGAAATTGTCTGTCAAAGACCCGTATCGGTTTATATAGCCACGAAGAATCTTGTCTCAGACACTGAGGAAATCGTCTGTCAAAGACCCGTATCGGTTTATATAGCCACGAAGAATCTTGTCTCAGACACTGAGGAAATCGTCTGTCAAAGACCCGTATCGGTTTATATAGCCACGAAGAATCTTGTCTCAGACACTGAGGAAATCGTCTGTCAAAGACCCGTATCGGTTTATATAGCCACGAAGAATCTTGTCTCAGACACTGAGGAAATCGTCTGTCAAAGACCCGTATCGGTTTATATAGCCACGAAGAATCTTGTCTCAGACACTGAGGAAATCGTCTGTCAAGGACCCGTATCGGTTTATATAGCCACGAAGAATCTTGTCTCAGACACTGAGGAAACCGTCTGTCAAGGACCCGTATCGGTTTATATAGCCACGAAGAATCTTGTCTCAGACACTGAGTAAATCGTCTGTCAAAGACACGTATCGGTTTATATAGCCACGAAGAATCTTGTCTCAGACACTGAGGAAATCGTCTGTCAAGGACCCGTATCGGTTTATATAGCCACGAAGAATCTTGTCTCAGACACTGAGGAAATCGTCTGTCAAAGACCCGTATCGGTTTATATAGCCACGAAGAATCTTGTCTCAGACACTGAGGAAATCGTCTGTCAAAGACCCGTATCGGTTTATATAGCCACGAAGAATCTTGTCTCAGACACTGAGGAAATCGTCTGTCAAAGACCCGTATCGGTTTATATAGCCACGAAGAATCTTGTCTCAGACACTGAGGAAATCGTCTGTCAAAGACCCGTATCGGTTTATATAGCCACGAAGAATCTTGTCTCAGACACTGAGGAAATCGTCTGTCAAAGACCCGTATCGGTTTATATAGCCACGAAGAATCTTGTCTCAGACACTGAGGAAATCGTCTGTCAAAGACCCGTATCGGTTTATATAGCCACGAAGAATCTTGTCTCAGACACTGAGGAAATCGTCTGTCAAAGACCCGTATCGGTTTATATAGCCACGAAGAATCTTGTCTCAGACACTGAGGAAATCGTCTGTCAAAGACGTATGAGGCCAATGATAATGATGATAAAATGACACATAGCCATAGTTAACCTTCAGTTACGCACACAAGGGCGCGTGTCTGTACGCACAACCACATGTATGGCCGAGCGGCCGCCAAGAGATAACAATAGTGTATTTTTATTTTTTTAATATCATCATTTACAAAACACAATTTAATAAGTTAAATGACATCGCTAAACCTTAATTTTTCTTCGATGCTGGACTGGGAGAGATAGAAAAACATAGAATGTTCCAGCTGCCCTTCCTCCCGGGCATGCTGTTGAAGTCAGCAAAAGGGACTCGAGGGTTACAGTGTATTGTAATTTAGGCGATGGGCTGTCAACCTGTCACTAAAGCAATACATATTACAATCTAAAATTGCTCTCACTTTTTGTCAGACGTGGCGAAAGCGCCTTTTACGAGGCGTTAAACGCTCTGCCTACCCCGTAAGGGATAAAGGCGTGATTTATGTATGTATGTATGTATGTACTAAACCTTAATAAAGCTTGTCTCGATGTCATTATCCGCTTACATTAAAAACAACTAACATTATATGAAAACCATACATTAACAAACAATTTTCTTTTAATTTCACTCAATATTCACCTCCTCATGGCATGGTGGTGGGATTCGAACCGCGACCTCCCGCTCAGGAGGCAGCGGCCCTATCCACTACACCATCGGGCTCTCATTGATACTCGTAAGTATATAAATATATAAGTACTTACGAGTCTGCCAGTAATGTGATCGTGTTGACTTTCTCACGCAGCGGCTCCAATTCCCTTTCTAGTTGTGCATGTCGGCGCTGCGCAATCAAAAATATAGTTAAACACATACGGGTGTAAGGGACAGCTTACCAGATACTGATAGAGAGAGAGAGAGAGAATTGTGTATTACAAGTCAAAAATTATAAGCATATTACATTAATAAACATTTAAATTGTATTCTTCCATGCTGGACTGGGAGAGATAGAAAAACATAGAATGTTCCAGCTGCCCTTCCTCCCGGGCATGCTGTAGAAGACAGCAAAAGGGACTCGAGGCTTACAGTGTATTGTAATTTAGGCGATGGGCTGACAACCTATCACTACACATTACAATCTAAAATTGCCCTCAATTTTTGTCAGACGCGGCGAAAGCGCCTTTTACGAGGCGTTTAACGCTCTGCCTACCCCGTAAGGGATAAAGGCGTGATTTTATGTATGTATGTATGTATGTAAATTGTATTGCTTTCATTATCATTAAAATTAATAAAATCATTATAACTATAGAATGCCAGCTCAGTCAATGAAACTGAACAACTTTCACCAGGGAATCGTTTCAGGAAATTAAAAAAAAACTTTGCATACAAATTGTCTGTCAAGGAGGTCATTTTGTATGGGAAAGTCGAAAATAAATATTTTCTAAAAGAATATTCTGATGTAAAGCGATCAGTTTCGTTGACTGAGCAACCAAACCCTATTGAAAATTTTCTGCGGCTAATATGGGAAAATAATTTTAAAAAAATCCATGCTGGACTGGGAGAGATAGAAAAACATAGAATGTTCCAGCTGCCCTTCCTCCCGGGCATGCTGTTGAAGTCAGCAAAAGGGACTCGAGGGTTACAGTGTATTGTAATTTACAACACAGTGTAACCCTGTCACTATAGCAATACGTATTTACAATCTAAAATTGCCCTCAATTTTTGTCAGACGTGGCGAAAGCGCCTTTTACGAGGCGTTAAACGCTCTGCCTACCCCGTAAGGGATAAAGGCGTGATTTATGTGTATGTATGTATGTATATATGTATAAAAAAAACACATTTCTTGAAAGAATATTCTGATGTAAAGGGATCAGTTTCGTTGACTGAACAAGCAACCCATATTGTAAAATTTCTGCGGCTAATATCGAGTGTCGGAACGATACGTTTAACAAAATCTTGACTAAAAGTATAGCCGTCTCTTTCTACTCTCTCATGTTAGAAAATACTAGGTAATGGACTTATATCAGTTAAGTGTTCTAATTGCTACAAATGAATGTCTACACTGCAAGGAAAAATACCAGGTGTAAGGGACAGCATCCCGCAAACTAGTAAGGGTTGCTCAGTTAAATGAACGACTTTCGCCAGGCAATTCTTTCAGGAGATGAAAAGAAAAACTGACCTTCCCAAATATGACCACCTCGATCAGACAATTTGTATGGAAAATCATGAATTTTCACTTCCCGAAAAAAGGCTCGCGATATTTCTTCATTTCGTTGACCGAACATTTATTAGTTTGCGGGACGCTGTCCCTTACATCTCGTATGACTTTGGTGTTACCTGTAAAGCGCGGACTGTGCGCAAGTCAGCCCCGGTGCCTGCGGCGGCGCCCCCCAGCTGCTGTTCCTTCTCCGCCATCCAGTCCAGGGCCTCGTCGCACGTGCGCGAGAATAGCTCCACACTGGGGAGAAAAAAATATAAAATAAATAAATACACTATAACGAGCTTGCATGTTTTTCTCTTTTTCCTATTTTAATAATACATACATACATATAATCTCGCCTTTATCCCTAATGGGGTAGGCAGAGCGTAAACGACCTAACCAAAGGTCGTTCCGCCACGTCTTATTAAAATATAATTATTACCTACAAATTATTGCTGTAGTGACAGGTTGTCAACCCGTCGCCTAAATTACAATGAGCTGAAACCCTCGGATCCCTTAGCTGGTTTTTACAGCATGCCCGGGAAGAAATGCAGCTGGCACAATTCTATGTTTTTCTCTCGCTCCCAGGCCAGCATGGAAGTAAATAAATATATAAATACACTATAACATAATATACATACAATAAAGTCGGTTCTCACTTATATGTTTCCATTCTAGTCAATTCAATTTTAAAACTTCACTGTACAATCTGAAACTAAATATTTCATAGTATACTCACTGTTTTTAACGCCTAGCTTATAATGTAAATTTTAGTGCATGTATCTTCCATGCTGGACTGGAAGCGACAGAAAAACATAGAATGCGCCAGCTGCATTTCCTCCCGGGCATGCTGTAAAAACCAGCTACGGGATTCGAGGGCATCAGTGTATTGCAATTTAGGCGATGGGCTGACAACCTGTCACTATAGCGATACACATTTCAGTCTAAACTAGCCCTCAAAACTTGTCAGACGTGGCGGAACGACCTTTTCTTTGGTCGTTTACGCTCTGCCTACCCCATTCGGGATAAAGGCGTGATTATATGTATGTATGTATGTATGTTAGTGCATGTAAATTTATATTTAATTTGATTTCTAATTTTATTCTGGATGTAATTTATTTTAATTATTATTGATTGTTAACAAATTTTGTGACTGTTGTGTGCAATATTAATTGGAGTTAAAATTTATAATGATCTATATAATTAAGATAAGTTCAGTAATTCTTAATTTGTTATCTGTAATTCGAGGGTTTCAGTATATTATAATTTAGACGATGGGCTGACATTTTGTCACTACAGCAATATACCTACAAATGTATCTTAACTAACCCACTAAACTTTGTCAGACGTGGCGGAACGACCTGTTTGGTAGTTTACGCTCTGCCTACCCCATTAGGGATAAAGGCGTGATTTTATGTATGTATGTATGTCTTTTTCAGGTATCTCAGAGAGCTTGACCGTTATCTAGATTAGACTCAAGAAGTATACTAAAAATATCTAGAATGGTTGCTGTTGTCAGATGCAATTCCTATAGATTTCAGACACATTTACTTTTAATTTCCTTCTGAATGGCATCTTTACAGAGTAAAAAAAAACTAACCTAGAAGCGCCCTCCAAGCTCTTCTCCTTCTGTTGTTTAAGCCTGAGCAGTCTGTCCCACTGCTGCTTGAGCTGGGTCCTTCTAGCAGTGGCTTTAGCAATGTTTGTTTGTAAGTAACTCACCTAGAAGCGCCCTCCAAGCTCTTCTCCTTCTGTTGTTTAAGCCTGAGCAGCCTGTCCCACTGCTGCTTGAGCTGGGTCCTTCTAGCAGTGGCTTTAGCAGTGTTTGTTTCTAAGTAACGCACCTGGAAGCGCTCTCCAAGCTCTTCTTCTTCTGTTGTTTAAGCCTGAGCAGCCTGTCCCACTGCTGCCTGAGCTGGGTCCTTCTAGCAGTGGCTTTAGCAGTGTTTGTGTCTAAGTAACTAACCTAAAAGCGCCTTCCAAGCTCTTCTCCTTCTGTTGTTTCAGCCTGAGCAGCCTGTCCCACTGCTGCTTGAGCTGGGTCCTTCTAGCAGTGGCTTTAGCAGTGTTTGTGTCTAAGTAACTAACCTAGAAGCGCCCTCCAAGCTCTTCTCCTTCTGTTGTTTAAGCCTGAGCAGCCTGTCCCACTGCTGCTTGAGCTGGGTCCTTCTAGCAGTGGCTTTAGCAGTGTTTGTTTCTAAGTAACGCACCTGGAAGCGCCCTCCAAGCTCTTCTCCTTCTGTTGTTTAAGCCTGAGCAGCCTGTCCCACTGCTGCTTGAGCTGGGTCCTTCTAGCAGTGGCTTTAGCAGTGTTTGTTTCTAAGTAACGCACCTGGAAGCGCCCTCCACGCTCTTCTCCTTCTGTTGTTTAAGCCTGAGCAGCCTGTCCCACTGCTGCCTGAGCTGGGTCCTTCTAGCAGTGGCTTTAGCAGTGTTTGTTTCTAAGTAACGCACCTGGAAGCGCCCTCCACGCTCTTCTCCTTCTGTTGTTTAAGCCTGAGCAGCCTGTCCCACTGCTGCCTGAGCTGGGTCCTTCTAGCAGTGGCTTTAGCAATGTTTGTTTGTAAGTAACTCACCTAGAAGCGCCCTCCAAGCTCTTCTCCTTCTGTTGTTTAAGCCTGAGCAGCCTGTCCCACTGCTGCTTGAGCTGGGTCCTTCTAGCAGTGGCTTTAGCAGTGTTTGTTTCTAAGTAACGCACCTGGAAGCGCCCTCCAAGCTCTTCTCCTTCTGTTGTTTAAGCCTGAGCAGCCTGTCCCACTGCTGCTTGAGCTGGGTCCTTCTAGCAGTGGCTTTAGCAGTGTTTGTTTCTAAGTAACGCACCTGGAAGCGCCCTCCACGCTCTTCTCCTTCTGTTGTTTAAGCCTGAGCAGCCTGTCCCACTGCTGCCTGAGCTGGGTCCTTCTAGCAGTGGCTTTAGCAGTGTTTGTTTCTAAGTAACGCACCTGGAAGCGCCCTCCAAGCTCTTCTCCTTCTGTTGTTTAAGCCTGAGCAGCCTGTCCCACTGCTGCCTGAGCTGGGTCCTTCTAGCAGTGGCTTTAGCAGTGTTTGTGTCTAAGTAACTAACCTAGAAGCGCCTTCCAAGCTCTTCTCTTTCTGTTGTTTAAGCCTGAGCAGCCTGTCCCACTGCTGCTTGAGCTGGGTCCTCCTAGCAGTGGCTTTAGCAGCCTGGCTGTGTTTGTTGGTGACCAGCTCTTCAGCAGCTGCGTCGATGTGCTCCAGGCGTTTGGAGGCGGCTGACAGGTCCGTGACGAATTTCTGCAAGGAAATTGGACGTGATAACATACAGGATTTAAGAGACTTTGTCCAGAATCTAGTTTTATATCGTCTCATATGAGTAATTGGGTGAATGGGTCATAGGGGTCATACAGGTCAAATGGTTCATTTGGGCAGGTTATATAGGTTATAATCACGCCTTCATCCTCAATGGTGCAGGCAAAGCGCAAACGACCCAAACAAAGGTCGCTCCGCCACGTCTGACAAAGTTTTGAGGGTTATTTAAGATAGATCTGTAGGTATATTGCCTTAGTGACAGGTTGCCAGCCCATCGCCTAAATTACAATATATTGAAACCCTCGGATCACTTAGCTGGTTGTAACAGCATGCCCGGGAGGAAATGCAGCTGGCACATTCTATGTTTTTCTCTAGATATTCAATTCATTTAAGTAATTGGCTCATATGGGTCATTAAGTCCAATATTCGGTATGTCCTAACTACTGAGCCCGATGGCGTAGTGGATAGGGCCGCTGCCTCCTGAGCGGGAGGTCGTGGTTCGAATCCCACCACGTACCAATGTGGTTTTCGGTTTTCAAATTTCATATGTACGTTTATTCGGGGCTTTTTTCGTGCTTCGGAAGGCACGTTAAGCCGTTGGTCCCGGTTAATATCGTTTAATACCGTAAATATTAGTCGTTAAGCCATATCAGAAGCCAGTGCTAAGCATTGGCGGCTTGAAAACTCTGACCTAATCTAGGATTGGGTCTGGTTTCCCTTCTGGGATGCGGAGGTCAGATGGCAGTTGCTCTGTGTAAAAACCAGTACCCTCGTTCAATCCCCTAGATTAGGAAGCCGACCCCGTGAGATACGGGATAAGGCTAGGGAGATGATGATGATGATTCGGTATGTCCTAAATTATTCAATGACCGGTACGACCCAATGACCCATATTACCTAATGACCCGTATGAGAGCTGATGAATATGATTCATGTGACCCAATGGCCCATATTATCCAATGACCCGTATGAGAGCTGATGAATATGATTCATGTGACCCAATGACCCATATTACCTAATGACCCGTTTGACTTACTATTAGAACAATATCCCCACCTCATACTTCCTCTTAGCTGTATCGACGGTATCCTCCGTCTCATCAGTTTTTAGCATCTTCTCTTTCTCTTTGATTCACTTGTCTTCGCGCTCATAAATTACTTTTATACCGGGTCATACTGGTTATCGACTCAAACGAGTCATTGGCTCAAATAGGTCTTAAGGACCATTGCATTGACTGATTGGCTCACATGTTTCATTCGGGTCATTCGTACATATGGGTCATTAGGCGGAATATCCCGTATGACTTAATGACCCGTCCGACCCAATCATTATGTCAGCTAAACAAAATCCCTAGATCAAAGCAAATATGTATAATTTTCTCACCTCATACTTCCTTTTGGCGGTATCGACGGTATCCTCCGTCTCATCAGTTCTCAGCATCTTCTCTTTCTCTCTGATCCACTTGTCGAAGTCGTCACACTCCGCGAAGAAGCTGTACAGCTTGATCGCGTCCTCCAGTTGCGCGCGCCGCGCCGCCGACAGGGACACTAGCTCGTCTGTTGAGAACAATATACATACAAACATACATACATACATAAATCACGCCTTTATCCCTTACGGGGTAGGCAGAGCGTTTAACGCCTCGTAAAAGGCGCTTTCGCCACGTCTGACAAAAATTGAGGGCAATTTTAGATTGTAATATGTATTGAGAACAATATCCATGAATAATAAGGTTAATTACGGTTTAATAGTGTTTTAATGGATGAACTGCCACCTCCAAGTCATTTACTAGAAGTAACTAGCCGTAGCACAGATCCCGGTCTTTGTAGGCTGTTACTGTCAATTTACATTATATGAATATTGCGCATTGTGTTCAGTTTTCAACATGGTTCTAAACTTCCATATTCTTATATAATGTAGTAAGAACGTCATGTAAGAATCGTCAAGTAAATAAATAAATAATACTGCCAGAGGTAAAGCGCTTGTGGTCAAGAAGTTCGTGCTTATTCAATCCGATAAGGAATGTTAAGCAACCTTCGCCGTTGCCAGGTCATGGATGGGCGACTTGTAGTGGTATGATTTCCGTGCCTCGAGAGGCAGGTTAAGCTGTTGGACCCGGTTATTAATGTATATAGTCGTTAAGATATGTCAAAGGCCATTGCCAAGCAGTGGCGGCTTGTAAACTCTGACAGCTGGGTTGGCTACTAACCTGGTAAAAACCAGAATCTAGGATTGGGTTCTGGTTTCCCTTCTGGGTTACATGTTCTGGCATTTGGAATTTTCTGGTGAAGGTTTTGTTGGCTGAGCAACCCCTATCAGTTTCTGGTACGCTGCCCCTTACACCCAATTATAGCTCGTCGAGAAATAGTCTACTTTACTTACCATAGAAGGAGTTATGAATTTGGATGTGTATTGATATTTTGGGAGAGGATGACAGAAGAAAATATGGATGGACTGTGTGAGTGTTGATTTGTCGGCTGACAGGGATGAATGGAAGGAACATATTGCGACGACCCCAAACAAATGGGATAAGGGCAAGAGAATGATGACCTAACATAGTCCTTCCGTATATCTGTGAACCTGGAACATTTGCCATCTTGGGTGTGGCGTGGTTCTTGGAAGGTCTCCTGGCGGCTGGCTTGTTTCGCTTCACTCGCACTTGTTTGACTAGTTTATACTTGGTGTAAGGGACAGCAGTTACTGAACAGCTTTCACCAACTAAACATAGTCCCAAACCACTATCAGTTTGTGGGAAATGCTGTCACTTACACCCTGTGTACTTCTTTAGGAGTCAAAGGTTGAAGCCAATTAATTGGCTTAGTAATGATGGATGGGAATAGGGTAGCTACCCGCCTGATCGGGTGTTGTGACCACGTGACCAGGGGCCCGAGGTCCAACCGGACAAGTTTGGAACTTGTATATATGCAGATCGCTGAAAAAACTTCGATACCGCGTTTTAGAGCCTGTGTTTCTAGACGTGGCGCCATCTGTCGGCTACACCTCTACTCACCATAGTCCTTCTGTATATCCGTGATCCTGGTGTCCACATCAGCCACCTTGGGCGTGGCGTGGTTCTTGGAGGGTCTCCTGGCGGCTGGCATGTTTCACTCGCTCTGCTTGCTTCACTCGTCTACCTCTACTCACCATAGTCCTTCTGTATATCCGTGATCCTGGTGTCCACGTCAGCCACCTTGGGCGTGGCGTGGTTCTTGGACGGTCTTCTGGCGGCTTGTTTCACTCGCTCTGCTTGCTTCACTCGTCTACCTCTACTCACCATAGTCCTTCTGTATATCTGTGATCCTGGTGTCCACGTCAGCCACCTTGGGCGTGGCGTGGTTCTTGGAGGGTCTCCTGGCGGCTTGTTTCACTCGCTCTGCTTGCTTCACTCGTCTACCTCTACTTCCAAAGTCCTTCTGTATATCCGTGATCCTGGTGTCCACGTCAGCCACCTTGGGCGTGGCGTGGTTCTTGGAGGGTCTCCTGGCGGCTTGTTTCACTCGCTCTGCTTGCTTCACTCGTCTACCTCTACTCACCATAGTCCTTCTGTATATCCGTGATCCTGGTGTCCACGTCAGCTACCTTGGGCGTGGCGTGGTTCTTGGAGGGTCTCCTGGCGGCTTGTTTCACTCGCTCTGCTTGCTTCACTCGTCTACCTCTACTCACCATAGTCCTTCTGTATATCCGTGATCCTGGTGTCCACGTCAGCCACCTTGGGCGTGGCGTGGTTCTTGGAGGGTCTCCTGGCGGCTGGCTTGTTTCACTCGCTCTGCTTGCTTCACTCGTCTACCTCTACTCACCATAGTCCTTCTGTATATCCGTGATCCTGGTGTCCACGTCAGCCACCTTGGGCGTGGCGTGGTTCTTGGAGGGTCTCCTGGCGGCTGGCTTGTTTCACTCGCTCTGCTTGCTTCACTCGTCTACCTCTACTCACCATAGTCCTTCTGTATATCCGTGATCCTGGTGTCCACGTCAGCCACCTTGGGCGTGGCGTGGTTCTTGGACGGTCTTCTGGCGGCTTGTTTCACTCGCTCTGCTTGCTTCACTCGTCTACCTCTACTCACCATAGTCCTTCTGTATATCCGTGATCCTGGTGTCCACGTCAGCCACCTTGGGCGTGGCGTGGTTCTTGGACGGTCTTCTGGCGGCTTGTTTCACTCGCTCTGCTTGCTTCACTCGTCTACCTCTACTCACCATAGTCCTTCTGTATATCTGTGATCCTGGTGTCCACGTCAGCCACCTTGGGCGTGGCGTGGTTCTTGGACGGTCTCCTGGCGGCTGGCTTGTTTCACTCGCTCTGCTTGCTTCACTCGTCTACCTCTACTCACCATAGTCCTTCTGTATATCCGTGATCCTGGTGTCCACGTCAGCCACCTTGGGCGCGGCGTGGTTCTTGGACGGTCTCCTGGCGGCTGGCTTGTTTCGCTTCACTCGCACCACTTGTTTCACGAGCACTGTCTTCTTGACTCGCTGCACTGTGCGGACTTTCTCTGGACGACGGACTTGCACCTATAAGTCAAATTTTCGTGATATATTGTGTGTGATCGAGCGGAGCCCGATGGTGTAGTGGATAGGGCCGCTGCCTCCTGAGCTAGGTCGTGGTTCGAATCCCACCACGTACCAATGTGTTTTTCGAATTTCATATGTACGTTTATACCGCGCTTTTCCGTGCTTCGGAAGGCACACTAAGCCGTTGGTCCCGGTTAATATCGTTTAATACCGTAGATATTAGTCGTTAAGCCATGTCAGAGGCCAGTGCTAAGCATTGGCGGCTTGAAAACTCTGACCTAATCTAGGATTGGGACTGGTTTCCCTTCTGGGTTGCGGAGGTACATAGTCACTTCCATATTTAAAAGTGCATGCGCTTTTTTCTTCTGCGGTTTCGTTAAATCACCAAACTAGCTTAAAAAAAGGATTCCGAGCTTCAGAGAACACGTTAAGCTGTCGTTTCCGGTCATCTTTCTTCGATAAACCGTTTCGGAGACGTACCAGAGTGTTAATTGACTCAAAACTCCCACTCGTGAATCGTATCAGAAATATACTTACGGGCACGACTCTCGGTTCGATTTCTCTGACATAGTTGGCGGGCACGAAGCCGTCGGTGCGGTCGGCCTTGCGCACGCTCCACCAGTCCGGGTTGGTCTTGTTGATGAGGAACATCACTTCGCCCTTCTGCATGGAGATGCCTTGGCCGGTGAAGGGGTACAGCGCTTTCACCTGAGGGAGTGAGAAAAAAAACTAATTTTAGATTTCTAGCACATCATTTGTATGTTGATAATGTAAAAATCGTGTAACAATATCAAAAATAATAAAATTATTTTAGTTACCGAGATAACAGAAAAAATACATACATACTTACATATAGTCACGCCTTTATCCCTAATGGGATAGGCAAAGCGTAAACGACACAAACAAAGGTCGCTCCGCCGCGTCTGACAAACTTGGAGGGTTATTTAAGATAGATTTGTAGGTATATATATATATATAATAATAAGTATTAACATAGCTGAATGATTGTTCGAGCTGTACGACACTTTGTTGGTTTCACAATTTGGAACAATATATTGTATTTTTTTTTAGCTAAGCATTTTTTGATTGTAAATTAAAATAAATAAAATAATAATGAGAGAAAGTGTGTATATATATAGTTATTAATATATACAGATGCATTTTGTGTTGTTTGTTAATAAAATTACTAAATTATTTAATATAAAGTTAGTATACATACTAATATAAAGGAAATATATTTGTATTGTTTGCTACTGCTTTGAAATTATAATGTTAAAGATTTTTAAGTTTAGAGTTTTAGTAGTCATTATTGTATTGTTGCTAGCGTGCGTACGTAATACTATTTCCTATCTACCCTCAAAGGAAGGAATTAACATCTAAGACACAGGCTCGGCCTAGTTTAGTTGTTAGTGTATTTTTTATAGTGTGCTCCTCTTAGTATTTACGATACCTCGCATTTACATCAGTGTAAACCTACCTATGTATGTTTAAGGTTTTTTTTTTTGTACAAATAAAGATTATTATTATTAAAAAAAAAAACTGTTGTGTTCGTCTCAATAAATAAATAAATAATTAGTGTTGGTTGCTACCTGCGGCACGCTGCGTTGCTCCGTGACGGTCCTGTGTTCGAGTCTCTCGACCGGCTCCTCCTCCCAAACCTCGGTGGGCACCAGGCGGGACTCGCTTACGAACTCGTCTTCCTCCAATGCTGGAGTGGATTCTACTTCCATCGGCAGCTGGGGGGTAGAAGACATGGTTGAACAAACATACATACATACATACACGCCTTTAGCGTAAACGACCTAAGCAAAGGTCGTTATACCACGTCTGACAAAGCTTTGAGGTTTATTTACATACATACATATAATCACGCCTTTATCCCTAATGGGGTAGGCAGAGCGCAAACGACTTAAACAAAGGTCGATATACCACGTCTGACAAAGTTTTGAGGGTTATTTAAGATAGAATTCTAGGTATATTGCTGAATTGACAGGTTGTCAGCCTATCGCCTAAAATTGCAATACACTATAACCCTCGAATCCATTAGCTGGATTTTACAGCATGCCCGGGAGGAAATGCAGCTGGCACATTCTATGTTTTTCTCTCGCTCCCAGACCAGCATGGAAGTAACATGATGACATGGTTGAAACATGATGATTTTATCGCTAATTGACGAACAAGTGGGGGGGGGGGGGATGTTGTTTTGCTTCTGCCAAACTACAGTATAGTTTGTGGGCAGTAGATACTCTCCCACTAATTGATAACCTATGTGTTAGGTTTTTTTTTCGTGTGTCTGTGTGTTTGTAAGTGTGTTTGGGTGTGTTGGTGCGGAGTGTGGGTGTATTGCTGCTTGTGTGTGTGTGTGTGTGTGTGTGTGTATGTGCATTTGTGTGTGTGTATGTGTGTGTGTGTGTTACCTGCAGCGTGGTGATGCCCTGCTGCTGCAGCCTGTCAGCTTGCGTGCACAGCTGCTTCAGCTCCTGCGCGTACGCAGCGATCTGCTCGTGCAGCGGCCGGTGGCGGGCGAGCAGCGCGGCGGCGGAGGGCGCGTCCACGCCGATGTCTGACGACGCCACTAGAGGGCGCTTCTCCTTCATCCAGGACTCGGCTTCGTTCGCGTCGCCGTAGAACTGGGGGACGAAATACAAACACACATATAGTAGACCCCGGTCTGTTTGGACTACTACTGACGCATCGTGTCAGTTTGGTGTCAGCTTGACACGTTTCTGAACCTCATAAAACCGATGTTAAGAACAGTCATCCTAATTATATACAATAAATAAATAACACGGAATTGTAAAAAAAACAATTTTTAGAGACATAATTCTCTCCGTACAACTAGGGAAAATCGCAAAGAATTCCATAAGGAATTGTTAATAAAAAAAATATTACAGATATGATTCTCTCGGCTTAGCTGCTTCTTATATGAAGTTTAATTTAATTTTACATACATACATATAATCACGCCTTTATTCCTGATGGGGTAGGCAGAGCATAAACTACCTAAACAAAGGTTGTTCCGCCACGTCTGACAAAGTACTCAAAACTTTGTCAGACGTGGCGGAACAACCTTTGTTTAGGTTATTTAGGATTGCATTTGTAGGTATATTGCTGTAGTGACAGGTTGTCAGCCCATCGCCTAAAATGCAATATACTGAAACCCTCGAATCCGTTAGCTGTTTTCTACAGCATGCCCGGGAGGAAATGCTGTGACACGGGATCAGGCTAGGGAGATGATGATGACATCCATCACTAAATCCTTCGATTTCTTACCTGGTGCGCCTCTTCAGCATCAGCCAGCTGCTTCTCCCTGGCCGCAGCCAGGTATTGCAGCAGGTCGCCATTGCTGGTTGTGCGACGTGAGCCAACGCTACGCTGTCCCTTACATAGTATCACCAACCCTCGGTCTCTTACCTGGTGAGCCTCTTCAGCATCAGCCAGCTGTTTCTCCCTGGCCGCAGCCAGGTCTTGCAGCAGCTGCCATTGCTGGTTGAGCGACGTGAGCCAACGCTACGCTGTCCCTTACATAGTATCACCAACCCTCGGTCTCTCACCTGATGAGCCTCTTCAGCATCAGCCAGCTGTTTCTCCCTGGCCGCAGCCAGGTCTTGCAGCAGCTGCCATTGCTGGTTGAGCGACGTGAGCCAACGCTACGCTGTCCCTTACATAGTATCACCAACCCTCGGTCTCTTACCTGGTGAGCCTCTTCAGCATCAGCCAGCTGTTTCTCCCTGGCCGCAGCCAGGTCTTGCAGCAGCTGCCATTGCTGGTTGAGCGACGTGAGCCAACGCTACGCTGTCCCTTACATAGTATCACCAACCCTCGGTCTCTCACCTGATGAGCCTCTTCAGCATCAGCCAGCTGCTTCTCCCTGGCCGCAGCGGTCTTGCAGCAGCTGCCATTGCTGGTTGAGCGACGTGAGCCAACGCTACGCTGTCCCTTACATAGTATCACCAACCCTCGGTCTCTCACCTGATGAGCCTCTTCAGCATCAGCCAGCTGTTTCTCCCTGGCCGCAGCCAGGTCTTGCAGCAGCTGCCATTGCTGGTTGAGCGACGTGAGCCAACGCTACGCTGTCCCTTACATAGTATCACCAACCCTCGGTCTCTTACCTGGTGAGCCTCTTCAGCATCAGCCAGCTGTTTCTCCCTGGCCGCAGCCAGGTCTTGCAGCAGCTGCCATTGCTGGTTGAGCGACGTGAGCCAACGCTACGCTGTCCCTTACATAGTATCACCAACCCTCGGTCTCTCACCTGATGAGCCTCTTCAGCATCAGCCAGCTGCTTCTCCCTGGCCGCAGCCAGGTCTTGCAGCAGCTGCCATTGCTGGTTGAGCGACGTGAGCCAACGCTACGCTGTCCCTTACATAGTATCACCAACCCTCGGTCTCTCACCTGATGAGCCTCTTCAGCATCAGCCAGCTGTTTCTCCCTGGCCGCAGCCAGGTCTTGCAGCAGCTGCCATTGCTGGTTGAGCGACGTGAGCCAACGCTACGCTGTCCCTTACATAGTATCACCAACCCTCGGTCTCTTACCTGGTGAGCCTCTTCAGCATCAGCCAGCTGTTTCTCCCTGGCCGCAGCCAGGTCTTGCAGCAGCTGCCATTGCTGGTTGAGCGACGTGAGCCAACGCTACGCTGTCCCTTACATAGTATCACCAACCCTCGGTCTCTCACCTGATGAGCCTCTTCAGCATCAGCCAGCTGCTTCTCCCTGGCCGCAGCCAGGTCTTGCAGCAGCTGCCATTGCTGGTTGAGCGACGTGAGCCAACGCTACGCTGTCCCTTACATAGTATCACCAACCCTCGGTCTCTCACCTGATGAGCCTCTTCAGCATCAGCCAGCTGTTTCTCCCTGGCCGCAGCCAGGTCTTGCAGCAGCTGCCATTGCTGGTTGAGCGACGTGAGCCAACGCTACGCTGTCCCTTACATAGTATCACCAACCCTCGGTCTCTCACCTGATGAGCCTCTTCAGCATCAGTCAGCTGTTTCTCCCTGGCCGCAGCCAGGTCTTGCAGCAGCTGCCATTGCTGGTTGAGCGACGTGAGCCAACGCTACGCTGTCCCTTACATAGTATCACCAACCCTCGGTCTCTCACCTGATGAGCCTCTTCAGCATCAGCCAGCTGCTTCTCCCTGGCCGCAGCCAGGTCTTGCAGCAGCTGCCATTGCTGGTTGAGCGACGTGAGCCAACGCTACGCTGTCCCTTACATAGTATCACCAACCCTCGGTCTCTCACCTGATGAGCCTCTTCAGCATCAGCCAGCTGCTTCTCCCTGGCCGCAGCCAGGTCTTGCAGCAGCTGCCATTGCTGGTTGAACGACGTGAGCCAACGCTACGCTGTCCCTTACATAGTATCACCAACCCTCGGTCTCTCACCTGATGAGCCTCTTCAGCATCAGCCAGCTGTTTCTCCCTGGCCGCAGCCAGGTCTTGCAGCAGCTGCCATTGCTGGTTGAACGACGTGAGCCAACGCTACGCTGTCCCTTACATAGTATCACCAACCCTCGGTCTCTCACCTGATGAGCCTCTTCAGCATCAGCCAGCTGCTTCTCCCTGGCCGCAGCCAGGTCTTGCAGCAGCTGCCATTGCTGGTTGAACGACGTGAGCCAACGCTACGCTGTCCCTTACATAGTATCACCAACCCTCGGTCTCTCACCTGATGAGCCTCTTCAGCATCAGCCAGCTGCTTCTCCCTGGCCGCAGCCAGGTCTTGCAGCAGCTGCCATTGCTGGTTGAGCGACGTGAGACGACGCTACGCTGTCCCTTACATAGTATCACCAACCCTCGGTCTCTCACCTGATGAGCCTCTTCAGCATCAGCCAGCTGCTTCTCCCTGGCCGCAGCCAGGTCTTGCAGCAGCTGCCATTGCTGGTTGAGCGACGTGAGCCAACGCTACGCTGTCCCTTACATAGTATCACCAACCCTCGGTCTCTCACCTGATGAGCCTCTTCAGCATCAGCCAGCTGCTTCTCCCTGGCCGCAGCCAGGTCTTGCAGCAGCTGCCATTGCTGGTTGAACGACGTGAGCCAACGCTACGCTGTCCCTTACATAGTATCACCAACCCTCGGTCTCTCACCTGATGAGCCTCTTCAGCATCAGCCAGCTGCTTCTCCCTGGCCGCAGCCAGGTCTTGCAGCAGCTGCCATTGCTGGTTGAGCGACGTGAGACGACGCTACGCTGTCCCTTACATAGTATCACCAACCCTCGGTCTCTCACCTGATGAGCCTCTTCAGCATCAGCCAGCTGCTTCTCCCTGGCCGCAGCCAGGTCTTGCAGCAGCTGCCATTGCTGGTTGAGCGACGTGAGACGACGCTACGCTGTCCCTTACATAGTATCACCAACCCTCGGTCTCTCACCTGATGAGCCTCTTCAGCATCAGCCAGCTGCTTCTCCCTGGCCGCAGCCAGGTCTTGCAGCAGCTGCCATTGCTGGTTGAGCGACGTGAGCCAACGCTACGCTGTCCCTTACATAGTATCACCAACCCTCGGTCTCTCACCTGATGAGCCTCTTCAGCATCAGCCAGCTGCTTCTCCCTGGCCGCAGCCAGGTCTTGCAGCAGCTGCCATTGCTGGTTGAGCGACGTGAGACGACGCTACGCTGTCCCTTACATAGTATCACCAACCCTCGGTCTCTCACCTGATGAGCCTCTTCAGCATCAGCCAGCTGCTTCTCCCTGGCCGCAGCCAGGTCTTGCAGCAGCTGCCATTGCTGGTTGAGCGACGTGAGACGACGCTACGCTGTCCCTTACATAGTATCACCAACCCTCGGTCTCTCACCTGATGAGCCTCTTCAGCATCAGCCAGCTGCTTCTCCCTGGCCGCAGCCAGGTCTTGCAGCAGCTGCCATTGCTGGTTGAGCGACGTAAGCCAACGCTACGCTGTCCCTTACATAGTATCACCAACCCTCGGTCTCTCACCTGATGAGCCTCTTCAGCATCAGCCAGCTGCTTCTCCCTGGCCGCAGCCAGGTCTTGCAGCAGCTGCCATTGCTGGTTGAGCGACGTAAGCCAACGCTACGCTGTCCCTTACATAGTATCACCAACCCTCGGTCTCTCACCTGATGAGCCTCTTCAGCATCAGCCAGCTGCTTCTCCCTGGCCGCAGCCAGGTCTTGCAGCAGCTGCCATTGCTGGTTGAGCGACGTAAGCCAACGCTACGCTGTCCCTTACATAGTATCACCAACCCTCGGTCTCTCACCTGATGAGCCTCTTCAGCATCAGCCAGCTGCTTCTCCCTGGCCGCAGCCAGGTCTTGCAGCAGCTGCCATTGCTGGTTGAGCGACGTAAGCCAACGCTACGCTGTCCCTTACATAGTATCACCAACCCTCGGTCTCTCACCTGATGAGCCTCTTCAGCATCAGCCAGCTGCTTCTCCCTGGCCGCAGCCAGGTCTTGCAGCAGCTGCCATTGCTGGTTGAGCGACGTGAGACGACGCTCTATCTCCGCGCTCTTCGGGTGACGCGCGTCGATAAGGCTAGCAAAGAAACACATAGATTTAAATCATTGATATTGTTAAGAGACTGCGGTGGCGCCACCGTTCGTAAACAATCATGCAGTATTCGGGTGTCGCCCGTCAATAAGGCTAGCAAAGAAACACATATATTTAAATCAATGAAAAGATAAAGCAGTGGCGCCATCATTAGTAAAAAAAAAAGGATATTTTTAAAACTGTGTTCTGTCTGACTGTTTCTTTCACACTGGACTGGAAGCGATAGAAAAACATAGAATGTTCCAGCTGCCCTTCCTCCCGGGCATGCTGTAGAAGCATCAGCATAAGGGATTCGATGGTTACAGTGTATTGTAATTTAGGGCTGAAAGCAGCGATACACATTACAATTTAAAATTAAAATCAATTTCTGTCATACGTGGCGAAGACACCATTTAGGTACCCCGAAAGGGATAAAGGCGTGATTTTGTGTATATTCTGACACAGTCATTTTTGGCAGAAACGATATTAACTGCGGTACTACTTGGACCTAAATTCATTACATCTAAAAAATATTAGGTCTTATTCTAAGAAAGAGTCCGAACAAAGTTTTTTTTTTTAAGAAAACAATATTTTGAGAGTTATGTTTTTTGCGAATGCTGGCGCCACCGCTAAGGATAAATTCCTGACCGGGAAAACATTTGAATGATGAATTTAAATGTCTGTTTCTGGGTCTGGGTGTTCTTTGTGGTCGTTTCCGAGTATGTCCATGGCTCTATCTCAAGATTGAGAGCAATATTAAGTATGGATCTGACAGGCCAGATTGTACTGAAATGACATTTCTGATACGAACTCAAACTAGCTGTCAATCTCAAGTGCTGTTAACCGATACGGGTCTGAGTCTGTCTGTCATCGTGTCATTGAACACATGTGCTACAGAGTTGTCGAATAATTTATTGCTTAAATCTACTGGTTTATTTCATAAATTTTGTGTTGTTTTGTTTGTTTTTGTGGTTTTGGTCTTTTTGGTAAGTGTTGCATGTAATTGTCCCTTAACTTCAGTTAAATATCATGAGTAATTCCGGCCCCCCTCCGGGGGGAGGTAAGGATCCTGATATCGGGGCTTCTCCTCAGTTGTTTTCGCAGTCTGAGGAGATGGATATTGGAATTGATTCTGGTTTGTCTCGTTCGAAAGGTATCAAGCGCGGAGCAGAAGAAGAAATAGTTCTTTCCGACTCCAAGAAGGGGTCCTTTAACCCCCCGAATGCCTCGAAACAGGATGTTTACATCCCTCCGGAATATGTAAATAATTCTATAGTGAAGTACTCTTCCAATGATTGTGGACCTTTTACGGTTCACGTTAACAAATCTGATTCAAACTCCTCGGACAGGACAATCAAGCTTCTGAAGTTTGCTCAACTTCTGTTTAATAATAAAGTGGAAGGCATTATAGATGGAAGTGTCAAATCGCTTAGTCGCAGTCGCGTTTCTATTGAATTCAAAACGGCTTTGTCTGCAAACAACTTTGTTGAGAGGGCGTTTATCACAGAAAATGGCTTTGTGGCAACTATCCCGAAATTCCAAGTCTCTCGCATGGGTGTGGTGCGAAATATCCCGTTGGAGTGGTCTCTTGAAGAGCTGGTGTCCGGACTTAAATACCCTCCGGGGTGTGGACCAGTGGTTAGGGCCAGGAGATTAAACTTCAAAAAATATACAGAAGGCAATGTTTCAGTTCAACCTTCTAACACAGTTGTCCTGACTTTTACAGGTCAGGTGTTGCCGGAAAAGGTTTATTGTTTTTTTTCCTCTCTACCTGTCACATTATACAAACTGCCCACTATACAATGTAGAAAATGCTGTCGTTTTGGGCATATACGAGCTCATTGTCGCTCAAGGCCTCGTTGTTTTGTATGCGGTCAAGAACATGAGGGAGGTGAATGTAGGGAATCTCCTGCTAATTGCACATGCCTATTATGTGGTGGGAATCACAAAGCGAACGACCCCAAGTGTCCTGAACATATTCGACAGAAGGATATAAAGGTTGTTATGGCTGATAAAAATCTGAGTTACTCTGAGGCTCAAACCCATGTACCTTCATCGAAGAAATCATTTGCTGATGTTCTGACAGGTTCTTCCAATTCTACCTCATCTCTTCCAACTTCAGTTTCTTACAAAAAAACGATTGTGAAAGAACGTCGCCCCACTCCTGTGTTGGGGAAATCTTATGATAGAAGAGCCCACTTGGACATCATCTCTACTCCAAGCTCTTCTCAGCAGAATGGATGTGCTTTACTAGATGATCCTCCTGGATCTCCCACTCCAAAGATCACTCCGAATGACAATCTAATAGAGTCGTTAGTTGTTGTTTTGTTGAATGTAATTTCTAAATTCTCTGAATCTTTACCGCCCAATGTCACAAATGTTTTAACGGAATATCTTTCTGTTTTAGCCATTAAAAATGCGTCCATTAACAATAGTACAATGGAACATCAAGAGCATTAATTCAAAAAAACCACATTTGATCCATTTAATTAACCAATTTAAGTCAACTGTCTGTGCCATCTCGGAAACTTGGTTGAAGCCGGGTTCTATATTTAGAATTCCTGGTTTTTCCTGTTTGCGGGATGACAGAGATGATGCTTATGCTGGTTGTGCACTCTTAATTTCTAGAAATTTGATCTTTTCTGAAATTGCTATTCCTCCCCATAATCCTGGTCTACATATTGTAGCAGTTAGATCTTGTAATATTACTTTTGTTTCAGTCTATATTCCTTATCCTTCTTTTGATATATTATCAGAACTTCAGACTATTCTGTCTTCCCTTCCAAGCCCTTTAGTTATTTTAGGGGATTTTAATTGCCACCACTTCTTGTGGGGCAGCTTTAAGTGTGATGCATTATCTTCTTTATTTTTAGATATGCTTGATACTATAAATTTGTGTATCTTAAATGATGGTTCTGCCACACGCAGAGTTTCGCCTACTCAGAATGCTGGTGCTGTAGATCTCTCTCTAGTCTCACCTTCTCTTGTTATGTCATCTTCTTGGCAAATTCTGGCAAACAGTTATGGTAGCGATCATTTTCCTATTATCCTATCTTTAAATAATATTAGCCCTCCAAAACTAGATTTTCCTCCTCTTCTTAAGTATAGACTTAAAAAAGCAGACTGGGATAATTTTTTTTCATTGATTGAAATTAGCATATCTAATTTACCAATTCCTACTTCTAATAATCTTTTAGAATCTTATCAGAATTTTGTATCTTCTGTAATTTCAGCAGCCGATGAATCTATTCCCATTAAGAACTCTGCCCTTAGTAAAATACCTTCTCCACCTTGGTGGGATTCTGACTGTTCAACTTCTGTTCGAAAACGTAATGAAGCTGAAGATTCGTTTGTGACGGATTCTTGTATGAGTAATTTTATTAATTTTCAAAAGTATAATGCATTATGTAAAAGACTTCTATCAAAGAAAAAGCGTCAGGGATGGCATAATTTTTGCGCCTCTTTATCCCCGCGTACTCCTTCTACCATAGTTTGGCGACGCACTAATTCTTTTAGAAGAGCTCGTACAGAGAATTCCCTTTCCTCAAATGATCATTCATTATGGCTTCCGGACTTTATAAATAAGTTAGCTCCACCTTTTGTCCCTTCTGCGGACTCTCTTCCTACTTCTTTTTCTCCCTCTTACGGGTTGCAATCTACTCACACTTTTAATGACCCTTTTTCTTATGCAGAGCTTTGTTGTGCTTTGGATAAATTAAAAGACACAACCCCAGGCATTGATGGTATTCCATATTCTTTTATAATAAAGTCTCCAAATTCTGCAAAATTATATCTTTTAAAACTTTATAATCTCTTTTTTGAACACAATATTGTTCCTGATTCTTGGAAGTCGCAAGTGGTCATTCCTATACTGAAACCGGGTAAACCTCCTGCTGATCCAAATTCATACCGACCTATAGCGTTATCTTCTTGCATAGCAAAAATTTTTGAACACTTACTTAAAAATAGACTTGAGTGGTTTTTGGAAAGCAAAGGTCTTCTTTCTAAGTATCAATTTGGTTTCAGGAGAGGAATGGGTACTCTTGATAGTCTAAGTATTTTTACTACAGATGTTAGAAGAGCGTTTAGTGTTAATGAACATGTTATTGGTGTCTTCCTTGATATTTCCGCAGCTTATGACAATGTTCTGCTCCCTCTGCTCAGGCAGAAAATGCACTATCTGAACGTTCCAGGGAAGTTGATCAATATCATAAGTAATCTCTTCATGGCTCGTTCTATTTCAGTCCGAGTCAACGGTAGTCTTTCTCCTCCGAGACTTATCTATAAAGGCTTACCACAGGGTTCAGTCCTTAGTCCTTTATTGTACAATGTGTATACATACGACCTGGATCTCACTGTTCTCTCTTTTGGAAATATCTTGCATTACGCTGATGATATTGTTATATATGTTCGTTCTTCATCATTTGAACAAGCCTCTAATCGTGTAAATTCTGCTTTGTATTATTTAAATAATTGGCTTTCTGATCATGGACTTTCGCTTTCGGTTCCTAAATGTTCTGCTATTGTTTTTACTCGCAAACGGGCTATTCCTCAAATTAATATCTCAATTGACGGTCAACCTATTTTAATTCAGGAAAAGGTTAAATTTTTAGGAGTCATACTTGACTCTAAATTGAGTGGTCAACATCACTTAAATCATGTTGTTAATAAATGTGAAAAGAATATTAATATTATTAGATGCCTCTCTGGTGTTCGTTGGGGTTCTCATCCATTTAGTCAGAAACTTCTATATAATGCTATTATTAGAAGTCATTTTGATTATGCCGGGTTTATATTAGAACCTTGTAATAGGCTTGCTCTGGCGAAACTAGATAAGATTCAAGCTAAATGTCTCAGAATTATTGTTGGTGCGATGAAATCCTCGCCTACAGTCGGCCTTCAAGTAGAATGTTTAGATCCTCCCTTACATTTTAGGAGACAATTCTTAGCTGATCGATTCTTTTTTAATGTAATTCAGTTTTCTCAACATCCTCTTATCGACAAAATTAATTCTTTCAAGGGAAAAACTCTGACCTCTTCTTATTGGCTTCATAAGGAGAATCCTTTGTTGGTTAAGTCATTGAGCAGAATTGATGTAGATTCCATTTTCCAGATTAGTTGTAATCCTATTTTTAAATTTGACTTTGAATCTCTATTATTTTCACCAAAAATTGTTACTGATATGGATATTGTAAAAGATTCTCCTAGTGCTAATTCTCAGTTTAACAGGATTGTTGATAATAATTGGTCAGGATGGCTTCACTTGTATACTGATGCCTCAAAAATTACAGAATCAGATCATGTGGGTTCTGCTGTATGGATCCCAAGGTATAATGTCATTTTAAATTTTAAATGCCACCCTCAATCTTCAATTTTTACCGGTGAGGCTGTAGCTATTTTAGAAGCAGTTCTATATATTGAATCCAATAAGTTAACTCGATCAATTATATTTTCAGATTCTCTTAGTTGTTTGCAAGATTTGAAAAAACTTCCATTTCACTCTAAATCCAATTTTTTATTATGCTTACAAATTAAAGATGCTTTGTTTAGATGTCAAAAGTCTAATATTGATGTTGTACTGGCTTGGATCCCGAGTCATAGTGGTATTACAGGCAATGAAGCTGTTGATTCTATGGCTAAACAAGCTATTCAAATTGGTATCGACAAATACCCAAAAATCTTTGCAAGGGATCTTCGTTGTTCAGCTAAATCTTATTTACGTAGTTCCTGGCAATCTTGGTGGCTATCACCTAGTGTTTCGGTTGGTAAGCATTATCGTGCTATACAACCTTCTATTCCTTCTGTCCCATGGTTTTTTAGAGTACGTGATCTCGACAAACTTGTTACGTCAGTAATTATCCGTCTGCGACTGGGCCATGTTTGCACTCCTGTATTCTTAGCTAAGTTACGCATTCGTGACCATTCCATGTGTGAATGTGGATTAGAAGAGGGAACTGTTGATCACATGTTCTTTAACTGCCCTAATCTGAATGTTTCTTTATACCAGATGCTTCCGAAAAATATTCCCCGCCCAGTAAATGTTAACTTTTTACTAACCCTTGTGCAGTCTTCGTTCGTGTATACCTTAGCCAAATTCATTAAAATTAATAATATTAAATTATAGACTGTTTTGTCCTTCCACTTGTATTCTAACATACCTACTTTACTTTTTTATACTAATTTTGTGTCTTGTTTTAGGTTGGATTGGGAAAAAAACCACTGGTAATCGTCATTATTTCGTTTTAAGAATGGTTTTTTAATACCAGTGTATTCTTTGTACCGTGACATTGGCAGAATCATCGTATAAAAACGATGGAAGCCATACTATGAAGGAAAAAAAAAAAAAGATACGGGTCTGAGTGCGATCGTGTTCTCATACCTCTGTCCCTTGGCGCGGTGCCTCTGCGAGATGTGCTCCCTGGCCCTGAGCTCCTGCAGCAGCGCCGTGTGCTTCTGCTTGAGCGCGAGCACCGCGCGCAGGTCCTTGGCGGCCACGTCCGCGCGGCAGATGCGCTGCTTGTCGGTCACCCATCCTGGGGAATATATTCATATTCATATATTTATTTCACTAACAATAATAATACATTGTGTTTGAAAATACTTAATACTAAAAATATAAATTAAATACATAATGTCAATTGATATAATAATATTTAAAAAAAAAGAAACTTATGTCAACTAGTACACAGATATCATCAATCAGCTGATTGTTTGGAAGAAGAAAATATTTCGTGCTTCGGAGGGCACGTTAAAGCGTCGGTTCATATCGCTGTCTTTGTTTTTGCTGAGCGGAGAACCTTTTCGGTATCATTTGTAACTTTAATAATTGGTACTGAATAAATTATTTTCTTTCTTTCTTTGATCGTGGTCGTTACGTTAACAATGTCAGGGGCCTATTAGCTGTGCTATTAGGCGCTTTGAAAACTGGCACCAGGGTTGATCGGGTCAATAGACTCGAAACCTACCCGACAAGAGATAGAGAAAGAGATTAAATCACTCAGAAGAGCCATGGGCTGTCGGTCCCGAAGTCACTGGTTCGATTCCCGATGGGGAACGACGACTTTGTGCTGTTGTTTCTAGTTTAGGACACAGCAGGGTGATTGTCCGAAAAGTTAGTTCTCTCAAATGAGCAGAGCTATTAACTTTGTGGACTGTACATAGTTCAGTTTCAGGTGGATTATATAAAAGGATGTGATCACGGAAATTAACAAGATGAAAAAAAGTCAATATGACAACACAAACATAGATAATATCATAAAAGTTACTAATAATACTAACGTACAACAGAAAGACAATCTCAGTACTCAAATCGTTGTCACGATAACTCGCGCAAGAGCAGCGCCGGTGGCGCGCGCGCGGTACTAATATGCATTCTCACTTGTTTTCTTAACAGCGCACTAGATGGCGCTTAAAAGATCAAGCGTATCGTCATAGAGAAACTTACAACTCAATCAAAATGTTTCAGTTAGCAATTGCTAGATGTCGGTATAAACTATAATTTAACGATTTTATTTGTGAAAAGTGGTGAAAATTATATAAAAAGTCTTCTAAAGGTACCACTTACGCAAAGCAGTCAAAAAAACTAAAAAGAAATCTAACTAATGTGTTGAATATTTCTAGCGATACCTGTACTGTCATCTATCGAAATTTTGTGTAAACTAATTCTAAAATATATGGGATTGACCAGACATGATAATATCAAAAGACAAATAGATCCTCAACACGAGCTGATGTGAAAATACCGCTTACCTTCTTCTTCGTCATGGTCTTCGAGGAACTGGAAGAGGTTGCGGGCGTCCTCCAGCCTCGCCTTCCTGTCCTTAGCGGCAGCCACCAAGCTAGAAACACAAATGCAGATTAATAATTGACATGTTTTGATAAAAATAACAACAGCCCATTACTGTTAAATTATTTTAAAAATATGAGAAACAACTATTCAAAAAATTTCAACCGCAGACAGAATTTTAACCTGCGTTTTCGGAATAAAGTCCCAACGGTTTAACCAACTAAGGTGGCTCTTGCCCTGAGCGAAGAAATTAATGACTGGTTGTTTCTTAGATCATGAGTCCTCCGTGGTCTAGTGGTAAGAGCCATGGGCTTACGATCCGGAGGTCCTAGGTTCAATTCCCAAGGGGAAACACAAAGTTGATATTTGTCAATTTATCACTTTGTGAGGTTTTTCCCAGTTTGTTTAGGACATTGCAGGCTGAATCACCTGATTGTCCGAAAAGAAAAAAGATTCCGTGCTTCGGAGGGCACGTTAAACCGTCGGTCCTGGACGCTGTCTTTGAAAGTGGTCGTTACTCTAACCATTTCAGAGGCCTATTAGCTGTGCTACTAGGCGGTTTGAAAACTCTGACACCAGGGCTCATCGGGTCATTTGACTCGAGAATCCACTCGCTAAGAAGTGGACGCTAGCGACATCTTGCGTCAAGCTTAACCTTTTTCAAACTCAAGGTCATCAACATTATAATGATGAATTAGCGACGCTCCGTGATCATAACGCATGCAACTGCGTTGAAATATCGGACACTTAAACAAAAATGGAAAACCACGGTAAATGTACTAAAATTTATGCAATAAATAATATATATGAATATATAAATTTCCCGTTCTTAATCATTATAAAACTTAACCTTCATAGTACCACGCTGAATATTTTAAAAGTCACTATACTTCTGTTTAGACCACAAAAGAAACTATCGTTCCGCAAGATTTTTAAGTTCTTATCTTGCAGCGCCATCTCTCGATGTACTAGAAAACCTCTAACCTGTCATAAGCAAGCAGCGCCATCTCTCGGTGCACTAGAAGACCTCTATCCTGTCATAAGCAAGCAGCGCCATCTCTCGGTGCACTAGAAGACCTCTATCCTGTCATAAGCAAGCAGCGCCATCTCTCGGTGCACTAGAAGACCTCTATCCTGTCATAAGCAAGCAGCGCCATCTCTCGGTGCACTAGAAGACCTCTATCCTGTCATAAGCAAGCAGCGCCATCTCTCGGTGCACTAGAAGACCTCTATCCTGTCATAAGCAAGCAGCGCCATCTCTCGGTGCACTAGAAGACCTCTATCCTGTCATAAGCAAGCAGCGCCATCTCTCGGTGCACTAGAAGACCTCTATCCTGTCATAAGCAAGCAGCGCCATCTCTCGGTGCACTAGAAGACCTCTATCCTGTCATAAGCAAGCAGCGCCATCTCTCGGTGCACTAGAAGACCTCTATCCTGTCATAAGCAAGCAGCGCCATCTCTCGGTGCACTAGAAGACCTCTATCCTGTCATAAGCAAGCAGCGCCATCTCTCGATGTACTAGAAAACCTCTAACCTGTCATAAGCAAGCAGCGCCATCTCTCGGTGCACTAGAAGACCTCTATCCTGTCATAAGCAAGCAGCGCCATCTCTCGGTGCACTAGAAGACCTCTATCCTGTCATAAGCAAGCAGCGCCATCTCTCGGTGCACTAGAAGACCTCTATTCTGTCATAAGCAAGCAGCGCCATCTCTCGGTGCACTAGAAGACCTCTATCCTGTCATAAGCAAGCAGCGCCATCTCTCGGTGCACTAGAAGACCTCTATCCTGTCATAAGCAAGCAGCGCCATCTCTCGGTGCACTAGAAGACCTCTATCCTGTCATAAGCAAGCAGCGCCATCTCTCGGTGCACTAGAAGACCTCTATCCTGTCATAAGCAAGCAGCGCCATCTCTCGGTGCACTAGAAGACCTCTATCCTGTCATAAGCAAGCAGCGCCATCTCTCGGTGCACTAGAAGACCTCTATCCTGTCATAAGCAAGCAGCGCCATCTCTCGGTGCACTAGAAGACCTCTATCCTGTCATAAGCAAGCAGCGTTACTCTCGGTGCACTAGAAGACCTCTATCCTGTCATAAGCAAGCAGCGCCATCTCTCGGTGCACTAGAAGACCTCTATCCTCTCATAAGCAAGCAGCGCCATCTCTCGGTGCACTAGAAGACCTCTATCCTCTCATAAGCAAGCAGCGCCATCTCTCGGTGCACTAGAAGACCTCTATCCTCTCATAAGCAAGCAGCGCCATCTCTCGGTGCACTAGAAGACCTCTATCCTCTCATAAGCAAGCAGCGCCATCTCTCGGTGCACTAGAAGACCTCTATCCTCTCATAAGCAAGCAGCGCCATCTCTCGGTGCACTAGAAGACCTCTATCCTCTCATAAGCAAGCAGCGCCATCTCTCGGTGCACTAGAAAACCTCTAACCTCTCATAAGCAAGCAGCGCCATCTCTCGGTGCACTAGAAGACCTCTATCCTGTCATAAGCAAGCAGCGCCATCTCTCGGTGCACTAGAAGACCTCTATCCTGTCATAAGCAAGCAGCGCCATCTCTCGGTGCACTAGAAGACCTCTATCCTGTCATAAGCAAGCAGCGCCATCTCTCGGTGCACTAGAAGACCTCTATCCTGTCATAAGCAAGCAGCGCCATCTCTCGGTGCACTAGAAGACCTCTATCCTGTCATAAGCAAGCAGCGCCATCTCTCGGTGCACTAGAAGACCTCTATCCTGTCATAAGCAAGCAGCGCCATCTCTCGGTGCACTAGAAGACCTCTATCCTGTCATAAGCAAGCAGCGCCATCTCTCGGTGCACTAGAAGACCTCTATCCTGTCATAAGCAAGCAGCGCCATCTCTCGGTGCACTAGAAGACCTCTATCCTGTCATAAGCAAGCAGCGCCATCTCTCGGTGCACTAGAAGACCTCTATCCTGTCATAAGCAAGCAGCGCCATCTCTCGGTGCACTAGAAGACCTCTATCCTGTCATAAGCAAGCAGCGCCATCTCTCGGTGCACTAGAAGACCTCTATCCTGTCATAAGCAAGCAGCGCCATCTCTCGGTGCACTAGAAGACCTCTATCCTGTCATAAGCAAGCAGCGCCATCTCTCGGTGCACTAGAAGACCTCTATCCTGTCATAAGCAAGCAGCGCCATCTCTCGGTGCACTAGAAGACCTCTATCCTGTCATAAGCAAGCAGCGCCATCTCTCGGTGCACTAGAAGACCTCTATCCTGTCATAAGCAAGCAGCGCCATCTCTCGGTGCACTAGAAGACCTCTAACCTGTCATAAGCAAGCAGCGCCATCTCTCGGTGCACTAGAAGACCTCTATCCTGTCATAAGCAAGCAGCGCCATCTCTCGGTGCACTAGAAGACCTCTATCCTGTCATAAGCAAGCAGCGCCATCTCTCGGTGCACTAGAAGACCTCTAACCTGTCATAAGCAAGCAGCGCCATCTCTCGGTGCACTAGAAGACCTCTATCCTGTCATAAGCAAGCAGCGCCATCTCTCGGTGCACTAGAAGACCTCTATCCTGTCATAAGCAAGCAGCGCCATCTGTCAGCGTCACTAACCTGTCATAGGCGTCTTCAACAGTGCTCAGTTGCGTGGTGAGCTGTTGCTTGACCGTGGCGGGTCCGTCGGCCGACCCGCCATGCCTGGCGAGTCTGCGGATGCTGTCCTGCAGGGCTCCAAGTTGCAGCTCGGCGAGCGCGTGCGCTTGCAGCAGACGCTCAACGTCCACCAGGTGGCGGCCTACTTCTTCCGATTGGAATTGGGCCTGGTTTAAAAAAAAACAATAATTACGTTAATTCTATGTCAAGTTTAGGTCGGTTTTAGAATCACCTTTTAAGCAACAGTATGCTTGTGTTGGACATTCATTCATTCATATAATCATGCCTCCAAAGAAAGGTGAATCCGCCACGTCTGACAACATTTTGAGGGTTATTTAGATAGATTTGTAGGTATATTGCTGTAGGGAGAGGTATATTTCTGGCCTCGGAGCGAGAGAAAAACATAGAATATGCCAGCTGCAATTCCTCCCGAGCATGCTGTAAAAAAAGTTATAGTATATTGCAATTTGCGCGATGGGCTGACGACCTGTCACTATAGCAATATACCTATAAATCTATCTTAAATAACCCTCAAAACTTTATCAGACGTGGCGGAACAACCTTTGTTTAGGTCGTTTACGCTCTGCCTACCCAATCAGGGATAAAGGCGTGACTATATGTATGTATGTAACACGTCATTTTATGAAACATACCTTCATTTCCAGTAATGTGTGCTCCACAGCGTCCGCCTCGCGACACAACGCCATCAGGTGGGCCAGCTTGCCCAGAGATTCCCTGCACAACAAACACATTTATTTTATTTATTTATCACTACATAGTATAAAACAAAGTAGCTTTCTCTGTCCCTATATCCCTATGTATGCATAAATCTTTAAAACTACGCAACGGATTTTGATGCGGTTTCTTTTAATGGATAGAGTGATTCAAGAGGAAGGTTTATATGTATAATACAAGCATAATATAGTAGAGAAACACTGATATCTGATGTCGCTAGTTCGTTACATTTTAAAAACTCTACACAGTGATTTACATAAATTTGGTTTATTATATATTAGTTTATTTTACAAATATCTATGTAATAGCTTGTACTTAGTTTATGTATTATATGTAATGTAACTAGGATACCTATTTGACTAGGTTTGCACTATCCCGCTTACCGGTACACTTTTTTCTTTCACCCAAAGGTTGCCTGGAAGAAATTGCTACCTTAGCAATAAGGCCGCCTATGTTGTACTTGTTTTTTGTTATCTGTTGTGTTGTATGTTGTATTATTACGTGCAATAAAGTATTTTTTTATGTTATGTTAAGATAGATAAGCTACTTCTTCTTTCTAGTGGGTATCGAGTCTATCGACCCGATGAACCCTGGTGTCAGAGTTTTAAAACCGCCTAGTAGGACAACTATCAGACCTCTGACATGGTTTGAGTAACGACCACTATCAAAGTCAGCGACCGGGACCGACGGCTTAACGTACCCGAAGCACGAAATCTTTTTTTCTTTTCGGACAATCAGGTGATTCAGCCTGCAATGTCCTAACCAAACTGGGGAAAAATTCACAAAGTGATAAATTCTCAAATATCAACTTTGTGTTTCCCCCCTGGGAATCGAACCCAGGACCTCCGGATCGGGAGTCCACGGCACTAGCCACTAGACCACGGAGGCAGCAGATAAGCTACTGACCTGTGCATCTCCAGCAGTTGCAGAAGTTCTCTCCACCTGGCCAAGACCTGCTTCTCAGTCCGTTCCACCGCCTCTGCACCGTGATACTTCTCACGTACCAGCTCAGCCGCCATCGCTGACAGGTCTTCGAACCTTTCAGTTCTGTAGGGAGAAATATAGACAATTAAATTACAATATTATAATATTTCTTCCATGCTGGCCTGGGAGCGAGAGAAAAACGTAGAATGTGCCAGCTGCATTTCCTCCCGGGCATGCTGTAAAAACCAGCTAAGGGATCCGAGGGTTTCAGTAAATATTTATTCCAGTATCACAATTAGTAGTACATTCTTACGAGTAGGTATAAAAGATAATTGTGATGTTATGTAATATTTATTACATACATACATATAATCACGCCTTTATCCCTAACGGGGTAGGCAGAGCGTACACGACCTAAACAAAGGTAGTTCCGCCACGTCTGACAAAGTTTTGAGGGTTGTTTAAGATAAATTGGTAGGTATATTGCTGTAGTGACAGGTTGTCAGCCTGTCGCCTAAATTGCAATATACAGAAACCCTCGGATCCCTTAGCTGGTTTTTACAGCATGCCCGGGAGGTATGCAGCTGGCACATTCTATGTTTTTCTCTCGCTCCCAGTCCAGCATGGAAGTAGTGATAGTTGTTCAGTTTCGTTGAATGAGCAACCCCTATCAGTTTGTATAGTCAAGCCTGTATCCCTGACGAGCTTACGACCGTTTGTACAATCATCCATATTGGATTCGTATCAGAAAAAAAACAATTAGAAAAAAGGATTAGTGCACAAACAGTCATACAGTTACTACGAAGTCTAAATCGGATACGAATTGGACACGAATTTAATAAGGTTGAGTGTACAAACGCCATGCTGGCCTGGGAGCGAAAGAAAAACATAGAATGTGCCAGCTGCATTTCCTCCCGGGCATGCTGTAAAAACCAACTAAGGGATTCGAGGGTTTCAGTATATTACAATTTAGGACTGTCGCTACAGCAATATACCTACAAAACTAACTTAAATTGTTTAGGTCGTTTACGCTCTGCCGACCCCATTTGGGATAAAGCCGTGATTATATGTATATATTATGTATTTTCCTATCGCTCCTAGTCCGGCATGGAGTAAGTGAATGTAAAATAAAAAATATAGAACATACAATAATAATTGTATACATTCGCTTTGCTATTAATGCTGTGTTTAGTTGTAAGTGGGCATCGTATTTATGAATGTTTTGTTGTATTATTAATTGTGTCTAATCTTAGTCTGTTGCCTGTTACTGTTATTTAAATAAAATAAATAAATAAAATCTTCCATACTGGACTGGGAGAGAAAGAAAAACATAGAATGTTCCAGTTGCCCTTCCTCCCGGGCATGCTGTAGAAGTCAGCAAAAGGGATTCGAGGGTTACAGTGTATTGTAATTTAGGCGATGGTCTGACAACCTGTCACTACAGCAATACACATTACAATCTAAAATTGCCCTCAATTTATGTCAGACGTGGCGAAAGCGTCTTTTAGGAGGCGTTTTACGCTCTGCCTACCCCGTAAGGGATAAAGGCGTGATTATATGTATGTATGTATAAATAAATAAATAAAAAAAACAGTTTTTTCTCACCTGGCAAGTATATCAGCAGAGATGGCTTCGTGTTTCTTGACCGTCGCGTCCACTTGCGCCAAGTTGGACCCGTAGCGAGGGTCGCTCAGCACTTGAATCATTTCCTTCAGGTAGCCTTTGCGGAGCACCGACTAGACGCACAGATTATAAAATATAAGTTAACTTGATTATCAAATGTTTGAATAAAAGTCGACTCTGATTGATGATTGTGGTGTATAGTAAAAAATAATATGTCAATAATTGAGTCTCTTTCTCTAGCTTTTAAGTCTCTATCCAGATTAAATATATATCTGCGGGCTCCTGTAAAAGGCTCTATTGATATATTATTATGTATTAGTTATTGTAATCTAGCTGTAGGTGTTCAGAATAAATAGATAAAAATAAAAATTCAAAACTCTAGTAAAATATTTCAATTTTTAAAAAAGTATTGCGATTGACACGCTAAGAAGACGACTAAGAGCGAATCTAATTGATATAGAAACTACGATATTCGTGCAGAAAGGCCCTAAAGCCCATATAGTTACCAGGTTTTCATTCGAGGGTATAGTAGAGCTAAGTCTAATCGCGCTTAATTCCGATCAAATATAATAATGTGTTACACCAGTTTGTTTAACCAATAACGACATCTAGCGTAGTTTGATGTAATTAAAACTATACCTTGGTGTTGAACTTGTAGTTGAGTTGTTCCAACCTCTGTTGTCGGAGCAGCTCTGTCCGTAGAGCAATTTCCCGTGCATGCTCGGCCTGGACAAAAATAAACACTAATATTATACAGTGGCCTTCTTTCAGTCGTGTGGGTTTCGACTCAATTGACCCGATGAACCCTGGTATCAAGAGTTATTAAACCGCCTAATAGGCCTCTGACATGGTTTGTATAAGTCCACTACCAAAGATACCGACGGCGTAACGTGCCCTCCGAAGCATGTCAGCCTGATTTTTCCTTACCAAAATATCTTTTGTCCCCTGGGAATTGAACCCAGGACCTCCGGATCTAAGAGTACATGGCTCAGACCACTGTACCACGGAGGCAACTGTTAAAATAATAATCACATTTAAATGTGTCTCTTTGGTCATTTTCAATTCATAGAAATGCCATTTGGACTACTGAATGCACTCGCTGTATTCCAATAAGAACTTTAAATGTCAAAAATAAGATTTCCCGTTAGTGTACCTGTTCTAGTTTCTGCCAAGCACGCTCCAAGTCTTGCGGTAGTTGTCCTTCCAAAGGTGCCCACGCTTCGCCTACTAAACTCTTGTTCATCGTGTTGATGTCAAAGTATAGCGCCTCGATTTCTGAACGCTCCTTGTACCTGAGGGGATACAAATAAATGTTAGTAGATGAACATATTATCAACATCTAGATTCAAACTAAATGCCCCTCAGCCCCTTTAAAACCTTACTTCTTAAACATGATGGAAAAACATGTTTACAACGCAAAACCGGCGAATATGTCTTTAAAAATAAAGTCGGACTTTTCAAAAAGCTAAACTAAACATCATTTTGCCAGTATCGACTTCGTTTTAAATACAAAAATGTATATTTAATTAGAGTTTTATAGATAGTTTCAGTTTGACAATTTTAACAGCCTACCAAATAAAAAAAAAACGGGTGAATATTGCTTTTGGGAAGCAAATTTTTTTTTATCAGCTCACATCCGTCCCCACCGGGTGGCACGAGCCTACCCTAGAATAGGGCGATCGGAAGAAGTAGCAAATACCTACTAAAAAATCGATTACGATAAGTAAAATGTCTTACTTAGGCGGTTTCTCAACAGTCCTATACTGCTTGAAGGCCAGCAGCAGCCGCTGTATGCCGTCAAGCGAGTTGGGCAGATCCCTTCCGTTCAGCTCTTCGATCTTCAGGCGGATCCACTCCAGCAATGCGGAGACCAGGCGGCTGTACTCAGTTTTGCGGTCGTCCACGTCCATCAGTTGGCCGATGATCTGTGAATTTTAAGAGGAGTAAGAAACCGTCATTAATGCGCAGGACATTTTTTTATGTCCGAGGGCGTATAAAACCTCTGTTCCATCAATTTCTAATTGGTCTCAAAATGACCGCTACGACCCGAAATAAATCAGACGCAAAATGTGTAATTGTTGTCGATACTCGCGTCAAAGTTTAAAAAGCCTGCTTATATAACGTAAAATGAGAGAAAATGCTCTATACTAAGTTCTTATTTAAAGCGTCTTACTTCAAATTAGGAATTCAATGACATGTGTTTATTTGCCAGACGATTTTTTTTGTCAGACGTGGCGAAAGCGCCTTTTACGAGGCGTTAAACGCTCTGCCTACCCCGTAAGGGATAAAGGCGTGATTTATGTATGTCTGTATGTGTTTATTTGCTATCCTGTTCTTATGTCAAAGTTAAAAAAGTGACAGCGCTAATATGAATTAAAATTAAGTTGCGAAAATCGACGCCGTTGTAAATCCACGTCATAAATCCACGACCATCACAGATCGAGAGCTCATACCTCAAGTCAGAAAACTGGCGAAAGGTGATAGAAATTTATCTTTGTACCTACTGAGTAAAGGAGTCCTATATGAACTTAAATTGGCGATTTTTCTGCCGCTTTTTTGTTTGTTCGCGAATGTGTGTGAGTAGCTGGACACGTAACGTAGGTTATCTCATTCTATTAACATATTACCGAATTGATTAATGCGTATGCCAATTTTTTTTGTCTAAAGCTAACCAAATGCAAAAAAAAAGGTTAAAGAAAAGAATAATTTATGAACGTGTTGGCGATTCTCCTGGCGCTCTTCTGTCTTCGTTCTCTATCTGCGCGAAGGTGTGGTGTTAGCTCGCGTAAGTCTCATTGGTAATTTTCAATTCATATTAATGCCATTTGGGGTACTGAATGCTCTCACTGCATTCCATTGCAGACTATCTCGATCACTGCTGGTTTAGACTGGAGTCAAGATCTAACTCAATACAAAAAGAGGACATTCTATAAACTTATGTTAGCGATTCTCCTGCTACTTTTCTGTTTGTTTTTCATGCGAGTGAAGGTGTGGTAATAACTCACGTATGTCTCATTGGTCATTTTTAATCGATAGGAATGTCATTTGGACTTAAGAATGCGCTCACTCTCTTTTATAGCGTTGAGAGATAACTCTATAAACTTACGTTGGCGATTCTCTTGCCACTTTTTTGTTCGTTCTTCATGCGTGCGAAGGTGTGGTAGTAGCTGGCGACGTATGTCATTACGGACTTCTCATCGGGACGGGTTGTGTCCACGTCTGGAATATTACACATTACATTAGTCTTGCTTACTAGCTTGGACTTTATATCAATTTATTAAAAAATAAATAAATAATAAAAATCGTTTATTTCCTTTAACAATATTTTTTTACATTTGGATTACAATTGGTATTCTCTAGTAAGCAAAAAACTGCCTGTATCAGAGAATACCACTCTTCTTCCACACCTATCGAGGATATTTTCTGATAATAGGTATCTACATTATTGCAGTTTTAGTTTTTTTTTTTTTTTTTTTATTATATCAACAAACCGATTGTATAAATAATAAAATGTCGCACGATCCTCGGAGGAACACTTTCTTACTGAGATCCAGGTGAATAACCTAGTTTAGTAGACAGGGTTCATAACCCTAGTATAAAATCTTTATGCAGTCACAGTTATGTAAACCTTTTTTATATGTATGCTTTTAGAGTTTTTTTTTTTATTTCATTTATTATTTCCGGCTGAGAGCAATAGTAAAACATAGAATATTCCAGGTGCATCTCCTCCTGAGTATGCTGTAATAACCAGCAAAGGGATTCAGGGGCTCAGGATTCAAGATTCAAATATGGCTTCAGTGTATTGTAATTTAGACGATGGGCTGACAACCTGTTTCTACAGCAATATTCAGATCTATCTGAAATAACCATCAAAACTTGTCAGACGTGGCGTAACGACCTTTGTTTACGTTGATGACGCTCTGCTATTAGGCATAAAGGCGTGATTGTATGTATGTATTCATTGTATACCTTCAGCGTCAAGTAGTTTGGGTATGCCGAGGTTCTTGTGCGCGACGTCGAAGGCATGGTTGAGGGTCTCCACATGCTCGGTCACCGGCACTTCTGACCAGCGGAACAGGTCCGGCCTACAAAACAGAAATGATATCATTAAATCAAGAACACAAAAACCAAAAAGAAGGTAACGTGGCTTTAAAGTTAAGGACCTATTGCGTGCTCGCCTTGCTCAAAATATGGGTGAAGATACCTTAATATGCAATAGAAGTGTAACTGCCTCCGTGGTCTAGTGGCTAGTGCCATGGACTCCCGATCCGGAGGTTCTGGGTTCGATTCCCAGGGAAACACAAAGTTGATATTAGACAATTTATCACTATGTGTTTTTTTTTCCTAGTTTGGTTAGGACATTGCAGGCTGAATCACCTGATTGTCCGAAAAAGGAAAAGCTTTCGGTCGATCGTCGGTCCCGGTCGCTGTCTTTGATAGTGGTCGTTAGTCAAACCATGTCCGAGGCCTGATAGTTGTGCTACTAGGCGGTTTAAAAACTCTGACACCAGGGTTCATCGGGTCGATAGAGTGGATACCCACTCGACAGAAGAAGAATAGAAGTGTAATGCTCGCTTTGCTTCGAACGTGAGAACCTAAACTTGAAATTGAAGATTCTAGAAGTTATCCTCGCTGCGCGCGCTAAGTTACGTCAGCATGAAATTAATATAACATAAAATAGCTCAGAATGAAATTGAAGTCGTGCTAGTTTCACTTGCCCACAACAAGCAATGGCAGTGTCGTGCTCGCTTTGCTCACATACCTGTGCGCGTGTATGAGCGCGTTGAACCCTAGCCCGGAGCGCCACGAGTCTGTGAAGTTGTGTATGTGCACGCCGTGGTAGCCGGAGGTCTTGCGCTGACACCACAGCAACAGCGCGTCCTTGGCCGACTTCTTCTCGGATGACTCATTCTCTTCGTCCTGAAAATAACATGTTCCTTAGTTTCTGTGTCGTGGTGTTATTGTCATACAAAACATGGAAATACAGAAACTAAAAATGATACACTGGTGAGATTTGAACGCACGGCTCTCAGCGTATCCAAAGTAACATTTATATTCACCAGAGCGCAGCACTTGCAAACTAACTGTAATGCGGACACTTCCGCATCGGATGAGTCAGAATGAAGACGAAACAGTGGTCAACTAACGACGAACCGATGCGTCTCGTTTTCTCTCACAGACATCACAAAGGCAAAACTGCCTTCACACTAAACATTGCATTATCTCGACAGGGATACACCTGGGAAAGACCACTCTGCGGAGATCTTGCTTATCGGCTTTAACTGCCTCCGTGGTCTAGCGGCCTGAGCCATGGGCTCTCGACCCGGAGGTCCCGGGTTCGGTTCCCGGCGGTGGGACAATGACTTTGTGTTGTTGTTTCTAGTTTGGTTAGGACATTGCAGGCTCATCACATGATTGTCCGAAAAGTAAGTTGATCCATGCTGTCGGATGGGCATGTAAATAGTCGGTCCTGCGCCTGATTTCTCTCTGGTCGTGTCAAACAATCTGTCCCATCAGAATAAGAGATTGAAGGAATAGAGAGTGCACCTGTGTGTAGCGCAAACCCTTGGGCACTAAAAACAAGTCCTGCGCAGTTAGCTGATCTCCGGGAGATTGGCCGCCATCACCGAAAATCGGTGGGACGACTATTATCGGCTGCTCCTAAAGAGTTGGATTCCGTTCCGATCCAAACAAGCTACGCTCACAAGAGCGAAGCACATACGTATTATTTATAGTGTACTCACCACATCGATCTCAATTTCCTGGATCTGGAACCTGAGGATGATGGTCCACACCAGCCCCAGGATCAGTCGAGGATTGCCGTCGACTATGTCTTCCGCACCGATGGATTCGAGACGGACCTGCACATAAGGAATTACCACGTTTAAACATCCTTCAAATACACATTGTAAACTACAAAATTATAGTATATACATATATACATATAATCACGCCTTTATCCCTTATGGGGTAGGCAGAGCGTAAACGACCTAAACAAAAGTCATCCCGCCACGTCTGACAAAGTTTTGAGGGTTATTTATTTACGATGATAGATATGAAGGTATATTGCTGTAGTGACAGGTTGTCTGCCCATCGCCTATTGAATTACAATATAATGAAAGCCTCGGATCCCTTAGCTGGTTTTTATAACAGGTAATGCAGCTGACACATTCTATGTTTTTCTTTCGCTCCCAGTCCAGCATGGAAGTACATTTAAAGTAACATAATACAACGTTATAGTAATATTTACTTACATACATACATACATACATAAAATCACGCCTTTATCCCTTACGGGGTAGGCAGAGCGTTATACGACTCGTAAAAGGCGCTTTCGCTACGTCTGACAAAAATTGAGGGCAATTTTAGATTGAAAAGTGTATTGCTATAGTGACAGGTTGTCATCCCATCGCCTAAATTACAATACACTGTAACCCTCGAGTCCCTTTTGCTGACTTCTACAGCATGCCCGGGAAGAAGGAATATTTACTTACATAAATCTAATCACAGACAAGTCTAAAATCTCTCTTAGATTTATACTAATAATGAAAGTAACACCAATATTGGCAACACTATCCTATATTTACCTTGTAAAGTGACAGGCCCAAACTAAAAAAGTAAAGTTGTGTTTTTAACAGCAATGTACATACAAATCTATCTTAAATAACCCTCAAAAACTTTGTCAATCGTGGTGGAACGACCTTTGTTTAGGTCGTTTCCACTCTGCCTACCCCATTAGGGATGGAGGCGTGATTATATATATGTACGTATTCATATGTTAACGCCCAATCTTAGAACAATTCATACATTAAAACATGTTTTTATGGGTAAAACAGTCGGGTTGTTTAAATTCTTTTTAAAATACTTGTTGTAGAAAAACATACGTAGCAAACTGATAATAAGTCGTTCGTGCTCTGCCTTCCCCGTGACGGATAAATGCGTGACTGTACGTGCATACGAAAATTATTACTGGATGTCCCTTTGACCTTACATCATTTAACATTGGGTGAGGCTGGGGTCAACTGCGGAGTTATTATCGTATTTAGGATCACAATGAATGAATGACTTCCATGCTGGACTGGGAGAGGTAGAAAAACATAGAATGTTCCAGCTGCCCTTCCTCCCGGGCATGCTGTAGAAGACAGCAAAAGGGACTCGGGGGTTACAGTGTATTGTAATTTAGGCGATGGGCTGACAACCTGTCACTATAGCAATACATATTACAATCTAAAATTGCCCTCAATTTTTGTCAGACGTGGCGAAAGCGCTTTTTACAAGGCGTTAAACGCTCTGCCTACCCCGTAAGGGATAAAGGCGTGATTTATGTATGTATGTATGTATGAATGACGGATGAGATGACTCAAAACATAATATTGGTACATACAGGCGGATAGCGTGAATACATGCATATAATCACGCCTTTATCCCTAATGAAGTAGGCTAGGCAGAGCGTAAACGACCTAATCAAAGGTCGTTCCACCACGTCTGCCAAAGTTTCGAGGGTTATTTAAGATAGATTTGTAGATATATTGCTGTAGTGGCAGATTGCCAGCTTATCCCCTAAATTGCAATATACTGAAACCCTTGGATCCCTTGGTTTTTACAGCATGCTCAGGAGGAAATGCAGCTGGCACATTCTATGTTTTTCTCTCACTCCCAGTCCAGCATGGAAGATCGGTCTCTTACCCTACCCTGAATAATCGGACCTTGATATTTACGGTATTTAGTTCAAGCAAACAACACATTCCTTTAGGAAGCCTCACAGTCGCGTTACAATAACTAAAGCACAGGGCCGTACTAGGTGTCAATCGTAACAGAAGCGTTTTAACCTGTTGACGATACAATACAATATACTTTATTGCACAAAAACACAGAAATTACAAATTGCTAAAAAGAAAAGTAGTACAATTGGCGGCCTTATTGCTAATGTAGCAATATCTTCCAGGCAACCAGGCAATAGAAAACAGAGGAGTAAAATAAATTGACGATCTGCCTACCCCACGAAAAACACACACGTGATTTTGTTCTTAGTTCATTTGAGTGACATCGTCTCCCTCTTCCATGCTGGCCTGGGAGCGAGAGAAGAACATAGAATGTGCCAGCTGCGTTTCCTCCCGAGCATATTGTAAAATCAGCTAAGGGATTCAAGGGTTACAGTATATTGTAATTTAGTCGATGGGCTGATAACCTGTCACTACAGCAATATACCAACAATTCTATCTAAAATTACCGTCAAAACCATGTCAAACGCGGCAGATTAACCTTTGTTTAGGTCGTTAACGCTCTGCCTACCCCATTTGGGATAAAGGCGTGATTATATGTATGTATCATCTCCCTAGCCTTATCCCGTATCTTACGGGGTCTGCTACCTAATTTAGGGGATTGAACGAGGGTACTGATTTTTACACAGAGCGACTGCCATCTGATCTCCGCAACCCAGAAGGGAAACCAGACCCAATCCTAGATTAGGTCAGAGTTTTCAAGTCGCCAATGCTTAGCACTGGCCTCTGATATGGCTTAACGACTAATATCTACGGTATTAAACGATAAACCGAGACCAGCGACTTGCACCGAAGCACGGAAAAAGCGCCGAATAAACGTACATATGAAATTCGAAAACCGAAAAAAACATTGGTACGTGGTGGGATTCGAACCACGACCTAGTTAATTTGATTGACATGATAACGTAGAACTTTAAAAAACTGTTCGAATTATTATCGGCCATGGTCAATTTTTTTTAATTGGAACTTAATTCAGCCCTGTAAAAAGTATTAGTCGTAAAGTGCCGTAACACGGGTTTCCCAGATAATCTAGCTGACATGGTAAGCTTATGTAGCTAAATGTTGATATTTTTTGCCCTTTCCTCGAGCCGTTTCCGTTTTGTTCACTTACATACATACATACTATCACGCCTGTATCCTTAATGGGGTAGGCAGAGCGTGAATAACCCAAACAAAGGTCGTTCCGCCACGTCTGACAAGTTTTGAGGGTTGTTTCAGATAGAACTGGATATTGCTGTAGTGACAAGTTGTCAGCCCATCGCCTAAATTACAATATACCCTCGAATCCCTTAGCTGGTTTTTACAGCATGCCCGGGAGGAGATGCAGCTGGCACATTCTAGGTTCTTCTGTCGCTCCCAGTCCAGCATAGAAGCTACTTACAATACTAGTATATTGTTCATCTATTTATTCACTTTTTGTTTACCTAAAATTCTAGTAGATTGTTCATCTATATTGATCATCTATTTATTAACTTTTTGTTTACTTAAAATACTAGATTGTTCATCTTAAGTTGCCTTCGTTATCGGCTTACGGGTCGGGTTGACGTGGGCCGATCGGTCAGACGTGGGTGGTTGGGTCGACGTGGGTCGTTGGATCGACGGGGGTCGTCAGGTGAACGTGGGTCGTTGGATCGACGGGGGTCGTCGGCTCGACATGGGTTATCGAATCGACGTGGGTCAATAGGTCAACGTGGTTTGTCAGGTCGTCGTGGGTCGATGGGTCGACCTGGGTCGATAGGCTCTTAACGCCTTAAGAGAGTTTTACACCAGCCAGATACTAACCTTAGTGTGTAAGAAGCTGAGACTCTTGTTGACGTTTTCTATCTTGTGCACCCTCATCCTGCCGGTGTTGGGGCGCGGGAGACGTTCCCCGCTGATGATCTCCAGGAGTTGGAGCACCCATTATTACCCGGGTCATTCAGCGGGTTCTATGCTCCCTGCTACTAAACTTAGCGAGGGAGCGGGTTTATTGGCCCCTGTTACTAACCTAACTGGTTTCTTGGCACCTGTTACTAACCTAGCTAGTTTCTTGGCCCCTGTTAATAACCTAGCTAATTTTTTGGCCCATGTTACTAACCTACCTAGTTTCTTGGACCCTGTTACTAACCTAGCTAATTTTTTGGCCCCTGTCACAAAACTAGCTAGTTTCTTGGGCCCTGTTACTGAATTAGCTAGTTTCTTAGGCCCTGTTATTGAACTAGGTAGTTTGTTGGCCCCTGTTACTAACCTTAGTGTGTAAGAAGCTGAGACTCTTGTTGACGTTTTCTATCTTGTGCACCCTCATCCTGCCGGTGTTGGGGCGCGGGAGACGTTCCCCGCTGATGATCTCCAGGAGTTGGAGCACCCATTATTACCCGGGTCATTCAGCGGGTTCTATGCTCCCTGCTACTAAACTTAGCGAGGGAGCGGGTTTATTGGCCCCTGTCACTAAACTAGCTAGTTTCTTGGCCCCTGTCACTAAACTATCTAGTTTCTTGGCCCCTGTTACTAACCTAGCTTGTTTCTTGGCCCCTGTTACTAACCTAACTGGTTTCTTGGCACCTGTTACTAACCTAGCTAGTTTCTTGGCCCCTGTTAATAACCTAGCTAGTTTCTTGGCCCCTGTTACTAACCTAGCTTGTTTCTTGGCCCCTGTTACTAACCTAACTGGTTTCTTGGCACCTGTTACTAACCTAGCTAGTTTCTTGGCCCCTGTCACAAAACTATCTAGTTTCTTGGCCCCTGTTACTAACCTAGCTTGTTTCTTGGCCCCTGTTACTAACCTAACTGGATTCTTGGCACCTGTTACTAACCTAGCTAGTTTCTTGGCCCCTGTTACTAACCTAGCTAGTTTGTTGGCCCCTCGACATGGGTTATCGAATCGACGTGGATCAATGGGTCGACGTGTTTCTTCAATTCGTCGTGGGTCGATGAGTCGACCTGGGTCGATAGGCTCTTAACGCCTTAAGCGAGTTTTACACCAGCCAGATACTAACCTTAGTGTGTAAGAAGCTGAGACTCTTGTTGACGTTTTCTATCTTGTGCAACCTCATCCTGCCGGTGTTGGGGCGCGGGAGACGTTCCCCGCTGATGATCTCCAGGAGTTGGAGCACCCATTATTACCCGGGTCATTCAGCGGGTTCTATGCTCCCTGCTACTAAACTTAGCGAGGGAGCGGGTTTATTGGCCCCTGTCACTAAACTAGCTGGTTTCTTGGCCCCTGTCACAAAACTATCTAGTTTCTTGGCCCCTGTTACTAACCTAGCTTGTTTCTTGGCCCCTGTTACTAACCTAACTGGATTTTTGGCACCTGTTACTAACCTAGCTAATTTCTTGGCCCCTGTTACTAACCTAGCTAGTTTTTTGGCCCCTCGACATGGGTTATCGAATCGACGTGGGTCAGTGGGTCGACGTGTTTCTTCAATTCGTCGTGGGTCGATGAGTCGACCTGGGTCGATAGGCTCTTAACGCCTTAAGCGAGTTTTACACCAGCCAGATACTAACCTTAGTGTGTAAGAAGCTGAGACTCTTGTTGACGTTTTCTATCTTGTGCAACCTCATCCTGCCGGTGTTGGGGCGCGGGAGACGTTCCCCGCTGATGATCTCCAGGAGTTGGAGCACCCATTATTACCCGGGTCATTCAGCGGGTTCTATGCTCCCTGCTACTAAACTTAGCGAGGGAGCGGGTTTATTGGCCCCTGTCACTAAACTAGCTGGTTTCTTGGCCCCTGTCACAAAACTATCTAGTTTCTTGGCCCCTGTTACTAACCTAGCTTGTTTCTTGGCCCCTGTTACTAACCTAACTGGATTTTTGGCACCTGTTACTAACCTAGCTAATTTCTTGGCCCCTGTTACTAACCTAGCTAGTTTCTTGGCCCCTCGACATGGGTTATCGAATCGACGTGGGTCAGTGGGTCGACGTGTTTCTTCAATTCGTCGTGGGTCGATGAGTCGACCTGGGTCGATAGGCTCTTAACGCCTTAAGAGAGTTTTACACCAGCCAGATACTAACCTTAGTGTGTAAGAAGCTGAGACTCTTGTTGACGTTTTCTATCTTGTGTACCCTCATCCTGCCGGTGTTGGGGCGCGGGAGACGTTCCCCGCTGATGATCTCCAGGAGTTGGAGCACCCATTATTACCCGGGTCATTCAGCGGGTTCTATGCTCCCTGCTACTAAACTTAGCGCGGGAGCGGGTTTATTGGCCCCTGTCACTAAACTAGCTAGTTTCTTGGCCCCTGTTACTAACCTAGCTTGTTTCTTGGCCCATGTTACTAACCTAACTGGTTTCTTGGCACCTGTTACTAACCTAGCTAGTTTCTTGGCCCCTGTCACAAAACTAGCTAGTTTCTTGGCCCCTGTTACTAAACTAGCTAGTTTGTTGGCCCCTGTCACTAAACTAGCTAGTTTCTTGGGCCCTGTTACTGAATTAGCTAGTTTCTTAGGCCCTTAGTTTCTTGGACCCTGTTACTAACCTAGCTAATTTCTTGGCCCCTGTTACTAACCTAGCTAGTTTGTTGGCCCCTGTTACTAACCTTAGTGTGTAAGAAGCTGAGACTCTTGTTGACGTTTTCTATCTTGTGCACCCTCGTGTTGGGGCGCGGGAGACGTTCCCCGCTGATGATCTCCAGGAGTTGGAGCACCCATTATTACCCGGGTCATTCAGCGGGTTCTATGCTCCCTGCTACTAAACTTAGCGAGGGAGCGGGTTTATTGGCCCCTGTCACTAGACTATCTAGTTTCTTGGCGCCTGTTACTAACCTAGCTTGTTTCTTGGACCCTGTTACTAACCTAGCTAATTTCTTGGCCCCTGTCACAAAACTAGCTAGTTTCTTGGCCCCTGTTAATAACCTAGCTACTTGTTGGCCCCTCGACATGGGTAATCGAATCGACGTGGGTCAATGGGTCGACGTGTTTTTTCAATTCGTCGTGGGTCGACGTGTTTCTTCAATTCGTCGTGGGTCGACGTGTTTCTTCAATTCGTCGTGGGTCGATGAGTCGACCTGGGTCGATAGGCTCTTAACGCCTTAAGAGAGTTTTACACCAGCCAGATACTAACCTTAGTGTGTAAGAAGCTGAGACTCTTGTTGACGTTTTCTATCTTGTGTACCCTCATCCTGCCGGTGTTGGGGCGCGGGAGACGTTCCCCGCTGATGATCTCCAGGAGTTTGAGCAGCCTCCGCCCGTCGCCGAGGTCGACGAACAGGTCGTCCACCTCCATGCGGGCCTGGAAGACATACAGATGTTAGTTATCCATCATAAGACACATAAAGAAACACGATCACTCTCATAGCCCCACTAGGATTTACTTCTTCTTCTTTTACTGTACATGCGGTCAGGCTGTGGAACGCACTACCGCACACAGTTCGTGACAGTCCATCTATCTCTGTGTTCAAAAAGCGAGTTAAAGAGCATTATCTTTCACTTTCCAATTAATCAGTATATGTATATATATATATATACATACATACATACATACATAAATCACGCCTTTATCCCTTACGAGGTAGGCAGAGTGTTTAACGCCTAGTAAAAGGCGCTTTCGCCACGTTTGACAAAAATTGAGGGCAATTTTAGATTGTAATATGCTGGACTGGGAGAGATAGAAAAACATAGAATGTTCCAGCTGCCCTTCCTCCCGGGCATGCTGTTAAAGTCAGCAAAAGGGACTCGAGGGTTACATTGTATTGTAGTTTAGGCGATGGGCTGACAACCTGTCACTAAAGCAATACATATTACAATCTAATATATATATATATATATTATATGTATGTATTTTATCTATATAGCAGTATATTGTTTATTTATTTCATAAGTATATTTAATTAATATTTATTAGTAGGATTATGAAGCATGTTTTTCAAGTAATTGTGTTTGATTTTAGTTTTTTAGTGATAAGTAAATTATAATTTATTGTTTTCAATATTTTTAATTGTGCACGTCGTATCTGCCTCTCAGAATGTTATTTCACTAGCCTAGATCGGCTGGAAGAGTTTTCTTTTTAGAAATAAGCTGTGCCTGTTGTGTCTTTGTTTTACATGTATGTCTTTGTATTTTATTGTGTACAATAAACTGTTAAATAAATAGGATTCCCTGTATCGGGGTGCCATGGACATACACAGAAACAACCACAAAGAACACCCAGACCCAGAAATAGACATTTAAACTCATCATTCAAATGTCTGCCCCGGCCGAGAATCGAACCCGGGACCCTCTGCCCTGCTACGCGAAAGGCAGGTGTACCTACACTGCCAACTAGGCTGCGCGGGTCGACATATATACATACATATATTCACGCCTTTATCCCTAATGGGGTAGGCAGAGCGTAAACGACCTAAATAAAGGTCGTTCCGCCACGTCTGACATAGGTTTGATGGTTATTTAAGAAAGATTTGTAGGTATATTGCTGTATTGACAGGTTGTCAACCCATCACCTGAATTGCAATATACTGAAACCCTCAGATCCCTTCTCTGGTTTTTGCAGCATGCTCGGAAGGAAATGCAGCTGGCACATTCTATGTTTATCTTTCTGTCCCAGTCCAGCATGGAAGATTAATTATTTTAATGGGCTTCGTAATCAGCGATATCGTTAAAACATATCTACTTGTGAGGTCCTTATATTGATGTAAACGCTAGAAATAATCTCTTCATACCACACAGGCGCGAGATAAATAATAATTATTAATAATTATTTCTTCCATGCTGGACTGGGAGAGATAGAAAAACATAGAATGTTCCAGCTGCCCTTCCTCCCGGGCATGCTGTTAAAGTCAGCAAAAGGGACTCGAGGGTTACATTGTATTGTAGTTTAGGCGATGGGCTGACAACCTGTCACTAAAGCAATACATATTACAATCTAAAATTGCCCTCAATTTTTGTCAGACGTGGCGAAAGCGCCTTTTACTAGGCGTTAAACGCTCTGCCTACCCCGTAAGGGATAAAGGCGTGATTTATGTATGTATGTATGTATTATTATTAATAGGTTTTCGTAAACAATGCTTAATTAATTCTAAAACATGACGTTAGTATCTCATTTTACATACAAATGCATACCACCAAAGAAGTAATACCGAATAACTGCCTCCGTGGTCTAGTGGTTAGTGCTATGGACTCCCGATCCGGAGGTCCCGGGTTCGATTCTCAGGGGGGAAACACAAAGTTGATATTTCAGAATTTATCACTTTGTGATTTTTATTTATTTAACAGTTTATTGTACACAGAAACATATACAGAACAATTACATAGGAATCAAGACACAACAGGTACTGTTTATTTCTAAAATGAAATGTCTTACAGCGGACCTAAGAAGTGAGATAGCATAAAACGTAAAGCGGATAAGACGTGCACAATATGAATACAAATTAGGTACATGAACAGTAAATAAGGATATACCTACTTAATTACACTATACTACGATCATACAATAAGTAAATAAATTATAATACCTATAAATATATTAAATACTCTTTTTTTCCCCAGTTTGGTTAGGACATTGCAGGCTGAATCACCTGATTGTCCGAAAACAACAAGATTCCGTGCCTCGGAGGTCCCGGTCGCTGTCTTTGATAGTGGTCGTTATTCAAACCATGTCAGAGGCCTATTAGCTGTGCTACTTACTAGGCGGTTTGAAAACTCTGACACCAGGGCTCATAAGAAGAAGACCAGGGGATTGTGTTTATTTGCTATTCTGTTCATATGTCAAAGTTAAGAATGTGACAACGCTACTAAGAATTACAATTAGAATTCTGTGAAATTACTAGATGTTTGCTCACGTAATATTAAACAGATCTACCTGAATTATCCCTCAAAACTTGTCCGACGTGGCTAAACGACCTTTGGGTCGTTCACGCTCTGCCTATCCCATTCGGGATAAATGCGTGACTATACGTATGTTGTATGTAATAAATAAATAATTCCTTCATGCTGGACTGGGAGCGAAATAATAATAATCCAGTTCTTGCCGCGCATACTGTAGAAGTTAGTACAGGCCATGGTAGAGAAAACCGAGGGTTTACTGACAACCTGTCACTATAGTGATACACGCCCAACGCTCATTGGCGGTAACCCCTTTTCCTAGACGTTACGCTGTGCCCCGTAAGGGATAAAGGTTTGCCTATACCAGGTGAAGTGACAGAACCCCGCAAACTGATAGAGGTTGCCCAGTCAACGACACTGAACAACTTCCACCAGGAAATTCTTTTAGGAAGAGAAAAAAATGGCTTTTCCATACAAAATGTTCACCTCGATCAGACAATTTGTATGGTAAAGTACTTTTTTCACTTTAAAAACAAATCCTGCTGACAGTTGTTCAGTGTCGTTGACTGACCCAGCAACCCCTATCAGTTTGCAGGACGCTGTCCCTTCTTCTTCTGTCGAGTGGGTATCGAGTCCATGGACCCGATGAACCCCGGTGTCAGAGTTTTTAAACCGCCTAGTAGCACAACTATCAGGCCTCTGACATGGTTTTGTGTAACGACCACTATCAAAGACAGCGACCGGGACCGACGGCTTAACGTGCCCTCCGAAGCACGAAATCTTTTTCTTTTTCGGACAATCAGGTGACTAAGCCTGCAATGTCCTACCCAAACTGGGGAAAAATTCACAAAGTGATAAATTCTCAAATATCAACTTTGTGTTTTACCCCCCGGGAATCGAACCCAGGACCTCCGGATCGGGAGCCCATGGCACTAGCCACTAGACCACGGAGGCTGTCCCTTACACCCTACGAATGAAATTTAATTTAATTTTAGCTATGATTTCATCCGAGTTCACAGTGCAAAGACCTTAGCCATTTAATGATAAGAGTGATAACAATTTAATATTAAACTAACAGTCATACTGCAATATCAATTAATTATAAATTGTTTATGTGAGTTTTAATTACATTTGATTGCTGCTTACCTACTCGGATAATTTAAATTGGTGCCGATTTTGTTGTAGCTACAAACTTAAAGGACAGTTTACATTGTGCTTAGTGACAAGTGCAAGTGGCACGTGCTTAGTGACAGGCACTGACAAGTGCAAGTGACAAATATAACCTGTTAAGTGTTTAGTGATTAGCAGATGAGGGTCTTTCTATTTTCTGACAAGTAGTTCTGCCCCGCGCACCTCTCGTTTTCCCCTTAGCCCCTTTGTTCATCTAAGGTCTGTGTTTTGAACGTTGCGTTATAGATACCAACGTGTTTTGCGGCCCATAAACTGCTTTTTCTTTGCAACTTAGCAGAGGTTTAAATTTCAGAACCGCATACGATAACTTTGTTACTAACATGTGTTTTGCGGTTGACTTTCTTCAAAGTTGTAAAGCAATAACAGGTTATGAGCCGCAAAACAAGTTGAAATCAATAACGCAACGTTAAAAACACGGCCTTTACCTGACGTCATTTCAGACGGTTTCTTGAGTTTTGTTGAGATTTTACTAATATATCTTCCATGCTGGACTGGGAGAGATAGAAAAACATAGAATGTGCCAGCTGCTTTTCTTCCCGGGCATGCTGTAAAAATCAGCTAAGGGATCCGATTTCAGTATATTGTAATTTAGGCGATGGGCTGACAACCTGTCACTACAGCAATATACATACAAGTCTATCTTGAATAACCCTCAGAACTGTGTCAGACGTGGCGGAACGACCTTTGCTAGGTCGTTTGCGCTCTGCCTACCCCATTAGGGATAAAGGCGTGACTATATGTATGTATGTATTACTAATATTGCCCAACGAAAGGAAAACAATGGTACAATTTAGTACAAATACAAATAATTAGTGAATAGTAGATAGCTGAATTGATTGATTGCTTCCATGCTGGACTGGAAGTGATAGAAAAACATAGAATGGGCCAGCTGCATCTCCTCCCGGGCAAGCTGTAAAAATCAGCTAAGGGATACAAGGGCTTCAGTGTATTGCAATTTAGGCGATGGGCTGACAACCTGTCACTATAGCGATACACATTTCAGTCTAAAATAGCCCTCAAAACTTGTCAGACGTGGCGGAACGACCTTTTCTTAGGTCGTTTACGCTCTGCCTACCCCGTTCGGGATAAAGGCGTGATTATATGTATGTATGTATGTAGATAGCTGAATTTTAGGAATAAAAACCTTCTTTGTGTAGAAATTGGTAAATAGCAATGCGTGGTATAAGGGTATGTATTTAGTTCAAAATATGGAGCATTAAATCTACACATACATACATAAAATCACGCCTTTATCCCTTACGGGGTAGGCAGAGCGTTAAACGCCTCGTAAAAGGCGCTTTCGCCGCGTCTGACAAAAATTGAGGGCAATTTTAGATTGTAATGTGTATTGCTAATGTGTAGTGATAGGTTGTCAGCCCATCGCCTAAATTACAATACACTGTAACCCTCGAGTCCCTTTTGCTGTCTTCTACAGCATGCCCGGGAAGAAGGGCAGCTGGAACATTCTATGTTTTTCTATCTCTCCCAGTCCAGCATGGAAGAAATCATATCATCATATCTATGCTTCTAATTAGATTTGATTTGAAAAAAAAAATAACCATGTACGAAATTAGGAATATTGCTGTAGTGACCGGTTGTCAGCCCATCGCCTAAATTGCAATATACAGAAACCCTCGGATCCCTTAGCTGGTTTTTACAGCATGCCCGGGAGGAGATGCAGCTGGCACATTCTATGTTTTTCTCTCGCTTCCAGGCCAGAATGGAAGGAAGGAAGAAGGATATTCCTACAAATCTATCTTAAATAACCCTTCAAATTTGTCAGACGTAGCGGAACGACCTTTGTTAGGTCGTTTACGCTCTGCCTACCCCATTAGGGACAAAGGCGTGGTGATATGTATGTATGTATGTACGAAATTAGAAAGCAAATTAAATTTTAGGCTACAAAATAGTATTTTCGGTCTTATTTTCTTTCTGCGTAATATTTTACGTACGAAGTTTGGTTAAGTTTGGTTTTAATGTTTTAGAATAAAAGCGGAACTACGTTTGTATGGGATTTCCCTACTCAGGCAGACTCTTAACATATGGAGGTAATCTAGGTAAGTCCTGTCACATTTTTTTTTAATGAAATAGAGACAGAGATATAACAGCTGATTATAATCCTGTCAAAATGATGTTACGCCTAAACTAAGTTGGCATCTTAGTTGGTATCGCCGTATTTTAAGCGCTATACGTCACTTTGACAGGATTATAATCAGCTGTTGTCATTCTGTCTCTATTTTATTCAAATTGTAGGAATAGGAAGTGACAGGACTAAACTAAAATCAGTTAAGTTGTGTCTACATCAGAATCGGCACCATTGAGGTGATTCCTAGCGACAAATGGTTGTTTTTAAGAGCTTATTTCACTTAAACGAATCATTGGAAAATATTAAAAAATATACATATATACATACATATAATCACGCCTTTATCCCTAATGGGGTAGGCAGAGCGTAAACGACCTAACCAATGGTTGTTCCGCCACGTGTTTTGAGGCTTATTTAGATAGATTTGTAGGTTGCATGCTGGCCCGGAAGTGAGAGAAAAACATAGAATGTGCCAGCTGCTTTTCCTCCCAGGCATGCTGTAAAAACCAGCTAAGGGATCCGAGGGTTTCAGTATACTGTTTACTTAATGAGACTCGTAGTTTTTATAAAATTAGCTTTTTTGAGCGATTTTTTTGATGCGGGTACGAACGTAACCGCCACGCCTTAGCGCGCGCTGTTTTGAACGATATTGTAAGGCATTACGGGCGATGGTTGCATATCAAAAATCTACCATCTCGTTTTTCGTTCAGATACACCTTGACTGCTTCCATACACACAACATTCTTAATGCGAACGGCTAAGGAGTGGAACTCCCTGCGCGCGGATCTGTTTCCGGAACAATATAACCTGGGCCTTTTCAAGGCGAGAGTGCATAGGCACTGCATAGGTGAGTATGCTTCAACATAGTCCGCATCGTCACTTTCCACCAGGTGAGATGGCGGACAAATGCTCGCCTATATATTTAAAAAAAAAAAAATACTTACTGCTCTACAAAAGTCTAAAACCTAATTTGAGCGCGACTGCTCGAAAATAAGTCCGAAACCCGATTTGAATGCGTCTTCTAGAACATAAGTAACTTACCTTCTGCAGGAAGCTGTTGATCCATTTGGTGAACGTTTTCTTCTGGATGTGCAAACGCTCCTCCTGGAGCGCCTTGATCCGGCCCTGCTCGAACTTGAGCGCGTCTTCTCGTTGCGTCATGTTGGTACGCTGTTGCACTGCCGTCGCGTACCCGCCCGGCTCATACTGCGGACCTGGAGAAGAGAAAACTATGTAAGAATTTGCAATGTGTACCTCATTCATTTTAAAAGTCCATAAACAAAACATAGAAGTATGTTTTGTGACAGGTTGTCAGCCTATCTTACTTCCATGCTGGTCTGGGAGCGAGAGAAAAAACATAGAATGTGCCAGCTGCATTTCCTCCCGGGCATGCTGTAAGATCCAGCTAAGGGATCCGAGGGTTTCAGTATATTGTAATTTAGGCGATGGGCTGACAACCTGTCACTACAGCAATATACGTATAAATCTATCCCTCAAATTCTGTTAGACGTGGCGGAACAACTTTCGCTTTGGGTCGTTTACGCTCTGCCCACCCCATTAGGGATAAAGGCGTGATTATTTGTATGTATGTATATAATGTCTATGTTATGAACAAAGTTCAAAGAACTTTCCACCGGACATTGTCAATATTAAACAGCTTAATTGAGTGGTACTGACAAATTCAATATTTGACTATTTACGAAAACGCCCAGTTGCAAATTAAACGAACACGATAAAATATTCTCGTTTGTATAATAATTCTGCTTGATGGCATATTTCGGAATATCAACCTTTGTGCCCCCCTCCGCCCGGGAATCGAACCCAGGATAGCTCTGTATTGCACAAACACCGGGTTTAGAAAAAAAAACAGACTTAACTTTAGAGAGTGAACCTACACATCAACTTTTTCCAAAGAAACATATATTGAAATATGAAAAAAAAAATCCTCCTACAAATGGTGTCAGTGGCTCAAGTAATATTGTATGGAAAGGCCAATCTTATTTTCATGTTTCGACTCCTTGAGGAAAGTTGTTCAGTTTGATGGGTATTGGAATATGAAAAAAAAAAATCCCCCCTCATACAAATGGTGTCAGTGGCTCAAGTAATATTGTATGGAAATATACATACATACATAAATCACGCCTTTATCCCTTACGGGGTAGGCAGAGCGTTTAACGCCTCGTAAAAGGCGCTTTCGCCACGTCTGACAAAAATTGAGGACAATTTTAGATTGTAATATGTATTGCCTTAGTGACAGGTTGTCAGCCCATCGCCTAAATTACAATACACTGTAACACTCGAATCCCTTTTGCTGACTTCAACAGCATGCCCGAGAGGAAGGGCAGCTGGAACATCTCTCCCAGTCCAGCATGGAAAAAATATGTATGTATGGAAAGGCCAATCTTATGTTCATGTTTCGACTCCTTGAGGAAAGTTGTTCAGTTTCATAGTTAAGTTACCATCATTTTTTTTTAACTCCTTGTATATAAAAAAACACATACATACATACATATAATCACGCCTTTATCCCTAATGGGGTAGGCAGAGCGTAAACGACCTAAACAAAGGTCGTTCCGCCACGTCTGACAAAGTTTTGAGGGTTATTTAAGATAGAATTCTAGGTATATTGCTGTAGTGACAGGTTGTCAGCCCATCGCCTAAATTACAATATACTGAAACTCTCGGATCCCTTAGCTGGATCTTACAGCATGCCCGGGAGGAAATGCAGCTGGCACATTCTATGTTTTTCGCTCCCAGTCCAGCATAGAAGTATATTCATTCTGTGGCAAAAGTCAAGTTTGCCAGCATGCCAGTTTTACAGCATGGAAGTAAAAAAAAAACACAAACAGATTTAGATAAATGTGCACAAAGGCGGTCTTATCACTGACAGCGATTTCTTCCAGAACACTTTTTCTAAGACAGGTAGCTATTTACCATATCGTCTGCTCGGCTGATAATCCTGATAAGAATGGACGGACACGTTGCTTAACTGTCTCTGCATCTTTCAATACACATCAGTCCAACACTACACTTTGTTTTTCACTAACACTCTGGCTCAATCCACTCGTAGCCAAATCTCTCAATTTTTATTTTTAATTTTGGTTTAAATGTTGGCAGCACTGGGATTTTTACCGCACGTTCTTTTTGGTTACACTTTGGAGGTACGATTCAAATTATTGTTCAGTCAGAGGTTTTTTGGATTGGTTATTGTAAAATTGTAGGCTTATGGGGCTAAGTGGCGTCCTCATCAGTCAAAAAATCATTATCCACTGAAAGCACAATCAATCTAAAATCCGGTAGATCAGATTGAGTTTATAGCAATGAAGGTCATTTAGAACCTCATAAAGTTGCAACTTATAGTTCGATGTAGTTACAGATAGGAAATTTGCGAAAAACGGCCACTTTCAGCACTTTTGCTATCTGCAACTGCAGTGAACACTGAATTAATAATTTATAACGCTTAAAATAAACTTCAGTACCTATACATCAATCTAATTTACCGGATTTTCGATTAATTGCGTTTTCAGTGAGTAATGATTTTTTTACTGATGAGGGCGCTGGCGTGCACCGGGGATCCCTTTATGTATTTATGTTATATTACTACACTAGCGACCCGCCCCGGCTTCGCACGGCAATAATCAGTGTTTCTCTACTATATTATGCATGTATTATACATATAAACCTTGATCACTCTATCCATTAAAAGAAACCGCATCTAAATCCGTTGCGTAGTTTTAAAGATCTAAGCATACAAAGGGATATAGGGACAGAGAAAGCGACTTTGTTTTATACTATGTAGTGATTTCCATTTAAGAGCATAAAGTTTCACGAGAAGCAGGTAGTCTTGGGCGCCCCTTACAGTCCTTCTTAGCGGATAGGTTTTTGAGTCAAACAACGAACCGACGAACCCTGGTGACAGAGTTTCGAAAGAGCACAGGAAAGTACGAAAGTAGTGGCGATTACGTTGACCTGTATTCATTACGGATCATAAGAGATCTGAGAGTTCCAGTATATTGTAATTTAGGCGATGGGCTGACAACCTGTCACTACAGCAATATACGTACAAATCTTTCTTGAATGGCCCTCAAGACTTTGTCAGACGTGGCGGAACGGCCTATGTTTAGGTTTAGGCCTCCCGAGCTGTAAAAACTAGCTAAGGGATTCGAAGTTTTCATACGTACATACGTACGTACATACATACATATATACGTAAATCACGCCTTTATCCCTTACGGGGTAGGCAGAGCTTTTAACGCCTCGTAAAAGGCGCTTTCGCCACGTCTGACAAAAATTGATGGCAATTTAAGATTGTAATATGTATTGCTTTAGTGACAGGTTGTCAGCCCATCGCCTAAATTACAATACACTGTAACCCTCGAGTCCATTTTGCTGATTTCAACAGCATGCCCGGGAGGAAGGGCAGCTGGAACATTCTATGTTTTTCTATCTCTCCCAGTCCAGCATGGAAGAAGTTTTTAGTAAATGGTAATTTAAGAGATGGGCTGACAACCTGTCACTACAGCGATACAATCTAAAATTGTCCTCAATTTTTGTCAGACGTAGCGAAGGCGCCTTTTACGTAAGAGATAAAGGCATAACTTTGTGAATGAATGATCTTGTCACTACAAAACATTTTAAATTGTAATGTGAATCACATTATCATCTCTTCCAGCCAACCTAATGAGGATGAAAGAAGGGAAAATCACGGGAACAGATATTATAGACGTAATAACGTTTTACGCTCTTCCAACCCCATAAGGGCTAAAAGCGTGACTTGCTTGCGATTATTAAACAAGGTGGAGAGAGACATTGATCTTTTCAATTGCTCTTTGCGGAAGTTCACAGAAACGCCACTGAATTGTTTTTCAATTGAATAATATTTAATAACTAATGTAAGTAATATATATATATGTAAAAAATTGGGTTAAGGTCCAGTAAAAATAAATAAATAAAATGATCTTTCAATAATTCCATATTCAGACACACACGTGCATCTGTAAAAACACCGTAAGCGTAGTGTTATAATTACTTCGCTGTATTTGGCACGGTTCAGCGCATGCAATGAACTCAGTTCTGTGTTATATTATACACCAGCGACCCGCCCCGGCTTCGCACAGAAATTATCAGTGTTTCTCTACTATATTATGCATGTATTATCTTCCATACTGGACTGGGAGAGAAAGAAAAACATAGAATGTTCCAGTTGCCCTTCCTCCCGGGCATGCTGTATAAGTCAGCAAAAGGGATTCGAGGGTTACAGTGTATTGTAATTTAGGCGATGGGCTGACAACCTGTCACTACAGCAATACACATTACAATCTAAAATTGCCCCCAATTTATGTCCGACGTGGCAAAAGCGCCTTTTAGGAGGCGTTTTACGCTCTGCCTACCCCGTAAGGGATAAAGGCGTGATTTTATGTATGTATGTATTATGCATGTATTATACATATAATCCTTCCTCTTGAATTACTCTATCCATTAAAAGACACTGCATCAAAATCCGTTGCGTAGTTTTAAAGATTTATGCATACATAGGGATATAGGGACAGAAAAGCGACTTTGTTTTATAATATGTAGTGATATATACATATAATCACGCCTTTATCCCTAATGGAGTAAGTAGAGCATAAACGACCTAAACAAAGGTCATTCCGCCACGTCTGACAAATTTTGAGGGGCATTTAATATAGTTTTGTAGGTATGTTGTTGTATCGCCTAAATAACAATATACTGAAACCCTCGGATCCCTTAGCTGGTTTTTACAGCATGCCCGGGAGGAAATGCAGCTGGCACATTGTATGTTTCTCTTTCACTTAGTCCTTTTTTCACACCATGTATAATTTTATTTAATTTAAATTTTTATTCAATAATGTACAATAACAGATTATAAACATGCTTAAATAACATTAACAGCGTAGCACTATAAATCTGATATCCTTTTAAAATTGTACACAGCATTCATAATAAACCAGCTAAGGGATCTGAGGGTTTCAGTATATTGCAATTTAGGCGATGGGCTGACAACCTGTCATTACAGCAATATACGTACAAAATACAAATCCATCTTGAATAACCCTCAAAACTTTGTCAGACGTGGCGGAACGACCTGTGTTTAGGTCGTTTACGCTCTGCCTACCCCATAAGGGATAAAGGCGTGATTATATGTATGTATGTATGTATTCATAATAGTAGGTAGAAAGTTTTACAAGAAATTATTAAATAGTCTAATAAAAAATAAGAAAATGAATTAAGTTACACAGTTTACCTTATTTTTTTATGTTACGCACAGAATTTTTTGAATGATTGTGTTTCACTATAAATGTACGGTGTTGTATGGCTATGGGCTATGGCGTTGCTTGCATGTTATTAAAACTGCTTGTGCGTGGCGAACAACGGCTTTATTCGCCCGCGCGTGCGATTTCAACACTGGTCAACATCCCATACATACATACATACATACATAAATCACGCCTTTATCCCTAATGGGGTAGGCAGAGCGTTTAACGCCTCGTAAAAGGCGCTTTCGCCACATCTGACAAAAATTGAGAGCAATTTTAGGTTGTAATATGTATTGCTTTAGTGACAGGTTGTCAGCCCATGGCCTAAATTACAATACAATATTACCCTCGAGTCCCTTTTGCTGACTTTAACAGCATGCCCGGGAGGAAGGGCAGCTGGAACATTCTATGTTTTTCTATCTCTCCCAGTCCAGCATGGAAGAATGCATAGTTCCTTCATTTATTTCAAAGTAAATATGAATATATTCATATATTCTTCCATGCTGGACTGGGAGCGATAGAAAAACATAGAATGTGCCAGCTGCATCTCCTCCCGGGCATGCTGTTAAAAACAGCTAAGGGATTCGAGGGCTTCAGTGTATTGTAATTTAGGCGATAGGCTGACAACCTGTCACTACAGCAATACACAGATCTATCTAAAATGACCCTCAATACTTGTCAAACGTGGCGCAACGATCTTTGTTTTTGGGTCGTTGACGCTCTGCCTACCCCATTAGGGATAAAGGCGTGATTGTATGTATGTATGTAAATATGAATATAGGTAATCGTACTCATATCGCTGTGTAAACATGAGTATTGATATAGCTCACGCCTTTAACATTTATTTACTTTGCTATTTATATAAATAGGTGTAGTGTAGAGAGCCCGATCGTGTAGTGGATAGGGCCGCTGCCTCCTGAGCGGGAGGTTGTGGTTCGAATCCCACCAATGTGTTTTTGAATTTCATATGTACGTTTATTCGGCGCTTTTTCCGTGCTTCGGAACGCACGTTAAGCCGTTGGTCCCGGTTAATATCGTTTAACACCATAGATATTAGTCGTTAAGCCATTTCAGAGGCCAGTACTAAGCATTGGCGGCTTGAAAACTCTGACCTAATCTAGGATTGGGTCTGGTTTCCCTTCTGGGTTGCGGAGGTCAGACAGCAGTCGCTCTGCGTAAAAACCAGTACCCTCGATCAAACCCCTAGATTAGGTAGCCGACCCCGTGAGACATGGGATAAGGCTAGGGAGATGATGAGGTGTAGTGTAGAGACTATTTGAAAGTCCTTTTCGCCACTTCGGTTTGAAAGATCATTCCATTTTGTTGACTTTCTGTACACTTTCGTTGGAATTCGTTACAGCTTAGACCGCACAAGGACGCGGCGCGGCGCGACACTGCGCGACAAATGAGTCTTTGTATAAATTGTATTAGAGGTACCTTACTGAAGCAGCACTGAAGCTTCACGTGACGGTTTGAATATGGAATTATTAAAAGATCATGCCTTTTTCCCTTATGTGGTAGGCAGAGCGTAAAACGCCTCGTAAAGATTGTAATAACATACATACATACATAAATCACGCCTTTATCCCTTACGGGGTAGGCAGAGCGTTTAACGCCTCGTAAAAAGCGCTTTCGCCATGTCTGACAAAAATTGAGTGCAATATTAGATTGTAATATGTATTGCTATAGTGACAGGTTGTCAGCCCATCGCCTAAATTACAATACACTATAATCCTAGAGTCCCTTTTGCTGACTTCTACATCATGCCCGGGAGGAAGGGCAGCTGGAACATTCTATGTTTTTCTATCTCTCCCAGTCCAGCATGGAAGTATTGTAATAAATAAGTATATATCGCTGTAGTAACAGGTTGTCAGCCCATCGCCTTAATTGCAATATACTGAAACCCTCGGATCCCTTAGCTGGTTTTAACAGCATGCCCGGGAGGAAATGCATCTGGTACATTATATGTCTCCCTCTCGCTTCCAGTCCAGCATGCAAATAATTTTGAAAATGTCCCTTTAAAAAGTCTACTTTGACCAAAATTTATCTAAAAGGGACATTAATTTGTATTGAAAACGAACAGCTATCCATAATCAAATCAAATATGTGGAAACATATCAATAAATAAGTTTTTAAATTGCTTGTTGCTAATAGAAATTTGAATCGATTATGAATTCGAGATACAATACTTTCGCTGCTAATTTATACCGTAGTCATAGAATATATAATAGTACCACATACCGTATTGGATTCGAGGGTTTCATTATATTGTAATTTAGGCGATGGGCTGACAACCTGTCCCTACAGCAATATACAACACAGATCTATCTTAACATACATACATACATAACGTCACGCCTCTTTCCCGGAGGGGTAGGCAGAGATCACATCCTTCCATTTGCTACGATCCTTGCAAACTTCTTTCGCTTCATCTACATTCATCAATCTTTTCATGCACGCTCGTCGGTTTAGGGTACTCCTGACCTGACCTTTCCCTAGAACGTCCCCGATTTGATCGCGGTACGTTCGTCGAGGTCTTCCCCTTCCAACATTCCCACTCACACTCGCCATGTATATCTGTTTGGTTAATCTCTTTTCATCCATCCTCTCAACATGACCAAACTCAGCATTCCTTTTTCTATACCTGTCACTATATCCTCTTTCACACCACAACGTTCTATCTTAAACAACCCTCAAAACTTGTCAGACGTGGCGAAACGACATTTGTCTGGGTCGTTTACGCTCTGCCTACCCCATTAGGGATACAGGCGTGATAGTATGTATGTATGTACCGTATTGGTGGTACCAGACCGTATGCACCCGGTGCCCGCCGGCGACCTTTGCTAGGTCATCGGACCATATATGGTTACACACATACATACATACATATGATCACGCCTTTATCCCTAATGGGATAGGCAGAGCGTAAACGATCTAAATAAAGGTCGATTCGCCACGTCTGACAAAGTTTTGAGGGCTTTTTAAGATAGATATATTGCTGTAGTGACAGGTTGTCAGCCCATCGTTTAAATTACAATATAGTGAAACCCTCAGATCCCTTAGCTGGTTTTTACAGCATGCCCGGGAGGAAATGCAGCTGGCACATTCTATGTTTTTCTCTCGCTCTGAGTCCAGCATGGAAGTACACTTCTACTCTACACCCATTAAAAACAAAAACATGAGCTAATAAGAACACTCTATGTGCAACCAGTTCTAATTATTATTTATTAACACATTCGCTGCTATACATATATATATTTTAACTGTCATGGGGCCAGGCATGCCGCCATGCCGCGCCGCAAACTCAAGGTCACGTGCCAAACAAGGATTTAAATTTAAACTTGGAATCATTCACACACGGCCCATTGTCGTTACGCGAGACGAACCTCCATTGGCCGGTTTAGAAAAAGAACGCGTTCGAAATTTGATTTTTTTGCGGGCACAGACTGCGGGACGAGTTTTTTTTTTATTTGTTGTTATGTAAATAAGCGATATGAGGTCACTGATTAAGATTACTGAGCCTATATAATACAATGTAGAAACTAATAACACATTTAGATATTTTCAAAGCATACACACACACACACACACACATAATCACGCCTTTATTCCTAATGTGGTATGCAGAGCATAAACGACCTAAACAAAAGTCGTTCCGCCGCGTCTGACAAAGTTTTGAGGGTTATTTAAGATAGATTTGTAGGTATACTGCTGTAGTGACAGGTTCTCAGCCCATCGCCTAAATTATAATATACTGAAACCTCGAAACCCTTAGCTGATTTTTACAGCATGTCCGGGAGGAAATGCAGCTGGCACATTCTATGTTTTTCTCTCGCTCCCAGGCCAGTACGGAAGTATAAGACATATACTGATGAAAACCGCAGACTAACTTAGAACTGTATTAGTTATTACGTAATATAAGTCGGTCTACTTTGAGCCCGATGGTGTAGTGGATAGGGCCGCTGCCTCCTGAGCGGAAGGTCGTGGTTCGAATCCCACCACGTACCAATGTGTTTTTCGGTTTTCGAATTTCATATGTACGTTTATTCGGTGCTTTTTCCGTGCTTCGGAAGGCACGTTAAGCCGTTGGTCCCGGTTAATATCGTTTACCGTAGATATTAGTCGTGAAACCATGTCAGAGGCCTAGCATTGGCGGCTTGAAAACTCTGACCTAATCTAGCATAGGGTCTGGTTTCCCTTCTGGGTTGCGTAGGTCAGATGACAGTCGCTGTAAAAACCAGTACCCTCGTTCAATTCCCTAGATTAGGAAGCCGACCCCGTGAGATATGGGATAAGGCTAGGGAGATGATGATAATGAAGTCGGTCTACTTTGAGGTTTTAATTAGATAGCTAGTTGATAAATAATAGTATTATTTCAATAATATTGAATAGTAAACAAGTAATAATAATTCCAGTCTCTTATTTATTATTTACCTTTGCATATAACCTTCACCTTTTAGACTCAAACATTCGAAAATAAACTTAGTCATATTATTAATAATTATATTAGTCATTTCATTCGTTTTTTTTGCGAAAAAAAAAAGAAACACTTAAATACTTGGATGTTTAAGTTTTAATGAGTTTTGCTTCAATGATGCGTATAAAAACTAGAAACAATAAATACATACATACATATAATCACGCCTTAATCCCTAATGGGGTAGGCAGAGCGTAAACGACCTAAACAAAGGCCGTTCCGCCACGTCTGACAAATTCTTGAGGGCCATTCAAGAAAGATTTGTACGTATATTGCTGTAGTGACAGGTTGTCAGCCCATCGCCTAAATTACAATATACTGAAACTCTCAGATCCCTTAGCTGGTTTTTACAGCTCGGGAGGAAATGCAGCTGGCACATTCTATGTTTTTCTCTCGCTCCCAGTCCAGCATGGAAGAACAATAAATAAGTTTCTGAAATGCGTTTCAAACAAAATCTATATTTTTTTATTCAATAGGCAAAATTCCGTGATCCATTCTGCCATTGGCATTTTATCTATTTAAAAAGCTGAGTAACTCACAGTGACTAATGACATGACTACAAACCGGAAATAATGATGCTTCTTCATAAAACCGGAAACGGCTTCAATATTCATACATACATACATACATAACGTCACGCCTCTTTCCCGGAGGGGTAGGCAGAGATCACATCCTTCCATTTGCTACGATCCTTGCAAACTTCTTTCGCTTCATCTACATTCATCAATCTTTTCATGCACGCTCGTCGGTTTAGGGTACTCCTGACCTGACCTTTCCCTAGAACGTCCCCGATTTGATCGCGGTACGTTCGCCGAGGTCTTCCCCTTCCAACATTCCCACTCACACTCGCCATGTATATCTGTTCAATATTCTTACACATATATATATATATTTTTTATTCCATGCTGGACTGGGAGAGATAGAAAAACTGCCCTTCCTCCCGGGCATGCTGTAGAAGTCAGCAAAAGGGATTCGAGGGTTAAAGTGCATTGTAATTTAGGCGATGGGCTGACAACCTGTCACTACAGCAATACAAATCATCACAATCTAAAATTTGCCCACAATTTTTGTCAGAAGTGGCGAAAGCGCCTGTTACGAGGCGTTTTACGCTCTGCCTACCCCGTAAGGGATAATGGCGTGATTTTATGTATGTATGTATGTATGTACAATCTAAAATTTGTCCTCAATTTTTGTCACACGTGGCGAAAGGGCCTGTTAAGAGGCGTTTTACGCTCTGCCTACCCCATTAGGGATAAAGGCGTGATTATATGTATGTATGTATGTAGTTTTTTAAAACTAAAACCCGATTCTTCCATGCTGGACTGGGAGAGATAGAAAAACATAAAATGTGCCAGCTGCCCTTCCTCCCGGGCATGCTGTTGAAGTCAGCAAAAGGGACTCGAGGGTTATAGTATATTACAATTTTAGGCGATGGGCTGACAACCTGTCACTATAGCAATATACGTCATGATCATCTGTAATAACCCTCAAAACTTGTCAGACGTGGCGGAACGACCTTTGCTTAGGTCGTTTACGCTCTGCCTACCCCATTAGGGATAAAGTCGTGATTATATGTATGTATGTAAAACCCGTAGAGCGTTTCGAATGCATGTAATAATGCAGATTTTTTCTATGTGACCATGAAGTCGCGATATCTTATCACGGAATTACGTTAACACTTTATCTTGGATTTAAATCTTCTATACATATTTTACTTTTTGATACTACTAGGATTGCAAATTGAAATTTACACCTGTATTTTTTAATGTACATGTAATTTGGTCCCGGTTTTAACGAGTTATTAGGTTTTTAAAGCCTTAAACGATGGGATATCCTAATCATAAAATGAAACCAATCCAAAAATCCACATAAAGTATTTAGAATGCAGCTCGCATGGGGAAAGCGAAGCAGATACTTTTCGCGGTCACACACGATCGCTCACTTCTCTAACACTGGCCACAAATACCAACACATGAATAAAACTCACTGATCGCGTTCCGTACCTTAGGCATAAAAAAGAAATTTAAAAAGTAATAAACACAGATAATGGAAACTTCAAACTTCTTTTTTTTTTATCAAACGGCGGGAATTTTTACTTTTTTTCGCATACGGACGGGCGCGCGCCGGGTCGCCTATCGCGGACTGGCGGCCGTTTATGGCAGTGTGACGCGCCGTGTTTCCGTCATCATGAGATAATGGATTTAAAAAAAAAGCTGGCCAAGAGCGTGTCGGACATGACTGTGCTTGGTATTCAGTAGACACATAAATCTTTCTTCCCTATGTCGGTCTAGTAAATGGCTAGTTCAAATGCAAATAACTGGATATAGAAATGACTTACGGAATTTAGGTACATGACCAGTTTCAATGAAATCTTTACTCGGTTTTATAAAAAGACCCATCTTCCCTTTCTACCTTCTATCTTCTATGCTGGACTGGGAGCGAAAGAAAAACATAGAATGTGCCAGCTGCATTTCCTCCCGGGCATGCTGTAAAAACCAGCTAAGGAATACAAGGGTTTTAGTATATAGCAATTTAGGCGATGAGCTGACAACCTGTTACTACAGCAATATAACAATTTATTGTACACAAAAAACATCATAAACACAGGACATAAAAAACAAAGACACAACAGGCACTGCTTATTTCTAAAAAGAAATTTCTTACAGCAGACCTACAGAAGTGATAATTTTAAAGATACGCGGATAAAACGTGCACAAAATTTAATAAATATCAATAAGATAATACTACTGTAAAATAATTATATAATGTAAATCTTATACATAAATATTAACAAGAAATAAATAAATACTTTCAATTATATACATAATCAAAAATAAATAAATACTTATAGCTATTTATATACAAATATATACATAAATATATACCCTAAACACGGATTACTTTGACAATATACCTACAAACCCATCTTAAATAACCCTCAAAACTTTGTCAGACGTGGCGGAACGACGTTTAATTAGTTCGTTTACGCTCTGCCAACTCCATTAGGGATAAAGGCGTGATTATATGTCTGTATGTATGAAATGACCATTCGACTACGGAGCCCTAAACAGTATAGTCTCGTTGAGCGCGCCTAAACCGTTCAAACATAATATTCCGATGTTCGCAATAACTACTCGCACGATTAGGTTTCGGAGGGCCTGGGTTCGATTCCCAGGGAGGAACAGAAAGTTGATATTTGTTAATTTATCACTTTGTGAGGTCTTCCATGCTGGCCTGGGAAACGAGAGAAAAATATAGGATGTGCCAGCTGCATTTCCTCCCGGGCATGCTGTAAAAACCAGCTAAGGGATCCGAGGGTTTCAGTATATTGCAATTTAGGCGATGGGCTGACAACCTGTTACTACAGCTATACACCTACAAATCTATCTTAAATAACCCTCAAAACTTTGTCAGATGTGGCGGAACGACCTTTGTTTAGGTAGTTTACGCTCTGCCTACCCCATTAAGGATAAAGGCGTGATATAATGTATGTATGTGAGAATGTTCCCGGTTTGTCCAAAACAATGCAGACTAAATCGCCTGACTGACCGATAAAAAACATGCCGCGCTTTAGAGGGCACGTTAAGCCGTCGGTCCCGGTCGCTATGCTTGATAGCAGGCATGTTGACTACATACATATATAATCACGCCTTTATCCCTAATCGGGTAGGCAAGAGCGTAAACGACCTAAATAAAGGTAATTTCACCACAACTGAAAAATTTTGAAGGGTTATTTAATATAGATTTGTAGGTCTATTGTATAGTTTTATATGTAGTAATATGCACTATCCCGCTTTCTGCTTGTACAATTTCTATACCCAAAGCTTACCTGGTAGAAATTGCTGCTTTAGTAATAAGGCCGCCTATATTGTACTGTCACGTTTGTTCCTTTTTATTTCTGTTGTATGTGTTTCTTTGTGCAATAAAGAATATTGTATTGTATATTGCTGTAGTGACCAGTGGTCAACCCATCGCCTAAATAACAATACATATACTAAAACCCTCTGATCCCTTAGCTGGCTTTTACAGCATGCCTGGGAGGAAATGCAGCTGGTACATTCTATGTTTCTCTCTCGCTCCCAGGCCAGCATATGTTGACTGGGTGGTTAAAATAATAAAAACGTTTATACTTAAAACTGATGGCTATATATACATATAGTTTATGTATTATATGTAATGTAATGTATTTAGGATACATATTTTACTAGATTTGCAATATCCCGCTTACCGCTACGTATTTTTCTTTGACCCAAAGGTTGCCTGGAAGAAATTGCTACCTTAGCAATAAGGCCGCCTATGTTGTACTTGTTTTTGTTGTTATCTGTTGTGTTGTATGATTTGTATTCTTCCGTGCAATAAAGTAATTTTACGAGTTGGATCTACAAAAAATGCACATTAGGGTTTAATAATCGAGTTAAAAATATAGGAGTTCTTGATTTGAGTAGTCAATATTTACTAGCGAGTGACGTCATAAGTCACAATTTTCACACAAAAAAGTGTTTTTTGACTAGTAGGCAAATAGCGAGTATTGTCGTTCATAAACCATGTCAGATTTGTCTTGATTTCCTGTTAATTTAAATATATCACTAACCCGAAGCCCTATGCTACTGACAGAGGTAGTTTTTAAGCTGAGAATCGAAATTCAAAACTATTATACCAATTACAAACATTACATACATACATATAATCACGCCTTTATCCCTAACGGGGTAGGCAGAGCGTAAACGACCTAAACAAGGGTCATTCCGCCACGTCTGACAAAATTTTGAGGGTTATTTAAGATAAGATTTTTAGGTATATTGCTGCAGTGACAGGTTGTCAGCCCATCGCCTTAATTGCAATATAGTGAAACCCTCGGATCCCTTAGCTGGTTTTTACAGCACGCCCGGGAGGAAATGCAGCTGGCACATTCAATGTTTTTCTCTCGCTCCCAGGCTAGCATGGAAGATGATTTAAATATATCACTAAAAACGCTATGCTACTGAGGTACTTGTTAAGAATTTTTAAAATTCAAAACTATTATACCAATTAAAAACATTAACACAAAATAATTAAATGTATATAATATATGGTAAAGCGTTCTTAATTATCTATAATCTTATGTAGGAATTCTTCCATGCTGGACTGGGAGCTAGAGAAAAACATAGAATGTGCGAGCTGCATATCCTCCCGGGCATGCTGTAAAAACCAGCTAAGGGATCTGAGGGTTTTAGTATATTGCAATTTAGGCGATGGACTGACAACCTGTCACTACAGCAATATACGTACAAATCCATCTTGAATAACCCTCAAAACTTTGTCAGACGTGGCGGAACGACCTTTGTTTAGGTCGTTTACGCTCTGCCTACCCCATTAGGGATAAAGACGTGATTATATGTATGTATGTATTATGTAGGAACTTGTTATCACTACATAGTATAAAACAAAATCGCTTTCTCTGTCCCTATATCCCTATGTATGCATAAATCTTTAAAACTACGCAACGGATTTTGATGCGGTTTCTTTTAATGGATAGAGTGATTCAAGAGGAAGGTTTATATGTATAATACATGCATAATATAGTAGAGAAACACTGATAATTTCCGTGCGAAGCCGGGGCGGGTCGCTAGTATCTTAGTTATTTATAATCTTATGTAGGAACTAGTTATATCTTCATAAAGGCGGCGACACAATGAATGCCAATGTGAGAAACAGCAGTGAAACCTCTCTCAAATGAAAACGAAACGCGGGTATACGCATTGTATGCAGATGTTGTAGAAATCGGGCCTAGCTTGGACGTTTGCAGAATCAAAATGGCCGAATCAACACTGGCAATGATGTGGTTTAAACAGACCGCCTCCATGGGCTAGTGGTCAGAGCCATGGGCTTACGATCCGGAGGTCCTGGGTTCGAGTCCCAGGGGGGGGGACAAAAAGTTGATATTTGTAAATTTATCACTTTGTGAGGTTTTCCTCAGTTTGGTTAGGACATTGCAGGGTGTATCACCTGATTGTCAGAAAAGAGAACAGATTCCGTGCTTTGGAGGGCACGTTAAGCCGTCGGTCCCGGTCGCTTACTCAAACCATGCCAGAGGCCTAATAGCTGTGATGCTAGGCGCTTTGAAAACACATTATATGTTTTTCTCTCGTTCCCAGTCATGCTTGGAAGAATAAGAAAGAGATGGTCAGAAAATACATATCCGTACAGTAAAGTCGCTCTGTGTAAAAAACCTGTACCCTCGTTCAATCCCCTAGATTAGGTAGCCGACCCCGTGAGATACGGGATAAGGCTAGGAAGATGATGGACAGAAAATACATAAAGAAGAATGAATTTATAATATCACCTTAATTGATGACACGATACTCAATGCTATCGGCAGAGCCTGAACGGAAATACATACATACATACATATATTCACGCCTGTATCCCTAATGGGGTAGGCAGAGCGTAAACGACCTAAACAAAGGTGTCCCGCCACGTCTGACAAAGTTTTGAGGGTTATTTAAGATAGATTTGTAGGTATATTGCTGTAGTGACAGGTTGTCAGCCCATCGGCTAAATTACAATATACTGAAACCCTCGGATCCCTTAGCTGTATTTTACAGCATGCCCGGGAGGAAATGCAGCTGACACATTATATTTTTTTCTCTCGTTCCCAGTCCAGCATGGTAGAATCCCAGTCCAGCTTGGTGGAATAAGAAAGAGATGGTCAGAAAATACATATCAGTACAGTAAAGTCGCTCTGTGTAAAAAACAAGTACCCTCGTTCAATCCCCTAGATTAGGTAGCCGACCCCGTGAGATACGGGATAAGGCTAGGAAGATGATGGACAGAAAATAGATAAAGAAGAATGAATTTATAATATCACCTTAATTGATGACACGATACTCAATCCTTCCATGCTGGACTGAGAGAGAGAAAAACATAGAATGTTCCAGCTGCCCTTCCTCCCGGGCATGCTGTAGAAGACAGCAAAAGGGACTCGAGGGTTACAGTGTATTGTAATTTAGGCGATGGGCTGACAACCTGTCACTATGGCAATACACATTACAATCTAAAATTACCCTCAATTTATGTCAGACGCGGCGAAAGCGCCTTTTACGAGGCGTTTAACGCTCTGCCTACCCCGTAAGGGATAAAGGCGTGATTTTATGTATGTATGTATGTATACTCAATGCTATCGGCAGAGCCTGAACGGAAATGCTAGTCGTAAAAGCAAGAGATCTATTTACCCTTCTGATAGCTGGATACGATTCTTCTGGCAAGCGCTGGGTGAGCTTTACTGTCGCTGGGTTCAGACTTCGTCCCCACAATCGCTTGTGCAGAACACCACGACGCCCGGTTGTGAATCCTGCCCGGTCTTGTTTCCACGTTGGACACTGGCGGATATATTTGAGTGCGTCTCCTTTCAACTTTAGGAATATGAGGATTGACAAGTTCATAAGTTTTTCTTTTCTCCACGGTTTTAGAAATAGGAGACTTTTTATGTTTTCTGGTGACTACAATAACATTAGAATCATCTTTAGCATCAAATTCTTTTCCATAAGTCTCTCTTTTCCCAGCGGTTTTAGAAATAGGAACCTCTATAACCGCTTGATATTCTACTGTGGCTACAGTAACATTTGAATCATCCAACGCCTCAGTTTCTTTTCTGTCAACAAGTGTAGAAACAGGAGTACAAGTGTCTCTATCTTCAATATTTGTATCAGATTCCAATGGCATTACATATTTTCTGGTGATTATAGTAATTGTAGAAATAGAATCGTCCAGTGGAGCTTGAGAATCTCTTTTTCCAACGGTTGTTATAATAGGAGACTTTACTATATGTTCTCTGGTTTCTTCCTTTTGGGTTTCAACCGGTGTTGAAACAGGAGTTTCTATTGGGGCATGATATTTTTTAGTCTCTACAATTGTAGTAATGGGAGACTGTAATGACGGTTTTCTGATCTCTACAGTTGCAGAAGAATCGTCCTTTGTTGTACAAATTGGAGACTCAACTGAATCTTGATATATTGTAGTTTCTACAATCGTAGAAACAGGGAATTCTTTCATTGGCACTTCAGTTTCTCTTGTCACTATAGTTGTAGAGGTATCATTCTCCAGTGGATTTTCATATTCTTTGGTCTCTACAGTAACCGTAGAAATAGGAGAATCGTCCAGAGCTTGAGTTTCTTTTCTATCAACAGTTGAAATAGTTGGAGACTCAATTGGTACTTCATAATTTCTGGTGACTATAGTTACAGCAACAGGAGAATTCTCCGCTAGAACTTTACAATTTCCTGTCTCGACAGAACCGGCAATGGAAGAATCTGCCTTTGATTGAGTCTCTATGTTCTTAGAAGAACTAATATAATTCTCTAGTGGTACTTGCGTTTCTACAGTATCGGTGGCAGTAGGTATGGAAAAATGGTTTGTATTTTGAGTTTCATTGATTGCGAAAGTAACAGAAGAGTGGTCTTGCGGCACTTGTGTCTGTTCTATAGACCCATCAATAGAAGAATGATTTTGTTGCACTATACTTCCACGGTCTTCGACATTTGTATCCAGTGGCACTTCACATTTTTTTGTATCAGTAGAATCAGCAGTAGAAAAAGTCTGCGGTACTTCAGTCTCATTGGTTTCAACAGGAAATACTGTTGTGTTCGAAATCTCTGTTATTCCTGTACTTGAATTATCAGTTTCATTATTTGGTGAGGCGACAATTCGTACAATTTTCAAGGACAATTCCTTGTCGGCCATTTTGCCGTCTGGCAAGGATCTTTACTCGTAAGAGCTGTTGATCGGAGAACTTACCGCGACGAAGAGAGGATAAAAACTAGCAAATTGGTTTCAAATGACCAATATTGCTATAAATAAATTATTTATCCTGCTTTATTGATAGATTTTCCTTAATTTATTCATTTCAAGTTCAGTAAAAATACAATTACGTATTCAAGTTCAGTCGGCGGCGAATATTATTCCATATTTATTTATATGTATAATCTTTAAACATAGAATGTGCCAGCTGCATTTCCTCCCGAGCATGCTGTAAAAACCAGCCAAGGGATCCAAGGGCTTCAGGATGACAACCTGTCACTACAGCAATATATGTACCTACAAATCTGTCTTTAATAACCCTCGAAACTTTGTCAGACGTGGCGGAACAACCTTTGTTTAGGTCGTTTACGCTCTGCCTACCCCATTAGGGATAAAGGCGTGATTATATGTATTATTTATATATTCTTTAATTATTATATCTTGATCTAACATATATTTTTATTATTGAATACACTAAAAATGAAACGTTAACATTTTGATTTCTGAGTCATGTGTAGGCGTTGTCATTTGAACAATTTGAAATTAGTTACGGAACCCACATTTCAGACAAGTATCCGCCACATGCGCGCGCGCACAGTCAACTTAGCTCGGCGCATTACTATCGTAACAGTATGTACTGTATTTATCTCTTCTATTCAAATGAACTTCCATGCTGGACTGGGAGCGAGAGAAAAACATAGAATGTGCCAGCTGCATTTCCTCCCGGGCATGCTGTAAAAACCAGCTAAGGGATCCGAGGGTTTCAGTATATTGTAATTTAGGCGATGGGCTGACAACTCGTCACTACAGCAACACCTACAATTCATCTGTAATAACCCTCCAAACTTGTCAGACGTGGCAGAACGACCTTTGGGTCGTTCGCCTTCATCCCTAATGGGCCATTAGGGATGAAGGCGAGATTTTATGTATGTATTCAAATGTATCTTATCTTTTGACGACCCTCATGACGATGTCCTCCCAGACGTATCCGTCGACGGCGACACCCTCAGCTTATGTTAGCCTGGTACCCTGCATGGGCGCGAGCGTGACTAGCAAATCCAAATTTGGTTTTGAAAGTCCTATTGCAGGAGGCAAAGTGAAGAATCCCATCGGAATTGTATGTGTAGTTGTAGGTGGGTTTGGGACGAGTTTTTCGGAGATGGCGTTTCGCATCAAGATCTTCCAGACGGGAGCGTTCAAAATTTTCTAAACCCGATATGAGTCACCGCATGGTCTCAGGTTCGATTCCCGGCTTGACAGATATTTGAATACATACATACATATAATCACGCCTTTATCCCTAATGGGGTAGGCAGAGCGTAAGCGACCTAAACAAAGGTCGTTCCGTCACGTCTGACAAAGTTTTGAGGGTTATTCAAGATGGATTTGTACGTATATTGCTGTAGTGACAGGTTGTCAGCCCATCGCCTAAATTGCAATATACTGAAACCCTCAGATCCCTCAGCTGGTTTTTACAGCATGCCCGGGAGGAAATGCAGCTGGCACATTCTATGTTTTTCTCTCGCTCCCAGTCCAGCATGGAAGTAGATATTTGAATGATGAATTTAAATGTCTGTTTCTGGGTCTGGATGTACTTTGTGGTTGTTTCTGAGTATGTCCATAGCACCCCGATATAAGGAATCCTTATACGATTGTTTTATGAACGGCGACGTGGCGGAACGACCTTTGTTTAGGTAGTTTACGCTCTGCCTACCCCATTAGGGATAAAGGCACGATCGTACGTATATATGTAATAAACAAATAAACAACCGCAAAAATCTCTGAACTTAGGAGTGACAGTACTGTATAGAATGTACCAGCCCGTTTTATTTGGAATGGTGCAAACTCACCACGTGCTGAACACCCGTCGAGAGTTTATTATTAGATAGACCCCCTACGCTAATCATATGGCCGTACCAAGTTAACACAATAATACCGAGTGTAAGGGACAGCGTGTCAGAAACTAATGCGGGTTGCTCAGTCAACGAAACTGAACAACTTTCGACAGGAAATTCTTGGAAATGATGTACATCACTACATAGTATAAAACAAAGTCGCTTTCTCTTTCCCTATATCCCTATGTACGCATAAATCTTTAAAACTACGCAACGGATTTTGATGCGGTTTTTTTTAATGGACAGAGAGATTCAAGAGGAAGGTTTATATGTATAATACGTGGGACACTCAGAAAGTTTTGCGACACTAAAAAAAAATGTTCTACAGGTACATATATTTTTATTAAATCTTTTCAAAGTACTCTCCACCAGCCTCTATACAAAGATTCATGCGTCTGAACCAGTTTTCAAAACACTTTTTCCAGTCCGCCGTAGACACCTCGTTTACAGCCTGCTCGAACGCAGCCAGCGCATCTTCCGGCGACGAAAATTGTATCCCCTTGAGCTGATTTTTTATTTTTGGAAATAAAAAGAAGTCACGCGGTGCTAGATCAGGGCTGTAAGGAGGGTGACCCAGGAGTTTGACTGGTGTGCTGTCCAGGAAGTCCCTCGTTTTGAGCGCGGTGTGTGCAGGCGCATTGTCGTGGTGGAGCAGTAGTCCGCGGAGCCCTGTGTTTGGTCGCTTGTTGCTCACAACAGAAAAAACTTCTGGTAAACATTTGGTAGTATACCATTCGGCGTTAATGCTTCTTTGATCTTGTAAGGGAATTGAGGCCAAGTGGCCAGTCAAATTAAAAAAGCTGGCGATCAAAATCTTCCCCCCGCTTCGAGATCGCTTCACTTTGGTAGGCGTTGGTTCATTTTGAAACACCCAAACTGTCGACTAGCGCTTGGTTTCTGGATCGTATTGATAAATCCAGGACTCATCACCTGTTACGATGTCGTAAACACGCCGAGACGAGCCTGCTTCAAATTTGTTCAGCATATCACGGCACCATTCCACCCGGGCCTGCTTCTGAGCGTCGGTGAGGTAGTGCGGCACCCAGCGCGATACTATCCTCCTCACGCGAAGATGCCCTTGTAGAATCTCGTGAACGCTTCCCGATCCAATCTTTAATATGTGCTGAATCTCCTGATATGTAATTCGCCTATTATCTTGGATTAAATTTTTCACTGCTAGCACGTTTTCTTCCTTAATAGCCGTCAAAGGGCGACCGCTTCTTTCTTCATCCCCCAAGGTTGGTGGACCGCGCCTAAATTCGTTATACCAACGATACACGGTTGCCTTGGAGGGGTTTTCATCCATTAATGCCATTTGAAGTCTATTGAACGATTTATCCGGTTTCAGGCGACACTTGAAATCGTAAAAAATCATAGCTCTAAAATGTTCCCGGCGCAGTTCCATTTTTCAGTAAGACACGATACTTTGAATTGGCTCGCAAAAAATGTGGAGGGAAATTTTGAAAATGGAACACACATATTTTTACTTACAAGTAATCATATTTTCAAAAAAAAATCTAACCGGCCAGTCTGCCATATAAAAAAACTATTTGTCGCAATACTTTCCGAGTGGCCTGGTACATGCATAATATAGTAGAGAAACACTGATGATTTCCGTGACGGGGCGGGTCGCTAGTATACGATATACCTAAAAACTAGGTTTGTAAGTTTTTAGTTAATCACCTCAATATTTGTATACATACATACATAAATCACGCCTTTATCCCTTACGGGGTAGGCAGAGCGTTTAACGCCTCGTAAAAGGCGCTTTCGCCACGTCTGACAGAAAGATTGAATTAGATTGTAATATGTATTGCTATAGTGACAGGTTGACTTCAACAGCATGCCCGGGAGGAAGGGCAGCTGGAACATTCTATGTTTTTCTATCTCTCCCAGTCCAGCATGGAAGAAATATTTGTATAGGTTTTAAAAATAGGTTATATCTTGTTAGAAGTGTAATATTTAAAAAAAAAACATACCCAAATAAAATTAAAGATATACCTACGGGGTGTAAAGGACAGCATCCTGCAAAATGAATGAAAATTTTCCATTTTATAATCTTCCATGCTGGACTGGGAGAGATAGAAAAACATAGAATGTTCCAGCTGCCCTTCCTCCCGGGCATGCTGTAGAAGTCAGCAAAAGGGACTCGAGGGTTACAGTGTATCGTAATTTAGGCGATGGGCTGACAACCTGTCACTAGAGCAATACACTTTTCAATCTAAAATTGCCCTCAATTTTTGTCAGACGTGGCGAAACCGCCTTTTACGAGGCGTTTATCGCTCTGCCTACCCCGTAAGGGATAAAGGCGTGATTTTATGTATGTATGTATGTATAATCCATAATATAATCACTACATAGTATAAAACAAAGTCGCTTTCTCTGTCCCTATATCCCTATGTATGCATAAATCTTTAAAACTACGCAACGGATTTTGATGCGGTTTCTTTTAATGGATAGAGTGATTCAAGAGGAAGGTTTATATGTATTATACATACATAATATAGTAGAGAAACACTGATAATTTCCGTGCGAAGCCGGGGCGGGTCGCTAGAAATTAATAATGAAATTAATACATACATACATATAATCACGCCTATATCCCTAATGTGGTAGGCAGAGCGTCAACGATCAGCTTATCACGACCTCATATGCGCTATGACAATTGTTTTAACGCCATTTATACTAGAGTTCTATGTTGTTTTTTAGTTCATTCCTACCGGTTTTGTAACAAAGGGCCAGCTGGTAAGCATTTTTGGTTCTTTTGGTGTTATGTTACAAACCAGGTGCTTTGTTTTGTGACTCTCTAATTTAAATTTACCACATGACTGTTTTAAACTGGTATTACATACATACATACATATAATCACGCCTGTATCCCGAACGGGGTAGGCAGAGCGGAAACAACCCAAACATTGGTCGCTCCGCCACGTCTGACAAAGTTATGAGGGTTTATTTAAGATAGATTAGTAGGTATATTGCTGTAGTGACAGGTTGTCAGCCCATCGCCTAAATTGCAATATACTAAAACCCTCGAATCCCTTAGCTGGTTTTTACAGCATGCCCGGGAGGAAATGCAGCTGGCACATTCTATGTTTTTCTCTCTCTCCCAGTCCAGCATGGAAGTAAACTGGTATTAATTTCATGCATCTTCCCTGCTGACCTGGGAGCGAGAGAAAAACATAGAATGTGCCAGCTGCATTTCGTACCGAGGATGCTGTAAAAACCAGCTAAGGGATCCAAGGGTTTCAGTACATTGCAATTTAGGCGATGAGCTGACAACCTGTCACTACAGCAATATACCTACAAATCCAAAATAACCTTTAAAAGTTTGTCAGCCGTGGCGGAACGACTTTTGTTTAGGTCGTTTACGCTCTGCCTAGCCCGTTAGGGATAAATGCGTGATTATATGTATGTATGTTATCAAGTTAGAGGTTATAAATCTATGAAAAATTTCTGCCGCTGATTAGAATATCAGCGTGATTGATTGGTATAATAAACCGTTTAGAATTACCGTTGGCTAATATTATATTTTCTTTGGTATAACTAAAATTCGCATAGGTATGTTGCAAGGTTTTGCTTTGATAACAAATAACTTTTTGCGTTAGTCTAGATTAGTAAAACTTGCATGTTGGAACCACGCCTTTATACCTAATGGGGTAGGCAGAGCGTAAACGACCTAAACAAAGGTCGTTCCGCCACGTCTGACAAAGTTTTGAGGGTTATTCAAGATGGACTTGTATACTGCTGTAGTGACAGGTTGTCAGTCCATCGCCTAAATTGCAATATACTAAAACCCTCGGATCCCTTAGCTGGTTTTTACAGCATGCCCGGGAGAAAATGCAGCTGGCACATTCTATGTATTCCCTTCGCTCCCAGTCCAGCATAGAAGTATAGGTATTCATTCTGTGGCAAAAGTCAAGTTTTGATCAGGTTGTCAGCTCATCGCCTCTTTTAACAGCATGCTTGGAAAGAGATGCAGCTGGCACATTCTATGTTTTTTCTATGGCTCCTAGTTCAGCATGGAAATATAACATAATAAACGTTAACGCAAGTAAATAATTGGCTATGATGTTTTTTTCTTTAGGTGTTGCAAGCAAAAAAAAAATGGTAATTATGACAACACACAAATCTTTAGCATTACGTCATCAAAATGCCTGTTAACCTTTGCGGTTGCAGAGCGCCCTTTTCCATACAAAAGTTTTAGTAAAGGTTTTTTCGCAGCGGCAAATATAAGTTTGTGGCAGCGCATGACCGTTATAGCCTTGCGATTGTGTGACATCATCGCTAAAAATGGCGGGAATTTTGTAGTAATTAATAATACTATGCGAACATTGAGAACCGTTTTAAAGACTGATTTACAGATCTTTTTAAAATATATTTTTTTAGCATTCACTAATGTTGCCGTACATCCGTGGAGAAAAACATGGAATGTGCCAGCTGCATTTCCTCCCAGGCATGCTGTAAAAACCAGTTAAGGGATTCGAGGATTTCAGTGTTTTGCAATTTACGCGATGGGCTGACAACGTGTCACTATAGTGATTTACAGTCTAAAAGTGCTCTCGAAACTTGTTAGACGTGGCGGAACGAACTTTGTTTAGTTTGTTGTCGCTCTGCCTAACCCATCAGGGGAAAAGGCGTGCGTAATGTAGGTACATACATATATAAAATCACGCCTTTATCCCATACGGAGTAGACAGAACATTAAACGCCTTGTTAAAAGCGCTTTTGTAACGTCTGACAAAAATTAAGGGCATTTTAGATTCTAATGTGTAGTGATGTAGTGACAGGTTGTCACCCCATCGCCTAAATTACAATACACTATAACCCTCAAATCCCTTTTGCTCACTTCTACAGAATGCCCGGGATAAAGGGCAGATGGAACATTCTATGTTTTTCTATCTCTCCCAGTCCAGCATGGAAGATTGTAATTTGCAAATGTTCTTTGCCACTTTGTAATTTAAAAATAAAAAGCACCTAAAGAAGTGTAGTGTAGATAATTCTTAATGACGTAAAATGGCGCGTTTTTGATAACGCGGCAAAAATTTATTTAAAAATAAAAATGCCGGCAAAGAGTGAGATCATTCATACGGCCTGTATTTACGCGAAATCACGTTCCGATACTAGACTAGAACAATAAAAAGTCGTGACTAGTTATGGAGATAAATTAGGTAAACAAGTGTGCACCTGTGAATACATACATACATATAATCACGCCTTTATCCCTAATGGGGTAGGCAGAGCGTAAACGACCTAAGCAAAGGTCGTTCCGCCACGTCTGACAAGTTTTGAGGGTTATTACCAGAGGTCGGAAATTCGGGTGCAAAAAAAGTAAAAACCCACTGTTGGAGCTACTAAGAGTTGCTACAACCACCTTTTTCAAGATTTTTAGGGCCCCAGTTTATTTTTCTTTATTAAATTGTTTTAGTAATGCCAATGTGTTCTTTGCGTCAATATAAGTCGAAACTGTTTGCAATTTTTTTAAATATTTGTTTTAATTTGAAATATAAAAGTAGAAATGAGTTTTCAATGTACTGAAAAATATTAAAAATATAAAAATATCGTTTGATTGTTTGATATTTTTATTGAATACCCTTTATAAATGATTTCTACAATGCTTTTATTATTATTACACAAAAATTTGAATGGGGCCCTCGGGGGCCCAAAAGCGATTTATTTCTTTTAAAAAAATTGCGGAGAAAATTAAAATTAAAATTCGTATTTGGCAAGGTTAAGACAAGATAAACGCTTTTTACTCTTGTAACTTTTTCTATACGGTTGATAGTTTCAGGATAAATTGATGTTGAAGTTAGCAGGACACAATCGTTCAAAACCAAGCAGTTGTGGTTTTTATGGTGAAATCGTCTAGGTTAAGAAGAGATAGGCAAGGCACTTCTCTTTCTTGTTATTTTTTCTCTACGGTTGACAGTTTCACAGTGAATTGATGTTAAAGTTGTAAGGACAATTTTTGGGCCTGGGGGCCCAAAGCATTTTACTTCTTAAACAAAGATATTACGGAAAAAAACAAAATTAAAATTCTTATTTGGCTAGGTTAGGACAAGATAAACGTTTTTGCTCCTGTAATTTTTTCTCTACGGTTGATAGTTTCATAGTAAATTAACAATTAAATGCTTGTTACTAAGTTACATGAAATACTTTTGGCTTTCTTTATAAAATTTTACCATAATATTGTGTACTTTCAACATTTCACAAATTGAAACAGATGCAGCTCTATACGCTGACCTTGTCGCATATACTGAGAGAGAGAGAGAGTATATTGGACCAGCATGTATGTGTCTTTCAAATAAATATTTCTAGGAAATTTATCACTTCGCCCGTTTATCTCAGTATGTGCAAAAGACTACTCAACCATAGTGGAAGAGGCAGGCTGCACCTGCAGCTATACCAAAAAATACTTAAAAGTGACCACTATGGATTCAAATTGAGTCAATATTGTCAATACAGGTGTTTGAATGCTATTTTTGTTGAATGATTGCACGTAATTTAATCTATCAAGCATTTGAACGTTGACTCCGATTACGCCGATGAAAACATCGCCGATCATCGCACATGTCTACTACCTAGTTTCAAGCAAGTCCTCGCTCCGTAGTTCCGGCAGTTTAAGAGAAATTAATTACAGTTTAATAAATATATATTAAAAAATTACAGCTCGCAACTCTGCCTTGTTTAATGAAATTTAAATAACTTTAAGTGCATCATTCGTTCAGCTCGTAACACTGTATGTATAAATTAAATTCAATAGTCAAATAAAAGAGTATATTGATACTTTAATAACCGATATAGTTATGCACAATAAAACGACGTAAATATGTAAGTTATGTCTATATTTCAACACAAATCAACAAAAACAAAATATGCAATAGTTATTTATAAACTAAACTAAACCAAATATCCCTGTCTCTCTCTATCCTTGTCCCTGTCTATCTCTCTCTTTGAGTATGTGCGACAAGGTCAGCATATTGACTGTATCTGTCTAAGTGCGTTTAGGATGTATTGTCTTAATTTTTGGTTTGTAAAATATGGCAAGTACACAAAATCAAAAGTGTATTACATGTAACCTAGTATCAAGTATTTTCTCTAATATACTTATTGGAAACCGGCTAACCCAGGGAAGGTTTCAGTATTGTATTTTAAACGATGGGCTGACAACCTGTCACTATAGCAATATACAGATCCACCTGGAATGACCCTCAAAATTTGTCAGACGTGGCGGAACGACCTTTGTTTAGGTCGTTTACGCTCTGCCTACCCCATCAGAGATAAAGGCGTGATTATATGTATGTATGTACTTATTTGTAAAATACAAAATATAGACGAATCCGGTAAAATTCTTTTTATATATATATGCGAGTGCTTGACTGGTCTTATTTTAAGGATTTAGGGCTTACAATGAACCTTAATAGTTTCATAACGAAAGAAAAAAGTATAGTAATGTTTAAGCAGTAAAACGCTTTGGGGCCTCCAGGCCCAAAAATTGTGTCCAGGGAATTTTAACATCAATTCACTGTGAAACTGTCAACCGTAGAGAAAAAAATCTTTGTTGAAAGAGAAGTGCCTATATCTTCTTAACCTAGCTGATTTCACCATAAAAACAACTACTTGGCTTGGTCTTGAACAATTGTGTCCTACTAACTTCAACATCAATTTACCCTGAAACTATCAATCGTAGAGAAAAAATGACAAGAGTAAAAGCGTTTATCTTGTCTTAACCTTGGCAATTACGAATTTTAATTTTAATTTACTCCGCAATTTTTTTTAAAGAAATAAAACGCTTTTGGGCCCCCGAGGGCCCCATTCAAATTTTTGTGTAAAAATAATAAAAGCATCGTAGAAATCATTTCTAAATGGTATTCAATAAAAATATCAAACAATCAAATGATATTTTTATATTTTTAATATTTTTCAGTACATTGAAAACACATTTCTACTTATATCTTTCAAATTGAAACAAATAAAAAAAAAATGCAAACACTTTCGACTTATATTGACGCAAAGAACACATTGGCATTACTAAAACAATTTAATAAAGAAAAATAAACTGGGGCCCTAAACATCTTGAAAAAGGTGGTTGTAGCAACTCTCAGTAGCTCCAACAGTGGGTTTTTACTTTTTTTGCACCCGAATTTCCGACCTCTGGTTATTACAGATGATCATGACGTATATTGCTATAGTGACAGGTTGTCAGTCCATCGCCTAAAATTGTAATATACTATAACCCTCGAATCCATTAACTGGTTTTTACAGCATGCTCTGGAGGTGATGCAGCTGGCACATTCTATGTTTTTCTATCACTTCCAGTCCGGCATTGAAGAAACCTGTGAATAGAGGGTCTATTAAGTAACTCAGGCTTCTGGGTGACCTCGCTCCATCGTCGACTCTGTCACGGTCATCCCTGACCTAGTGTCTAGAGTCAAGAGCAAACCCATTTCTAATTTAAAAAAGAACTTCTATTGAAACCTGGGAGCGAGAGAAAAACATAGAGGGGCCAGCTGCATTTCTTCCCGGGCATGCTGCAAAAATCAGTTAAGGGATCCGAGGGTTTCCGTATATTGCAATTTAGGCGATGGGCTAACAACCTGTCACTACAGCAATATACCTACCTACAAATCAATCTTAAATAACAATAAAAACTTTGTCAGACGAGGCGGAACGACCTTTGCCTAGGTCGTATACGCTCTGCCTACCCCATTAGGGATAAAGGCGTGATGTGTATGTATCTTACACGCAGTCCATCCATCTTTTCTTTGGTCGTCCTCTCCCAACATCAAATTCATTACCCTTTTGCCTATATGAATTTCATCCCTCCCCATCATCTCCCTAGCCTTATCCCCTATCTCACGGGGTCGGCTTCCTAATCTAGGGGATTGAACGAGGGTACTGGTTTTTACACAGAGCGACTGCCATCTGACCTATGCAACCCAGAAGGAAAACCAGACCCAATCCTAGATTAGGTCATAGTTTTCAAGCCGCCAATGCTTAGCACTGACCTCTTATATGGCTTATCGACTAATATCTATGGTACTAAACGATTTTAGTGTTTTTCGCTTATTTTTGACGCGGCCACGGGCGTAACCGCCACGCCGTAGCGCGCGCTAATTTAAACGATATTCTAATGCATTACGGGTGATGGTTGCATATCTTTAAGTCTACCTGCTCATCTTCCGTTCGGATACACATTAACAAATTGTCCCATTTGCATAATTGTTCTCAATTACTGTAATTCAATTATTAATTACTCAACGTACGTTAACTTCGTACCAAGTTTAGATACAGTATGTTCAAATATTTGACGAAGCATTATAATATAACAGCTGATAAGGTGGATCCAGATACATTCTATTGACATTGGTTTAGGAAGGTCGCAAAGTAATTTATGTCTTTACTTGGTAACAGTGAGAGAAGTTTGGACATCATGATAACATTAAAATTAGGTCAAGGATGGCTATTTCAGAAACATGACTCATTTTAGTTTTAACTGCCTCCGTGGTCTAGTGGCTAGTGCCATGGACTCCCGATCCGGAGGTCCTGGGTTCGAATGTGTACGTGAGAATTTATCACTTTGCGAATTTTTCCCCAGTTTGGTTAGGACATTGCAGGCTGAATCACCCGATTGTCCGAAAAGAAAAAAGATTTCGTGCTTCGGAGGGCACGTTAAGCCGGCGGTCCCGGTCGCTGTCTTTGATAGTGGTCGTTACTCAAACCATGTCAGAGGCCTGATAGTTGTGCTACTGGGCGGTTTAAAAACTCTGACACCAGGGTTCATCGGGTCGATAGACTCGATACCCACTCGAAAGAAGAAGACTCATTTTAGTAGTTGGTATTTTGTTCCTTCCATGCTGGACTGGGAGAGATAGAAAAACATAGAATGTTCCAGCTGCCCTTCCTCCCGGGCATGCTGTAGAAGTCAGCAAAAGGGACTCGAGGGTTACAGTGTATTGTAATTTAGGCGATGGGCTGACAACCTGTCACTATAGCAATACACATTACAATCTAAAATTGCCCTCAATTTTTGTCAGACGTGGCGAAAGCGCCTCTTACGAGGAGTTTTACGCTCTGCCTACCCCGTAAGGGATAAAGGCGTGATTTTATGTATGTATGTATGTATGTATTTTGTTGACACCGATCATCCGTGTTTATACTCAAAAAGATCTAGGATGGTAGCTGTGACCTCTGGCTGTGGCACACCCAATCCCTTTAGATTTCAGTTATATTTTTTGTTTTCCGTCGCAATGACATCTTTCCAGCTACCATCCTAGATTTTATAAAATACTAGCGACACGCCCCACGGAAATTATCAGTGTTTCTCTACTATATTATGCATGTGTTATACATATAAACCTTCCTCTTGAATCACTCTATCTATTAAAAGCAACCGCATCAAAATCCGTTGCGTAGTTTGAAAGATTTAGGCATACATAGGGATATAGGGACAGAGAAAGCGACTTTGTTTTATACTATGTAGTGTTTTTTTTTTTTTATATTTGATAGGCAATCATTTGTCCGCCATCTCACGTGATGGTAAGTGATGATGTAGACTATGATGGAGCATGATTGCCTAGAAAATGCCTGTTCACTCTCGCCTTGAAAAGGCCCAGGTTATAACGTGCGTGCCAAAGTGTTTGCGCAACACACAAGTGCACTCTCTATTCCTTAAATCTTTTATTCTGATGGGACATATTGACTGACACGACCAGAGAGAAATCAGGATTTAATTTACATTCCTATCCGACAGCATGGATCATCTTTATTATTTCAAACAATCAGGTGATCAGCCGGGAATCGAAACTGGGATCTCCGGATCGAAAGCCCATGGCTCAAACCATTAAACCACAGAGGGAGTTACGGAAATATACATACATAGCAACGAAAAGTCTGTTGTGAGACAATCGTCTATTAAAGATAGATGTATAAGGCCAGTGATGATGATGTTACTTCCATGCTGGCCTAGGAGCGAGAGAAAAACATAGAATGTGCCAGCTGCATTTCCTCCCAGGCATGCTGTAAAAACCAGTTAAGGGATTCGAGGATTTCAGTGTTTTGCAATTTACGCGATGGGCTGACAACGTGTCACTACAGTGATTTACAGTCTAAAAATGCTCTCGAAACTTGTTAGACGTGGCGGAACGAACTTTGTTTAGTTTGTTGTCGCTCTGCCTAACCCATCAGGGGAAAAGGCGTGCGTAATGTACATACATATATAAAATCACGCCTTTATCCCATACGGAGTAGACAGAACATTAAACGCCTTGTTAAAAGCGCTTTTGTAACGTCTGACAAAAATTAAGGGCATTTTAGATTGTAATGTGTAGTGACAGGTTGTCACCCCATCGCCTAAATTACAATACACTATAACCCTCAAATCCCTTTTGCTCACTTCTACAGAATGCCCGGGATGAAGGGCAGATGGAACATTCTATGTTTTTATATCTCTCCCAGTCCAGCATGGAAGATTGTAATTTGCAAATGTTCTTTGCCACTTTGTAATTTAAAAATAAAAAGCACCTAAAGAAGTGTAGTGTAGATAATTCTTAATGACGTAAAATGGCGCGTTTTTGATAACGCGGCAAAAATTTATTTAAAAATAAAAATGCCGGCAAAGAGTGAGATCATTCATACGGCCTGTATTTACGCGAAATCACGTTCCGATACTAGACTAGAACAATAAAAAGTCGCGACTCGTTATGGAGATAAATTAGGTAAACAAGTGTGCACCTGTGAATACATACATACATATAATCACGCCTTTACCCCTAATGGGGTAGGCAGAGCGTAAACGACCTAAGCAAAGGTCGTTCCGCCACGTCTGACAAGTTTTGAGGGTTATTACAGATGATCATGACGTATATTGCTATAGTGACAGGTTGTCAGCCCATCGCCTAAAATTGTAATATACTATAACCCTCGAATCCATTAGCTGGTTTTTACAGCATGCTCTGGAGGTGATGCAGCTGGCACATTCTATGTTTTTCTATCACTCCCAGTCCGGCATTGAAGAAACCTGTGTATAGAGGGTCTATTAAGTAACTTAGGCTTCTTCTGGGTGACCTCGCTCCATCGTCGAATCTGTCACGGTCATCCCTGACCTAGTGTCTAGAGTCAAGAGCAAACCCATTTCTAATTCAAAAGAGAACTTGTTTTGAAACCTGGGAGCGAGAGAAAGACATAGATGTGCCAGCTGCATTTCCTCCCGGGCATGCTGCAAAAATCAGTTAAGGGATCCGAGGGTTTCTGTATATTGCAATTTAGGCGATGGGCTAACAATCTGTCACCACAGCAAAATACCTACAAATCTATCTTAAATAACAATCAAAACTTTGTCAGACGAGGCGGAACGATCTTTGTTTAGGTCGTAAACGCTCTGCCTATCCCATAAGGGATAAAGGCGTGATGTGTATGTATCTTACACGCAGTCCATCCATCTTTTCTTTGGTCGTCCTCTCCCAACATCAAATTCATTACCCTTTTGCCTATATGAATTTCATCCCTCCCCATCATCTCCCTAGCCTTATCCCCTATCTCACGGGGTCGGCTTCCTAATCTAGGGGATTGAACGAGGGTACTGGTTTTTACACAGAGCGACTGCCATCTGACCTCCGCAATCCAGAAGGGAAACCAGACCCAATCCTAGATTAGGTCATAGTTTTCAAGCCGCCAATGCTTAGCACTGACCTCTTATATGGCTTATCGACTAATATCTATGGTACTAAACGATTTTAGTGTTTTTCGCTTATTTTTGACGCGGCCACGGGCGTAACCGCCACGCCGTAGCGCGCGCTAATTTAAACGATATTCTAATGCATTACGGGTGATGGTTGCATATCTTTAAGTCTACCTGCTCATCTTCCGTTGGGATACACCTTAACAAATTGTCCCATTTGCATAATTGTTCTCAATTACTGTAATTCAATTATTAATTACTCAACGTACGTTAACTTCGTATCAAGTTTAGATACAGTATGTTCAAATATTTGACGAAGCATTATAATATAACAGCTGATAAGGTGGATCCAGATACATTCTATTGACATTGGTTTAGGAAGGTCGCGAAGTAATTTATGCCTTTACTTGGTAACAGTGAGAGAAGTTTGGACATCATGATAACATTAAAATTAGGTCAAGGATGGCTATTTCAGAAACATGACTCATTTTAGCTTTAACTGCCTCCGTGGTCTAGTGGCTAGTGCCATGGAATCCCGATCCGGAGGTCCTGGGTTCGAATGTGTACGTGAGAATTTATCACTTTGTGAATTTTTCCCCAGTTTGGTTAGGACATTGCAGGCTGAATCACCCGATTGTCCGAAAAGAAAAAAAGATTTCGTGCTTCGGAAGGCACGTTAAGCCGTCGGACCCGGTCGCTGTCTTTGATAGTGGTCGTTACTCAAACCATGTCAGAGGCCTGATAGTTGTGCTACTAGGCGGTTTAAAAACTCTCGACACGAGGGTTCATCGGGTCGATAGACTCGATACCCACTCGAAAGAAGAAGACTCATTTTAGTAGTTGGTATTTTGTTGACACCGATCATCCGTGTTTATACTCAAAAAGATCTAGGATGGTAGCTGTGACCTCTGGCTGTGGCACACCCAATCCCTTTAGATTTCAGTTATATTTTTTGTTTTCCTTCGGAATGACATCTTTCCAGCTACCACCAGTTTCTTACCAGTGTTTCTCTAGTATATTATGCATGTATTATACATATAAACCTTCCTCTTGAATCACTCTATCTATTAAAAGCAACCGCATCAAAATCCGTTGCGTAGTTTGAAAGATTTATGCATACATAGGGATATACGGACAGAGAAAGCGACTTTGTTTTATACTATGTAGTGATTTTTTTTTTTTTTATATATATTGGATAGGCAATCATTTGTCCGCCATCTCACGTGATGGTAAGTGATGATGTAGACTATGATGGAGCATGATTGCCTAGAAAATGCCTGTTCACTCTCGCCTTGAAAAGGCCCAGGTTATAACGTGCGTGTAAGTGATTGTGCCAAAGTGTTTGCGCAACACACAAGTGCACTCTCTATTCCTTCAATCTTTTATTCTGATGGGACAGATTGACTGACACGACCAGAGAGAAATCAGGATTTAATTTACATTCCTATCCGACAGCATGGATCATCTTTATTATTTCAAACAATCAGGTGATCAGCCGGGAATCGAAACTGGGATCTCCGGATCGAAAGCCCATGGCCCAAACCATTAAACCACAGAGGGAGTTACGGAAATACATACATAGCAACGAAAAGTCTGTTGTGAGACAATCGTCTATTAAAGATAGATGTATAAGGCCAGTGATGATGATGTTACTTCCATGCTGGTCTGGGAGCGAGAGAAAAACATAGAATGTGCCAGCTGCATTTCCTCCCGGGCATGCTGTAAAATCCAGCTAAGGGATCCGAGGGTTTCAGTATATTGTAATTTAGGCGATGGGCTGACAACCTGTCACTACAGCAATATACCCAGAATTCTATCTTAAATAACCCTCAAAACTTTGTCAGACGTGGCGGAATGACCTTTGTTTAGGTCGTTTGCGCTCTGCCTACCCCATTAGGGATAAAGGCGTGATTATATGTATGTATGTATGTATGATGAATGATGATGGAATCAGATGCATCAGAGTGTAAATGCAAGCGTCAATGCGTCATCCATATAAAATACTTATTACTGTCCCTACTAATATTTTAAATACGAAAATAACTGTCTGTCTGTCTGTTACCCTTTAACGCCTAAACAGCTAAACGGATTTTAATGAAATTTGGTAATATTATAGGTGGGATCCTGGGAACAGACATAGGCTATTTTATACCACGGGAAAATTTCTCATTCCCACGGAAAAACGCATTAAGCCGCGGGTGTAACGTAATATTATAAATGCGAAAGTTACTCTGTCTATCTGTTACTCTTTTACGCAAAAACAGCTGAATGTATATACAGCATGCCCGGGAGGAAATACAGCTGGCACATTCTATGTTTCTCTCACGCTCCCAGGCCAGCATGGAAGACCCAGATTCTCTTCCATGCTGGACTGGGAGCGAGAGAAAAACATATAATGTGACAGCTGCATTTCCTCCCGGGGATCCGAGGGTTTCAGTATATTGCAATTTAGGCGATGGGCTGACAACCTGTCACTACAGCAACGTACCTACCAATATCATAAATAACCCTCTAAACTTTGTCAGTCGTGGCGGAACGACCTTTATTTAGGTAGTTTACGCTCTGCCTACCCCATTAGGGATAAAGGCGTGATTATATGTATGTATGTTTTATAATTAGTACGGAAATTAGATCTCTGGGCAGCCACTCCAAACGCAATTTGTGGGGCAACCTTTTGGGCTGAGAAAATTTGATACGCCGCGATACGCAAAGAAGAACTATTTCTTCGCTTTTCGAGTGAAACTACGGGGCTAAATTCTACATACATACATACATAAAATCACGCCTTTATCCCTTACGGGGTAGGCCGAGCGTCAAACTCCTCGTAAAAGGCGCTTCCGCCACGTCTGACAAAAATTGAGGGCAATTTTAGATTGTAATGTGTATTGCTATAGTGAGTGGTTGTCAGCCCATCGCCTAAATTACAATACACTGTAACCCTCTAATCCCTTTTACTGACTTCTACAGCATGTCCGGGAGGAAGGGCAGCTGGAACATTCTATGTTTTTCTATCTCTCCCAGTCCAGCATGGAAGTATGGGTGAAACTACGGGGCTCAATTCTAGTTGTCAGCATCACGCCGAGCTGATGATAAAAGTCCTTGCGCGACCTTACACGGCGGGATGACGACATGTCAGTGTTTGCGATGATCTAATGTGATGAATCTCCGTTCAGTAGGTAAATATTTAACGTGTATGTATTTTAAAAATGTATTCTTCTACGCTGGGCTGGGAGCGAAAGAAAAACATAGAATGTGCCAGCTGCATATCCTCCCGCAGCAACTTAAAAACGAAATTAAGACATTTTTGTTCGCATGCTTTGTCGTTCATTCTGAAGTGTTAGTTGTGAAATTAATTCTTCTTCTTCTGTCGAGTGAGTATCGAGTCTATCGACCCGATGAACCCTGGTGTCAGAGTTTTTAAACCGCCTAGTAGCACAACTATCAGGCCTCTGACATGGTTTGAGTAACGACCACTATCGAAGACAGCGACCGGGACCGACGGCTTAACGTGCCCTCCGAAGCACGAAATCTTTTTCTTTTCGGATAATCAGGTGATTCAGCCTGCAATGTCCTAACCAAACTGGGGAAAATTCACAAAGTGATAAATTCTCAAATATCAACTTTGTTTTTCCCCCCTGGGAATCGAAACCAGGACCTCCGGATCGGGAGTCCATGGCACTAGCCACTAGACCACGGAGGCAGTGAAATTAATATGTAAGATAGTTGAGTATTCAAACTAATTAGTATATGTCTTAGAAACATGATTACTTGAACTTTCCTTGATAGAAAATAAAACACGAATTTGCCTCCTCTAGATTCTCGTGACGATATTCACCGATTATGGCTAGAACTAGCGACAAGCCCCGGCTTCGCACGGAAATCATAAGTGTTTCTCTACTATATTATGCATGTATTATACATATAAACCTTCCTCTTGAATCACTCTATCCATTAAAAGAAACCGCATCAAAAACCGTCGCGTAGTTTTAAAGATTTATGCATACATAGGGACAGAGAAAGCGATTTTGTTTTATACTATGCAGTGATAAACAGTTTTAACGTAAAAAAATAATTCTGTAGTAACCACCTCGAGGTTTTTATAGTAGGTATATGTCTTATTTTCTTTTTAAATTGTTTATTTTTTAAACAAAAAAAATAAATTACTTCGGTTTTCGCACATGCGACGCGCGACCGCAGACGTAACTGCCACGCCGTAGCGCGCGCTGATGTAAACGTTATTTCAATGGCATTGCGGGCGATATTCGTATATCTTAAGATGAATGTGCTCATATGTGGTTCGGCGCAGGCTCAAGTGTAAAGAAACATTAACCTGAGTAGTACTTACTTCTTATCAATACAATACAATATTCTTCCATGCTGGACTGGGAGAGATAGAAAAACATAGAATGTTCCAGCTGCCCTTCCTCTCGGGCATGCTGTAGAAGTCAGCAAAAGGGACTCGAGGGTTACAGTGTATTGTAATTTAGGCGATGGGCTGACAACCTGTCACTATAGCAATACAAATTACAATCTAAAATTGCCCTCAATTTTTGTCAGACGTAGCGGAAGCGCCTTTTACGAGGCGTTTAACGCTCTGCCTACCCCGTAAGCGATAAAGGCGTGATTTTATGTATGTATCAATACAATACAAGTCAGGAGAATGTAGTTGTATTGCAGTAGTAGTGATAAAAGTTGTTTGTGACAATAACGGCTACCATTGACCTCGTAATCATACATACATATAATCACGCCTTTATCCCTAATGGGGTAGGCAGAGCGTAAACGACCTTAAAAAAACGTCTTCCCGCCACGTCTGAGAAAGTTTCGAGGGTTATTTAAGATAGAATTCTAGGTATATTGCTGTAGTGACAGGTTGTCAGCCCATCGCCTAAATTACAATATACTGAAACCCTCGGATTCCTTAGCTGGATTTTACAGCATGCCCGGGAGGAAATGCAGGTGGCACATTCTATGTTTTTCTCTCGCTCCCAGGCCAGCATGGAATACCTCGTAATCATAATGAATAATTGCTTAGGTACATACCATCATCTCCCTAGCCGTATACCGTATCTCACGGGGTCGTCTAGCTAATCCAGGGGATTGAACGAGGGTACTGGTTTTTACACAGAGCGACTGCCATCTGACCTCTGCAACCCAGAAGTGGTTTTCACCAGACCCAATTCTAGATTAAGTCAGAGTTTTCAAGCCGCCAATGCTTAGCACTGACGACTAATATCTACGGTATTAAACGATATTAACCGGGACCAACGGCTTAACGTGCTTAGGTACATACCAATGACCTAAAATAATATAATCCTTGCTTTTTCCTCAAGTTTTGGCCGGAGGAAGCACATGATGAAGAGTCGTGGAGAGACTGGAGGAAAGGACTTCTTTTATACCGAGTGTAAGGGACAGCATCCCTCACACTTATAGGGATTGCTCGGTCCATGAATCTTAACAACTATCACCAGGATATTCTTTCTGGAGACGAAAAAAAAATTAAAGTTCTCATACCAAATGACCAACTCAATTAGACAATTTGAATGGAAAATCATTTTTTTTTTCACTTCCTGAAAAGAAATCCTGCTGATAGTTGTTCAGTTCCGTTGACTGAGCAACTCCTATCAGTTCAAACACTGTCCCTTACACAGCGTATCTAGAACTATTGTATCCTATTTATGTATTTATTGACTATGCCATGCCAAAAAACAACAAAGTTCAAAGATATAATTTAAATATGTTTTATTTTATAATTTTTGAAAACTTTTTGTTGCCTTCCATGCTGGACTGCGAGTGATAGAAAAACATTGAATATGACAGCTGCATCTCCTCCTGGGCATACTTTAAGAATCAGGATATTCTAAAGGATTTGAGGGTTTCAGTATTGTAATCTAGGCGATGGGCTGATAGCAAAATACAAATCTATCTTAAATAACCCTTAAAACTTTGTCAGATGTGGCGGAACAACCTCTGTTTAGGTCATTTAAGCTCTGCCTTTCCCATTAGGGATGAAGGCGTGATTATATGTATATATGTATGTTAAATATCTGACTGTTAATATTGACTGTAAAATTTAAAGTATGTGCTTAGGTAATTTATTTTAGTGTTAAGCATAGTTAATTAGGTGCAAACCTGTTATGACTGTGTACATGAATGTTTAATTTATAAATAAATTAAATGAAATGAAATATTATTATTTTTAGACAGGCAGTTGGAACAACTGATAAATGCACGCATCCAGCTTTACTTTATTGAGTTTTCCTTTGGTCAATGGTGTGTTTGTCTATAGAAATAATCAGTTTTAGAATAAGGGTTAACAAAGTTTCTATCTTTTTATTCAAAAAGACATTTAAAAAATAAATGATTCATGTTGGCAAATTAGTTAAGTTACTTAAAACTACTATTTCATTATGTTGTTATATATAATAGCTAAAACTTATTTTAAAAACAAGATCTTTGATCAAAAGACATGAAACTTTTTTACCTTTTTTTCTTAAAACCTAATTGGAAATACTTTAGTAAGTTTTTGAATTTATTGACATTTGGTGCTGAAACAACTTCTTCTGGTAACTTGTTCCATTCTTTCACAACTCTATTAGAGAAGAAGTGTCTATGAGAATTGTTTTTGGGGAAACAAGTTTGTAGTTTGACATGGTGCCCTCTCTATCTTGTCGAAGAATCTCGTTTGAAATGGTCTAAGTCATAATGTCCGTTTAGAATCTTGTAGGTTTCGATTAAATCACCACATTCTCTACAATCCTTTAAAGATGTTAACTTCAACAATTCCAGTTTTTTTTCATATGATCTTCTTTTCAGTTGTCTTGGAATTTAAGTAAAACTGCTCGGTACCTTTTATATACATTTGCATGTGGAACGTCGCATAATGATGAAATTTGAATCTATTAAGCTTCCATGCTGGCCTGGGAGTGAGAGAAAAACATAGAATGTGCCAGCTGCATTTCCTCCCGAGCATGCTGTAAAAACCAGCTACGGGATCTGAGGGTTTTAGTATATTGTAATTTAGGCGATGGGCTGACAACCTATCACTACAGCAATATACGTATAAATCTATCTTAAAAAACCCTTAAAACTTTGTCAGACGTGGCGAAACAACCTTTGTTTAGGTCGTTTACGCTCTGCCTACCCCATTATGATAAAGGCGTGATTATATGTATGTATGTATGTTGAATCTATTTCAAATTAACTTTTCTTAACCTAGGCAGTCTACACATGGGAATAATTTTTTTGAAAAAGCGGCCTTTATAACTTTTTGATAATGATGAAAGATCTGTAATAGGAGGAGGAAGTTTTCCAAGTTTATTGAATCAGAGCAAAAATATAACAGTCAATATTAATAAAAATATATTTACTGAATATAATGGATAAGTTATTTTTTTTGTCTTAAAGTATATTTGTGTGACAAAGGCAGCAAACAGAGATGCCTGGAGAGATAAAGGGGAGGCCTTTGCCCAGCATTGGGATGATTTATAGGCTACAAAAAAAAAATGTATATTTGCTCTAAAATAGACTTAAATTATAAGTTCAAATCGAATGAATCAACTCTTTAAAGCCTTGAATGCATAACACTGTAACTTAATCTTGTCAGCATTAAAGTAGGTAAACCAGGTCAGGTTATAATTCTAGTGTATTTGTACATAATTTACCAATAACGCGCTGCTAAGTTGATTTCATGTGAGTGAAGATTAACATTTCCATGCTGGCTCCCAGCAAGAGAAACACAAAAACTCCCGGGCATGCTGTAAAAACCAGCTAAGGGTACCAAGGGTTTCAGTATATTGCAATTTAGGCAATGGGCTGACAACCAGTCACTACAGCAATATACCTACAAATCTAACTTAAATAAACCTTAAAACTTTGAAAGACGTGGCGGGACGAACTTTGTTTAGGTCGTTTACGCTCTGCCTACCCCATTAGGGATAAAGGCGTGACTATATGTAAGTATGTATGAGTATAAAATACACAGTCAGTCTAGAATGTGTGTCAGTGTAATGTTAGCAGTTTCCGAGCGCTAGGAACTGGCTATACATGTAAAAACGCCGAGTAACACTTTCAAACTCGCCAAAGGTGCCCATTATAAGACAACTTCACTGACTGCTTAATTAGATTAGGAAATAGTCATAGAATGGTGGAACTTCTAGCACTTACCTCAAAGAGGCCGCAAACGCTGCTTTTAGCGATCAAAACCGCCGAATTCTTGAGTAAATCACACTTACTTAACACATTTACTTGATCAGTAAGAGGTTGTATTTCACAGTCAACACACAATGTAAATAAACTTTAAACGTAACAGTTTACAACAATGTTAGCACTGAAGACGATTTATATAGTTTCAGAATGTAAATTTAGCGTGTTTTTGGAAATAATCGCCGTTCTAAGTTACGGAAAAGTAACACAACTACTTTGACAGTTCTTCAAGACATCGTTGGCGTCAACGAAACGAGACGAGTGTGCGAGTGAGAAAAATGCGTAGGTTGGTCATTTTTACACTGTACGATATTGGTACGATAACGGGTGAATAACGGTTATTATATGTGAACATTTAGTTGGCCGGCCCAGGCGATAATTTGTCGAGGAAGATTCAGGGATAGGTGGTTTGATTGTATAGTATATATACTCTCTTATTCTGTCTGTTTTTCTCTATGTCAGGTATTTTTAAGTGGCCCATCCCAACTTGTGAGATTTTGTTTTCCTGTCCAATGAAATCAAATATTCCTGAACTTCCTCGACAAATTATCGCTTAAGCCGGCCAACTGTTTTGTTTTTGTTTTTCAAAATTCTTTATTGACATAAAAATAACGTACAGATTGTAGCTGGATATATACACAATTAATCCTTAAATTAAGTTTATAAGTATTATAATCTTTAAAGTGGAGCCTTGGGATGTTAGTGCCAAATCGTCGGCGTATAAGAAGCGGGACGTACTTATGCTGGATGGTTGGTCGTTGGTGTAGATATTAAAAAGGAGCGGCGCCAGGACACTGCCCTGAGGAAGGCCGTTCCTTTGTGACCTCCAATGACTCTTGTCTGAGCGAAGATGTACCTGGAACCGACGGTTATGGAGGAGTTCTCGAAGGATCATGATGAATTTGCGATCGCCGGTCATGGTGTCCACCTTCCATAACAGTCGGTTGAGGTTCACCGTATCGTAGGCCGCAGATAGGTCCACGAATACAGCGCCCGTTTTCATCCCAGACTCGAAGCCACCTTCAATGTGGTGCGTGAGGTTGAGAACTTGGTTACAGCATGATTGGACCGGTCTGAAACCTGCTTGCTCTGGGATTAGTTTAGGGTCGATAAGGCCTGTGAGGCGGGTCAGCAGCAATCGTTCAAATAGCTAGTAGGTATGACACGGTAATGATATTGGCCGAAAGCTTTTAGAATTGCTCGCTGATTTTCCTGGCTTCAGTATTGCCACCTTTGACATTCTCCAGATACGTGGTATTTCAACATATTATAGACAATTGTTAAAAAGCTGCAACAGCCAAGATACAGTTACTGGACCGAGGTGGTTTATTTGCTCCACTGATATCTCTATCCCCGAGGCTTTACCGCAGATTAGGTGTTTGATGGCAGATATGTCACCTAGGTTGAATGGCAAACTGACTTGGTTGGACGTGCCTGCAGAGTTGTTTAAATGTGGACATTTCGCAGGACGGCCAGATTTGCCATTTAGAAGTAGTTGGTGTGCCACTTGATTTGCGGTAACCTGACTGGGCGAAGGTGAGGGTGAATAGAAAGTGAGCTTGCGAATGGTAGACCAAGCCTTTTTACTATTGTGTGTCATGTTAATGTTTTTTTTATTTTTCTGCGAGGATTATACATACATACATATAGTCACGCCTTTATCCCTAATGGGGTAGACAGAGTGTAAACGATCTAAACAAAGTTCGTCCTGCCACGTCTGACATAGTTTTGAGGGTTATTTAAATAAGATTTGTAGGTATAGGCGAGGATTATACAGAGGACACAGACATAAAAAAAACAATAGCACAACAGGTACAGCTTATCTCTAAAAGGAAATTTCTTCCAGCTGACCTACGGTAGTAGAGTGCATTAGTGAGACAGATAAGGCATGTACAATTTAAAATATAGGTAAAATGACATTAAACATACATACATACATATAATCACGCCTTTATCCCTAATGGGGTAGGCAGAGCGTAAACGACCTAAACAAAGGCCGTTCCGCCACGTCTGACAAGGTCTTGAGGGCCATTAAATACGATCCATAAAATACAATAAATATATATAAAAATACTTTCGATGGGTGCCTGGAACAAAGCCGCAATAGAAAATACATAATTTTTCAGGAAAAAAGATTTAGTGAAAATCTTGAATCAGTACTAAGCTACGAGGCGTATAGCTACGGTTTGAATATTTATCGATGTATTATTTTTTCTGGAGTAATTTATCAAGTAAAGAAACATCTAGTGCTTACGTAATTATTAATAAAACGATAAAAACGATAATGCCGTTTCATACACTTAAATTCGTTACCGCAAGAGTCCATTGTGGTTTTATTCCAGTAAAATTGCGAGGAAAGCAAACAGCAATAGCGTATTGCAACGTTGTGCGCAGTTCTGAAGTTTGTATCGCGAAAACAATAAAAGGGTTTTGCAGTGTTACATGAATTTTAAAATATAATTGAAAACTGTACTCGTGAATACTGTAAATAGTATGAATACAATATAGTTTCTGATCTAACTACTCTTTAACACACACATAGAAAACTCAAGCAAAAAAGCAAAGATGGCTTTAGTGCAATGCAGAAGAGCCGTCGGTAAGACATGGGGAATATAGCCACATATAGTCCTATGGATCTATAAAGCTATAATTCTCCCCAGAATTAGTTACGGAGCAATAGTATGGTGGCATAGAGCCTCAATCATCAAGAATAAAACAGCGCTGGACCAGTTCCAACGCTTGGCCGCACTGATGATCACTGGGGCCATGAGAACAACTCCCACAGCGGCCTTAAATATGATCCTGGGTCTATCCTATTGACCTACAGGTGAAGAAGGTAGCCTTAGAACAATGGTTTAGAATGAAGTCCTTTAAATCTTGGAAGGGTAACCATCTGGACAAAGGGCACGTCAAGATAGACTCGGTGATAGGACAAAATATCTCGATGATTCTTGCAAATAACGATTTGATACAGAAACAAGAGATTTTTGATAAGAAGTACAGAATACACATAGGTTCAAGAGATGAATGGAAAATCCACACAGACAACCCGATAACGATCTGTTACACTGACGGATCTAGGAAAGAAAACACCAAATTATCGGGGGCGGGCATTTACATAGAAAACTGGCCACGTCTGTATAGAACAATACCTTTAGGAAAATTCGCCAGCGTTTTCCAGGCTGAGGTGCAGGCCATCCTGGAGTGCGCCGGCGAGTTTAAAAATTTAGAACTGACACCAGAAGTCATAATCTATAGTGACAGTCAGGCAGTATTAAAAGCGTTGAACAAAACCTGTACAACCTCTGCATTAGTCAAGGAATGCAAACTGACTCTAAACAGATTATGTACCAAAAATAGTATCACAATTGCCTGGGTGCCAGGGCACCAAGACAACGAAGGAAACGAGATAGCAGACAAACTGGCCAGGACCGGGGCAGATGAAACCTTCATTGGCCCTGAACCATGTCTACCAATTCCAGGCCAAACAACAAAAGGCGTTATTAATATAAAAATTAAAAACGATAGTAACAGTAGATGGAATAACCTACAGTCATGTCGACAATCTAAGCTTTTCATAAAATGCCTAGATTTTAGAAAAACGCGTAGATTGCTACAACTTAGTAAAAAACATATCAGACTCTTGGTAGGGTTACTGACAGGACATTGCGGACTGAACAAACACCTACACACTATGAGATTAATAGATAACCCAAATTGCCCTGAGTGCGGACAGGAGGAAAGTAGTCTCCACTTCTTAGCCGAATGTCCTAGCTACTCACTGCCAAGATGGGAATACTTAGGAACTGAAAAACTAGAGACAAAGGACTTAGAAAACATTTCCTTACTAGACATTCTGCACTTCTGCAGGGCCACTGGTAGATTCAGGGAGGTGACGCTGACCGAGCACCAGTGAACCCAGTGCTCCATCACTGGGAATTGGGTGAAATGGTTCCAACATCAGGAGCTGATCACCCGTCTGCGTGCAACGCAGCCGTCCCACCAACAAGTAGAAGAAGTAGAATGCCCTCATGAGTATGACAAGGGACCACTTCCATAACATTGGACCACAATATCTTATTTCCCTCTGAGTCATGCATCCAGTTTCGTCCTTCAATGAGCTTTTTTATTTCAACAAAGTCAGATTGAGCCATCTCTACGACATTATATTTCTCGCCACTAACTTTGGCATTCATTGCAACAGCATAAATTTGTTCTGGCGTGTACAATTTTTTTTGTTTCTTTAGCTCACGCTCTATGCAAGCATGCATTGAATCACCCTCGTTGTGTCCGGGTCCGGTTTCAAAAAATCGATGCGTGATTGTCATTCCATATTTTGAAGCTGCATATAAATGCAGTGCAAATATAAATCGATTTTTATTTTTCCCGGGACAACCGTCTGAATACAGTGAAATTTTGGAAACCGATCGCTTATGTTCATTTTCAAAAAACTTTAATAAGCAACTCCCGACTTCAATAGCTCCTCGCTTCGCTATTTTCATATGCCACATAAAACAGTATCCCAGCTTACGGCCTGCATCGAACACTGTAAAATTATAAACGGGATATTTTCTTTTGTAATAGAAAACCCCAACATCTGACCTTGGAATGTAAAGAACCTTCTCAAGATCAAAAACTGCTATAGTCTCCAAGTCAGTAACGTTTTGTTTTTCAGCATCTTTTATCTCACGCACTCTTTCCTTATTCTTTATGTGTTTGTCATAGCGACTAAATATATTGTGTAAATGTTTTGAGCGACTATCTTACAGTAATGGTGATCGTGAATCGGCATACATGTTTATTTCGGGGAACAAAGCCGTAATGCTTGTTACCTGTAGACCATTGAAAAAAACTTTTATCTTTGTACATAGCACCATTATTCCAGTAAACAAAATTCAAATTCTAAATGAGGAATATCGAGACAATACCCATAACGCTTTTGCTAAATCAGCCAGTGTTAATTTAATATTCGTGAAAAAAATACACGAGGTGTATTGGGATCCATAGATTATGAAAATGGCATGATAGGAAAACTGCCACTATGGCTATTGTGGTTTTGTTCCAGGCACCCATCGCTTTATAACAATACTTTGATAGACATACATACATACATACATATAATCACGCCTTTATCCCTAATGGGGTAGGCAGAGCGTAAACGACCTAAACAAAGGTCGTTCCGCCACGTCTGACAAACTTTTGAGGGTTATTTAAGATGGATTTGTACGTATATTGCTGTAGTGACAGGTTGTTAGCCCATCGCCTAAATAATAATATACGAAAACCCTCGAATCCCTTAGCTGGTTTTTACAGCATGCTCGGGATTAAATGCAGCTGGCATATTCTATGTTTTTCTCTCGCTCCCAGTTCAGCATGGAAGTATACTTTGATAGAATAACGTAGAATGTGCCAGCTGCACCTCCTCCCGGCCATGCTGTAAAAACCAGCTAAGGGATTCGAGGGCATATTGTAATTTAGGCGATGGGCTGACAACCTGTCACTACAGCATAAACAGTTCTATCTTAACCCTCAAAACTTGTCAGACGTGGCGGAACGACCTCTGTTCGGTCACAGATAATATAATACTATACTAGTAGTTCGGTGTCCTAACCAAAATTGAAGACTGAGAAACTGTGAGACGTGGTGGCATTTGCGTAAAAGCTCGTTAGCTGCGTTAAGTCGCTCCAGTTTGTTTAACAACTTCTCAGTGGCATCCAAGTAGCATGTGTCAGCGTAATCCAAAAGGGGGAGAATGAGAGTTTGAGCAAGAGTGAGTTTAGTTTTGAACGGCAATAAATTCTGGAGGCGTTTAAGCGAACAAAAAGAAAAGTATACCTTTTTACTGACATCTTTGACCTGCGCAGATCAACTCAAATTGCTGTCCAGAAGTATACCGAGGTTTTTTTGCGTATTTTGTATAATCAATAGATGTGCCATTATACATAATGGGTGGAATACTAGGAGGATCTTATTGCCTACACATATACGAGCTACCAATTATCATCGCCTGTGATTTATTATGGTTGACCATTAGTCCAAACTCGGCCCAATCCGCAATTTTTCTTAAGTCGTTGTTGACTGCTGCAGTAGCAGTGTTGATATAATCACTTTTTAAATGGCGATTTAGTTGCAAATTGTCTGCAATGAGGTGGAAACTAGAGGAGATCATAAAGGTAACTGTGTTAATGAACACGGAAAAAAGAAGAGATGAAAGAATGCCACCCTGTGGTACGCCCGCGGAGAGATCACACCACTCCGAGAAAACCTCTTCACAGCGGATCCGTTGCGGACGGCCACGAAGGTATGAATCAAACCATGTTATGAGCGAAGAAAAGCAAGAAGAACATCAAAGTAAACTGAATTGAAGGCGTTAATAAAGTCAAGCAAGATAAGGATAGTCAGAGACTTATTCTCCATGGCATGGCGAATGTCATCAGTGACTTTAAGAAGTGTTGTTACGGTACTGCGACCAGCACAAAAACCGGACTGATAAGGAGACAGAATACCGTTAGACGTAATAAAGTTAGCTAGCTGCTTGTGGACTTTGGAGAGGAATGGCAAGATGGATATGTGTTGGAATCGGGAGAATGATTCAGGATTAGGAACTTTAGGAAGTGGAATAAGATCGGCATGTTTCCATACCGAGTGAGAATTGGTAAGAGTTCAGTTAGGATAAGTGAGACCATACGGAATGAAAGGTTATCATTGCCCACAGCAGTAGAAGTAAAGGATAGTATATGCTTCTTAACATCGTCCTCGGTAACAGAATTAAATAAGAAAGACGTACACTGTGGAAGTGGTTTACTACTGATGTTGGCAATGGTTGTGCACTTTACCCTATCACGTAGGGTAACAGGTGGGGAGGATACGAGCAAACTAAGTGCGTTCAAATCGAGAGCACCACTCGGGTTAGCTGGTGATTTACCAATACCAAGAGTCCTGCGAAATTTCCAAAATTGTGCAAGGTACTTCAATGTAAACATTAAATTCACAACACTCCGCTTATTTTGCAAATATTTAATATAAAAACATAATTAATTACATCGTTAACTGTAAGTCTACGATCAAGTGTTTACGATTTAAGGCATCTAGTGTTATCATAAAAAAGTGACTTATTAGTGCTACAAAATCGTGTTGAATAAATTGTGGTCTAGCCCTTCTTCCTTAAAATTTGCAAATTTTTGAATTTTTACTGTTGATTTTAATCAATATTTCATCCCTATTTGCACTTTGTTTAATTTTGTGAACAGCGCCATCTATGATAAAAGTTCTGTACTACTAAGTGCTGCCTCAACTAACTTAAAAATCGTTGGTTGATAAATCTAGTTAGAATGAATAGATGACTGTGCGCATTTTGTAATAAGGCCCTGTTAAGTGTAGGTGGCGCTACCTGTATAAATTGCAACCAGCAGCCTTTCCATAGTAAGTGTGCTAAAGTACGTGGAACTGGTTTAAATACAAGCGAATGGGATTGCCGAAAGTGTTTAGCGAAGAATTGCGTTGTGTTGTGTTGCGTGGGTTGCGTTCCCAAGGCGCAGGTGGCGAAGGAATAAAGGTACCAAGCGCTCGCCCCATAATCTTAAGCTTGGCCCGACGACGTGCTCCACGAGACATTTTTTTGCGCTGCACACACGTTCGTCGTAACCTAAAGACTGATGATATATAGAGCTACCGGGAGGACCTACAAAGCGTATATATGTAAACGAAAGTCTATTCAGAAAAGCCAGAGAAATGGGAAAAGAACTGTAATTTAAATTTATATGGACCAAAAATGGCAAAATTTTGGTGAAAGAAGGAAAAGAGCAGTAAAGATAACATAAAAATACTTTTTATTTCATTTATTTACAAATATTTATTACAAGAACTTTATTGCACGTAAGAAAACAAATCATACAACGCATCAGATAACAACAAACAACAAGTACAACATAGGCGGCCTTATTGTCAAAAGCGGCAAACCTAGTCAAATAAGTATCCTAAATACATTACATATAATACATAAACTAAGTACAAGCTACTACATAGATATTTATATAATAAACTAACACATCCTTCCATGCTGGACTGGGAGAGATAGAAAAACATAGCATGTTCCAGCTGCCCTTCCTCCCGGGCATGCTGTAAAAGTTAGCAAAAGGGACTCGAGGGTTACAGTGTATTGTAATTTAGGCGATGGGCTGACAACCTGTCACTATAGCAATACACAGTTCAATCTAAAATTGCCCTCAATTTTTGTCAGACGTGGCGAAAGCCCCTTTTAGTAGGCGTTTAACGCTCTGCCTACCCCGCAAGGGATAAAGGCGTGATTTTATGTATGTATGTACTAACACATGCAGTCCGAAGTATATCACATTGCAAGGGCGTCTGATCTTGAAAAAGAATCAAAAGAAACAGGATAACTCTATGATAATTGCATCTCAATCAAAAAACACTTGTTAATGAGACAGTATATAAATGTTAATCTTTGTTTTCGTTGTATTTACAACGACATGTTATGTGCACAAACTACATTATACACCTACATATACACTCTCACATAATAATAATAATAAATTTATTTCAGATAACAATGATCCAATTTAGTTAGTAACAATCAAAATATTTATAACTATATTAGTAAGTAAATGTACGAAAAGACATTGTATTTTTAATAAGATGCCGCATTACAGGGCAAGCATCTCCATCAGCAATGATTTTGAGGATACTGTTGGAGCTGTCCCGTATTCTGTTCAGCAAGGACGCTTGCTTCTTCCGCAAGACCGCTGCAAAGCTGTCAGTGCGGGCCTGAGCGACCATTGCCGAAGCACTACAGAAACGCGGCAGCCCCAACAACATCCTGAAGCCATTGCTGTACTCATCAAGACTGCATCAAGAGCTTTTCGCGTACAATTGATCCACAGGGCGCCCGAGTACAAGGATGTACAGTATGCTTTAAAAAGCGTGATTTTAACGTCACTTGTACATCGGTCAAACCTGCGCGCCAACATGTTCGCTCGCACCGCCAACGCCCTGCGCTCCCTCTCAACATCCATATCGTCTTTAAGGTCGTCGGTAATGTAATGTCCCAAATATTAAAAATTGGGTAACCCTTTTTAATGGTACCCCATTTAGGGTAACGGGAGGTATGAATGTGGAAATTTTCTTACCCACGGCCTTAAAGTCCATAAATTCTGATTTATTTACATTGTAAAGTAATCCGTGCGTGTCAGAGTATATTTCACAATGCTTAATCAGCTTTCTTAGAGCACTAAGCAATACTTTTCTAGATTTGACTCACTACCTATTGGGTTTCTGCTTAAATCGTCAGCGTGACTCATTGTATTTCCCGGTTTATATAAAACGTTACAATCATATTTCTGTATTAGACTCCACCATCGAGCAACACGTCGACGTCATATCACGTTTAAGAAAAGTTGATCGCATTCTAAGACATCTACTTTTTCGCTATAAGACAGCCTATAAGGCCTTTATACTAAAGGTTCATTGTCTGTCAAAGTAATGTCCATTTTGTCTATACTAGTACAACCTAATTACTTTAAAGAAACAGCGAATGAAACACTTAATTTTAAACTTTCGCGGTTGTTTTCACTATAACTATAAGACATTTTACGGGTTTCTTACCGCGATTTAAATTATTTTATGAGTTCCCGATATTTCGGCGCTGTTCCAAACGCCGTGATCACGGGTAAACTGGAGAAAACTGCGGGTGGGTTTAGGGACAGACATATCTGTCTACCCTCACTCTTCTTCGTTTTTGCAGTACACTATTCACAACACTGTTATTGTCACCACTGGAACTCACTCGAAAGTCATCTCGACAACATACACTGACCACATCATCCGTATTTGTTGTAGGTTTGGCCCGGATTTTCTTTTTACACATGTTTACCACTGGATTCCACGTGCTTGACAATTTAACTCATAAAATAATTTAAATCGCGGTAAGAAACCCGTAAAATGTCTTATAGTTACAGCGAATGAAGTTCTGTACTGATTGATCAAGGTTAATAGTTTAAGTTTGTGATTGTCCTCTAAAGAATCATCAACATTCAAGTTAGACAAGGCAAAAGGCTTAAACTTTTCTATAGTTGTCTCTATTTGAAACACATTTGACTCTGGTGTTTCAATTATAGCTACACCTACTGCTTTGGCCACAAGCTCATTTTTGGAGAACGAAAGGCTTCTGTTACATAAATTTGAAAAACAACAGTATGTAATACATTTTATTTAATTTAGAAAAAACAGTTTGTATTGTTATGGGGAGCCACTTCTGCCAACAAACTATTGTATAGTTTGGCAGATTTTGTTGAAAATGAATAAACATTTTTTTTTTGTTCTCCTTTCACCAGCAGTTTGACTTCCATGCTGTGAGTTAACCCACTTCTGAATTATGAAAATAATTCAAACCAGCAAACGTAGTTTCACACACACTTTATTTCGCTTCCAACTCCAGATACAGAATAATAATTTTCTCGTCGAGCTCCTTCACCACAGCGAGCTCGCGAGGGAATGGTTTCTGGTCAGGGGGGCGCGCGTGATACGGAGCCAGATTCCGGAGATGCTCGAAATCTGACCGATCTGCGCGCGCGAACATCCTGGTCGAGAGCCTGGACACGAACTCATCCAGGGTCTCGACTTCTAGGTCTCTCCGAATAACTTCGTTGCGGACAAACATCGGCGCATCCGTAATGGAACGCAACGCCTTCGACTGCTGGGTCCCGCAGTCTCTGGCGGTTGGTCTCAGAGACCAACGCGTACCATGCAGGCGCGGCGTACATAAGACGGGTCCTCACGTACGCCTTATAGACGCCGACTTTCATGCGCAACGGGAGCCTCGAGCAGAGAGCGGGACGGAGCAAAGCAATGGCAGCCCTTGTTTGCCCAATCACGCTCGCCACATGCTTACTCATGGACAGGCTTCGGTCTATGGTTACCCCCAGGTATTTAGCCTGAGGTTGCCACCCGATTTCCTCCCCATGAAGCTTCAATTTCGGAGGATCCAGCCGACCACGCCCCACTATGGTCGCCTGTGTCTTCCCAACGTTTACGCACAATCTCCACTTTGCCAGCCAGGCAGGTTTATATTTATTATATATTTATTTATTATTATATTACGATTATAAACTAGACGCACGCTTTTTTGTTGGGAGCGCATTTTCGCGACGCTTCGGTGCTTTGTAATATTTGTAGTATAATATAAGATTTTTGGATTAACGACTGCCGTCTTCCGGAAGACGTTGCAAGGCAGATTTTGTGAAACTTAATTCGCGATTTTGTAACTTTGTGGGACCCCTGATCTGACTGGGTGTGGTCGGTCGGATTCGTGACGGACATTTTGAAACATTGCTAGTGTCAATTGTATCGAGGGTCGGAAAGCGACGCGTGGCTGGATTAGCTGCCTTTTGGATGCACACAGGTTTTTCCTTGATCCCTATTTATAAATTTTATTTTTCTATCCCATCGAATCCTATCTTTCTTACCCGAATTGCGGACTCGCCTGCGTCGGACAATAAGGTTAGTGATAAAACTTATATACTATTACGTGTTTATTGGATGTTTCCGTTTATGTTGAAGATTTTCAAGTATTAAAAAACGTGTATTTTCCCTTTGTTGGCGTGGTTAATTGATTTGATTGGGGGAAAAATAATAGGCATCTCGGCTCGATATATTCTGCACGTACATCTCATTTGGGGCTCGAATTTAATTGTTTGTTCGGATCGGAATTCTTCTTTGATTTTGGCAATAGATTTTTTTTGTTCAAGCGCGAGTCATATTTGAGGGTAACAGATAATCGGGATTAAATTTTCATTTGATTTATACTTTGCGTCCGGGATGTTCATGGAGACGTTTGGAAACGATATTGGGGTAATTCTCCGAATTTAACATTTTGAGGGAAACGGATAATTAAATTTATCTTTTATAAATTTTCGGGTTTTGTTGTTGAGTGTAACCCTACCGATAGGATAATTGTTTGTACAGACTGTTGGGGGCACTGTTGGCCGTCGGATTTTAGCATAATAAGATAATTAGTTTAGGTATTTAATTTCTATCGTTGTTGCACGACGATACTGCGCTGTGTAACACAGTTGCAGAAACGTGAGGTGTCAGGTGGGGCTACGGATTGGATTTCCCATACTCGTAGTTGTACCGGACATCTTTGCACTCCTCCACAAGAGGGTGCTGGTAGCAGAGCTGTTTACGTTATCTTGTTTACCAGTGGCGCGTTCATTTTCTGGTAGCAGAGCGTGGTTATTGCGCGCCCAGTAGCGTGGTTTTTGCGCGCCCAGTAGCGTGGTTTTTGCGCGCTCAGAGCGTGGTTTTTGCGCACCCAGTAGCGTGGTTTTTGCGCGCCCAGTAGCGTGGTTTTTACGCGCCCAGTAGCGTGGTTTTTGCGCGCCCAGTAGCGTGGTTTTTGCGCGCCCAGTGGCGTGGTTGCCCGATCCACGTTTAGTGGTTGTGGTAGCCTGGATCCGATATAATATTATATTGTTGTTTGATTTGAATTTGATTCTTTTTTTTTGTTGTTTTGATTGATTGTTGGTTAAACCCGGCTACTCATTTTGTTTTATTTCAAGTTATTTAATTTAAGTTTACTTACTGAATTACGATGGCTGCTCTTATATCGTTCGCTAGTTGCCAGTCCGCACTTACCACGAACCTCAGATGGTTTGAATCGGCTGCGGCCCTCATAGTCAGATCCAACCGTAAGGATGCTCTTTTGAAAAGAGCGTTGGGTGCTCCCGGACGCGTCATAGTAGTGGAAGAAATTCACCGACGGGCTTTGGATTTGGTAACTGCTGCAGTTACGGAGGAGCAGAAGGAAAGATTAGAAAGGGATTTCCTGCAAATTTTGGATCTTGCGGACGATATATGTCAAACGGCAGCGGAAATCAGCCGTAATGCATCAGGGGAGAGTTGTAAGGTCAGCTCGAAGGGGGTCCCTTTGATGAGTCATCTTCCCACCCTGCAGTTGCCGTCCTTTGATGGGACTTTGGAAAACTGGTTAGGATACATCGGCCTATTTGAAAGTTTGGTTGACTCTAGGCCCGACCTATCTGACGCCCAAAAGATGGCGTATCTTGTGGGCTCGTTGCAGGGGGTCATGGAAGCTCGTAGTTTGGTGCAGCACCTACAGGTAGAGAATGCTGCCTACGAAACAGCCAAGGAGTTGTTGAAGAGCCGGCACCATGACGTGAGACGATTAGCGGATGCTCATGTCGCCCAGATCTTACGCTTGCCGAACTCCGCGAGTTCTCCTCATTACGTGCGGACATCTTGAACCCAGTTACGATCTCGCTTAATGCATTAAAGCAACTGGGGCTCCCGGTTGAGGAGTGGTCTTTTTTGGTTATGCACATTGTTCTTGCGAAACTGCCGGCAGACATGCGTCTGCGCTTTGAACGGGATTGTGGAGGGGATGATTCCACACATCTCCCCGATTACAAGGACCTGCAGCGGTTCTTAGAGAACGAATGTCGTCGCGTGGACACCGCCGAGGGAAGCTTCGCGTAAAATTGGGATAATCGCGATCGAGGCCGGCACGTGCAGGTCCAACGGCCCACCCCACCCACAGCGAGGCTACGTGGGGCCCGATTTGGTGCTGTACAAGGGGGTGCGTCCCTTTGCAATATTTGTAGACGTCCGGAGCACCTAACTACGCGTTGTCCCAAGTTGTTGGAGAAGCCAGTGGTTGCTCGTCGCCAGATCGCAAAGGATAGGCGACTTTGCTTCTATTGTTTGGGCGATCACTTCGCCAAGGATTGCTCCAGACCCAATCCTTGCGGACACTGTGGTGGAAGCCACCACTCGATATTGTGTGCCAATAGAAATCATGCAGGCACGCCGCCTGCACAAGGGTCTTCGCAAGGCAAGAGTTATGCTCAGGCCGTAGTGAGCATCGGAGGAAGGAGATCTCCCCCTATAGTGGATGCCTGTACGGGCGGGGGCAGAGTCGAGTCTCCTCCATCGGATGAGCCTCGCAGGGGTGGGGGTGGACGCCGGTCGCCCCCTTATTTGGAACAGCCCCAGATCTCGACTCAGCGGTATTCTCCCCCCTTATTGGAGCGACCGCGTTTGGAGAATCGCCCTACGCGCCTTTCTCGGCAAGGAACGTTGAGCTACGCGCCTATTCACATGCGTCAGTTCGATCCACATCACCCGCCGGCCCACTCAGCCTATGATGGATCATATCCACAATAACTACTTCCCGCACGCCACGCTGACAGTAAAACATAGAATGTGCCAGCTGCATTTCCTCCCGGGCATGCTGTAAAATCCAGCTAAGGGATCCGAGGGTTTCAGTATATTGTAATTTAGGCGATGGGCTGACAACCTGTCACTACAGCAATATACCTAGAATTCCATCTTAAATAACCCTCAAAACTTTGTCAGACGTGGCGGGACACCTTTGTTTAGGTCGTTTACGCTCTGCCTACCCCATTAGGGATACAGGCGTGAATATATGTATGTATGTAATATGAAACGAAACAAAAACCTGCCAGAAACAAATTTATTATTTTCTTTCTTTTATATTGTATAAAATAAAAATCCGAGGGTTTCAGTATATTGTAATTTAGACATCTAGCCGTGTAGTATAAGAATACTACACGGCTAGATGTCACTATTAAAAATTAATAAAATAACATATTGTTTTTTCAATAATAACACTTTTATAATTAAAAGCGTGATGATTTCTTGTCAGACGCGGCGAAAGCGCCTTTTACGAGGCGTTTAACGCTCTGCCTACCCCGTAAGGGATAAAGGCGTGATTTTATGTATGTATGTATGTATGTATGTATCTTCAAAACTACGCAACAGATTTTGATGCAATTGCTTTTAATGGATAGAGTGATTCAAGAGGAAGGTTCATATGTATAATACATGCATAGTAGAGAAACACTGATAATTTCCGTGCGAAGCCGGGGCGCGTCGCTAGTTTGTATATAAGTAGCTGAAGAAAACCTCACAAAGCTAACATCTGTTCTACCGAAGTCAACTTTTCTTTACTTAGTTCACAACACTCTATCTACCTTACTCGGTCGTGTCTCGGAGGACGTAGGTAAGTAAGTAATATTTTATCCTGAGAGAAGACAAGTAAACACACAATATATCAGTATTCAGAAAGGAAGCAACATATATCTTCTTCTTAGCGAGTGGATCCTCGAGTCGAACAACGACCCCAAGAATCCTGGTGTCAGAGTTTTGAAACCGCCTCGTAGCACAGCTATTAGGCCTTTGACATAGTTTGAGTAACATCCACTATCAAAGATAGCGACCGGAACCGACGGCTTAACATGCCCTCCGAAGCACGGAATCCCTTTACTTTTCGGACAATCAGGTGATTCGGCCTGCAATGTCCTAACTAAACTGGGGAAAACCTCACAAAGTGAAAAAATTACAAATATCAACTTTGTGTTCCCCTCTGGGAATAGAATCCAGGATCTCCGAACCGTAAGCCGATGGCGCTAACCACTAGACTACGGAGGCAGTCACCAGGCAACATTCATAAGGCAATGTAAGTATGTCGCAAAAAGCTTGGCTTTTTTATAAAGGCGTGCATTTCTCTTCCTTAGCACAGAGTGACGAATATACCTAGAGTGTTCAAAGAATTAAAACTACAAACGTGCTACTGTTTACTTAATATTAATACATACAATACAATTTAAAAATATATTTGAGCAATTTGGGTTTTGATGAACGGCTTTAATTATGATTTGAGATTCTACAAAATAATACGATAATTTACATAACAAAAAAAACTACAAATGTGGGTCATTTGGGCCATTGCAAAGTTTAAAAATAACAAATGTCTATATCGACAACTCAACATCGACAAGCTTTCTTCCATGCTGGCCTGGGAGCGAGACAAAAGCATAGAATGTGCCAGCTACATTTCCTCCCGGGCATGCTGTAAAAACCAGCTAAGGGATCTGAGGGTTTCAGTATATTGTAATTTAGGCGATGGGCTGACAGCCTGTCACTACAGCAATATACTAAATCTATCTTAAATAACCCTCAAAACTTTGTCAGACATGGCGGAACGACCTTTGTTTGGGTCGTTTACGCTCTGCTTACCCCATTAGGGATAAAGGCGTGATTATATGTATGTATGTATGTATTTTTGGGTCCTATCCTTCCGTTGGTGAACGCAAGTTCGAAGGAGGAAGCGCCATTTGTTGGTTCGGCGTTTTCGGACGCGGTGAAGAAGTTTTGGGAGGTTGAGGAACCTCCATCTGCTCCTCGCTCGAACCCTGTCGACGAGGAATGCGAGCAGATCTACCGATGTAACACGGAGCGTTTGGCTTCTGGCAGATTTATGACCAGGTTCCCCTTTTTGGCTAATAGACCTTCTCTTGGTGAGTGTAGATGCACGGCAGAGAACCGATTGTTGTCAATGGAGCGTCGCATGAGAAGGGACAAGGCCTTCCGAGATAAGTACGTCGAATACATGCGAGAATTTGAAAAAGCCGGATACATGGTTGACGCTAGGTTCGATTACAGTTCGGTCGAACATTGTTTTCTTCCTCAGCATGGGGTTTTGAGAACCCCACAAGGGAAAATCAGAATTGTTAGTGATGGAGCTGCGATCACTTCCTCTGGAGTGTCCTTGAATCAGTGTCTTCACACTGGACCGAAATTGCATCGCGACATTGGAGATATCCTTACTGGATTTCGTCGGCATTTGATTGTTTTTGTGACTGATATCCGCCAGATGTTTCATCAGACGGTGATTTATCCTGATGACCGCCGTTATCAGTTGATTTTGTGGAGAGAGCATCCGGACGACCCTATGGTTGTTTACGAAATCACGGTGAATACATTTGGGTTGAGATCCAGTCCTTTCATAGCGATACGATCTCTTTTGGAGTTAGCAGAACAGGAAAGAATTAGGTTCCCTCGCGCGGCGGCTGTCATCCAGGAGGACTCTCCTAAGCTTCTTGCAGACCTGCGGGAGGAACATCAGCAGAATCCTCACGTATTACGCTTAGAGCGCCGCTTTTATTTGTATTTAGTTAGCACAGTCTAGTTTATAAAGTTTTCTTTATTTTCATTTTATTTTTACCTTACATCAACGTTTTTACTTTATATGGACGATCTTATTTCTAGTATAGACAATTTAAACTTAAGTACCGTTCACACTTGTGATGCTGACCGCTGTTCCTCACTTATCCAACACCCACAGACTAATTTAAAAATTCTTCACCAAAATATCCGTAGTATAAACCGCAATTTTGATAAATTACTAACGCTGCTCTCGCGAATAAGTCTACAATGTGATATTATTGTCCTAAGTGAAGCCTGGGTCTCATATGTTAACTTATTGCCTCAACTTAGTGGTTATGTTTCCCATAGTACGCCAAAGTATCACAATCAAAACGATGGCGTTGTAGTTAACCACAAGTCATCATTAACACCTAAAGTTACGCAAGCTGACATTACCGAAGCAACGGCCTTAATTATCGAACTTGACAAATCAACAGTAATTATTGGTATCTACCGACCTGATTGCTTCAATAATGCTGACCGTTTCATTGAATCACTCCGAAAATTGTGTTTAACTTACAAAGACTTTTCGAACATCGTTATAGTCGGTGATATAAACATAAACATTGTTCCAAATAATAAAGACCCGAACTACAACAATTACATAGACTGTTTAACCTTTGAAGGACTGTTTCTCGCGTATGATATTCCTACGCGAGAAAACGCCTGTCACGACCATGTAGTTTTAAAGACCAAACTTAAATCGACAAATGTGGTAATAAATTCAACTTTAAAGGACCATCATGCGATACTCTGCTGCTTAGATAGGGGTAAAATAAGTAAAGAACTAACTATATCTGTTCCAAAAATTAACTACAGTACATTTTCTGTAGAATTCCAAGAGTATGATTTTTCCAGTATATACGATTGAACCCAGATGAGACAATGAGCTTTCTATTGAAACTTTTAAATAAGGCAGTAGAAAACAACACCAGTATTCGTAAAGTCTCTAGTCGTAAAATAGCTTTGAAACTCTGGATGACATCAGGTCTTTTACGTTGTGTACGACACCGAGACAAATTCCACAAAAGTATCAAAGCTCAACCGGAGAATGATGTCCTGGAGATCACATATCGACGGTATAGAAACTTCTGTAACTCTTTACTAAAAAAACTTAAGCGCTAGTACGAAAGAGAGCTTATTAAATCCGCGGGTAGAAATAATAAAAAGTTATGGTCAGCCTTTAAATCCATTGCAAATCTGGAGAGTGCTAAAAATATTCCCATCGAACTTCTTTCCTCAAATCGTGAGCCTAAACTTGCGATCAATAATGTCAATCACTTTTTTACTAACGTAGGCAAAAATCTTGCAGAAGCTATTCCTCCCACTCAGCCGTTTAATTTATATATTGGTAGTATAAACAGTAGCAGTAGTCCAAATTCCTTCGTTCTTCTTGAAATCACGGAAGGCGAAATTGAGTCACAAATTCAAACCCTACGAACCGATTGTGCTGTGGGATATGATGGAATAAACGCTAAAATTATAAAAATGGTCAAAAATACCCTGGTCCCTCTCCTGACTCATATTTTTAACGGTTGCATAAGTCATGATAATTTCCCAAGCGCTTTAAAAAAAATCCTCCATATGTCCCATTCACAAGGGTGGTGACCGTAGCCTTGTCGGCAACTATAGACCTATTTCGATTCTACCCACTTTATCCAAAATATTTGAGAGAATAATAAATAATAGACTGGTTAATTATCTTGAAAAAAATGATTTATTGTCTAAAAACCAATTTGGTTTCCGATCCGGTAAATCAACTGAAGACGCCTTATTAGCTTTCACTAACATAATAGCTAAAGACTTAGATGATCAAAAGAAATGTATAACAATATACCTTGATCTAGCAAAAGCTTTTGACACGGTCTCAATCCCATTGTTGCTTAAAAAGTTAGAAGCACTAGGTGTAAGAGGAAAGCAGCTTCAATTATTTAAAAGTTATCTCTCGAGCAGAACCCAACGTGTCAAAGTTGGGGATTGCACGAGCGATGACTTGCCAGTACTTTATGGGGTTCCACAAGGAAGTATTCTCGGTCCTACTTTATTTTTATGTTATATTAATCAACTATGTGATTTAAAAATTAATAACTGTACTATTGTTTCATACGCGGACGACACAACCCTCACCTTCTGAATAGGCTGCTATTCATGGCCCGATATCTTTAGATTCGCTCAGGAGGGTTTCAATACAGTATCACACTGGTTAGCGCAGAACTATCTAACACTTAACGCAGATAAAACGATGTATATGACTTTCTCGATTTTGAACTTAAATAGCATTATTGAAATTCTTGCAAGATCCAAAATAATTTCCCATCAATGTTCCTACCCACCCGCCCTCGTCTGTAACTGCCCGCCTATCCAGGCAACAAACTCAACTAAATATTTAGGTGTTATTATAGATAAGAATCTCACCTTTGTGGAACACCTTAGAAAATTATCGGCACGAATCAGGAAACTCACTTTTTTTTAAGCATTTTCGACATGTAAGTAGCGAACTAATAGTTAAACAAATATATTTTGCTCTCTGTCAATCTGTACTAACTTAAGGAATCACTTGTTGGGGCGGAGCAGACAAAACCCACCTTCTGACCGTTGAACGGGCTCAGAGGCTAATCTTGAAAGTTAGTTTTTTCAAACCGTATAGATTCCCTACCCGAGAGTTACATAAGGTCACCACTACACTTACAGTTAGACAACTTTATATACTTTCTACTATTATTAGGCAACACTCCTTAGTGCAGTCAGTACACAAGTGTGAACAACCCTGTTCGGCGTGACTATTACGTATGTTTTTGTTTGAGAAGCAGGACTTTCTTTTAAAATAGATTTTTTATTTTTCAAGGCCCTAGGATGTACAATTTAGTTAAAAAATATGTTTTTATGGAAAATGTAAATTCGAATTGAAGAAAACAGCCACCGAGTGGCTTTTAAACTTAACTTATGAGAAGACCGAAGAACTTTTAGATATAGTAGCATAGTATAATAAATTACAATAATAGTTTTTAGTTTTACCTATAAATATGTATATTGTATAGCTCTACGTATGCAACGTTTAAATACAACAGTTTAAAAATATATAGTATATGTAATTTAATGTAAGTGCTTATTAAAAATATAATTAATTATTGCAAATAGAAAAGTGCCGAAATAAAATAATAAGTACGATTTGTAAACATCCAATGGTCATAACACAGGCTTCGATTGAATGCTTAGTATGTTCATTGGTTGTAATTATGAAAACAAATGTAGCGTTATACATATTTTAAGTTTAGTTCTAAATATTGCAAGTAGATATGACATGTAAATCATAATTTTTGAACACATAAATTATTCTTATATTTCAGAACGCTGATAATCCGGATATGCTGACTGTGCTAGGGGTACAATATCGACCAGTCCAGGATTCGTTCACTTACCATGTGGATATAGAGCACCGGGACAGTTGGTCCAAGAGGTCGGTGTTATCCACTATTGCTAGGACTTTTGATCCGAATGGGTGGATCAGTCCGGTAATCTTTTGGGTAAAGTGCTTTTTGCAGAAGTTGTGGGCGGCAGATTTGTCATGGGATGAGCTTTTATTTGGAACTTTGCTTTTAGAATGGTTGCAATTTGTGTCCACTTTGCCAGAAATCAATTAGATTATGATGCCCCGGAGTTTTCTGCCCAGTGGAAAATATAAGGCGAGCCTCAATGGCTTTTGTGACGCCTCGGAGAGGGGGTATGCCGCTGTTGTATATCTACGAACGGTAGATGCGGAAAGTAATGTCATGGTTTCCCCCATTGTAGCCAATAGCAAGGTCGCGCCAATCAGGACCCTTATAACCATTCCCAAATTGGAATTGTCTGGCGCTGCTCTTTTGACAAGGCTATTGAATCATGTCGTATCCACGTTAGGGAGATCCGTGGACTTTACGGAAATATTTGCCTGGACCGACAGTCAGATCGTTTTGTGTTAGCTACGATCATCGGTTCACACTTTAGAAGTGTTTGTTGCAAATCGTGTATCGGCTATACAGTCTTCGGAGGCCAAGTTGGTTTGGCGGCCCGTGCCTGGTAATCTGAATCCCGCGAATTGTGCATCACGTGGCTGCATGGCCCCGCAGATTTTGAATCAACCTTTGTGGTGGAGACCTGACTGGCTTCACGGAGATAGCTCTACTTGGCCGATGGGTTTGTTGCCTCCTGTCCCACCTTTAGTAGGCTTTGTTGGGTTGTCGGTGGTAGACAAGGAACCCCCATTCGATCCTGATGTTTTGTTGAACAAGTATAGCTCGCTGGACAAGTTGTTGAATGTCACAGCTTGGATTAAACGATGGCGTCATAACGTCAAGAATCGTGATGCCAAACGAACGGCACCGTTCCCGACTCCACGGGAGCGTCAAGAGGCTCTCATTGTATGGATTCGTGTTGTACAATCCGAGAACTTCTCTGACGAAATTAAGATTTTGAAGGAGGGCCGTCAAAAGCTGAAGGGTGCTGTTGTGCGGTTGAATCCTTTTTTGGACAGCAACGGTTTGTTGCGGGTTGGAGGTCGAATTCGCAACTCCAAATTGGTTTATGGAGCCCGACATCAACTCCTCTTGCCTAAGGACGGTTACTTTGTGCGTTTGTTGGTGATGGACCGTCACATTAAAAACTCCCACGCTGGCTGTAACTCCTTGATGGCTATCTTACAGCGAGATTTTTGGATATTGGCAGCCAGGCGTCTTGTTAGGGGAGCTGTGTTACGTTGTTTGCCGTGCTATCGATTGAAGGCATCCACTATGCAGCCTTTGATGGGCGATTTGCCAACAGACCGTGTTACTCAACAGGTTCGGCCCTTTGTTTCAGTCGGCACGGATTTTGCGGGTCCCTTTTGGGTAATAGCTTCGCATCTTCGAAATGCCAAGTCCCTAAAGGTCTATTTGTGTGTGTTCGTTTGTATGGCCTCGAAGGCCGTATATTTAGACGTGGTGTCTGCGCTTACTACGGAAGCCTTTGTAGCGGCCCTAAGCCGATTTTCGTCCCGACGGGGAGTTCCGTCGGGACGAAACCACGGCAGCAACGGGACCAACTACCACGGTACAAACAATTATTTGAAGGAGGTTTACGAATTCCTCGAAAGTCAAAAGGGTGCGTTGGGTCGCGAGATGGCTCTCAGGGGAATCACTTGGAAATTTAGTCCTCCGGTTTGCCCCCATTGAGGCGGCTTATTTGAAGCCGTTGTTAAATCCGCGAAGACTCATTTGCGTCGCGTGATCGGTGAGACGATACTCACCTTTGAGGAGCTCGCGACTGTGTTTGCCAAAATTGAGGCAGTACTAAATGCCTGTCCATTGTGCCCCTTGACATCTGATCCGAATGATCTGGAGGTATTGACGCCCGGTCATTTTTTGATAAGACAGCCGCGTTGTTGGGAGCGCATTTTCGCGACGCTTCGGTGCTTTGTAATATTTGTAGTATAATATAAGATTTTTGGATTAACGACTGCCGTCTTCCGGAAGACGTTGCAGATAGATTTTGTGAAACTTAATTCGCGATTTTGGAACTTTGTGGGACCCCTGATCTGACTGGGTGTGGTCGGTCGGATTCGTGACGGACATTTTGAAACATTGCTAGTGTCAATTGTATCGAGGGTCGGAAAGCGACGCGTGGCTGGATTAGCTGCCTTTTGGATGCATCGCAGGTTTTTCCTTGATCCCACTATTTATATATTTTATTTTCCTATCCCATTGAATCCTATCTTTCTTACCCGAATTGCGGACTCGCCTGCGTCGGACAGTAAGGTTAGTGATAAAACTTATATACTATTACGTGTTTATTGGATGTTTCCGTTTATGTTGAAGATTTTCAAGTATTAAAAAAAGTGTATTTTCCCTTTGTTGGCGTGGTTAATTGATTTGATTGGGGGAAAAATAATAGGCATCTCGGCTCGATATATTCTGCACGTACATCTCAGGAATTCTTTTTTTATTTTGGCAATAGATTTTTTTTTGGTCAAGCGCGAGTCATATTTGAGGGTAACAGATTATCGGGAATAAATTTCCATTTGATTTATACTTTGCGTCCGGGATGTTCATGGAGACGTTTGGAAACGATATTGGGGTAATTCTTCGAATTTAACATTTTGATAATTAAATTTATCTTTTATAAATTTTCGGGTTTTCTTGTTGAGTGTAACCCTACTGATAGGATAATTGTTTGTACCGACTGTTGGGGGCACTGTTGGCCGTCGGATTTTAGCATAATAAGATAATTAGTTTAGGTATTTAATTTCTATCGTTGTCCCACGACGATACTGCGCTGTGTAACACAGTTGCAGAAACGTGAAGTGTCTGGTGGGGCTACGGATTGGATTTCCCATACTCGTAGTTGTACCGGACATCTTTGCACTCCTCCACAAGCACAAGAGGGTGCTGGTAGCAGAGCTGTTTACGTTATCTTGTTTACCAGTGGCGCGTTCACTGTGTAAGTTAGAACCTTATAAATTTGCGATTCCTAGCTCGTTATACTAACTGGAAGAAAAATTTCGGTTAACTACCACCATCGGATTTTTTTCTTACTGTTACTACAACGAGCTATGAATTGCTAATTTATAAGGTTTTAAATTACCTTAATTACTATAACATGATTCTGTTAGACCGGTTTTTCGATTAATTGCGTTTTTTGTGAATTATGACTTTTTTACTAAAGTGCGCCACTTGGCTAGTTTGCTCACAATCGATTTTCCAAAATACAAGATATATAGATACTACAAAATAATAGATAGATAGATAGTATAAATACTATCGATAGTCGTCTCAGCCGATAGACGTCCACTGCAGGACATAGGCCTCCCCCAAGGACCTCCACGATGATCGGTCTAGCGCCTTCTGCATCCAGCAGCTTCCCGCGACCTTCACCAGATCGTCGGTCCACCTTGTGGGAGGCCTGCCTACGCTGCGTCTACCGTGCCAAGGCAGCCACTCCAGGACTTTCCTACCCCAGCGGGAGTCGGTCCTGCGAGCAATCGATAGTATCAAAAATATCGATAGTATCAAAGAGCAATACTATATATACTATAGATCGATACTATCAATAATATCGATTGTTTTATGTTTTCCAACGATCGATACTATCGAAAGTATCGTTGGTTATCAATAGTACTATTGCTAAACATGTACTATCGATAGAATCGATAATGATTTATTAATGACTAGCTGTGCCCGCGACTTCGTACGCCCGGTTTGTATGAAAAACACGCAGTGTCGAACATACTGAAAACACTTTTCCGCGCGTAGAAGCGTGATCTGTGTTTTGCATTGTCTAATCTTTGTTTTTGTATGGAAAACACGATTCCGCGCGCGAACTAGCAGATCCCGCTCCTACGCGCGGAGAAGCGTTTTCAGTATTTTCGCCAGCGTTTTCACTGCGTGTTTTCCATACAAACTGGGGTACTTACTCAATATTTCAATGGTTTGTGTGATTATTTCTAACCTAGGCTGGACACCAGGTAATTAAAAAAACTCAGTCAAATAAAAAGTCCCATTAAGATCAGTTAAAAACGATCAGAGTTCAATTTCTTGTCTACCCCCTAAGTCAGGTGGCGTGATTATTTGTATCGTAACTTTGAGTTTAAGTAATGATAATTAAGTAAGTAAACTGTGGTTGCGGGGCTACCCAAACTATGGACCACTTGCTGTCATGCCCCAACCTCCCCATCACCTGCACTGCAGAAGACTTACTCGAGGCTAACCTACGGGCGGTTGGCGTCGCCGACTATTGGAGATCGACTGTGTGACTTTTGCCATTGATACGAAAAGAAGAAGAAGTAATGATCAGTCGAACAAAAAAAGTTCAATAAAATTCGTTTAGTAACGACTGAAATTCAATTTCCTACCTACCTACTAAGTCATGAGGCGTGATTATTTGTATAGTAACTTTGATTTTAATAATGCTCAGTGAAATAAAAAAGTTCCATGAAAATCGGTTAAGAAACAGCCAAATTTCAATTTCCTGCCTATCCTCTAAGTCAGGTAGCGTAATTTTAGGTATCCTAAGTTGCGACCCGGGTAACACACAGTTGAATAAAAAAGTCTCACCGAAATCGGTTCAGTAGTTTTGGCGTGATGTGGTAACATACTGACGGACAGATACCTAGACAAAATTAAAAAATAAATCTTTTTGATCTTTATATCGTTAATAAAAGCCCGCTTCAAAGTTTTTTTTGTTAAATATTCAATGTACAGACACGACCCTTCTAAAGATTTATTATATGTATAGATTGTTATTATTGATTGTGAATGATTTTACTTCCATGCTGGACTGGGAGCGAAGGAAAAACATACAATGTGCCATCTGCATTTCCTCTCGTGCATGCTGTAAAAACCAGCTAAGGGATCCGAGGGTTTCTGTATATTGCGATTTAGGCGATGGGCTGACAACCTGTCACTACAGCAATATACCTACAAATCCATCTTAAACAACCCTCAAAACTATGTCAGACGTGGCGGAACGACCTTTGTTTAGGTCATTTACGCTCGGCCTACCCCATTTGGGATATAGGCGTGATTATATATATGTATGTATGTATGATTTTAGTACAAACAATCAATTGTTTGGTAACACTAACAAGGTGGCACAACAATAAAACCTTCAGGATTTATGATCTAAAGCAGCACTAAAAACAAGAAAATCAAACACATTATATTATTTATAACTCTTTTTATTTACTTTTTACCAGTGAACCAATTTAAAACTTTTTGTGGCATCGATTTATCGACACCTACGTTAAAATTTAAATAATACTGCTCCTTATTTTCACGTCCATCAGAATATTTCATATGTTTTTCGTATTTTCCTTTTTTCGGGTCTTTTTCTGTAGCTTCTTTAGACTGCCGAGTAGAACCGAGATGTTCTTGATGATATAGAAACGGCCATTGACCAAAATGAGGTTTAACTGTCGGAACAAAGGGACCAGTTGCGACGTTTATCTTGTGAGACATGTTGCCTATTTGGATCAAAGAATCACGAAATAATACTTCCTGTATTGCCTGATCTTTTGTACTATCTTTGTCGCCTCTCATTCTTAAAAAGGCGTGTGGTAGATGTTTTTTGAAGGACTTAAGTCTAAACGTAGTTTTATCTTTTTCTATTGTAATAGTAATAATTTTAATGTCCTCTGGAGTTATATGGCCGTACCCGAAGAAATTATCATTGAAGATTAAACTTTGAGGTTTATATTTTATACTTTTTTCGGTATGATCGTCATAATATTCGACTTCAGGTTCGCCTTCATTTTCAGCTTTAGTTGCGTTATTATCATTTTCTGATTGAAGTTGCCTTAACCAACCATCACCGAAAATACCGTCTAAAGGGATTTCCAAAGTTAAAGTTTTTCTGTAATTATTTTTATGATCTGTGTGATGGGAGTCCATATATTTTGTGCATTGTGTAGGCCAGTCAAGAAGGAGCGGTTTCATAAGAAATTTATAAACGATAAAATGGCATATGTTAAAGAAAACTAGATTTTTAGGACTACATACTGATCGCTTTTCTGCGCATACTTCATAGCACGATCCATATCCCGCGACATCGAGTTCCGGACGCGTTTTTTGCTTCTCCACAAGTGTTGCTAATGATGCGTAGGAGCGCAGATCATTACCGCAGATATATTCCCCGTAGCTTGCAGTTATTGACATAAAAAACAATACCGTGGTGTACAAGATAGCCATTGTTACTTTATCTGTAATACGAAACCATCTACCTACTTATAAAGCTAGCTTACACGAGTATGCCCTTTACGTACTTATCTTAATTGGGTAAAGATTGAAACGAATCGCACTGTCGTATCTGTTAAAAGCGATTCGTTTCTCATTTCGCGTAATAGACAACATATCACGTCATAACATAGCCAATATTATTGTGTAGATCTTATACATTACAAGTAATGCATTTATTTCATTACCAAATAACATATATTATATACAGTCACAATAAATTATTAATATCATCATCTCCCTAGCCTTATCCCGTATCTCACGGGGTCGGCTTCCTAATCTAGGGGATTGAACGAGGGTACTGGTTTTTACACAGAGCGACTGCCATCTGACCTTCGCAACCCAGAAGGGAAACCAGACCCAATCCTAGATTAGGTATATATTCTTTATTGCGTACAAAAAAATACAATAAATAAACAAATTCAAATTTAGTTCACAAAGGTGAGCTTATCTCTATAAAGAGATCTCTTCCAGCCAACCTGTAAAACTGAATATGAGATAACAATATATACGGGGACACGCTGTAGACTTTGACATATAACCTAGAACCTACATAAACATACATATATATTACTTAAATAAACATCTATAATAAATAATAATACATACATATAATAAATACAAATACGTACGTACATAAATACTAATTTTGTTGCGACAGGAAGTGCTCTTTCACTCTTTTTTTGAAAGTGGATATAGACGGACAGTCTTGAACTGTCTTCGGAAGCTTGTTCCAAAGTTGTGTAGCTCGAACAGAAAAGGAATTGGAAAAGAATTTGGTATTAGCACTAGGACACTCAAGTACTTTAGTGATACATGCGCGCCTAGGCCGGGGGTCAGAGGGTAGGAAATTGAAACGGGAACGGAGATACTTAGGAGTGGACAGATCATGAAGGATTTTATAGAGGACAGCCAGGATGTGCACATCACGACGAAGGCGGATTGGGAGCCATTTTAACCGAGCACGAAATTCAGAAATACGGTCATATTTGCGGAGTCCGAAAATAAACCGGATGGCAAGATTTTGTAGGCGCTCAAGTTTATTAAGCAGCTCCTCTGTCACATCCAAGTAACACACATCGGCATAATCAAGAGTTGGAAGGAGAAGGGCTTGAGCAAGCATGATTTTAGTTTGGAATGGTAGGAAGGTCTGGAGCCGTTTAAGAGAATGAAAAGAATAGTGCATGCGCCTGCTCACCTCGCTAACCTGTGCTGACCAAGACAAATTGCAGTCAAATATAACTCCCAGATTCTTAGCTTTGTCTGTGTATGGGATACAAACTCCGTCATAATAAATTTTTTGGTTGTCAGTGATCTCCTTAAGCTTAAGCTTACTTCTAAGTCTACTGCTACCTATTATCATAGCTTGTGACTTAGTGGGATTCACCAGTAAACCAAAATTTTTCGCCCAATTCTGTACAGCCAGTAGATCTGAATTTATCGCTGCAACAGCATCAGAGAATTCAGATAAAGAAAAATGCCTGTAAATTTGTAAATCATCTGCATACAGATGGAAGGAAGAAGAAATTACTCGAGAAATATTATTTATGAAGATGGAAAAAAGTAATGGAGAGAGAACGCCGCCTTGTGGAACACCAGCAGTGAGATCCGACCAGTCCGATTTTAAATCGTCGATTTTCACACACTGCTGGCGGCCATGAAGATAGGACTGAAACCACTCAATAACCAAAGGAGAAATGTTAAGAGAGTGTAAGGAACCAAGGAGGATATCAAAGTCAACCGAGTTAAATGCGTTACTGAAGTCAAGCAGAGTCATAACAGATATCTTAGTGTTATCCATCGCAAAGCGAATATCCTCTGTGACATTCAACAACGCACTAACGGTGCTATGAGAGGGACGGAACCCGGATTGGAAAGGGCAAAGAAGGTTGTTGGAAATGAGATAGGAGTAGAGTTGTTTGTGAACAACACTTTCGAGAACCTTCGAAAGTACAGGAAGGATGGAAATTGGACGGTATTGAGACAGGGAAGTTGGATTAGTGACTTTAGGAAGTGGGATAACAAAGGCCTTTTTCCAAGATGTAGGAAAGACACTAGCCATCAATGAAAAATTTATAATGTGTGAGATGATAGGCGTAATGATTTCCAATACAGGAAGGAGCATGTCTAGACTTAAGTCATCACTGCCCATTGCCTTTGTGGAAATAGAAAGGATACACTTCTTAACATTGTCCTCGGTGACTGGTTGAAATGTAAATTGAGTGCAGTCTGGTGCGACAAGGTTTGAAAGATAAGAGAGAGAAAACGTTTTAGTAACAGTATCGAGTACAACGGGCGGGGTAGAAAAATGTGTATTAAGAGCATTAAGATCCATGGTAACATTAGAGGTCTCCAAGGCCTTGCCCACACCTATAGACTTTAAGAATCTCCAGGTCAGAGCCTGAGAAAGATTTTCTAATTTAGAGTGAATGAAGCGACGTTTTGCATCCCTACACATTCTGTTGCAGATGTTACGTAGTTTTTTGTAAGCAGCTATATTGGAATCAGAGGCATCTTTCTTTAGTCTACGTTTAGCTCTATCCCTTTTTGCCATAACTCTCCTGATAATGGGGGTCAACCAGGGAGCAGGAGCATGCTTTACACGAACCGGTCTAACAGGAGCATGATCGTCGTATAACTTTGTTAAAATTAAGTTAAAAGCAGCAACTTTGGCATCAACACTATCAGCAGTCAATACCGGCGACCAATCAATGTTTTCAGTATCTTCTCTTAAACGGTCCAGGTCCATATTACGAAAATTACGTTGAAAAATTACTTTACTCTTGATTTTAGGAGGACGTACTTTAAACGCAAGAAATAATAAATCGTGGTAAGAGAAAGGGGAATCCATTTGTCCGTGTGTGATGACAGAATCCAGTTTGGAGACTATCATAACATCAATCCATGATGGCCTACGGTTAGGAACATGATGGGTTGCTGAAAGAGGGAGAACATGTAAATTATAAGAAGAGGTTAACGAGAGGAGTTTCTTGGATCTGGGATCGTTCTTCAAGATGCAAGTATTTAAATCACCCATAATAATGATATTGTCATACAATGTGCTATATTGTTCCAGAATAGACTCTAACGAAGAGAAATATGCCACACTGTCGTCTGGACTATATACTGCACCAAGTAGAATTTTCTTGTGATTCAAGGTAATTTCCAAAAAGATATATTCCATAGAAGCAGAGTATTGAGGGGGAGAATTACAAACAAGTGTGGCCGGAATTTCACCGCGAAGGTAGATACCTACCCCGCCGCCACCCGCACCAACACGATCATTACGAAAAAGCCGAAAACCCGGCAGACCAAAAGATGTTGAAGGAAGAGAAGGCTTGAGCCATGTTTCGGAAATTAAAATCGCATCGACTACAGTGTTACTAAAAGATGTGAGAAGTTCATTATAATGAGCTGATACGCTCTGTGCGTTGATGTACACTAGGGATAGGAACTTCGAGCTACAATGAAAAACAGAAGCAAGTTTTTGGTTGAGCGGTTCAGAATCAGAAAGAGACGAACTATCACTGTGAACACTAAGATATTCGTCATCAGAAGATGAGCAAGAGAAATATTCATTATCCAACATATATACTTAAAATATAAAAATATCTATTATAAAATAAAATAATTTATACTAATATACTAAATATTATGTCCAAAGAACTATCATACAATAATAATAAATATAAATAAATACCTTTCTATAAAATCATTTACCAGCTACAAGCTGACTGAAAGAGTAATAAAAAAAAATTAAATCACACTAGTCTATGAAAAAGCATGAGACATAAATAATAACAATAACATAATCTTAAGAAAAATTAAATAAACAAATACAAACTTTGTCAGCCTGCGTACAACGGAACGTTAAAAGTATAATAAATTGCGTTCAGCATGCGTTCAGTAAAAAAAAAAAAAAAAACCTAATTTCTTAACCTAACAGATAAGGACAGTCGATACGTTTTGTGTAGGCGTGCAAGAGAAACACAAACAATATTTAAAAAAAAAAAAACAGAAAAAAAAAAAATTAAAAATAAGAATAATCTTGAACGCAGCTTACGCAGCCCATCTGTCATGTATTGTCAACATGACACGACACCTGACAGTCAAATCAAAAGTGAGCAATGGAAAAATAAAACAAAACAAATATTCTACCCTAAATTGCTCACAATACTGAGTCTAGAAATCTCGTATAAAGTTGACAAATAAAGATCACGGCACATAAGACTCAAATTGAAGTAAAAACAGTGGTCAAGCAGAAAAGATTACCACGAACGAAAAAACGTTTTACTTCCCAGTTTTCTTCGACGCAGTGTGTTTGTCAGGATACTGTTTGATCAGCTTTTGAAGCTCAGACATCGTAACCAGCTTCTTACGTGTCTTATCCGGCAACAAGATCACAATCACACCATCCGACGACCAGCAGTTCTTCATTCCAAAATGGTCTCTAGCAGCGGAAAAAGTGTCCTGGCGCGGCTTAGTAAGGAACTCCGAAATCGACATCTTGGACCCCTTCAACTTGGTTTTGGCATTCCAAACGGCTGAACGTTGCGTAGCAGTGACAAAACGGACCAAAATGGGGCGGTTTTTATCCTTTTTAGCACCCAAACGATGGCTAACCTCAATAGTATCAGCGCCAACAGAAGTCATCTTCATTTGGTCGCGTAATAAGTTGTGAATCTTATGAGGCACATCTTCAGTCTCTGCTTCAGGGACCCCATGAAAAAGGAGGACTTTTCTACGGGAGTGAGTCTCCAGGCGATCCAATCCGTATACCAATAATTCGAGCTGCGCCTTCAACATTGCTAGGGTGGTCAGAACAATGGATTTGAAGCTGAGATAGTCTGCTGAAAGGACTTTAACTGTTGGTGTACCTACAGAAGCGGCTGCCTGCTGATTCTTCTCGAACTCAGACATCCTAGAGTCCATCCATGCAGCAAGCTCTTCCATGCTTTTTGCTAGCTGTGCAGTGTTGTCCATTGTGATGATGTTGGTGGTCACAGATGATATTATAGTGACACAAACGTGTGATAATTGTTAAAACTATATAGGTGATAAGTCAACTTGTAAACTTGGTAAAGTTTTACAACATAAAAATTATGTTTACTAATTAATTTTAAATTAAAAAGCAAGAGCTCAAAATATGATGTTGTCTTTAACTTGTCTACCCGCAAAAAAAAAAAGGTCAGAGTTTTCAAGCCGCCAATGCTTAGCACTGGCCTCTGACTGGCTTAGCAATAAATTATTAATATATATAAATAATATATATTACACATGTTATGCAATGTCAAAAAATATATAAATGATGTACATTATCATTGAAATTATTTGTTATACATTTCGAAATTATTAAAGTTACACATTTTGAAATTTTTACCGACTTTAAAACAAAAAGGAGGAGGTTCTCAATTCGGCTTTATGTTTTTTTAAAATGTAATTACCTCATAACTCGTTATGAACCGATTTGAAAACATATTTTTTTTATTAGGAAGGGTATACTTCCGGATTGGTCCCGTTTCTATCAAAATTCAGTTCTGATGGTGGGATCCAGAATTGAGGGAATTCCTTAAATTTTATACATACATACATATAATCACGCCTTTATCCCTAATGGGGTAGGCAGAGCGTAAACGACCTAAACAAAGGTCGTTCCGCCGCGTCTGACAAAGTTTTGAGGGTTATTGAAGATAGATTTGTAGGTATATTGCTGTAGTGACAGGTTGTCAGGTCATCGCCTTAATTACAATATACTGAAACCCTCGGATCCCTTAGCTGGTTCTTACAGCATGCCCGGGAGGATATGCAGCTGGCACATTCTATGTTTTTCTCTCACTCCCAGACCAGCATGGAAGTATTAATTTTATAGGCGTACATATAGCGATTTTGATATTTTAAGTAACATGTTAAGCATTTTTCTTCAGAATTTACAATTTGGTGAAGTAGAACTGATTAATTGAAGATCTGGCCGTAATGCCTTGGCGAGACGGTTTCGTCCGTGGCCGCGTCAAAAATGTGCGAATAATGCACAAAAAAGCTAATTCCATACAAACTACAAGTCGGATTAAAAAAAGCTATGTTGCAATTTTAGATAATCATTATACGGATATTTTCCCGAAGGAATCGTGAAAGCGCTCCTGAATTATAATAATAATTTATTTATTTCCAAAATTAAAAATAACAATTTACAAGATTTTCTTACGGTCCCCGCACTAGGAACAAACCTGTATCGCAGGAGTCCATTATCAACATTACCAAGTAACTACTTTACAAAATATAAATCCAGCCAACATAAACAATTCGGATGCATCTTACATTTATTACCTATCACAATATGAAAACATTCTGATTCTAATTTAATATTCATAACATAATAGGAGATACTATTTTTTTATTAGATATAGATTTCTTCCATGCTGGACTGGGAGCTAGAGAAGAACATAGAATGTGCGAGCTGCATATCCTCCCGGGCATGCTGTAAAAACCAGCTAAGGGATCTGAGGGTTTTAGTATATTGCAATTTAGGCGATGGACTGACAACCTGTCACTACAGCAATATACGTACAAATCCATCTTGAATAACCCTCAAAACTTTGTCAGACGTGGCGGAACGACCTTTGTTTAGGTCGTTTACGCTCTGCCTACCCCATTAGGGATAAAGGCGTGATTATATGTATGTATGTATGTAATAGGAGATATAAAGAAGAAGATAATATAAGAGAATAAATGGAACAGCATGCAATTATAATAACAACTATAACTAGGGTGTGGTGTGGTGATGTTGATGTGTGTGTGTGTGTTTATGGGTGTGTGAAGTAAAGTGGTAAAGTGGCAACTTTTTTTTTTTAAATATGTTTTTAGATGTATAGGAATTAGCACTCACTGTATATAAGGTCTTCTGTTTCTTTGTACGAAAGGGATAGCAGCAGGTAGCGGATCTTAGCTTTAGCCTGCCCGATCCTACATTTTTTATGTCGCATCGTTTGACAATTCGGTTGTAGATGAAAGGTTGTGCGAAATAGGGAAAGCGGCGTGCAAATGCTGACTTCATTATGACTTGGGGAATTCCATAGACTCTCTTATTCAAAATATTTAGATATTTTTCAGATTTTAAAATGCTTCGTTGAGAGGCCAGAGTAATCCTTAGGATGTACAACTGCCGAACACCGAGTACACTGGCCTCGGAATAAAGTTCATTGGTTGCGTACAAAATTGGTTTTCTGAGCATAACTTTGAGCACAGATCTCTGCGATCTTTCTAGTACCAGCATACTTGTTTTTGCAGAACATCCCCAGACACCAATACAGTAGCTGATTAGGGGCTGAGAATTCTTATCTCCGCCGCTACTCTTAGTATTTTCATCACGTAAATAAGTTTACGAACTCTTTTTGCAGTTAGGTCGATGTGATGTTTAAAGTTTAATTTCTGGTCAATCATAATGCCAAGATATTTTAGTGCTTTTGTTTGTTCAATTTGCGAGATTTGGATCGCAATTGTTTCCTGAATGAATTTTAACAATTGGCAAAATGACAGGTTGCGAAAAAGCACATAAACTTTGTCTTCTGGGCGTTAAGCGTAAGGAGATTCATATCAAGCCATCTTGAAACATTCTTTAAGCCAGATTTCATATCTCTGACCACAGCACCCCATGTAGCACCACTGAATAGGATAACTGTATCGTCAGCGTAAGAGATAAATTCCGCTCAGAAAATTTAGTGCAGAAGGAATCAAATTTATCATCAAATTTACTGATAAAATCAGCTTCACTTCCATTTTTCTTAGCATATCTACTTATTTATGAGCTAGAATATTTTTAAATGTTGCAATTGCAGGCCATGAAATATTTTCTTAGATATTTTGATTTTATTATTTTTGCTATGATTGGTTTAGGAAAAACAACCATTTGCCGTTAGGACTCACCTTAAGATGGAGTATCTGATGTGGAACTTTACGAGCACAGGTTACAGTCGCCGCTCAGCAGTCGTCCCACACGGTCGCTTCGCTCCGACGCCACTTCCCGTGCCGCTCCCGCGGCCAGCCACGCTGACATCACCGCGTCCGCACCGCCCGTCTCTCCGGTCCAAAAGGTCAAATCCGTTTGTGCCTTTTTCAAGGTGCACACAACTCGTCGAGCTTTTTTCTGTCCGGTCTGAAAACCACCGTTTTACGTGGTTATTTGTGGAGACTCCGGGAGCTTACCCACTTATTTCTCGGAGTCGAAGCAAATAGGGTGTAGACCCAACGCACCCGCTGCGCCCCCCCGGGCAAAGCAATCAGTTGGACGGGCCCAACACAACCGGCCTTGGGGTCTCCCCTAACTGACGCTGGTAACCATTCCCCGCCGCCTGTGTGGTGTCTGTCTGGGAGCGAGGACTTCGGGTCGGGTCTCCACTTGGGCCTATTAGGAACCCTTCGCACATTAAGATTGGCAGAGGAAACAGCTCTAGAGCGTCAATAATTAAGTACATATCCTCCCTGCCTACACCCGTCCGGGAGGGTCACCGACGGCCAAAACCCCAGGGCTATACCTTGCTTAGCTAGAGCGATCGCGTCGAGTCTTCTTCCCGTTTCTTTGCCTGAGGAACAACACTTCCGAAACGGGAGTAGTCTTTACCTAGATTGGCAGCATTCACTATGATCTCTCCCGGGATCTCAGCCGAGTTGATCCGCCTCGTCTTTTCGGACGAATCCCTCATAAGGTCACTTTTAACCAAGTCCCCTCTGCTCACGGCCTTACTTGCCCCTCCGAGCAATCACGCACCGACCGTACACGTGGTCTTTCCCGGCTCTTCGCCTCTCTCACCTGACCCTCCGATGAGCGGTGAATCAACACCCGCTCACGTGGGCTTTTCCGGCGTTGAATCGCCCCATCGCGGTCATACAACACCCGCCTACGCTGGTAACTCCGCCAACGAAATGGCCCTCCCCATTCCTGCCGCAGACTCTCCCGCTTCAGAAGCTGAATCCATGTCCGTAGGCCCTTCTGATGATTCCGACTCTGAAGGGTCCGCGTCTTTCACCGAGGTCGTTTCTAAAAAAGAAACGAAAACGCAAAACCCCCGAAACCACACCCGGGCAAAAGCGCAAGGCCCCTGCCCCGCTGACCGGTGCTGGCACCTTTGCCAACACCGCCGTCAACGTCCCTATCCCCCCGCTCATCAAAGAGCAAGTGAAATACAAGTCCAAGTGGTCTGCTGTCTCCATACAGATGCCCTCATCTAAAATTCCCTTCACCAAGGCGCAAGCCACCCCCGAAGGAATCCGCGTCTCGGTTCCTTCTTCCATCGCCCACAGGGATTTAACTTCGCTCCTTACAAGTATAGGGGTTCCCTACCATACGTTTACTCTGGAGGAGGAAAAACTCCTCCGCGTCGTGATTAGGGGAATCCCTAAGGAAATCCCCGAAAATTAGATCGCCAAGGACCTTCAGTCCAAATCCCTCCCGGTAAAAAGAGTCCATCGGAAAAGTACGACATGGTACACCCTTGAAAACTCTGAGGCCGGCAAGGCCATCTTCCAACTTCAGAAACTTTGTTATCCTTACGGCATTCGTGTCGAGCCACCCCGGAAATTCAGCTATCCAGGGCAATGCCATCATTGCTTTGCCACCGAAAGGTGCGTCAAGTGCCTTAAGCCCTACGCATCTCCGAGTTGCGTCCTCTGCGAGGGCATTGGGCACCAAGCCAATTGCCGTGGCTGCCCCCAAAACATCCAAAAAGATTTTAGACCGCTTTCAAGCGATAACCACGTATACCGCCAAACGGGCTGCAGCCAAATCTCTCCCTGTGCAGAAACCTGCCCCCAAACCCAACCTCCCTCGGGACAACCCGCCATGCCGGAGTTGATGGCTTCCCCACCAACTCCCCGTCTTATCCCCAGCCCCCCAAAAACCCCCAACGGAAGCGAACAAGCCGACTTGGCTAGTGCGCTTTCCGTTGTTTCCTCGTTTGTGTATGTCATCAACCCCGATGAGGTGATTGCGTACGCAAACGAGCTCAGGCTCCACCAAGGCAAGGTCTCTGCCATTCAATATGATCTCAGCGAAATACGCTTCGCTGATTGCCGCCATCAAATATTTTAAAGCCTGATAATGGATAGTTTAGGTAATTTGGATAACTCCAACAGTCGTAGGGTAAAGCCCAGGTCCCTCAAAATAGCCTTTTTCAATGCCGATGGCTTTAGATTCCAGCGTGACGAAGTCGCTTTGCTCTTAGAGCAACATCAGATAAATGTTTAGTTCAGGAATCCTACCTTAAAGACCACATGCGCTCTCCGCGCATAGCCCACTACCATTGGGTCAGAAATAACCGCACTTGGGGCACAGAATATAATTATAATAGTATTACATACAGAATGGCCACTCACCTCCCCTCCCCAGTCCGATATACGTCACACTCCGCGCCGGATTGTGGGTCACATTGTGCGTACTGTTATATGGGCCGACGTCAGCGAGGTTTTAAAAAAAACTTTTTTTTATTGAACTATGAATAATTATATATTTAATTAAATTTCACATGAAATAGAAAACTTTTATAATAGGAAATAGAAATAATTTATTTGAGGCTAGTGAGCCGTTCGGAGGATCGGGGCGGACTGACTGGATAGGGCGCTAGACCCATGATCATGATATTGCTGACAATGCAGCGTTGGGATATGAATGCTGATCTAAGCAGAATCTAGGAACATTGCCAATTTATAACTGCTCCCCGGTAAAGACTAAACTTACGCGTTCAAATAACGCGAAGTTTATGCTGAATTTAAAATACACTACATGTGTACAGTCAACTATACAGGTATTAATTTTATATATGTAATTGCGCCGCTGAGCGCGCTATTAGTTGCGTTTTTTTGTATAATCAGTGAAAATAAAGCACTCGTCGTGAGAGGTTGTGTTTCTATCATATATTCCTACGCAATCTTCTCGCCCCTATTCATCATCAAAAGGAACTATCATCCTTACTTATCATTTATCACATAACTGTTGAACGATCACACAACAGTTTTTGGTCCTTCGAGTTATTGACCCACCGCGACACGGGCTGTAGCGGGACCACGCGGCAGTGCAAAAGTGAAACATCAGCAAATTGGACTGTGCAACGTGGTTTCTAAAAATAGACGTGTTTGGAGTCGGAGTCCACAACTATCATTGTTTTTATCATCAAATTGGTGTTTTGTGAATTTCTGGTGCGATAGCGAATCGGTCCGCCGGCCTCCCAGAAGCGGGTCTCACCGGTTGGATTGAGAAGGCGCAAATATCGTATTAAGGGTTGCAAATACACCAATCGACGGCCACAAGCAGTGGAGGACGTCAAATATCATAATCTATCAAGCATTGACGAGTATTTCCTCGTAAGAAGCATTTTATCACCAAGCAAGTGCCATCATCTACCTATATCAACCAGGAGCGATCCAGGTATTTTTATCATTTGTTTTATCAGCTACGTTTATCAATCATGGCAGAAATGGCTGAAGTTTTTCAACGCCAGAGTGTCCTAACTGGTGAAATGGAGCAGGTCCATCGCAATTTCAAGAAAGATGGGCCAGAGAGAAAAACAGCTGAATATCTGCAAGCTCGAGTAAATAAGATAGATAACCTTTGGACGGAGTTTGAAGCAAATCATATCCAGCTGTTATCCTTTGAGGACAAGCAGTATGAATACTTCGAGAAAAATATTTACGAATATATGAAAGATTATTGTGGAAAAACCAAGGAAATGATTAGCACTTATCAACCTCCTAAAAAGCCCATAAAATTGCCGACATTTTCGTTGCCTACGTTTCAAGATTTCGTAGGTCAGGAGGACGAGCTGTTAAGCCAACAAGAAACAAATTTTAGAGCGCTTAATCGACTTATCAAGAGAATCAAGATTGAGAACCTAGACGAAAAATGGGAGATAGAAGATGAACTCAAGAATCTTCAAAATATATGGAAGATCATCGAAACAATTCATCTGCGTTTAGACAATCAACTGAATGGTTGCGATAAGACTTATGAAGCACAATTTTCGTATGCCGAAGAACGCTACCTTGATCTGAAGAAGAAGCTGAACAGAAAACTAAGTTCTACTACCCATTTGTTGCAAGTAACACCTAAATTGGAGCTTCCTACTTTCACAGGTAAATACACACAGTGGCCAACTTTTTTCAATCTGTTCGTGGAGACAATACATCATAACAACTGTCTCAGTGACGCGCAGAAAATGCAACATCTAAAAGGCAAGGTCAGAGGAGAAGCGGAGCGATTAATTCAACATCTCAACATATCAGCTGAGAACTACACCACGGCTTGGGATATTCTCACACGTCGCTACAACAACCCTCAAATCCTATTTTCAACGCAAATGGATATATTTCTTAATCAACCATCAATTCATAAACAATCAGCATATGCGCTCAATAAATTGCATGATACTACAGCAGAATGTATCAACAGCATTCAGAACCTGGGCATCGACACCGTCACCTGGGATCCGATTTTAGTGCACCTTTTATCAAAAAAGTTGGATGACGACACGCTCACTGACTACATGGAGTCTCGCGAGTCGCCCCGGGATCTAGCATCATACCCAGAGTTCATGAGTTTTATTGAGAACAAGTTTATGGCGCTCGAATCAGTTAGCAACAAAGGCAGATCATCCTCATTAATCAAGCAAATCCCAAGTCCTCAAAAATCTGGGAATATCAACAATTATTCAAAGAACACTCCATACTTCAAGAAGTATCAATATCAATCAAATGCCGTTCATACTAAGAGATATTGCCCTGTTTGCAAGGCACCACACGAGATGTTCCAATGTAAACTCTTCCTTACTCAATCAGTTGAGGCGCAAATGAAAACAATTGCAAAACACAATGTTTGCAAAAATTGCCTATTCAAACATTATGATAATAAATGTTACTCCAGTAAACGGTGCAAAGAGTGCAACGGCGAACATAACACTTTGATTCATGACGCAATTTGCAAGTCGAAACATGAGCCCAAACTACAAAATACAAATACAAATAATTTATTCATCAAAATGTCTCACATGAAGCAGTTACAATAGTTCCCACACTAGGCACAGCCTGTATCGTGGGCAACTATACAGTAGCAAACATAAGTAGTTATGACAGACCAGAGTTAGAATAACAGATTATTACAAAAAAGGAAAAACAGTTACTATAATAGACTAAAATTAAAATAAGATAGTTAGCATTAAAAATAGCATTATTAAGTATACCAGTAATCATTGGGTATTCAAATAAGTTCGAATTAAATATATAAGAAAAAAAAATATGTGTAAGTTTGAGTACATGTGTGTGTTTGTGTCTGTATGTGTTATTGAGAATTTTTAGTAATTAGATCAGCTGTTCTAGCAAAGCTTCAGTCTTTGTATAAGAGAGTGTCTTTAGATGCTTGGTCACAATTATTTTGTACTGTCTCACTGAACAGTGTTTGATTTCACAGCACTTGACAATTTTGTTGTAGATGAACCCAGACATATAATTCAAGTGGTGCTGATCAAACCTGCTTTGAACAAAAAGTGGCTCCACTTTGAAAATTCTCTTTTTTAACATGTCTGAGTATTTGTGAGAGTTAAGAATTTCACGATGTGTCTTAAGAACCACCATTAACAAGTATAGTTGACGAACACGCAGGACCTCCGCATCCCGCAAGAGGGAATCAGTTGGGTATCGAAAGGGTCTCCTGAGCATGACCTTTAAAACGGCTCGTTGAGCACGCTCCAAAGTTATTAGATGAGAAACTCCAGCTCCACCCCATGCAGAGATGCAGTAGCAGATAACAGACTCCACTAAGGCCTTGTAAACTATTTGTAATACAAGCATATCTGCAGAATCACGCAAGGACTTCATTACGTGGATTAGTTTTCTGGTTCGCAAAGCTGTGACGCCAATATGAGCCTCAAACGAGAGGTGCTGGTCGATGGTCACACCAAAGTATTTTATTGTTTCCACTCTTTCGATAGCCGGACAGTGACATGAATCCGTGGTGCAAGAAGAGTGAATTTGGATCTGCAGGAATCGTGGAGGTTTTGAAGCTAATGTTTTGTGAAAACAAATATATCTAGTCTTAGCAGCGTTTAATGATAGGAGATTATTATTAAGCCAGGATTTTATAAGACTCATGCCTCGTTCCGCACTCTCAAACGCTGCTAACCAAGACTCTTCCTCAAAAAGTAAAACAGTGTCATCAGCATAACAAATAACTTTGACCCTCTGTGAAAGAATATTGTGAATATCATTAACGTAGATAATAAACAGTGTAGGGCCAAGGACGCTCCCTTGTGGAACACCATAGTGAATAGGCAACTCGTCACTGATTTGTTCACCAACCCTTAGACACAGACGTCTATTTGTGAGGTAGCTTCCAAACCAATCCAGTGGGAGGCCTCGTATTCCAAGATGCTCCAGTTTTTTTAAGAGGATTGGGACCGAAACGGTATCAAATGCTTTGGCCAGATCAAGGAAGACCCCCACAACTCTTAACTTTTTATCGAGATTACTAGAGACTGAATTGACCAGCTCGTTCACAGCTTCTTCTGTAGATCTTCCTTGTCTGAAGCCATATTGATTAGTGGAGAGAAGGCCGTTTGATTCCAAATGTCCTATCAAACGCTTATTTACGATTTTCTCTAGAACTTTTGAGAATACTGAAAGCAGAGATATAGGTCTGTAGTTTTCTGGTTTCTTTTATCTCCACTTTTGTGAATTGGAGTTATAAGTGCTAATTTCCAGTTATATGGGAAAATACCTGACGAAATGCTCTGGTTAATGACATACGTGAGCGGAGGGGCAATAATATCCCTTAAAGACTTGACAACAGAGACACTTATACCGGCAATGCCAGCTGCAGTATTAGCCTTTAAATTATCTATACTACGAGAAACTTCATAAACATCAGTTGGATTCATAAAAAACGACTTTGAGAAAGGATCACCTAGCTTAAGATCGTTTAGGAGACTCTCTTGGGATTTATTCATTTCTGTTAACAGGTGATTAGCCAGATTGACTCCCACGTTTGAAAAGTGTTCATTGCACTGGTTCAGTGATTCACGTGTATTATTGGATATCGTGGTGAGTTCAGTCGCATCAATACGCTTGGTAGTAACATTCGTGATTCCATTAATGGTTTTCCAAAACGCTCTAGGATTTCTTTTGTTGTCATTTAATTATTTACCGTCGTGAGCCGCCTTAAGGTTACGTAAAAGTGTGCAGAAATAATTTCTATATCGCTTATATACGTGTTCTTTAATTTTATCTTTTGGATTTTTGCGCCATTCTAGATGCAAACGGTCACGATGCCGCATACAACGCAGGATTCCTGGAGTAATCCAGGGTTTGATAATAAAATTTGAACGACTTACTCTTTTCTTTGTTGAATTTCGGCTAACAGAGACCTCAATCGAGTTGGTTAGTTCACGGGCTGCAACATTCACATCCTGGGCTTGTGTTACACAAGTCCAATCTATTGATTTAAGATCATTTGCTACACCAGCATAGTCAATTAGAGTAATAATTCTAGATCGTTGTTTCGGAATTGGATGAGAATAAGTAAAACCGCACATGGCTAGGCTGTGATCAGTTAAGTCAATGTGACCCACAGTGCCCAACACCTCGTCGGAGGTCAGTTTGACAAATATGTGGTCCACACACCTTCCTGAGATAATATGTTATCAAGGGACTGAAAAAATACATTGAGATTATGAAAGGATGGCGATCTGTACACCGACAAGAGCGCAAAAGTATCAGAGATTTCAACGACAAGGCCTTCAGCCTCAGCAAAATCCGGTTCATACACTGTAGGATGCCACTTATCACTAACGTATACGGTTACACCTCCACATTTATTATTATGCTTGCTAGTATTATACGCACAGTATCCGGGTTTTTTTTTATTTTTATTTTATTTATTTAAGGACAATCAACAAGGACACACACTCATACAATTCATGATAAAAAACCAAACTTAAATAATATGCTTAGTGGAGCCTTACTTAAAGATTGCCACGGCATGCACCAAATTACAAAGAAGCGGTCATATAAGACAAAATAGAAATTATTCTAAATTAAAACAAAACTAAAACTAAAGCATACCTACAACTTAATTAAGGCGACCAAACAATGACAAAGTACAAGGGTAATTTAGACATTTGAGACATTTGAGGATTGTAAAGCAGACAGTAAGGTCTTTTTAAATTTTTGAAGTTTATCATTAAAAATATCAAGGTCAAGAGATTTAGAGAGAGAGTTATATTGTCTCATAATTCTATTCAGTGTGGCAAATTGGGCAAGGTTAGTTGAGCTCGAGTGCTCTTTAAACAGAGCATATTTATTAGAACGGGGTAATGATAAGGTATGTTAAAATTAACATAAGACAGGATTGAGGGACAGTCCAAAAATCCATTCAAGATTTTAAAAAGAAATGTGCTATCCAGCATCTGTCTTCTGTTTGAGAGAGAAATCATTTTAAAATGCCTGAGACGTTTGTTATACGAGGGTAGTTTCTTTGCAAGGAAATGCTGATAAGATAAATGATAAACGAATCTTTTTTGCACCCTTTCCAATCTATCTACGTGTACCTGATAATGAGGAGACCAAACTATGGAGCAGTACTCTAAATTACTTCTAACCAGAGAATTGAAAAGTGTTATCTTAGTATATGGGTTCTTAAAGCTTTTACAATTTCTCAAGACAAAACCAAGCATTCTGTAGCTTTTGAGGACAATCTTATCGATGTGTGAGTTAAAATTAAGACTACTATCAATAAAGACACCTAGATCCCGAACCATATCCACCTGATTAATTAATTCATTTTTGAAGTTGTAACGAACAGGACTACAATTTTTATTCCTTGTAAAACGTATGTGATAACATTTGGTAACATTGAGAGACATGAGATTACTATTACACCATTCAGCAAAAGCATTCAAATCGGATTGCAGAAGATATACATCATTAATACACCGTATATCCTTCATTATCTTAAGATCATCTGCGTATAGGAATATTTTTGAATGTCGAAATATAGGTGCAATGTCATTAATAAATATACCAAAAAATATAGGACCTAGATGAGAACCCTGTGGCACTCTTGAAAGAGCACAAAAAGGCTCTGATTGAAAGCCATTCACAACAACTTGTGATTTTCGTTGAGAGAGATAAGATATGCACCAATTAAGTAAGGGACCGTAAAAACCACATTTAGATAACTTGTGAATCAGGATGCCATGGTCAACTTTATCGAACGCTTTGCTAAAATCTGTATAGATGACGTCAACAGGCACACAGGTGTTAACTAGCTTTACAACATCATGTACAAACGAGACTAAGTTTGTAGCTGTAGAGCGTTTGCTAATGAAGCCATGTTGGTCATAAGAAGTTAGTTGCTTTATGTGCCAGGTGATTATAGGACATACTAGTGATTCGAATAGTTTAGCAAAAATGGACAACAACGAAATAGGCCTGTAATTTGTAACTATTTTTGGATCTCCAGACTTGAAAACAGGCACTATGATAGCTTCCTTCTATAATGTTGGAAATGCACCACTGCTAATAGAGAAGTTAAATATTATAGTCAGTGGCTTGGCCAGAGCTTTAGAACATTCTTTAACAAAGACAGGTGGAATTCCGTCAGGGCCCGGGCCCTTCGAGGGATCCAACCTCCTAAGTGCTCCCAAAACTTGCCTTTCAGATATGGTAAAAATGCCTTCTTGAGTAGAATTCGGTATTACTGCAGACGACTCAAGAGAGACAGCGGCATTTGAAGGGTTAGAATTATTACTTATATTATACACGGAGGAAAAGAAGTCCTTAAAAAATCTACATACACCCGTCCCATCTGACGCGCTAGATCCATTATATGAGAGAACGGATGGGTAAGGACTAGTTTTCCCACGTTTATTCTTTGTGTAAGTCCAGAAATATTTGGGTGATCTAATAATAGCCTCCTCGATGCCGGAAATGTATCTATTATAGCATTCATCCATTAGTTTTATGCAACGTGCTTTTAATGTATCGAAAGATACCTCATCGAGTGGGTTACCATACTTTTTAAAACGAGAACGATATTTATTCTTTTCATTTAATAACCGTTTCAAATCTCTAGAGTACCAATGAGGAAACTTATTAGACTTTTTTCGATATTTTGGAACAAATTTAGCAATAGCCTCCATAAGTACACGATAAAAAGCTTCAACCATACCATCAATTGTTGTTATGTTAAGGTAAACAGCATCCCAATCAATCTTAATTAAAAAATCTATTATTTTTTCGTAGTCACATTTAAAAAAAATATATCTCTCGACTATGGCTGAGGTTAGACCAGCTGATCGGTGAAATGTGAGAGGTACGTCAAATTCAAGCGGGGGATGTAACACGTCTAGCTTACTTAAAGTGACATGACTGTAAGCTAGATTTTCAACGTTCCCATTTGAAAGCACCAGATCCAATATTACATTTTGATTATTCGTAACGTAATTATATTGATTTAAGTTATGCAATTCCAGAAAGTCTAAGAGGTGAGGAGCAAAGGGGCAGTTTGACGTGATAGATGGAATGGTGTGTAGTAAGTCTGTGTCTTTTCTCCAGGCTAGTTTCCTCATATTAAAGTCTCCTACTATTAATGTATTGTCGTGGTGCTCCATTACTCTGCTACAATTATCTAGAAAGTGTTCCAGTATATGTTTTTGTAACGGAGAACGTAAGTATACTCCACAAACATATAACTTAGCTACTTGACAGTTATTGGATTTAATATCCACCGCGACCCATAAGTCCTCGCAATCGCTTTCAAAATCAAACTTACGACAGGAATTAAATTTTCTATTGACTGCTATTAGAACCCCACCATCCTCCCTATTCTTAAAAAACCCACTTGTCTCTCTATCCCGCCTATAAACCACATATCTATCTGAAAAAAGTTCAGCGTCGTAAACACTGCTGTTTAAGTGTGTTTCACTTAAGATTATTATGTCAAAATTGCTGCACTGAATATTTTGAAATACCTCCACAGTCTTGGATTTCAACCCTCTTACATTTTGGTAATAAAATGATATTTTATGATCGAATTTAAACTATAAAATGATAAAAAATACAAACATAAAAATGAAACTAATTTAATTGTGTAATGTATAAATAAAAAATAGAACATGCATAGTTATTAGCAGTAAAACAATCGTTCATATTAATTTGTTTAAAGTGTCTAGACAGCGAACATGAACGTATTCCGAACTCTCAGTTTTTCTTAAGAAGATGCGGCCAGCACGTATCCACACAAATTTGTAGTTAAGTTCTTTAGCTCTGGAGCGAGCTGCAGCATGAAGTTGCTTATTCTCTGCGGTGAGGTTTTCGACCACGTACACTGGAGACTTCTTATCACCACCTATTCCCAAGTGCGACGAACTCAGCTTGTCGGTTGAATTAGCTCTGTTGTATTTAATAGTCGCAGCTAATACGGAATCTCGGACTCGAGGGTTACTAAATTTAATTAGTATTGAACGAGGCCGTGAGCTCTCCTTGTTGATTTTGGCAATGCGTGTACAATGGAAAATGTCATTATCATTGATCGGGAACTTAATTACGCTACATAGCTGTTTTGTGATGGTCAGCAAGTTTTCCGATTTATTTTCCGGAACGCACTGTAGTTCTAAATTGGTTGACCTAGATATTTGCTCCATATTATTCATTCTCGAGCTGATAGTACTCACGGAGGAACGCAATGATTCATTTTCAGTAGTAAGGACGGATATTTTGTCTTTGTACTGCGATAACTCCTGTTTCATTCTTTCATACTCGCTGTTGAAAAATGAAATTGACTCCGAAAAAGTCTTTAACTGGTTACAAACATCCTCTAACTTGTGGCCTATGTTTGATTCGATGGAATAGGTTTTAAATGCGGTAGAGATTTCCTCACGAATAATGCGACGCATTTCTGAATCATTTTCATTCATGCTACCCGATGCCGGAGATGACGGGCTATTCCCCTTCTTACGTTTATTTTTTCGTCCTTGCGTGTTGACAAAGCGAAGCGGTGTTTCCTCATGACCACCTTTGGGGCGGTTCAAAAGGCACTCTGGACACAACCACGTCTCCAGCGATCCGTTATCCTCCAAAAACGCATTTATATTCACACACAAGTTGTGATAGGAGCTGTCGCAGTGTGAACATTTAGCCGCATTGACATCGCTGTCTAATATATTGTTTCGACAGCCGTTACATATACGAGACATTGTAAATCACAGCTGGTAGTAGTAGACGTCGTAACTATCAAATGTAGGTATTCACAAAACACTTGTTAGATTATTAGGTACGTAGACAGCGTAGCAGTGTAGGCACCACGGCGGTGGCGGCTAGCGATGCGGAGAGCGAGAGGGCAATTATGGCAACTGTCTTTTTTCGTCGAGGAGGTGAGGTATGTCCCCCGCCCTCGGCGTACGGCGACGCGCAGCTACACTACAACCAGTTTTTTGCACACTGCACTAAAATATTGACATGCAAATAACTACTGATTTACGGTAAACTTAGGGCATGTATTTGCGTGAACAGGATGTATAAAATTTAGAATTAAACTGTAACACGTCCGCTTCTAAAAGACTCACAAGACGAAATGAAAAAGGAATCTGAAGGAATCTGACCAATTGCATGAGCACCAGGCAGCCAACATTCGGTGAGAATAATAACATCGAAAAATAAATCAAGTCTTTTTAGTGCTATTAAAAACATGGGCAAGTTTCTACTTATACTTCGAATATTATAGGTCAGTACTTTAAAATTATAAGAAATGAGTTCGCTCTTGCAATGTTCCACTACATAGAACTCTCTACACCTACACGAAGCAAAGGTTTAGTGTATCTCGACTGTGTATCATATTTACAATGACTATCATTTTACAACAAAGGCATTAGTTGTGCCACGAACTGTGAACAACTTACCATTTTTTTTTAACAAAGTTTCAACATTTGAGACTGGCAGATCCTGAATATTACATTTCAAAACCAATCGACCTACTTTTGGATGTCGATGTATATAGGGATGTGATGCTGGAAGGCCTTATAAAGGGTCCTAAAAAGGTACCGATGGCCGAGAAAACTAAACTGGGCTGGATTCTATCATCAGGCAAAAACAAACTAAAAAGTTTTGCTTGCCATGTTGTCTTACAATATACACAACATTTCCAAGTTCTGGGAAGTTGAAGTTGAAGATGTCTTTATCACATGAAGATCAATACTGTGAAGATTTTTATCACGCAACTACTAAGAGGTTAGAGTCCGGTAAATACGAAGTAGCATACCCTATGAAGCCTGACTTCGAGCAAAAAATTGGAGCATCAAAATCAAAAGCTGTAGCTCAGTTTATTCAGCAAGAAAATCGATTGAGCAGAACCAAATCTTTAGCAGAAGCCTACCGCAAATTAATGCGTGAGTATGAAGAATTAGGCCACATGCACAAAATTGAACAGCATGCAGATTTATCAATCTACTAACCACATCATGGCGTGCTGAAACCTGATTCTACGACGACTGCTCTGCGTCCTGTTTTCAACGCTGCTTCATTAATGTCATCTGGCCATAGTTTGAATGATCTAATGTATCGTGGACTAAACCTACAACAAGACCTTTTACTGCTCATCCTAAAATGGCGACAATACAGATACGTTGTTACTGCTGACATAGAGAAAATGTTTCGGCAGATACTAATCAGACCACAAGATCAACCTCTTCAATGCATTGTGTGGCGAGATTACCCACACGACATGCTTCAGGAATATTTTTTATCAACGGTAACATTTGGCACAGTGGCCTCGCCTTGGCTGGCCATGAGGACGCTCAAACAAATTGGTCTGGATAGCGCCGACAAGTATCAATTAGCTGCGTCAGCTTTACAGTCATTTTTCTACATGGATGACCTGTTGGGAGGAGGTGACACCATTCAAAGTGCAAAGCAACTACGTGACGAACTATTAGAGGTGTTACAGAACGCTGGAATAAATTTGAGAAAATGGTCGAGTAATGAACCCAAAATCATTGAAAACTTACCACCTGAGCAAGTGAATGCTCCGTTTGAGTTTAAAGACACCGAATCTCGAAAAACGCTAGGTTTCCGTTGGATACCATCAAGTGACACCTTTACATTCGATTCTAAGATCGAATTTGATGACATCGCAAAACCATACACAAAGCGCCATCTTTTATCAGATATTTCCAAAATCTTCGATCCTCTGGGCTGGTTATCGCCACTTTCTATCAGAGAAAAATTATTATTTCAACGTACGTGGTCTACGAACCTAGCATGGGATGAAGAGATACCATCAAATTTATCATCGGAATGGCAAAAGTTACGAAATGACCTGAAAAACATCAGTAATATTTCTATACCGAGATATCTGGGTCAAATTGATAACAGCATTCAAATACATGGATTTTGCGATTCCTCCGAAAAAGCCTACGCATGTGCTATTTACATCGTCACATGCGATTATAAAGGCGTGTACACAAGACTTGTGGCGGCGAAAACCAAAGTCGCTCCAATGAACAAAGCAGCCACATTACCTAGACTGGAACTGCTAGGTGCATTACTACAATCACAATTGATGGAGAAATTCCTTCAAACTGTATCATCAGAGCATTTTACTACCCACGCTTGGACAGATTCGATGGTTGTATTGGGCTGGATTCATGGAGACGTGTCGAAGTGGAAGCAATTCGTGGCTAACCGCGTACAGAAAATCACTAACATCATTCCCGCTTGCAATTGGCGACATGTCAAGTCCAGTGATAATGCAGCAGACTGCGCCACTCGTAGATTATCAACTGAAGATTTATCACAGCACCGTTTGTGGTGGGAAGGGCCAGAATGGCTACTTACTTTTGATTCAAATTTAATCGCCCCTACGGTATATCAAGAATCTCCTACAGCTGAAAGCAAAAAACCCAGTGTGCAAACAGCTTTATGCCAAATACAGCCAACATTTATAAATGAATTATTAAATAAATACAACTCGTTTTCAAAGACAGTACGATTGGTGGCATGGGTTTCACGTTACATTGCATACTTGCGCAATAAAAATGTACGAACCAACGGAAGTACATTGACCAGCGATGAAATACAAAACGCATCCAACCTTATTATCAAGCAAACGCAATTTTGTGATTTTAGAGAAGATATCATTAATTTGAAGAAACACGGATTAGTACAGAGCAGCAGCAAATTGTCTTGCTTTCGACCATTTCTGGACAAAGAAGGGAATTCTGAGAATTGGCGGACGATTATAAAACGCAAATATCACTTACGCAGCAAAGCATCCGATCATTTTATCATCAAAAAGTCGTTTTGCCGAACTTATCATTCAGCAATCACATATCAGCACTCTCCACGGTGGGCCACGACTTACCTTATCTCACATCAGAGAGAAATATTGGTTGATCAGCGGCATCAGCAGCTTCAAACGACAGCTCCGTTCCTGTGTCAAGTGTAGAAGATTTAAGCAAGAAACCTATCAACAAGTATGAATGACCTTCCGAAAGCTAGAATAACCCCCTCAAGGCCATTCGCAAATATCGGCATAGATTTCACTGGAATTGTCGATATAAAAGCTAATAAAGGAAGAGGCATAAAAATCACAAAAGGATACATAGCAGTATTTGTTTGCCTAGCGACTAAGGTTGTCCATTTGGAATTGGTCGCTGATCTCAGCACAGCATCCTTCCTAGCATCGTTCAGAAGAATGTGCTCCCGGCGTGGGACCCCCAAAAACGTCTATAGCGATAATGGTACCAACTTTGTGGGCGCATCGAGACTTTTGAAACAAGAATATCGAGAGATCATGGCTTCAATCAACCCAGATGTCATCGACAATCTGTCCAATATGGTTATCCGTTGGCACTTCAACGCTCTTGCTTGACCAAATGCAGGAGGTTTATGGGAAGCGGCGGTGAAGAGCCTAAAATATCATCTAAAACGTGTCCTAGGAGAACAAAAGTTGACATATGAGGAGTTTACTACGCTTCTCTGCCAAATCGAAGCGTGTCTTAACTCGAGGCCTCTTTGCACACTTACCGAAATCCCTGACGATGTATTTATTATACATCGTCATAATATCTCACTCCTGGCCACTTCCTTATCGGTGGTCCCATTTTATCACGACCACAGACAGATCCAGACCATATCAATCTATCAACTCGCTGGCAAATGATTCAGTCCATGAATAAGCAATTCTGGAAAAAATGGTCCACCGAGTACTTACAGCAGCTTCAGTCGAGAACAAAATGGTGCACTGAAAAAGAAAATCTGAAAACCGATGACGTGGTACTTATCAAAAAAGAAAATGTACCGCCCGGCATGTGGGCAATGCCACGTGTACAAGATGTTCATCCAGGGCAAGACGGACTCGTGAGAGTAGTAACCCTCAAAACTGAAAGTAATATCATTAAACGACCCGTCAACAAGCTTGTAATATTGCCAGTGCAAAATCAGCAAAATGTAAAGCAAAATACAACAGACCAGAGTGTTTCGGCAAATACAAAAAGAAATTACTCGAAGAGTCCTAAGAAAAATTTGCTTACATCTGCATTTTTGTTACTTTTTATGATATGTCCAAGCACGGGACTACCAACGATGACGCATAACATTACGTCACTCGATCAGCAGCGAAACTTATTCTTCGACAAGATATCAGAACTTCAACATATAAAGAATGAATGGAAGTTAATAGTTTTCTATAATATGACTACATATTGGAATAGATTTACTGATTTGGAAATATATATCAGACATCTAGACCGATTATGTCATCAAACTCGCCCACAACAACAAATAAAGATGCCGTATGAAGCGATCATATTACAACTGCAGCATGAGTTGAATGAAATGCAACAATACAACTCAGTCTTACGGAACCCTAATAAAAGACACAAGAGAGGGCTAGTGAACGGCGTTGGTAATTTAGCAAGTTATTTGTTCGGGGTCCTAAACGATAAGTTTGCTCAGCAATATAAGCAAGATATAGAGCAAATATCCCTAAACGAAAATCATATCCGAAAACTTTTCAAAAATCAAACTATCATTATTGAATCAGAGTATAATATAATTCGTCGGAATGAATAAATAATGAACATACAATTTTTACACATGAATCGCCAAATGAAAAGTTTACTTCAAGAAATTAATTCTGTGAAATCTGATTCGCTACAAGGCCTCTACTTGACATCATCGACGCTATCAGCATATGTTGTCTTATCAAATTTACGACGTATGCAACAAAACCTAATCGACGTCATCACAGACATCAATCATGGACGGATAGATACTCACCTTTTTCCACCTGAAGAACTAGAATCACAGTTGAATATCATAACGCGAGAGATACAGGATGATCGTACTTTGCCTGTAGAATCGACCAATATAAAAGGCTTATACAAATTGATGCGAGTATTCTCTCGAGTGTATGATGGCTATCTTATCATGGAAATCAAAATCCCGCTCATCACCACTGAAAAATATGAACTGGATAAAGTGATCGCCCTGCAAAGATCAGATTCGGAGATAATTAATCATGTTAGATCAGCATATCCATATCTAGCGTTCAATCTAAAGAAAGATCAAGTTCTATTTTTCACAGAAAGTGACCTGCAATTTTGCCTTCATGCCTCTCCAGAAAAAATATTGTGTCCTATTGATAAACCAACATACAACATACGAGCAGGACAGTCTATATGTGGCATAACAATCCATGATCAAATAACATCACCCTGTATACTCGAACAATCTAATTGCAAGGATAAGTGGATCAAGTTACATCGAGCCAATGACTTGATTTATCAATGTTGTCAACAATGCGCGGTTCGCATTTTTAGCGCACGTGTCATGGAACTGAAAACTTTATCAGGCAATGGCATTATCAGCCTATGTCCAGGATGTACACTGAAGGGAGATACTTACCAGATACACTCTTATAAATATTTTAAGAATCACGTGAATCATCAAATAGAAGATGTTGAGCTCCCGAAGTTGTCAATAGTAAACGAACTCGTCAACACCGGCGTGACTACAAGCGATCACTTGGTATCCGCAGAGGACCACAGTGCTATGTGGAGCCAACTAAAGTCACAAATAGAGGAGCTGAAGCAGCAGTCGACGCAGACCCTCAGTGTCCATGATGTACATCAATACAGTGAGCTCTACTCCCTGGTGGCCGGAGCGATCCTCACGGGCCTTGTTTTGATCATTGTATGGATAAGAAGAAGAACATACATACATACATACATAAATCACGCCTTTATCCCGTACGGGGTAGGCAGAGCGTTTAACGCCTCGTAAAAGGCGCTTTCGCCACGTCTGATAAAAATTGAGGGCAATTTTAGATTGTAATATGTATTGCTGTAGTGACAGGTTGTCAGCCCATCGCCTAAACTACAATACACTGTAACCCTCGAGTCCTTTTTGCTGACTTCAACAGCATGCCCGGGAGGAAGGGCAGCTGGAACATTAATCTATTTTTTTTTTTTTTTTTTTATTAGATATACATATATATATAAATATTTATAAGCATGCTGTTAACTTAAGGTAGGTGTAAGAAATTACATTAAGGCGTATCTCGCCATCAAACTTTTAAGTTTGGCGAGTAGATATTAGTTATAAAAATGTACTTACCTTTAGTTTAATAAATAAAAAAAAAAATAAAAAAAAAAATCTATGTTTTTCTATCTCTCCCAGTCCAGCATGGAAGCAGCAAGCAAAGAAGAAGAAGGCAAGTAAAGCTAGTATCAGACTTGGAGTTGAAACAAATTAAAAAGATTCCTGAACCATGGCCAAGGGAAATCAGCAAGAGTACACCAACACCAAATATTAATTCCATCAAGTTTAAAATTCCTATCGAAAGTGAAAGTGAATAGTATAGAATGAATCTTATAAGATTTTTTATTGTGAATGAAATTTATAAGTTTCTTACGTTTACTTAGTTGACCATAAGTTACATTGTATTTTTAAGTTTATCATTAATTTGATATGGTTAATTTTCTTGTTTTTCCGCTCTCGCCAGCATGTACACTCAACTATACAGGTATTAATTTTATATATGTAATTGCGCCGCTGAGCGCGCTATGTCAGCATTTTACGCTAGTTGCGTATTTTTGTATAATCAGTGAAAATAAAGCACTCGTCGTGAGAGGTTGTGTTTCTATCATATATTCCTACGCAATCTTCTCGCCCCTATTTATCATCAAAAGGAACTATCATCCTTACTTATCATTTATCACATAACTGTTGAACGATCACACAACAACATGATCTTAAGCCTGGGACGTGAGGTAGATTCTTGGATTTCATGGATTTCGATATTTTCAGATTTAGGAATATATGGATATAGGATTGCGGCATTTTTTTCAATTATTCTTTTGATATATGATATAAGATACAATTAAAATAATGCTTATTTAACTAAACATTGATATATAAGAAAATGTATAGTTGATAGTGTTTACAATGTCTGGTTGGTTAGTTATTTGATTTAAGTCAGAAATTAAATAATCGGATTTACTTTTAATTCCAGATAGGTTTTCCAAGTTTAAAGAAGTTAAATTTGTCATAGAAGGTACGAGTATATATGTCATAGAAGGTAAGTGAGATTTGAATTTATCCACATTACAAAAGCTATCGTTAATTAAGTTGAAATTATAAAGTATTTTCTGAACAGTAACAGTCTTAGGGCTAGACTTAGAAAATAATCTTATATTCTTAAAGAATGCAACACAGTTTTCCGGTAAATCAAGAATACCAGTAGCGGAAATGCCAACTTCCACTAAATCAGAATTACATTCGATTGACAATTTACTATTTTCAGATTTTACATACAACCATACATTATCAACCATACATCATTACTTCGATGCTGGCCTGGGAGCGAGAGAAAAACATAGAATGTGCCAGCTGCATATCCTCCCGGCCATGCTGTAAACCAGCTAAGGGTTCCGAGGGCTTCAGTATATAGTAATTTAGGCGATGGGCTGACAACCTGTCACTACAGCAATATACCTACAAATCTATCTTAAATAACCCTACAAATTTGTCAGACGTGGCGGAATTACCTTAGTTTAGGTCGTTTACGCTCTGCCTACCCCATTAGGGATAAAGGCGTGATTATATGTATGTATGTACATACAACCATTTACTATCGGTAAGTTTTTCCCAAATGTTAATATTTCCAGAAATAAATTGGAAATTACATAATTTAGGTTATTGTTTTTGTTATTATTTCCAGCTCACAACTAGAGCTTGAATCTACTGAAGAATATTCATTTACTTTGTTACAAATGAATAACTGAGTTCCAATTTGCTAAGATGAGTTTAGATGAGATAAGGTACAGAAGGATGTTTTGTCTTCACTCACTGCAATGTAGTCAGTAGTCGGAACTATTATTGCGTAGGAGTTAGGATTCAGAGAATCATGAGGTACAGGTAACGGAATATTTTTATAAAGATAATACCCGGTGTGATGTACCTGTGGAATCTTCACTATGAATACAATTTTATCACTTACACTATAGCAACTTAATTCGGATACAATCAATCATTATTCTATGAATGGTATCTAATTCTATCTTAATTGGAAATTCTCTATAATATCTAGGTATTTGACTTACACTATTAAATAATTCGAAATATAACTGATTTGGTGTGAGAATAGCTGGATGTAGTAGCTTAACAAAATTACTTCCATGCTGGCCTGGGAGCGAAAGAAAAACATAGAATGTGCCAGCTGCATTTCCTCCCGGGCATGCTGTAAGATCCAGCAAAGGGATCCGAGGGTTTCAGTATATTGTAATTTAGGCGATGGGCTGACAACCTGTCACTACAGCAATATACCTAGAATGCTATCTTAAATAACCCTCAAAAACTTTGTCAGACGTGGCGGAACGACCTTTTTTTAGGTCGTTTACGCTCTGCCTACCCCATCAGGGATAAAGGCGTGATTATATGTATGTATGTATGTAAACAAAATAGCGTTTAATAAATCGTCAAATTTAAAAGAAAGCGTCAACAGAGTAGTTTCTATAGTATTAAAAACTTCGTTAATGCTTATTCTCACATTAAGAATATTTGAAATAATTGACAAGTTTTTAAGATTCGATGTAAGATTTTAGCTTCATTTACAGTAATGGTTTTCATAGTCTCATTAAAAGAGGAAATCGCTGACGTTGATAGTAAAATATTTTGTTGTATTACGGATGTAAATTTTTTATCATTATTCTGGAGGATTTGAACAGCGCTGTTATATCTGACTGCATCATCTTCATCCATAGTTCCAAAAACTGTTTGAAGACAGTGTCGAATCCAGCAAACCATGCAGATCGTTTTGATCGTTTAGAGATTAAATGAGAAATGGTTTCGTAATCTTTAAGAATATCTTCGTAACGAGATTGTTAGGGCTGCAGAGAGTAATGACATTCTATGTCCTCTATAACTTTATTTTGTTGACACAGGAAACGGGATTTGCTAATAGCTCTATTTATATTTTCCAAATGCGGATAAATGTCCATAGGAATAAGTATGCTAAAATCTTCATTGGTTATTTTCATGTGTCCCAAACGGTTGAAATAAATTCCAGGATTGCTTTGTATGGGCGTGATGAAGTCTCCATACGCAACTGATATAAAGAACTGGAATAGAATGATATAATGTTACTTCTACGGTAAGATTTTTACCTAACTTATATTAGTAATGACCTACACAATTTTTCTTACTTCTATGATTAAATGCATTATGAAATTTACAAGTTAGGTCCGCTCTAAGCAGGTTTTACTTCATCGAAGTGATGTTTTACGTGACGTCGATTAATCAAGAGCGTCAGTGTGTTATTAGGATGAACACTTATAATTTTATAAGGGCCTTTCCATATTGGGGACAGAGCTTTGCGTAACCGCAGATGGTTTTTAAGATAAACCATATATCCTGTCTTGTATACTACAGGACGTGAGCATTGGTCATAATAAGTTTTTGACCTCTCCTTGGATTTATTGATATTTTCTACAGCTTTATCAGGGGAAAGCTTAAGACGGTGATGTAGTCTCTTGACATATTCGGGATAAGTAAGGTTAGATCGCAAGTCGTATACAGAATCTGGAATGTGTGGCTTGCGACCGAAAACAAGTTCATATGGAGTGAACTGAGTTGTTCTATGTACATTAGAATTATATGCTAATATTGCAGTATATACGAATTTATGCCAGTTTGACTGATTTTCGTTTACATACGATTTTAAATATTCCTTTAGGGTGAAATGGCTACGTTCAAGAGCTCCTTGAGTTTGGGGATGATAGGTTCTCCCCACAATTGTTTAATCTTCAGAATGAAATTTTGACGATTTGATGGAATCTTTGACCGATAGTTAGCCAAGCAACATCCTTGTGTATCTGCTCTGTGCATTTATATTTAATTTCCGTATATTACTGCGTTTATTTACACTTCAGTGCTACAAACATAATATTTGTGTTATTAAAAATACGTGTGAGTGTTGTTTTGTACTATTATAGTGTTATTAAAGAAATATAATTCACAAATCAGTCACCGACAATAACATTCTTGTTCGGAAGGCGGCGGTCATTGTTACCGTGTTTACGGGACTTGCGCGGTTAACTTAAGCGCGCAAGATTGATAATCGCCCGTGCTGCCGTCCGGCTGTTGTTCGAACGCGTTTGAGTAGTGACTAAGTGGCGCAAAAGCGTCACTATCTTTGCCTACATCTCGATTGCCTCCCAGAATCACATATAAAAGTAAATAATAATAAAAAAAAAACTTGAGTTTATGAATGAATGAATGAATGATTTATTGTGCGATGAATTCGGGTTACAATAGTAGTTACAATTGCTTACAATAAATTATGTCTCACCAAACTCTACCTTTACAGGTATACACACATAACTTGTTAATTATAATTATTTACAACCTTAAAATACATACCTATAAGTATATTTACTCTTTATTTTAATGTAAAATCCATATACTCTTGGACGCTATAGAAACAATTATCTGATAGTAAACTTAATGTTAGTTTTTTAAACATTGCTATTGGTTCCTGTTTGAAAGAATCTGGCAGTTTATTATAGATTATTATGCACATCATAAATGAATTTTTATCGACTAAAGTTAATTTTGATGGTGGTTTGTACAATTTATATAAGTATTTTGTCCTTAGCTTACGGTTACTGACATCTATTTGCTGGCGAAATAGATACTTATGCTTATATACAAATAAACAAACTTCTAACAAGTATATACAAGGTGCTGGTAAAATATTATATTTTTTGAAATATGGACGGCATGAAGTCCTTTGGTTAATATTAAAAATTGCTCTAATACAGCGTTTTTGCATTAGAAATACATCCTGAAAATCTATAGAATTTCCCCACAAAACTATCCCATAACGTATAATTGATGAAATGTAACCATTATACGCGACTATTGCTGATTGTATGGATACTACTTGACTTATTTTATGTAAAGCATATACAAAGCGAATTATTCTTGTACATACATTATTCACGTGTTCTTTCCAATTACAATGAGTATCTAAATTAAGACCAAGAAATTTTATTTTATCTACTTCTTCTAATACTGTATCTTTGTAAAAAATATTTAATATTTGTCCGCTACTACGATATGTATGGATTTGCATATACTTTGTCTTGCTAAGATTTATTTTTAAATTATTATTGTTTAACCAGTCAATTGCTTCAGTCAAACCCTTCTCAATTTCATAATTAAATGTTAATTCGTTATAACCTTCGATAACAAGGCTGGTATCATCAGCGAACAGTACACATTTATGGGAAAGATGTTTAGGCATATCATTGATATAAATCAAGAACAATAAGGGCCCAAGTATACTGCCCTGTGGAACGCCAAATTCATTTAACTTGAAGGAAGATCGAAAACTTTGCACAGTTTTAGTATCCGGGCAATGTCCTGTTGTTTCAACACATTGAGTTCTATTTTCGGGGTAAGTTTTGATCCAACTTAAAGCGGGTCCTCGGATTCCATAATTATATAACTTAACAAGCAATCTATCATGGCAAACAAAATCAAAAGCTTTGCTCATGTCGAGGAACAAAACAGCTATTGGAGTTTGATGGTCTATACAGTCCATCACATGCTTTATAAGCTTAAATGCAGCAAGTGAAGTATTTCTATTCTTTCTGAATCCGTGCTGTTCCTCCGATATAATTTGATTTTTTTCTAAAAAATTACTCATACGTTTGTACATAACTCTCTCATATATCTTGGAAAATATCGGTATAAGTGTAATTGGTCTGTAGTTGTCCATTTGACATTTATTTCCTTTTTTAAATAATGGCTTTACTATAGATTTTTTCATTTTATCTGGGAAAACACCTTGAGATAACGATAAGTTTAATAAATATATAAATGGGATGGCAATTACAGACGTACGAAAATGTCTAAAGCTGCAAAAACTTTAAGAACACCACCACCTAAAGGACACCCAAACGTTACAACAAGGGACTCGAAAAATTCTACCAAAGCTCATTCTCTTGGACAAATGGAGGATCACGTGACCGCTTCCAAGAGTAATAAGTCTGCGGAGGGAAATATCTCGGAGTGTTCGTGTCTTACTATTGAGCAGATTCGTAGCATGTTTAAAGACGAATTGTTAACCGCTGTGAATGAAATAAAAAAGAGCTACGATTCAAAAATTGCAGACTTAAAGGAATTGATTACAGGCTTTGAAAAATCGCTTTCCTTCTTTAACTCGGATATTGAAATGGATATGGATATTGAAATGAATCCTACCACAACATCCACTCAAAGCTACAGCAACTGGATCAACATTCTCGCGCTGCTAATATGGAACTACAATGTGTTCCTGAACACACCAAAGAAAACCCAGTGAATTTAGTTCAGCAGCTCGGCAAAGTAGTACAACGTCCAATACTCGACCACGAGATTCACTACTAAGCAGAAACCTGAATCTTCCCGTCCTAGATCAATATTGGTGAAATTTAGCAGCCCACGTGTTCGCGATGAGATATTGACAGCGGTAACACAATATAATAAGAAAAACCGCAATGATAAACTGACTTCCAGCACTCTGGGTATAGCAACAGACAAGAAGATACCAATATATGTTACGGAAAACCTGTGTCCTGAAAGCAAATCGTTGCAAGCCGCGACAAGACTAAAAGCTAAGCAACTAAATTATGCATTTGTTTGGGTACGCAATGGACGAATTTTTGTACGTAAGGCAGAAGGTTCCAAACATATATATATTAAAGATCAGGATGCACTATCACAACTTACATAGTTGACATATTTTATTTGCTACTATTATTGTAATTTGTTGATATTACCTAAATATCATTCGATGCTAATATAGATTCATTTAATGTAGCTAATGTGTATAAGTGTCTACCGGAGGATTGTTCAAAGTATGTAACTTCATATAACCGTTCGCTAAAAATTGTCCATCATAATATACGCAGCATCAACAAACATTTGGATGAATTATGTAGGGGGAAGATATATCCCCTGCTACACTTGTAATGTTATGTTATATTTGTTAAAGTAAGATTTCCGGTTAGATTTAGAAATAATTAATTTAATGTAAAAAATAGAAGTTGTTAAAAAATGTTCAAGATCGTTAATTTGTTATAATGTTTGCGTGTTCGCGGTTTCGTGGTAACTACTGATTCTCTCTACGCACCGCAATACATCGATTCGCGGATATTGCTGATGTTACAAATTGACTAATAGATTTAGGTCGCTCAGAGACGACACAAGACAAATTCCAAGTGCGGTTGTTGCTAGCCGTACAAATTAAGTGTTGTATTACAGATTACAAAACAAAGCTATGATATTATTACTGTGACTGAGTGTTGGATTAATACAATTGATAATATTCCTTGTTTAAGTGGTTATAAATCATTTAATACGGTGAATAAGAGGAATCAAAACGCAGGTATTGTAATGTTTGTCAAAAGTGACATAGATATCACCGTTACCGAACCAGTATTTCTAGAAGCAAATTGTTTGCTAGGTACAATGGGTAATGAAATTGCTATAATTATGATATACCGCTCTCCATCCTATTGTAATCGACATATTTTCTTTAGTGACTTAATTAATCTATTGTCATCGCTAAATCGTTTTCGTCACATTTTGTTAATGGGTGACATTAATATTAACATTACCATGGAACCTGATAACAAGGACTCTGATCGTGATCAATACTTAAATTTAATGTCCGGCTTTGGATTTTTATCAGCATATAATACACCAACCAGAAATGATAAGACTTGTCTTGATCACACTTTTCTGAAATCAAGTAACGCGATCACAGTTCTGTTACTGGAGACGGATATAACTGATCATTTGCCAATAATAGTCTGCATGAATTACGGTAATATAAGAGTAACTGTCAATCCAACCCGTTACCTAGTGGATTACGAAGCGAGGATTTCTCCAACATTATAAACAGTACAAATGGTAACCAGGCTACAAACACACTCATACACATGATTTTTGCATTAATACAAAAACACAAAAGACAAATTCAAATGCCTCACACGGTCTTTTGCCTACACATACTTTTAGTACTAGATTGCACAGATGCATTGATCATATTCTGCTTAAAACTAAATTAAAAAACACTACTTTGGTTTTGGACACTTTTGATACGGATCACAAACCACTACTACTTGCACTTGAAAATGTTTACCCTAAAAGAGAATATATTCGATCCACTACAAAATTAAATCACCTATCTATTAAAACAGAACTCGAACGTACCGATTTTTCCGATATTTTTAATACTGGTGATGCAAATCTAGCTGCTACTCGTTTCGTGGAAATCTTAAGGGCAATCATCATTAAACATACCACCATAGTAAATGGATAACCCACGGTCTGCTTAGGTGTATCAAAAACCGGGATAAGTTGCATCTCAAATCCAAAAAGCACCCCGATAATCCTATAATTAGCCTTACATACAAACGCTATCGCAACTTCTGTAATCGTCTTCTTAAAAATCTAAAAACATCTTATGAACAAAATTAATTTCAAAAGGCTGGTAGAAACCAAAAGAAGCTTTGGAAAACTGTGAAGGATGTCACCTCCTCCCACAAACACCGTACGGCACCAATTGAGCTATTGGACATTTGTTCTAGTCATGAGGATTCCATAGAGCATGTTTGCGAATTCTTTAGAAGTGTAGGTGAGAAGCTTGCTAACAATCTGATTGCACAATATCCACAACTACTGGGTGCGGCAAATGGTCAACGTTTCCGCTTTCCAAATAAGGTATTGACTGCACCTTGTGACTCTCTTGTTCTACTGGAAGTTGATGAAGCTGAGGTCGAAGCAATATTATTAAACTTAAGACATGATTGTGCCATGGGATGGGACAATATATCTTCTGCTTTACTAAAGGAAAATCGACAAATTCTGGTACCAATAATTACCTATATCTGTAATCTTTGCATTGCGACCGGCGTTTTCCCTGATGTCTTTAAGTTGGCTATTGTGCATCTTATTCACAAGAGTGGGAGCAGAGACAGTGTCAACAATTATCGTCCTATTTCAATACTCTCTGCGCTTTCCAAAATTCTTGAAAAGATTCTGAACAGAAATCTTGTTAATTTTCTTGATAAACATAATCTAATTGCAAATAATCAGTACGGCTTTCGTAAAGGTGTTTCTACTGAAGATGTGGTAACAGATTTGACGCAGCATATTGCTAGGAACTTGGATAGAAGAATTAAGTGCATGGGGGTATTCTTAGATCTGTCAAAAGCTTTTGACACTGTCTCTGTTCCACTACTTCTAAATAAACTAGAAAATATAGGCGTTCGCGGATTGGCTCTGAATATCTTTACTGACTACTTGAATAATAGAAGGCAGCAGGTTAAAATTGAATCCTTGCTAAGTATAGAGCACAGGGTAACTTTTGGCGTCCCGCAGGTTAGTATTTTGGGACCTACCCTCTTCTTAATATATATTAATGAGATCTGTACAATGGCATTACCTAATTGCAACATATATGTCTATGCGGATGATACAGCTATAATCATCCAAGGTAAAAGTTGGGAAGAGGTTAAAATTAATGCAGAATACACAATAAAAAACATCTTCGAATGGCTAACCGTTAATCTACTGTCTCTAAATCTTGATAAAACTAATATAACCTTTGCCATTCGAACCAATACTAAACCCTTGGATGATTTTACCATTAAAGCCCATACCTGTTCAGGCCAACTCAGTGACGGTAAATGCTACGTACTCAGAGATACTCCTATTGTAAAATATCTTGGGGTGCAAATTGATGATGGATTGAGCTGGAATGCACAAATTGACACCTTATCCAAAAGAGTTGCTAGGCTGATATATATCTTGAAACTTCTAAGAGATTCAGCCCCTTGGGATATTTTAAAAATGACCTACATTGCTTTATGCCAATCCATCATCAGCTATTGCATAACAGTATGGGGAGGTGCCTACAAGACCTTTATGCTGGTACTTGATCGAGCTCAGAGAGCTGCATTGAAGGTCATGACCAGAAAACCCTTCAGGTACCCCACATCAACAATGTCAAATACTAACTGTTCGACAACTCTACGTTCTTAACTCCACTCAGAGATTACATGGAAGTATACCTTTAACAGATAAAAGGAAACGAAGAAATGACCCTATAAGTATACCACACAAAACTACTTTCGCGGAACATCAATTCTATGTATTAAGTTATAATATTTACAAAAAACTTAACAAATCTTTAAAATTGTCAAACCTTAATTAGTACAAATTAAAAAAATCTGTTACAGATTGGCTACTAACACAAGACTATGATAAGACTGAAAACTTACTTACCTTCATAACTTAAAATAAGTCTTACATAAAACATTAAACACCCATGCAAACACATACACACACACATACACACACACACACACACACAAACACACACACAAACACACACACTTACACTCTCACACACAAACATAAATAAATCAAAATATAATATAAGTAGATCCCTTAACGGGATAAGTCCGCCTTTGTGCCACTATTGTTTTAATCTTCTTGTATTTTAGTTTTAAGATTTTTAAGGTACAATAAAGAGCTTACATACATACATACATAAGTTTAGATTAAGTGTTTTTGCTTTTTTACGTAGTTTATAATGTATAAAATCAACGCAATAATATTATGTGTCGGTCTCCTCTTTACTCTTTGAACACTGTCCCCCAAAATACAGGTTAAATCCTAGTTTGGGTGTCAGGGCTCCTTTTAAATAGTCTAAGAACAGTTTGTCACATCTATTGTTAAATAATTATTGTTAAATTGGAAAATAAACTACTTTTTTATTTTTTTTATTTACTATCCCTAAAAGAAAAGTTATTCTAAAGCCCTGGATTACCCCCGGTTTACTAAGGTGCATTCGGCACAGAGATAGGCTACATAAACAATCAAAATCTAACCCAAATAACGATATCCTAAGAATAACTTATTCCCGATACAGAAACTTCTGTAATCAATTATTGCGTAAAATTAAGATAGAGTATGAACGCAATGAACTTGCGAAAGCCAATAATAATACCAGAGCTACATGGGAACCACTGAAGAAAATTGCCGATATTTCTTTTAATTCAAATTCTGCTCTCCCGTTTCTTAAGTTTAAAGATACTCCTAAAGCATCAGTAAACGCCATTAACGACTTCTATGTAAACGTGGGTAAAAATTTAGCGGATGAAATCCGGTCCAGTACACCAGCTTCACTGACACGCTTAGCAGCCTCTAACTCAGTCTCTTACCACAGCTCGCTCGTTCTCTTTGATACCGACGAGGCTGAGATTGAGTCAATTATCACAAGTTTGCGCAGTGAATGTGCGGTTGGATACGATGATATCCCCCGCTAAAGTTATAAAAAGTTGCCGAGGCTCACTCGTTCCACCAATCACTCATATGTGTAATTTATCGCTTTCGACAGGAATATTTCCAAAGAAGTTTAAAACTGCATTGGTCCATCCTATCCCCAAGGCCAGTTCATCTGATTCCATTAATAACCTAAGGCCAATTTCAGTACTGCCTGCGATGTCGAAGATGTTGAGAAGGTCGTCAACAAGAGACTAAATACGTACTTAGAAAACTTTAAAATTATTGCACCCAATCAATTTGGATTTCAAAGAGGATTATCAACAGAAGATGCGGTTCTTAGCTTATCAAATACAATAGTCTCGAAATTGGAATCTAAACAGAAATGTGTGGCTATCTTTCTTGATCTCTCCAAGGCCTTCGACACCGTGTCAGTACCTATCCTAATAAAAAAATTAGAGAAAATTGGTGTCAGAGGAAAGTGTCTAGATATTTTTCAAAGCTACTTAAGTGAAAGAACACAAATGGTTAAAATAGGAGAACATGTGAGTGACGAAATGATGATAGGTTATGGAGTCCCGCAAGGGAGTATTCTGGGCCCGACTCTGTTTAAAATTTATGTTAACGACCTTTGCCAAATGAATATCCCGAACTGTGACATACTTTGTTATGCAGATGACACAGCTTTGATAATATCCGGGTCCAACTGGAGGGAGCTAAAGCAGCGGGCTGAGAATGTGGTGAGAGTTGTCCTGGAATGGTTGAGGCTAAACCTGTTAACTATAAATGTCGAAAAGACAAAATTTGTGGCTTTTTCAGTGAGAGGTAAACCACCGGAAGATTTTTCAATTAACGCTCATACTTGCAAAATATCGACTGTGTCACATCGGGCTTGTTCATGTCCAAACATTAACAGTTCACAATACTTCAAATATCTCGGAGTGATAATGGACAGCAATCTTAATTGGCACAGGCATATTGACAATTTATGTGGCAGAGTGCGAAAACTCATTTTTATCATGAAAAAACTACGCTTTTCAGCGGATAGTTGTACGCTTAACATGGTTTATGATGCTATTGGCAAATCTATTATTAGCTACTGCATTCCTGTATGGGGTGGAGTAGACAAAACACACATGCTCAAACTAGAAAGAGCTCAAAGAGCTGTATTAAAAGTAATGAGACACAAACCGATAAGGTATTCCACTGTCCACCTATACCAGGAATGTAAAGTGTTGACCGTAAGACAGATATTTATTATCCAATCAATTTTACGGCATTACTCATCGGTCGACTGCCCGAACTCCGAAATTCAACGACGTCGCAGGGCAAGAGCTTGTCCTAATGTTTCAGTTAGAACTGCTTTTGCAAGCCGTCATTTTGAGTGCTTTAGTTCATATATCTACAATAAAATAGACCAAACTTTGAAAATCGCGGAGCTAAACAAGTTTGAATTGAAAGGGAGTTTAAAAACGTATTTACTGAACCTAGACTATGATAAGACTGAGGAGTTAATAAATCGGGTAGAATAATATTCGTCGTCGTCGTCGTCTCAGCCGATAGACGTCCACTGCAGGACATAGGCCTCCCCCAAGGACCTCCACGATGATGAATAATATTAAATAAATATAAATCTAAGTTAATATAATATACCTATAAGTACTTAATAGTTAAATAAATACTAATACACACATCTACTATACATACACATAAATACACACTGATATGAATGTAAGATTTAAAATTCTGTTAAGATTTAATAAATAAAATAAATATAAATTCTGCCATGATTATGCTAAGCAGATTAATAATCTATTATGGTCAAGTTTCGCTGGCTCCCATAGCACAGATTTATCTAGTTTGGGAGACAGAGAACCTTATTATTATACTGGCATGTGCAAATTATAGCCTTAGCTTACATGTTACATTTTTAATGTAAATTTTACTATAAAAACATTAATATTTAAGTTTGGCTTTATTGAATAAACATTTTTTTTTTATTTTTTATTTTTTTATTCACATGTTTCCTTAAATAGTTCAGCGGTGAAATTGAGGCCTTGGTCGGTAAGAATTATTTTAGGTATACCAAAAATAGTAATAAAATGTACAAAACATTCACAGGTTTCTTCTGTTGTGGCATTTGAAATAGGATATGCGGTGGAGTATTTAGATAAGTCTTCTTGAATGGTGAGTATGAATCTTAATTTGTTGTTGCCAGCTTCGGGAAGAGGACCAACAATATCAAAACTGATGCGGTCAAAAGGATTAGTAGAAGTAGTAGGAATTTGCATCGGAGCTGTATTAGTTAGGCGTAAAGCTTTATTGACTTGACATTGACTACAGATTTTTACCGTGAAACCTTACTACTTTGCCCATGGCGCACATCTTTGCCCGAACACGAAAATTAACTATAACTACCATTAGAAGTTTTATTTTAACAAATGGCAACTTTTTGTGGTGTCTATGGAAAACTAGAATATCTTTTTGGCAACACTGACTACTACAATCGTGGCTAACTTCATTCAGCTATCTGTCAGTCACCGTCAAAGGTGCAGTGTCGTGAGTGGTGCCAAAATTTTGTTGGAGTTTTGCGTCCCGCATTTTCGAAAACCGCTGCGCAGTTAAAATCTATTATTAATTACGTGTAGTGCATTAATTGTTGCTGCTTTTAATCATGGCCTCCTTCTTACACTCGCCTCAGTATGCGAGAAAATTGTGCGGGCAATGTAGTAAGCACTTTTATAGAGTGAGGGTGGACAACTTTGCCCAGCTCATAAACGGTACAAGGGTTGCCACTTGTGAAAAAATAAAATGAGTAAAATAAAAAAAATATATATATAGACGTTCCCTGCGTTGAAAGTTATTCAAAGTTGCCTGCAGGTATCCTCACGATGTTTTCCTTTAACTTATGAGCGTCGAAAAAAGTACCTACATATGAATTTGATAACCGAAAACACATTGAAAATGAAAATGGCCGACAAATATATATCTATTTTACATAAAGATTAAGTTAATTAAGTTTCTAGATTAAGTTTTTGGTTGCAGAATTTTCTCCTCAACAACAGATCCTTTTATCTGATGCACAGCCCTAGCAAATCCTTTAGTATGAAAGTGTGACTAAATGAGATGATAACATTGCCCACCAATGTTAAAACTTAAAATAGGATACTATTGGATTTGAAATGGTATTGGTATCCAATTTTGCCCGTTTGCTAACAATATATCTTAAAATCACAGTCATAAAGCTTATAGTTGCTGAGAAATTTAGGTTGGGCAAAGATGTAAGGAAGTGGAGATAACTTTGCCCGCGTCTGTTTCTTTTGTTTTTTCAGCATTTGTTTGGAATTATATCATCTGGTTTTGACAGTTTATTTGTTGCATAGAGTCTCATTTAAAGCTTCAGCAGCCATCAAATAAAGGCTGATATTTTTTTAAATAAAACAAAAAAATCCAAAAATGTGGGCAAAGATGTAAGGTTTCACGGTACATATTGTTTAATATCAGCGCGCATATTTTTCCAGAGATATTTTTCTTTAATTCTTTTATGCATCCTACTACAACCTAGATGACCGACTATAAGGATATCGTGATTTTCTTTCAGTATTTTAGGGATTTCACTAGGAACAGGATAGATTATATTTTTAAGATACCAGGCCACTCAGAAAGTATTGCGATAAATAGTTTTTATATATGGCAGACTGGCCGGTTAGAATCTTTTTTGAAAATATGATTACTTGTAAGTAAAAATATGTGTGTTCCATTTTCAAAATTTCCCTCCACATTTTTTGCGAGCCAATTCAAAGTATCGTGTCTTACTGAAAAATGGATCTGCGCCGGGAACATTTTAGAGCTATGATTTTTTACGATTTCAAGTGTCGCCTGAAACCGGATGAATCGTTCGATAGACTTCAAATGGCATTTATGGATGAAAGCCCCTCCAAGGCAACCGTGTATCGTTGGTATAACGAATTTAGGCGCGGTCGACCAACCTTGGGGGATGAAGAAAGAAGCGGTCGCCCTTTGACGGCTATTACGGAAGAAAACGTGCTAGCAGTGAAAAATTTAATCCAAGATAATAGGCGAATTACATATCAGGAGATTCAGCACATATTAAAGATTGGATCGGGAAGCGTTCACGAGATTCTACATGGGCATCTTCGCGTGAGGAGGATAGTATCGCGCTGGGTGCCGCACTACCTCACCGACGCTCAGAAGCAGGCCCGGGTGGAATGGTGCCGTGATATGCTGAACAAATTTGAAGCAGGCTCGTCTCGGCGTGTTTACGACATCGTAACAGGTGATGAGTCCTGGATTTATCAATACGATCCAGAAACCAAGCGCCAGTCGACAGTTTGGGTGTTTCAAAATGAACCAACGCCTACCAAAGTGAAGCGATCTCGAAGCGGGGGGAAGATTTTGATCGCCAGCTTTTTTAATTTGACTGGCCACTTGGCCTCAATTCCCTTACGAGATCAAAGAAGCATTAACGCCGAATGGTATACTACCAAATGTTTACCAGAAGTTTTTTCTGTTGTGAGCAACAAGCGACCAAACACAGGGCTCCGAGGACTACTGCTCCACCACGACAATGCGCCTGCACACACCGCGCTCAAAACGAGGGACTTCCTGGACAGCACACCAGTCAAAGTCCTGGGTCACCCTCCTTACAGCCCTGATCTAGCACCGTGTGACTTCTTTTTATTTCCAAAAATAAAAAATCAGCTCAAGGGGATACAATTTTCGTCGTCGGAAGATGCGCTGGCTGCGTTCGAGCAGGCTGTAAACGAGGTGTCTACGGCGGACTGGAAAAAGTGTTTTGAAAACTGGTTCAGACGCATGAATCTTTGTATAGAGGCTGGTGGAGAGTACTTTGAAAAGATTTAATAAAAATATATGTACCTGTAGAACAATTTTTTTTAGTGTCGCAAATCTTTCTGAGTGTCCCACGTAGATGTTGACGGTGATATTAGTGTGATTAAATAGGTACAAAATTATGTTATATATTCTGACGAAAGCATGGTCCTCAAAAGGGTTTCAAAATCGGAAATTGCAATATCGTCAACGGAATCTGGACATATTAATAAATCATTTCTCTATTTATAAATCGAATAAATATTATCGAAGGAATGGACTTTTATGAAGAGAAAATAGTAAGTTTGGTTTTTCATTTTTAAGATATTTGAGAAATGTAGGCTTCTTTCTCTTTACAGGAATTTTTTAGTGTCACCGTAGTTCGTAAGTATTTCTTCTACATAAGGGTTACCTTCGTCGAGGTAGGTACAATTATTATGTTAGATTTTGATTTCAACAAACTTTTATTGTGCTCTACAATACCACAGGAATAAAAGATTTATTATTAATAGTTTTTAGACATTTACTGTATATATCCTCGTCGTCTAGGCTTAGCAGTGGGTCTCTTACGTTTTGATTAGTTTGTTGTGGAGGAAATGGATTTTCAGGAACGGTAGATGGTCCAGGATTTAGATAAGATAAGATAAGATAATCGTTTATTCACCATTAAACAGGGTACATAGAAAGATCAGGTCAGTTATCTATAAAAATATAAGTCCTCCTGTTTAGCCATTACAAATAGCATGCAAATTGAAAAGAGGATAAAAATAAATTAAATTACATGAAAATTTATAAATCACATTATCTAAACCATGTACAATCTTAATCACTCTATTTAGTTCTAACATTAACTCAATTTAGAAATGCATAATTTCAAAGTATAATTCAGGCAAATCAGCATAATTCAATCAATATCAAAAATAAAATGTCAATAGAAATACAATATATCCACATAATGTCACACACTAAATGTCATCTGGCTGAAATAAATCTAGTAGCCAAAGCCAAAAATGGATAAACAATAAAACTTAAACAATTTTGAATGTCAGTTATTCACGCTGAAGGCCTTAGTTGAGGGCAACTTGAGAACAAAAGTGGAAGTTCAAGTTCTAAATGGTGTAAACCGATGGCGGGAAAAGTATCGAGCGTAATTATCATGTCCACCCTATCGCATGTACGTAAGTTTTATTGCTTATGCTTATATTCAAGGAATTCTTTCACTGTGTAAAAGTTTTTTTCCCGAAGCCAATCGCGCAATGAGCGTTTAAATTTAATAAGCGGTTGATCCGTTATAGATTTAGGTACATTGTTATAAACATTCACACACATAACCATACAATTCCTATTGTATCTTGCACTTTTAGGTATGGTGTCAAGAACGAGTCTATGGGGATATCGCATGTTTTGCCGTTTCGAAACGTCCTTGGCCAACAAGAATAGATAAGAATGGTGCTTGACAAAACTCAGAGCTTAGAATTCCTCCCTCGGGAAATTGAATAGGTACAGAGGATGGTCTTTGATTTTCTATTTGGTTTCTAGGAATTTGAACGGGTACAGAGGATGGTCTTAGATTTCGTATTTGGTTTCTAGGAATAATAGGATAAGGGGCTTCACCTATGTCGAAAAATGGGTCGAGTTGTTCATCTGAATTACAGGATAGTGGATTTAGGTCTGGGAATAGATTCTCTTTAAAAAATATTTCTTCTGGAGGAGGAATAGGACTTTCGTTCTGTTGGTTAAAACTGAAAGGAGAAGTATTTATAGGATTAACTGGGTATCTAGATAAGGCATCTGCAGCACAATTAAGTTTCCCTTTTTGGTATACGATTTCATCGAATTCATGTTCACCGAGTTTCAGACGCCAGCGCTGAAGTTTACTACTGGGGTCTGTGTGGTTAAATAGCCATCGTAATGGTCTATGGTTTGTTACTTTAATTGTAAATTTGTGACCGTAAAGGTAAGGTCTGAAGGTTTTACAACGTTATGCTGTAATTACATTCTACTTTTTTTAAAGTCCGTGAAGCGAAAGCGATAGAATGCTCTTAAACTTGTTCACCCTGAGAAAGAATAGCAGAAATAGCGTAATTTGAAGCATCACAGGTGAGTATAAAAGGCTTTGTGAATTCGGAATATATAGACAGGAGCAGAAATAAGTTTTTGATTAAGATTTTCAAAAGCAATTTGATTTTCATTATTCCGAATAAATGAAACTTTTTTTTTAGTGGTGAAGTTAGAGGTTTCGATATTTTTGAGAAATCTTGGATGAATCGTCGATAATAAGAGGCAAAACCTAGAAATGATTTGATATCTTTAGCTTATTTAGGAATGGGAAATTCACCCACTGCTTTGACTTTCTCGGGATTAGGTCGAACCCCTTCAGCACTTATAATGTGTCCAAGGTATGTAACCTCTGTACGGAGAAATTCACACTTATCATGTTGGAGTTTTAGATTAAAATTCCGAAGATGTAAGAAGACTTCGGATAGGTGTTTGATATGGGTATGGAAGTCATAGGAATAGATAACAATGTCATCGAGATACACGAAGCATTTGATACCCTTTGATTTTTCATAACTGATCTAAGATTTCAGAAATTTGAGGAATAGGGTAAGTTTCCCCAATGGTAACATCGTTGAGTTTGCGATAGTCAATTACCACTCGCCATTTTTGTTCTCCTTCTAGTTTTTTGGGCACTATCCAGATGGCCACGGGGAAATGGATGGAGAAATTATGTCTTGTTCCAACATTTTGTTTATTTGTTTCTCTAGTTCTTTCTTACGACATTCTGGTAATCTATAGGATTTGGTATGGATGGGATTATCACATTCAGTTCGGATTTTGTGTTCGATTTTGGAGGTGAGGTCAATTGGTCGTCCGGAATATGAAAAATATCAGAAAATTTAGAGCAGATCTCAATGAGTTGCTCGGACTCTTCCTGATTGAGATGTAATGTCCTTAACTGATCCAATACCTTCTCAGTTCTTTTAGTAATGAACAGAGTATATTGAACATTGGTTATTAAAACTTTCTAAATTTAGTTTTGGATCTGAATCAATAGCGATTGGATATTTTGACGTATTTATCACAGTTACATTAACTCGATTGACCTTGGCAATACAATTTGCTTCTAAAAGAGATTCAGAGATATGTTGCTCTACTATAATACCTTCTTTGATTTCAGGGTTTTTATCTGTACATTCAATCACAGTCTCAGTTCTTGGAGAGATTTTATAGATGGGATGTCTATGTTTAATTTTGACTCCAATATTAAGAATTCGAAGAATGTTAGTTTTGTATTATATATAAAAAATATTTGCGTTGTTTAGTAAGAAAAAGTCACAAATAAATAAATAAAATAAAAAATAAATAAAATAACAAATATTTGCGCTGTTTAGTAAGAAAAAGTCACTGCCTAAAATACCATCATACTCAAGGCTAATTGTATCTACGATATGAAAGTCTTGAGTAACTTTCGTTGGAGTATCAGGAAAAAGTTCAATGTTAGCGTAACCTAGTGTTTCCACAAGATTATTATTAGATAAAATTTCTTTTAGTTGGATTTTTTTTAGGGTTAAGTTCCGGAAGATATTGAATGGATTGTCTTTTAATAAGGCTGTACTACGATGTGGCTGTACACTGTCGATTAAAATGTTAAAGCGTGATCAGCGACTTTGATTCTGAGCATAATATAAGGTAAACTTTTCATTTTTGCGTTTGAGAGACATATTTCATAAACTTTTGTAGGTTTACTTCTGTTCGGGATGAATGAGTGGAATTGGATTCTTGATTATTTATTTTAGTTTTAACTGATGCAGAGGACATTGGACGTAGACCATTAATTAGTTTGATAATTTTGGAGTGTATTTTTGCCAGGTAGAACAGCTGCATAGGACAATTTCTCAACTTTAGATTGATTTTGATTTTTAAGTGATTTATAGGATTCAGAGGTTTTTAGGTTTAGTGGATTCAGAGGATTTAGACGATTCAGTGAATTTAGAAGTTTCAGAGGATTCCGATAATTTAGAGGAATTAGAAGATTCGGTGGATTTAGAAGGTTCAGAGGATTCAGATAATTTAGATAATTCAGAGGATTTAGAAGATTCAGTGGATTTAAAAGGTTCAGAGGATTCAGAGATAAAATTTTCGGTCTGGCGTGATGTTGAAGATTCAGAGAATGAATGTCGATGGGTTTGGCGTAATTCGAAAGATACAAAGGGGAATCTTTTAGCTTGGGGCTGATTACCATCTTGTTTGAATTTATCCGATACGGAGGAAAGTCTATCAATTTGGGACAGGTTACCCTATCGGTTAGACTTATGCGATGCAGAGGATACAGAGGAAAGTCTGTCAATTTGGGGCTGGTTACCCTGTCGGTAAGACTTATGCGATTCAGAGGATTTAGTTATGACGTCGGCCTTAATAGGAGACATTGGTTAGTTTAAATTATCATCAGGACTTTTATCTAGGTATAGATCGTCGAAGGAATTTTCCTGGACATAATTTACATTCCGAGTTTGTGTAAAATCTCGCCCAGAATTTTGATTGGAACGAGTAACGGGTCTTTGATTAGGCGAATTGAAATTTAGATGGCGGTTATTATTTTATTGAACTCGCGTTTCCTGAATAATTCAATTGAATGGCCATCAGTCTTACAATATCTGCAGATCAGAGGGTTGCTGGAGTGCGCCGCATTGGTTAAAGCAAGAGGTTGAGACGTATGCACAGAGGGCTTGTAAAAATGTTCTTTGTACGTCTGTCGCGGACGGTCAGAACTGAATAAAGTAGAAGGCCTATTTGTAAACTGGAGCAATTTTTCTTCCGATACTGCAAAACTTATTGCGTCATTTAGAGTTTTCGGATTACGACATCTCAGCACAGTAGACAACTTTGTATAGAATCCCGTCACAAATGTGCGCAAAGCCAGGTCCTCCATGGCTGCAACACAGCCTGCCAACTGCTTTTTTGTTGGTCGGGATAGTGACATTGATTTCTGTCAATAGTTTGTTGAGGCATGTCTCAATTCGTAGACCAAACTGATTGATAGAATGGTTGCATTGTTGTCTTAAAGGTTAAAGCTCTGACAATAAATGGGCAGAATGCTTCTTTGCCCCAAAATGTTCTAAAAGAAAAACCTCGAGTTGATCCCAGTTAGCAAATTCTTTGATGGAGCAGGCAAGTTCTGCTCTACCCTCGAGTTGACTCAATATATATTTTAAGAGAATGTCAGTTTGAGATTTATTTTTTTATTTATTTTAATTGCTTAAATGCACTAGAAGATATGCATACAATGCGTGCATTAAGCTAAATATTCCATTACAGTTTCTTAATCTAACTTAAATAACTAATAAAAAAAAAATAACTAACACATGATTCAATAAATTTACGAAGACTATCATTAAAAACATCTACACGAGGGTGTTTATCAATCAAGGCGTTGATGTGATTCACGGCTTGAACAGTGGGCGCGTTCTGTGCGGTGCGCGCGCGCCTCGCGGAGCAGCCACAGCGAGCGTAGCCGGCACGCGCGCTGTGGGGCGTACAAGTAGCATCGCGACAGAGTAGTAGGGTTGTCGATTTTGCTGGTAGTAGTGTATCAATAGGGCACACTTTCGTCTTAGCTCTAAGGTGTTGATGCCTACCATACCACCTACAAAGAGAGAGGGATATAAGAAAGGATAATATCCAAAGAGCTTCTTGTAAAGGTAACGAGCAAATTTTTTCTGTATCCGTTCCAACATACGCGGGGCGGCTGATATAAAATCTACTTTGTTAAAGAAAGTTTTGAAAATCGAACTGGCCATTGCAAAATCATATTCTATATTTATTCCTTTTTCAAAATTACGACGCTTATTTTTTTTCGCTTGCTTTTGTTTTAATGGCGCGGCTTTCATTTCACCATGTCGAAAGAAAATTGCAAAATGATGAAATTTGAGCATAGAGCAGTGATTAAATTCCTAAGTAAAGAAGGAAATACGCCTACGCAGATCAGAGAGCGCATGTTGAAGGTGTTTGGTGATTCAAGCCCTTCTGAATTCGTCATAAAGTTTTGGTCGAATCAATTTAAACATCGCCGTGAGAGCCTGGAAGACGACACACGTAGTGGAAGGCCAATTTCTGCTGTTACCGCAGATAATGTTGAAAAGGTGAAGAACCTGATTCTTGCAGATCGGCGAATCAAGCAGTGGGAGATAGCCAGAGATGTGGGCATTAGCAAGGAACGAGTTCATGAAATTATTCACGAACATTTGGGCATGTCCAAGGTGAGCGCGCGTTGGGTCCCTAGAATGTTGAAACCCTTTGACAAACAAAGGCGAGTAGAATGTTGTCAGGCATTTCTAGACCTGGTCAAAGGTAAAGAAGAAGAGACTATCTCTCGAATGAAACTTGGATGAAACTTGGATTCGCCAGTGGGATCCGGAAAGCAAACAAGAGTCAATGCAATGGAAATTTAAAGGAGAAAAGCCGCCAAGGAAGTTCAAGGTTCGGCCGTCGGCTGGAAAAATAATGGCCACCGTATTTTGGGATGTCGAAGGGATTTTGATGATAGATTATTTGCCTAAAAATACAACAATGAATGCTGAATATTATGCAAACTTGCTTGACCAGCTTCGTGAACAAATCATAGAAAAGCGGAGAGGCAAACTCAGCAAAGGTGTTCTGATTTTACAAGACAATGCTCCTGTACACACAGCCTTAACGGCGAGGTCAGCCCTGAGCAAAAACGGCTTCACAGAAATTAACCATCCACCTTATAGTCCAGATCTGGCACCCTGTGACTATTTCTTATTCAAAGAATTAAAGAAAAAATTGAGGGGTCGCAGATTTTCGACGGACGAAGAAATGAAAGAGGCTGTGACTGACCATTTTGACGAGCAAAATAAAAAATACTATTATAAAAATAAAATAAATAAAAATCTTTTATTTCAGACCTTTTGATCCATACATGATACAACAAAACAAAATAAAAATAGGTTTAGTGTTTACATAATGAGACTTAGAAATAGGTTTAGTGTTTACATAATGAGACTTAGATAATTACATTAGTACACACACTTACAGTAGTATTGTTCCAATATTTCATTAAACGACCTTCACACAGTCTATTACCAATGACTGCCAGAACGCTGTTGGTGCTGGCGCGGACCCTTCGCAGTGTTGCAGCACACCGTTTGCGGAGTGTAGCATGAAAGCCATCCACATGCGCATCCGCAAACATACCAGAAGCACTGCAAAAGCGCGGCAGCCCCAACAGCGCCCTGAAGGCATTGTTATACTGAACACATAGGGATTTAAGCGACAGTTGCCTGTATGAAGTCCACAGACTACAGGTATATAATGATGTACAGTATGCCCTAAAATCAATACCTAAATCTGTGAACCACCATATTGGCCCTGACTGCCAAAGCCCTACGCTCTCTTTCAATATCTTCATCATCTTTCAAATCTTCTGTTACTATGTGTCCTAGATACTTGAAAGATGATACTCTTTTAAGTGGTATTCCATATAAGGTTACATGAGGTACAGTACTGGGAAATTTGTTTCCCGCTTTAAATATCATAAATTCACTCTTTACAGTATTATATTTTAAACCATGTTTATTTGCATAGTTTTCACAAACAGTCAGTAGTTTCCTTAGACCATTCACTGTTGGGCTCAGCAGCACCATGTCATCGGCATAGCTTATGTTATTTATACAAACACCATCAATATGACACCCGACATGCATGCTGCTGAGCTCAGCAATCAAATCATTGACATAAAGATTGAAAAGAGTGGGAGAGGAAAGCCCACCCTGCCTCACCCCACAAGACAAACCATATTCTACCGAGCTAGCATTTGCCCATTTTACTACATTTGATTGACTAGAATACCAATGTCTAAGCAGCTCAGTAAGTTCCTGAGGGAAATCACATTTCTCCAACTTATTCCAGAGTAGTTCATATTGAACTAAATCAAAAGCTTTAGAAAGATCTAAAAAACAAGCGTATATAGGGGTTTTCCTAGTGGTGTAGTATTCTACAGCATATTTTAAGCTCAACACTGCTGACTCCGTTGATAGTCCAGGCCTAAAACCAAATTGTGTGTCCTGCAGTTTCACATATTTAGTTAATTCGCTATTAATCAAACTATCCAGTACCTTAGCAACAACTGTGGCAAGTGATATTGGCCTGTAGTTCAGTTTGGATGAAATATCTCCGGCCTTACTTTTTACAATAGGAACAACTACAGTCCTGGTAAGCTGCTCAGGCAAGTAAGAGTGACCAATGCAAAAGCTAAACAACATAGACAACACTCTCGGTAAGTGAGGCCCGGCATGCTGTAAGTGTTCAATACTAAGACCATCCCAGCCAGGAGACTTACCTCGTTTCATGCCTCTTAATACTTTCTTAATTTGCTTGGCCGAAAATCTACTATAGTCCCTGCCTGAGATGGTCTCAGCATCACACACGTTATCGGGCTGACAAACAGGGTTAACCGTAAAGTGCTCACTAAATAAATTAGCAGTGGAGACGGGATCAGTGCACCCGTCCACGCTAACCGACAAACCTTGTTTAGGATTTAGCTTATTGGTACTTTTCCAAAAATTGCGAAAGTCTTTTTTGTCATGATGTGTCGCTAACACCTCCATTTTTATTTTATCCTGATTGACTTGACACCATTTTAATTTAGATTTAAACATACTACGGCTTGATCGCATAGCATCATAAATAGGACCTGATGAGGGCTTATTATACAAAATCCACATTTGAAAGTGAAGCCTGGCCACACTATGTGATTCTTTAACATGTTTATTCCAACCCATAGTTTGTTTCTTTTTAGTATTTTTAAAAGGCTTGCTACTTGCCTTTGACGCTCGACTTAGAGCTGATATAATATCAGAAAACAACTTATCTATAACTGCATGATGTCCTACTTCATCACAACACTTGTCACAGCAACTGCTTAGTTCTGCAGGAAAATCTAAGTGTTTAAGCAATTTATTACAATGTTCTGTGTAAAGATCAATTTGTTCTTTATTTCTGTATCCCCACACAATTCCGCTTTGATTTGAACTTTGGTTATTAATATAATGCTTAGGTCTTATTACATTTAGATTACATTTAAATAACATTGGATAATGATCTGACCATGATACATCATGTTTGACATAACACTCTACCACCGAGGAAGCAGCACACAGTGTGACAACACAATGATCTAACCACCTATTACAACCACATTTTTTTTTTTTTTTTTAAATATATATAGGCGAGCATTTGTCCGCCATCTCACCTGGTGGAAAGTGACGATGCGGACTATGGTGAAGCATACTCACCTATGTAGTGCCTATTCACTCTCGCCTTGAAAAGGCCCAGGTTATATTGTTCCGGAAACAGATCCGCCGGCAGGGAGTTCCACTCCTTAGCCGTTCGCATTAAGAATGTGGAAGCAAACCGCTTCGTGCGAATTTGTGGTATATCCACGACATAAGGGTGGAACCCCTGTCCACGCCTCGTGCTCCGGAGATGGAAAGGGGAGGGGGGTATAAGGTCATGAAGTGCTAACGCGCACTCCCCGAAATGTATCCTGTAAAATACCGACATGCACGCCACTCTGCGACGGTGCTCAAGGTTCTGTAGTTTTGCCTCAACCAGTGCTGAGTCTCCAATGAGCTTCTTAGCACGTTTCTCGATTGAGTCTAAGGCAGCCAGCTGGTATTTAGCTGAACCGTCCCAAAGGTGGCAGCAGTACTCCATACACGATCGGACTTGAGCTGTGTACAACTGCAATAGCTGTCCCGGTGTGAAGTATCGCCTCACCTTCGAGAGGATACCAAGTTTTTTGGCAGCTGTTGTGGCCAGAGACTCAATGTAACGTCCAAAGTTCAAGTCGGACGTAAGGCTCATACCAAGAAGCTCAAGATGGTCAGAAATCGGTACGGATACATCCCGGAAAGTTGGAGCCAGGTTAAAAGGACTCCGTTTTGTCGAGAATAGACACGCCTGGGTTTTGGATGCGTTGAACTTGACGAGATTGGCATCGCCCCACTCGGATATCACCCTTAGCGATGAGTTCAGACGATCCACTATGGACTCCCGACAAGACTGGATTGTTTCACTGTTGGCCCTTGCACTGGACAGATATCTGTCAACAACCGTGCTGTCATCAGCGTACCCAAAGGTATCGGGTGTCATCATGTCGTTGATATGCAGCAGGAATAAGGTTGCAGACAGGACAGAACCTTGAGGAACTCCGGCATCAATACCCTGTTGTCCGGAGGAGCAGCCTTCTAAGACCACTTGTATGGATCGTTCACTCAAGAAGTCCGAAATCCAGTTGCAAAGGCCAGCAGGTAACCCGTAGGCGGGAAGCTTGCCAGTAAGGCTAGCGTGCCAGACCCTGTCAAAGGCCTTGGAGATATCCAGAGACACGGCAAGTGCTTCACCATGTCTCTCGATAGCCTCGCTCCATAAGTGAGCGGCATGCACGAGGAGGTCCCCCGTCGATCGCCCTCGGCGGAAGCCGTATTGGCGATCGTTAAGGAGATCATTATCCTCAAGGTATGCCAGGAGCCGATTATTCAGTACACGCTCCATAATCTTGCAGAGTATAGAGGTTACCGATATTGGTCTATAGTTGGCAGGGTCTGCTCGACTACCTTTTTTGGGTACAGGTTGCACATTTGCAAGCTTCCACGATTTGGGAACAACACCAGTCTCAAGTGAGAGGCGGTACAGGCGTGTCAACACCGGAGACAACTCAGGCGCACAGTTACGTAGGACGATTGCAGGGATACCGTCAGGGCCACTTGCTTTATTCACGTCTAGATTTCGCATGGTTTTAAGGACCTCTTTTTGCCGGATGCGTACGGCTGCCATAGAGCAGTCGACACGAGGTAACGGGGGTGGTATTTTACCTGCGGCATCAAGACGCGAACTTTCCGCAAAATAGGAGGCAAAAAGATTGGCTTTCTCCTCCGCAGTATGAGCAAGCGACCCATCAGGTCTCTGCAGAGGCGGTAAAGATGGCTGGCAGAAATTGGTTTCCACTGCTTTCGCAAGCGACCAGAATGCTTTACTGCCAGCCGGATGCATACATACATACATACATGCATCACTAGTGTAAGTATATTCACCTGCGTCCATACCCAGCAGATCAAAGTCCGCACAGCACCAATCATTTTCTGCACAAAACTTTAACAACTCTTTGCAAAACTTCTCACCGGGATGGCTATTAAAGTCCCCTAATATGTAGGTAGATTGCACGTCAGTCTTATCCATAAGTGCATGAATTTCACTTAAACAACCAGTAAACTCCGGCAAGTTCACATCTTTATCTGTAGGCATATACACGTTGAAAACCAAAATTGACTTGTCATTTAACTTTATGCTCACACAGCTAATACGTGGGTTGTAACACGGTATCACAGACACAGAGTTAAACACGGACTTCTTCCACAAAATGGCGGTACCTCCGTACGGCCGCCCTCGAAGCAAGCCAGCAGCTGCATCCACCGCAGAGGTCCCCGTGTACGCAAAGTCATCATCAATTGTTGATAGGAACAAAAGGTCGTGAGGCATCAGCCATGTCTCCTGTAAACAAATGATGTCCGCCAATAAGCACAGTTCTCTTACCCCGTCTACGCATCGCTTCACACCACCACAATTAAAGGTTACCATGGTATACGTACAATCCATAATCAGTTGTTTAATTAAGTCCCGTTAATCTTTTTCGTCTGTCCCCCTCCTTTGTGTTCCGAAGTGGACAAAACGTCGAAAAATGATCCCTTCGGGCCATAGCTTAACGTCCAGGAAAAGTCCGATCTTCTGCTTCGATACATAAAGCTTGTACGCATTATGGTCCTTGCTTTTATTCTTGATCGGGATCTGCTGTAAAGTAACCGTTTCGTTAGTTTTAGAGAAAATGTAGGTCACGATGTCGTTTGTACAAGTCTCTTTGTGCACGTTCGTTATTAGAATAGGTACCTTTGCTTCAGCCGCTCGAAACTTTCCATCAGGAACTGGGGATGCCTTTCCCCGTTTGCCCTCCATCTGGTTTTTAGTGTTTTTGGCTTTTTTGCGCTGAACTGTTTTCCATTCTCCATTTTTTACAATTTCGGCTAAAGTTTTTGTAGCGGAATGAACAGGTGGTAACAGTAAATTTGAACCGACGCGTTGGTTATCCGGGTAATTCAAATTGTCCGATATCTGCTGTTGAGTAGCAGCCGGAGGGGACCTATCTGTTTTTTCGGTTAACATTGAAGTATTACCCGCCTGAGTTATGTTGGCGCATTTTTGTCCGAAAGTTGACGGGGACGACTGATTTTCAATTTTGCCGTCTAGCATCGAGGTGTAATACGATGAATTTGCATTTTCACGTTCTGGACTAGTAGCCGATTGTGGTGACTGCAACTTGTTTTCGTCGGTTAATATCTGCGAATCCGTCAAACACTTCCCAGCTGGTCGATGCAACGACAGAGACGAAAGATCCTCAGTTACACGTTGTTCCGTTAAGTGGGAGTGAGAATGTTTATTGTCAGCTGTTTCTTCATAACCAACATGTTCGATGCCTTTACCATGATAGGAAGATACGTTTAAATGCGTTAATCCGATTGGTCCACTTTCGATGTCGGACAGACTTGCTAAATAGGCTCCTCGCTTATTGTTTACATTTGAATGTCGAACGTTATTAACAAATAACGGTAGTTTTGATGACACATTATTTTCTAGCCCTTCATTACCTCGATATTGATATTGATCTTTGAGTTCTTGGAATTGTTCTAAAGAAACATAACTCGAACGGATGTCCTGTATCGAGGCTTTTAGAACAACAATCTCTTGTAGGAGACCGGTCACGTCTACGTGATCAAACGTAATGGGTGGGAGTTTGTGCAGATTCCTTGCCACAAACACTGGGAACAATTCTGGGTCAACATTTTTGAAGAGAGATATTATTTCTTCAATGTTGCGCCGCTCTTTCCCCGATTTCATACGTTTGATGTTACGTGTTTCTGTCGGCACTGACTCGAAAAGTAACCGTTTTGAAGAAGCGATTTCCTCGGCCGTAAACGCCGTCACACATATTTGACACAATGTTTCTTCGTTCACCACGTCAATCTTATTTTGGATGAAAGCTAGGAGTTCATCCACCACCAGGTTGCACTGATTGCACTTCACAACATTCGTCATTGTTGACTCACTCTCGGCATCGGGTACACATCCGTGACGTTTGACGTTTCGAACGAGACTGATACGATATTATAACGGCATGATGTCACTAATTTTCAAATGTAATAAGTGTATTTCACTTGCAGGAGACTATATAGAAAAATAAAAAATAAACTAGCCATCAAAGTCTTTTCTTTCATAGTTAGGTAGATTACTTATCAGCCACCCCTCGTAATATTATACCTTTGCTCGTGTGGATCCTATATAACGCAATTGTATTCTAGGACACTAACGACAAAAGCATTATATAGAGCTATGATTGCTATTTTATCTCTAAACCGAGAAGTTTGCCGCATAAAAAATCCTAACATCTTAGATGTCCTGTTACATACCTCCACAATATGCGTGTTAAATGTAAGTTCGGCATCCATAGTTACTCCCAAATCACGGATTTGTGTCACTCTTTCTAAAGGAACAGCAGAAATATTATATTCATAAGTATAAGGCTCATCTCGTCTGGTAAAGGTTATAATTTTACATTTAGCCGTGTTAAAATCCAAGAGATTCTGCACGCTCCAATCAGTTACCGCATCTATATCCTTCTGAAGAGCCTCACAGTCAACCTCATTTCCTATTCCCAGATATAGCTTTAGGTCATCTGCGTACATTAGGCATTTAGCCTTTTTGATCACTTGTGTTGTGGTAGATCATTTATCATAATCAAGAACTGAGTTGGGCCAATGTACTTCCCTGGCTTACACCAGAGCGCAATATATAATTATGAGGTTTATAGCCGCCCAGCATAACATACTGTTTACGGTTGAACAGATAGCTAGAAAATAATCGCATAAGCTTAGGAGTGAAACCAATTGCCGAAATTTTTTGTAACAACACATCATTATGGACACGATCAAAGGCTTTTTTAAAGTCGAAATATGCTGCATCAACTTGCCCTTGATCGTCCATTTCTGTGACAGCATAATCAACAAAATTGATATGGTTTGTAACCGTCGATGTACCAACCCAAAACCCATGCTGACAGTCATCAAGCTGAGATTGAATTTGTTTAGTTATGTGACGGTTTAATATGGTTTCAAAGATCTTACCGAACACTGGAATAACATCTGTTGGCCTATATTTTGTAACCTTTACTTTCGAACCATCTTTAGGAATAGGAGTGATCCGTGAAATTTTGAGGCATTTATTTATTTATTGCAAGAAATCATACAGCTATGTAATAAATTTGCATAAAAATTATAAAAAGTACATTTCGATTGCCAAAGTAGATTTCACATTAATACATTTAATTTTACAAATAACAGCTAAATTAAGTTATCAATCATTAAATTATGTTTTGTTGAAATTAAAATGCATTGAATTCTTAATAATTAAGATATGATATTAGGAGTATAAGAATATCAGTTTAAATAAAAGAAGAAAATATAATTCTCAATAAGCGCGAGTATGTGTGTGCGTGTGTGTGCATCATAGTTATAGTTATTGATTTGTGGCAACCATGTCACCATCCTCACCTTTGCAAGTCTTGGCCATGATTGCAGTTCGAATTTGCTTTTTGTAACTGCTCTCAGTTTGGTGAAATATGTCCAGCTCCTGAAAACTCGTATTATATTTATGCACGCATCTGAATATGACACTATTCTGAGCGTAATTGGTAAAAGTTCTAGGTTCATGAATTAGTTTAGTGTGTCGAGTGCGCTTTCCGGGAACATATAAGCCAATGCGAGAGACAAGCTCTGGGCAGTCAATTAAATTGTTCACTATTTTAAAAAGAAATGACAGATCTGATAACTGTTTTCTGTCTTCAAGAGACATCAATTTGTAACGCTTCAGTCGGTTGTCATACCCGGAAGTGGTGTCTCCGAAACGTCGACTTACAGTTCTTAGGTATCGATGCTGGATTCCCTCCATCCTACCCACGTGTACAGCATAATTAGGCGACCACACTATTGAGGTGAACTCTAATATGCTCCCCACATAAGCAAAATAGAGGGTGTTGATAGTTTCAATGTGTTTAAAGGGTTTAGTAATGTGCATGATAAAACATACGATAAGTCCAGAAAGCACTATATGGTCGTAATGCAGTTTTAACTATAATTTATCATCAAGTATCACCCCTAGGTCCCTTATATTTGTTAACCTAGTAAGTGCAGTACCATCGATTGAGTAATTGAAATTGATCACAAATATTTTCCTAGTATAGATACAACGACACTTACTCACGGTTAGGTCCAGGCGGTTCAATTTACAATAACCATTAGGTCTTCCTGAATGTTCAAGCAGTCTTGCATGTTGTTGATACTATGGTAAATATTCATATCCTCGGCTTACATAGAGAAACTCGCATGCCAGAAGCATGTGTATATATCAAAAATATAGACATTATAAAGTAATGGACCCAAATGCGAACCCTGAGGAACACCCGATGGGATCGTAGCAAAATTAGATACACATGCTCCTATCCTGATCGCTTGACACCTATTCTCCAAATACGATGAGAACCACCGAAGAAGATCTCCATGTACACCAACGGATTCTAGTTTACAAATTAGAATATTGTGATCCAGTCTATCAAAACATTTTTAATAATCTGTATGCATTGCATCAATTTGACCACCACCGTCCATGTGTGTCAGAAGGTGATCTGTAAATACAGCTAAGTTAGACGGGACAGACCTTCTACGCATAAACCCATGTTGCTCTGACGGTATTAAACGCTGTAAGAAAGGATAAATGTGGTCGTGGATAATAAGTTCTAACAGTTTACTAAATACCGACAGTATCGAAACTGGTCGGTAATTATCAAATTTTGACTTGGATCCATTTTTATGAATCGGTACTACGAGGGCTTGTTTCCATTTACAAGGATAAATTCCTTCAAACAAAGATCTGTTAAATAATATTGATAGGGGTAACGCAAGTTCAATGGAACAGGCTTTTACAAATAACGGTGGGATACCGTCGCTCCCCGGGCCTTTGTTAATGTATTTTTTTTAAAGATATTTTAGGACCAGATCTGTTCGCGACGGCGCAAACGTATTTATTTTTGTATTTTTTATTCCCATTAAAAAAAGTAGTATTTTTTAGGATGGCCACACTTGAGAGCTGTAATCCCTAAATTTGGAGCCAAATTCAAATTACCCAATCAGAGTGAGTGATAGAATGAGATAGCAATAGTGTTCTATTCTTGTCTTTTTACGAACTTGACGTATGATCAAGAATATTCGAGAATCGATTTAATGCCATCCTTTTCTTACTAGTGACAGTTTGTTTTTAGCTATCTCGATCGAACATTACAGAAGACACTTGATATTTCGAGAAAAGAGTTGCCAGCTATTTCCCGAAGATTCTTTAGTACCGAGATTGGAGTATATAAACAGCTGCGTAGACCGCACCAAGCATATAGTTTCATTACAGTTTTTTTGACAATACAGAATAGTATACAGTTCAGTCCGAATAGTGGAAGAATAGTGGACAGTGAACAGAATAGATATAGTTTCGTAATAGCATACAGTTTTCGTGACAATACAGAATAGTATACAGTTCAGTCCGAATAGTGGATAGTGAACAGAATAGATATAGTTTCGTGATAGATACAGTATAGTTCAGTATTATAGTTTCGTAATAGCATATAGTTTCGATAGATACAGTATAGTTTAGTGATACAGTTTCAAATAGTGGAGTGAATATCGAACAGTATATAGTGACAGTGATTCCGTGACAGTTCGTAAATAGTTATCGACAAACAGTTCCGTAATCGTTTCGTATAGTGTTTCCGTGATAGTTCGTTTATAGTTATCGACAAAGAGTTTCCGTTTCGTATCCGTTTTTGAATAGTTCCGAAAGCAGCAAGAACAAGAATAACAGTGGAAATAACAGTGATTAATAGTGATAACAGAAGTGTGAAGAACCGTTTATAGTTTAATTAATAAATATTTAAGATTTTGTGCCAATCTGTTTCATAGTGTTGCCAGATAGTTTTAACATTTCATTTTTGTAGAATTTTCGTTTTTATTCGTTCTTTTTTGAAAGTTCGTCCACAGTGTTGCCAGTAATTTCGTATATAGATTTGTTCGTAGTTTTTCGTCAATAAATATACAGTCCATTTATAGTATAGTTTTATTTCGTGTACATTGAGGTAGGCACGTTTGGTTACACCGAACACTATCTCGTACAAGATCTGCAGACAGTTGAATACTGCTATGACCTAAAACGCCGCACTATAACCGTTACTGTTCTGATTAATATGTGCACAACTTTGTTTGTAAACGATTGAAAGTAGCCTAGAAATCGTGTACTGACTGTTACAACGAGAGAGCCATCTTTCATTTGTTTGGGAATAGCTGAACCATTTTTCAAGTTTTTTGAATATTTCCAGAAGTATTTAGGATTTTTTTACTAGGGTTGATTCGCATTTACGAACATAATATCTGTTCCAACATTCACCCTGTGCTACTTTCTGACGTTTACGTAGGAGTGAAAAAGAGTCATAGTCGCGGGGGTTTTCGATCATTTTCCACAATTTGTGATAGTGCATTTTTTCTTTAATAATATGCATCAGACTGCGGTTATACCACGCGGGATATAGGCCATTCTGCACAAGGACAAACGTTGGAACAAACATTTCTATAAGTCCGTTTAGCTCATCGTAGAAATTTGCAACAGCTTCATCAGTGCTGCACTCACTAAGCTTAGACATACATACATACATATAATCACGCCTTTATCCCTAATGGGGTAGGCAGAGCGCAAACGACCCAAACAAAGGTCGTCCCGCCACGTCTGACAAAGTTTTGAGGGTTATCTAAGATAGAATTCTAGGTATATTGCTGTAGTGACAGGTTGTCAGCCCATCGCCTAAATTACAATATACTGAAACCCTCGGATCCCTTAGCTGGATTTTACAGCATGCCCGGGAGGAAATGCAGCTGGCACATTCTATGTTTTTCTCTCGCTCCTAGACCAGCATGGAAGTAACTAAGCTTAGAACCCCAATCAATACCACTGAGATGCGATCTTATGGACTCATAATCACCCCTTCTGAAAACGTAAACCTTTACCTAGGTTGTTCCCTTACAGGTTTTAATGAAATATCAGGCAGTTCAAGCTTGAATGCATAGTGATGAGGCAGATCTTGCACGGGACGTGTGCAGGGCTTGGAGAGGGAGGATATAGCACTTGCACCTGAATCCACACCGACCATACCCGATAATGTATCCAAACGCGGCCTACCGCGACCGGCGCGCTATCGTACCTAATGATTAAAAGGGCAACACTGGCACTAGGACGCCATCTTTTGTTACGCTCGCCATTACGGCATTTTGTATTTCCACGTGTAATATTAAAATAATTGTAAATCTGGAGTAAATAACAGTTTAATGAACGTCCACCGTTTTATTTCAACTCATAAATACGACACGTGCTATAAACTATAACATATTACTCACTAAAATTCATCACAATCAAAGCTTAACAAGCATTAATTACACACATCCAAATGCAAACTCTTGCACACACACACACACTACATCTTTATACACAATAATATTTTATCGGAATACAAGATTGCTAAACCCTTTAGAAGCATTAACAATATTGTATTACTAAATAAGTACTATTGTCAGTTTTACATGATTACCGTTATTCCTTACCCCAGGCGTATTCCAACCAATTCTATTAATCTGAAGTCACTGAACCTGATCCTATATACAAATATTTTCAAAATTCACACCCCATAATCTAGCACAATCTGATGAATCCTGCATACCAAACTGCACTAAATGAAGCGACGCGGCCAGTTTTACTGCATATGCAATAAATGAGAGTTTATGGACTGGAATATATCTAATTACTGTTAATGTTCAAAGGGTATTTGCAAATTTGGACCGCTTTCTTTTGTTGGTAACATTCGTGGGACACTCAGAAAGATTTGCGACACTAAAAAAAAATGTTCTACAGGTACATATATTTTTATTAATTTTTTTCAAAGTACTCTCCACCAGCCTCTACACAAAGATTCATGCGTCTGAACCAGTTTTCAAAACACTTTTTCCAGTCCGCCGTAGACACCTCGTTTACAGCCTGCTCGAACGCAGCCAGCGCATCTTCCGGCGACGAAAATTGTATCCCCTTGAGCTGATTTTTTATTTTTGGAAATAAAAAGAAGTCACACGGTGCTAGATCAGGGCTGTAAGGAGGGTGACCCAGGAGTTTGACTGGTGTGTTGTCCAGGAAGTCCCTCGTTTTGAGCGCGGTGTGTGCAGGCGCATTGTCGTGGTGGAGCAGTAGCCCGCGGAGCCCTGTGTTTGGTCGCTTGTTGCTCACAACAGAAAAAACTTCTGGTAAACATTTGGTAGTATACCATTCGGCGTTAATGCTTCTTTGATCTCGTAAGGGAATTGAGGCCAAGTGGCCAGTCAAATTAAAAAAGCTGGCTATCAAAATCTTCCCCCCGCTTCGAGATCGCTTCACTTTGGTTTCTGGATCGTATTGATAAATCCAGGACTCATCACCTGTTACGATGTCGTAAACACGCCGAGACGAGCCTGCTTCAAATTTGTTCAGCATATCACGGCACCATTCCACCCGGGCCTGCTTCTGAGCGTCGGTGAGGTAGTGCGGCACCCAGCGCGATACTATCCTCCTCACGCGAAGATGCCCGTGTAGAATTTCGTGAACGCTTCCCGATCCAATCTTTAATATGTTTTGTCGAAGGTGCTGGAAAGAGTGGTGGAGAAACATGTTTATACCTATTTGCGTGAAGCAAATGTAATTCCAGAATACTAATCAGGTTTTAGAGCTGGTCATAGTACAGAGACGGCACTATTGCAAGTAACCAATGATATCTTAATCGCTTCTGATGAGGGTAAGGGTAGTATATTGGTGTTGCTTGATTTTTCCCGCGCCTTTGACTGTTTGAATGTATCACTACTTATTTCCAAGTTAGAGTATTATGGTTTTTCAGCATCAGCATGCAAATGGTTCAGTTTGTTTCTTACAGACAGGAAACAAATAGTCAAAACTGAAAAAAATAACGGTGACTACGGTTCCTCGGATGTAGGGTTGATTCGCAGAGGGGTTCCTCAGGGGTCTATTCTCTCACCCGTCCTGTTTTCGTTATATACTGCTGACATGCCAAAAACAATTACTACATGTAAACACCATCTTTACGCGGATGACACACAAATATATCATTTATTCCATCCAGACGATACTAATACAGCAGTAAGAGAAATAAACAATGACTTGGACCGGGATTCATATGGGCGCAAAACAATTCATTAGTTTTAAACCCGTCAAAGTCAAAGTTTCTGGTCATGGGCACAAGCGGACAGTGCCAGAAAATCGTTAACCATAATGTTAAAATTAAGATTAACGGTCTTAGCGTTCCTGGAGTGGAGAAAGCTAAAAATCTTGGTTTAGTTATGGATAGTAAGCTTAGATACCAAAATCATGTCAATATGAAAATAGGAAATGCATTTTACAAGTTAAAGGCTCTCTACAGGGTTAGAAAGTACTTAAAAACCCATACCAGGGAACTACTTGTCGATTCTCTGATATTGTCCCCGCTAGCTATTGTGACTGCGTTTATGGCCCTCGGCTTTTAGTAAAAACAGAGCAAGCTATTCAGAGGGTGCAAAATGCGTGTGCTCGCTTCTGCTACGATGTACCGAAAAGAGGACATGTAACGCCCTTCTTCAATAGTAGAGGTGTTTTAAAAATGAAGGCTCGAAGAGAGATACATTTATCATGTTTGACACACAGATTATTGTGGAATGGAATACCTGATTATTTATTTCGTAAACTACAATGGAGAGACCTGAATTCAAAATATCATGTCCGGTCAGTTTATAAAAACCTATTATTGATTCCTCGCCATAAGACTGCGGGTTTTAGAGGTTGCTTCAAGTAAGTCTGCGCATGTGTGGAATACGATACCTCCGCCATTAAGAGAAAAAATGAGTATTTTTACATTTAAGAGACATGCAAAAGTTTTGTTCTTGTCACAGCAACGCACCATTACTCGAAGCAACTGAAATGAAGTCTTTTACACTTACACTCATATACATTTACATACATACACACACACTCACAGTAATACGCACATTACCATAATGGATTCTGTTTTTTTTTTGAAAATTCTTTACATTTGCTTTATTTTCGAGCTATTTTTTTAGATTTTATTATTTTGGATAAGTCTGTTTTAGATACAAATAGTTCTTTTTTTGTTTTTTTTCTTGCCCTCGCTTAAGTACATTGTTTTTTTTAGTAATGAAAGAAAAGGGTAAGGGCTGAAAATCAGTGTCAACAGTGCTGTCCTCGGCAGCATGTTGACAACAACTGAGTCCCTGCCTTTTGCCATAATTTATGTTTTGTTTTGTCTTTCTTTTTAATGTTGTATGTACTTTATGTTATGGCAATAAACGTATTCTTATTCTTAAATGCAGCTGGCGCATTCTATGTTTTTCTCTCGCTCCCACGCCAGCATGGAAGAAAACTTGTTTGTAACTGACATTAATTATAGTATAGATATCCTAGTACTGACAGAGTGTGAATAATTTATTAAAAATTAAAGAATCTAAAATTGAATTACTAGATGTTACTAATCAATACTTTAGTACTATCGGGAAAAAACTAGCTGATGATACCCTTAATAAGCTTGGCACAACAGATTCTGCTCTAGCCTTCAAAGCCAGATTCAACATTTCACCAGTCAATTCCCGTATAATAAATATAATATCTCTCGTTTTCTACGGATTTAGGTAAAGTTTATAGTACGGTAAGTACTCTTTAGTCTAATAGTGCACTGGGACTGGATAATATTTCGCCTAAAATCATAAAAGATAATTTAGATATTTTTGCCGAGCCTATTACTTTCCTCTGTAACTTAAGTTTTAATACTGGTGTCTTTCCGCACATTTTTAAAAGGCTGTTGTGACTCCAGTTTTTAAGGCAGGCGACAAATTGCTGCTAACTAATTATGGGCCCATTTCTTTATTGTCTTGTCTATCTTAAATAATGTAAAAAAATGCCAATAAAAGACTTATTACATTTCTAGAAAAGAACAGTCTTTTATCTAAAGGGCAATTTGATTTTCGAAAGGGCAGATCTACTGAGGATGTAGTTCTACACCTTACATCGATGATTGTTAATCATTTGGACAGGGGTGACAAATGTGTAGGAGTGTGTTTAGACCTACAGAAGGCGTTCGACACTGTCTCCATTCGAATATTACTTTCCTGACTTGAAAACTTTGTGGTACGGGTCCTTCCCTTAGCGTGGTTTAAAAACGATCTCACTGGAAGGAGCCAGACTGTACGCGTTGATAGTGTGGTCAGTAACCCTAACACTTGCACTTACGGAGTACCCCAGGGTAGTACCTTAGGACTTACACTTTTTCTCACATATATAAACAGCCTATGTGAGAATGAGGAAACAGGGGCGCAAATCTTGATGTTTGCGGACGATACCGCTTTAGTATTTAGTTCTAATACGTGGGAAGATGCTTTTAATAAGGCAGAAGCTGGTTTGAAATACATTACGGCATGGCTCGAGGATAGTTTGCTTTCAATCAACACTTTTAAGACAAAGTGCCTATGTTTTCGAATAACATATTGGAGCGTGTAGACATGATTAGGTACCTAGGGGGACAGAGGGCGCTTCTGTCTGAGATCACATCAGCTTCACGTAAATTAATTGTTAAAAAATTATTTATCGCTGTATTTACACGAGAAACTGTGTTATTTGCTTCTTAACTATATAACTGTATCATGTGAGTGTTTGCAGTTAAATCCGTTGCGTATTTTTCCGTAAAATCAAAAACATTGACTGTTGGGGACGTCGAGACTGACCTACTTGTGTTGCCGTGTACCCGGTGAACATTCCTGTGAACTACGAAACAATCCAGTGTTTTCACGTGTACATCTCGTATTTGGCATTATAAACTACAACAAAATCATAACGGTTTTCCAGTCAGAATGGCTAATAAGTGCGGAGGTTGCGGCAAATATGTATCGCAAACGGTCGGTGTTGTGTGTTTTGGATTTAAGAACGCTTACCACCATAACTGCGTCATGCTTAAACTGAACTGCTCGGTTGACGAGTCGTGGAGTTGTCCTGGATGCAAAGTCAAAACACCCAAAACACCGCCGCCATAGGACTGAAACACCCAGCCCGTAAGTTCTATATCAATGATCGGCTGACGAAGTATAACCGTGGCATCTTCTATAAGGCAAAAGAAGCTGCAGCGCGCCTGAAGTGGAGTTACCTCTGGACGCGTGCTGGACGAATATACGCAAGGAAGGATCACGGCTCGGAGAGGTACCGTATACGCACGGAAGGCAGGATTTTTGCAGGTTAAAACGTTAGTACTAGTGTTATTGCTATTACAATTAAAAACATTCCACCAGATTAACCCTTCTTATGTTTTAAATTATAGTGATTTACTGTGTGGGATGCTAAACTTAATTTTTGCTTTTAATGATTTTATTCCATTAATCTTAATTAGTTTTTATGTTTGTATTTATAATTCTCAATGCCGTGACCCTGTAGGTAAACAGAACTTTCTAATAGTACCTAATTATTATAAAAATGACTCGTAATAAATCGTATAATTTTATATTTAGCATGAATAAATACAAACCAGATTTATTAGCTCTGAACGAGACTTGGATTAGGGACTCCGAAGGAAATAAGAACTTAGCTATAGCTCCTAACGTGCCCAATTCTACTTTAAAACTGAAACCACGTCCGCGGGACGTGCGGTTCCTCGTGCGGCGTGGGCTGCGCGTGCGCACCAAGCCGCCCCGACGGCGCGCTCGAGCAGCTGTGGCTGGAGGTGACGGTGCCAGGAGCCGGCCGCATCGCCGTCGGCACCGCCTATCGAACAGAGGCTGTTTCCGTAAGTACTGCTATAGAAACGCTAAATGAATCCGTAAGTGCATTTAGTGATTACGAACATTTATTTATTTTAACCGATTTCAATGTAAACATGTTAAGACCTATCTTTGGGCGGGACGCCCTTAACCACACTTCCTTTCTTGACCAGCGTTCCTTGGAGCAAGTGGTGCCAAATATTGTGACTCGGGTGACAGACACAACTGCGACTATGATCGATCTTATCATTACTACTTCGCCTGATCTTTGTAAGAAGGTAAATGTATACCATAATCCAGCCCTGAGTGACCATGGTATGGTTATAGCTGAAATTAAGATTAAAAAACCTAAAGAAAAGCCACAGTACAGATACAAACGACATCTGGACAAAATAAATGTAGAGAAATTTGTGTCTGATTTAAATTCACTGTCGTGGTGCGATATTTTCGCACCACGACAGCCCAGCACCCAGCTCCTCTGAATGCATTACTGACAGGGTCGGTGAAGGGTTCGCACCCGGTCCAGATCACAGGAAAGGTATTTGAAGCGTTTGAAGCCTGCAAAGAAGGTCTGTGTCAGGCCGCCTTGCTGGCTCATCCCAGTTGCGACGCCAAATGAGCACTCGTTACGGACGCTTCTGACAAGGCTATCGATGCAGTGCTGCAACAGTTGAAGCAGATCGATAACACCTGGCAACCCCCAGCGTTTTTCTCGCGGTCCCTTACCTCTGCTCAGCAGAAGTATTCTCCTTATGACCGAGAGCTCCTCGCTATCTATGAGAGCGTGAAATATTTCAGGCACATGCTCGAGGCTCGCGACTTCGTCATCTACACGAGCCACAAACCGCTGACATTCGCCTTCCACAACCGTAAAGAAAATTGCTCGCCAAGACAGTTCCGTCATCTGGACCTGATCGCGCAGTTTTCTACTGACATACGTCACATTTCAGGAAAGGACAATGTGGTTGCCGACACCCTCTCGCGTGTTGAGGAAATAGTTCAGTCGGTTAATCTCGAGCAGCTAGCTGCAGCTCAGTACGCTGATCCAGAGCTTAGGGAAATTTCTAAGGAAACATCTCTGCAGATTGAAATGTTCAAAGTTCCGGGTTCAAACATCGAATTATTTTGCGATGCTAGCACCGGCTTATTACGACCTTTTGTTCCAAAGACATTACGCAAGAAAGTCCTCGAAAGTCTCCACTGTTTAAGTCATCCAGGTACAAACGCCACGCTGCTCGGTTCAAATTCGTACACATTGACTTGGTGGGACCATTACCATTGTCTCAGGGCTATAGATATTGCCTCACAGCAGTCGACCGCTACACGCGTTGGCCTGAGGCAATAACGTTGGAGGATATGACTGCTGAAACGGTAGCAAAAGCGTTGCTTAGCTGTTGGATTTCGAGGTTTGGTTGTCCTGCTGATATCGTGACAGATCGTGGCAGGCAATTTGAGTCAACCTTATTTAAAAATTTATCCCAAATTGCTGGATTTCATCATCGCAGAACTACTGCGTACCACCCAGCCTGCAATGGACTCGTGGAAAGATTCCACAGGCATTTGAAGTCTGCCATAATCTGCCACGATAATAGCAATTAGGTTGACACACTTCACCTTGGCTTATTAGGCATACGTAGTGCTTTTTAAGAGGATCTTCAGACATCTTCCGCAGAATTAGTCTACGGCGAACCGTTACGATTGCCTGGTGAGTTTTTTGATGGTAAAATAGACAGTACACCGGACTTGACTTGAGTTTACGTCAAGACTACGTAGTACAGTACAAAAACTCCAGCCAGTACCGGCCTCTCGCCATGGTGGATTAGGCTCCACGTTCGTTTTCAAAGAGTTAGCCACTTGCACTACTGTATTTTTGCGTGACTGCACTGTTGGTGGGTCGTTGAAACCTGCTTACTCAGGGCCATATAAAGTCATCCAGCGCGGAGATAAGGTTTTCACTATTTTTGTTAATGGAAAGAACGTCACGGTATCGATAGATAGAAAGAAGAAGAAAGAAAGAAAATAAATTTATTTTAGGCACAAAACAGGTTACAATGTGTTACAAGGTATAAAACAAGAAATAACATAATATTTTTGTGACTAAAAATGGTCTTCACTCAGCTTATGTTACAAGCAGCATGGTAAACTGCTTGTAGCGCTGGTCTTCCGTGAAGACAAAACTAACAACTTAAATCTAGATTTGTGTTTATACAGCAAGCTGCAAAAAACAAAGACGAAACATAAAAATCAAAATCTTATGAAACATAAATAAAGTCTTATTAGCTAAATTATTATAATAATAACATTCTTTGAAGAAAATAAAATAAAATTTAAAACTTGTACATTTAGTAGAGAACTAGTATATGGATTGTGTGAAACTAACAATAAGTGGATGGGAGAATTAATTACAGGTGCCGATTCTCAGCACTGAGGGACCGGTAAGAAAGAAGAAGATACACCATTGCTATTAGTACGACCCAATACGGCTGCTTGTGGAACTGTTTTTTGGAGAAGAAGAAGATGTTTTTTTAGAGAGTTTTTAAATATGAAGAGTGATTTGGCATTTCTTATGGGTGGTGGTAGGTTATTCCAACATTTAGTGGCAGCATATCTAAAACTACCACGAAAAGCAGCCGTACTATGCCGTGGAAAAATTAACCGGGTTGCGATTCTAAAATGTCGATTTGAAGGTGTAAGTTTTTCATAAAGATATTGTGGTTTCTGAGTTTTCAAGGTCCCGAAAAGAAGTGTGGAAAAGTGCAATGTGTGTCGAGCTGTCATATTCATTAAATCATGCTTATTTAAATACGGTGTTATATGTGTACGGGGCGGAATATGAAAGCAAAAACGGGCGCATGCGTTTTGTACACGCTGTATAACCTTTTTTGTCCTCGCTAACAGACACTCGCCAGATACAGTATGTGCGTAACTGAGTTTAGATAAAATAAGAGAATCACATAACTTAACGCGAAGATCTAAATTTAAAAAATTGCGTACTCGATACACAATTTTCAGTCTATAAAAACAGTTGTGTACGATTTGAAGAATATGATTTTCGAAATGTAGTAAACCGTCCATTAAAATTCCTAAGTTTCTGGCTTCTGGCACACGAAGTAAAGGATTTGTACCTATAGTCACTACTGGATTTAAAGAAATAATATTGTCAATCTGATTACTGGAACCTAGTACGAGAAATTTAGATTTAGAAGGATTTAGAACTAAATTATTACGATCTGACCATGTGGCTATTCTATTTAAATCACTATTGAGTTTATTTATTGCGGTGTACGTATTTTTGGGGGCAAAGGAAATTATAAAGTTGTATATCGTCTGCGTATATATGATAATTACAAAATTTAATATTTTCGGTTATATCGGCACTATAGAGTATGAAAAGAATTGGTCCGAGTATCGAACCTTGTGGAACCCCTCTACTTACTGGCATTGTTGATGACATCATTTTAACACCATTCTCGTTATTAAAGGCAACAAATTGAGATCTACCATTTAAGTAGCTATCAAACCATTTAATTGCATATGAACTAAATCCGTAAAAAGCTAATTTAGACATTAATAACGAGATGTTGATCGAGTCAAATGCACGAGAAAAATCGAGTAAAGCTAGAACGGTACCCTCACCTGAGTCTTGTGATGTCAGTATATTATCTACAACATCTAAGAGTGCTGTTGTTGTGCTATGCTTTTTTCTGAAGCCGGATTGTTTAACCGGAAGGATATCATATATAGTAAGCTGCTGACTAACAATTTTTTCCACTATTTTAGAAATGAAAGGCAAAATGCTAATAGGACGTAAATCTGCAAAATTTGTTGGATGGCTGTTCTTTGGTAAAGGTCTTACAATTGCGTTTTTCCAGGCCTCAGGAAAAGTACATGTCTCGATGGATTTGTTAACTATGGTAGTAATGAAATTAAGTGTATGTGGCAGTGTTAGTAATATCATATCAAGAGAAATATCATCACATCCTTCGGCTTTTGAGTTTATTGAGGATATTATTTTAGAAACCGTGCTTTCGCTAACCGGAGATAGACTAAAAGTGGCATTGCTGTATCTATGAAGTTCGTAGTAAGTAAGATCTGAAATATTGGTTGTACTTTTACCAGGAATATTGAGAAAATTTGCATTAATACAGTTAGGATCTTGTAAATGAGGTGGAATTTCTGAATTTGTATCTTTGAAATTCACTATATTATTTTTAATATTCTTCCATAAGGAACGAGGATTTCGATTGTAGTTTAATGAAAATATGCAGATTTTTCAGTGTAAAAAGCTATATTAACAATAGTTTTAAGACTCTTATAAGACTTTTCATGACTGTCAAGTTTAGTTTTCCTATACCTATCATGAGCCTCATTACGTTTTTGTACCATTTGTCTAATATTATATGTTATCCACGGGTATGATTGGGTTTTTATATATATGATTTTTAGAGGAGCATGACGATCATATAAAATCAATATACGTGAATTAAATGACTCTACCATCTCATTAACATCATCTGAAATTAGATTGTTCCAATTTATTAAGGCAAGATCAGCAGTAAACTTTTCCAAATCTATATCTTTGAGAGCTCTGCGAATTATATACTTTGGCGGGGGTTTTTGCTTTTTGACATTAAGTTTACAAGTAAGGAATGCATGTTTACTGAGATCTCATTCCCTTGCCCTTATCCCATTATTTGGGGTCGGCGCAGTATGTTTTCTTCTTCCATTCATCCCTGTCAGCCGTCAGTTCGACATTAACACCTGTTTTCAACATATCATCTTTCACACAGTCCATCCATCTTTTCTTCGGTCGTCCTCTCCCAACATATCCGTCCACATTCAAATTCAATACCTTTTTACCTATATGACTTTCATCCCTCCGCATTACATGTCCATACCACGCAAGCCGATTTCCTCTTATTTTATCTATTATGGGCGCAACTTTCAGGCTTCCTCTTATGTACTCATTCCTAATCTTGTCCATTCTTGTTACTCCACACATCCATCTCAGCATTCGCATCTCAGCAGCATGAAGCTTTCTTTCATTCATTACTTTCATCGCCCAACACTCTGATCCATACATGACGACAGGTCTTACGATGCTCTTATATATTTTCCCCTTTAGCCTAAGGGGAATTCGGGAGTCGCAAGTTGTTCCCGTGACCTGCCGCCATTTCATCCACCCTGTGTTAATTCTGTGCGTAACTGCTCGGTCAATGTCGCCATCACCTTGGATTTGTGACCCGAGGTACTTGAAGTCGGAGCAGACGGGTAATGCTACCCCATCCAGAGTCAAAGCTACAGAACTGGAGAGACCGCCGAAATTGCAGAACATGTACTCAGTCTTGGTTCTGCTGATTTTCAAGCCTACATTCTCCAGTTTCTGTTGCCATTTCCCCAATCTACTCTGCACCTCGAGTCCATCTTCGTCGACGAGAACGATGTCATCGGCGAACAGCATACACCAGGGTGCCTCTTCCTGTATGTCCGACGTCAAGGCATCCATTATCAACAGAAAGAGGTAAGGACTTAGAGCCGACCCTTGGTGTAAGCCCACAGCCACACCAAACTCGTCACTGGTGCCAGCTGCTGACCGGACACGTGTACAACATTTTTCGTACATAGCACGAATTAACACCACATATCTTCGAGGCACGCCTTTCTCTTTCAGAGCCCACCACAAAACCTCTCGGGGTACGCGATCGTATGCCTTCTCAAGGTCAACGAACACCATGTGTAAGTTTTTATGAACACGTTTGTGTTTTTCGCATAGTACGCGAAGTGCGAAAATGGCGTCCGTTGTACCTCGACCAGGCATAAACCCAAACTGGTTTTGTGTTATATCACTCTCTTCTCGTATCCTTCTTTCAATTATTTTCTCCCAAACTTTCATGGTATGTGACATGAGCTTTATTCCTCGGTAATTGTTGCATTCTTGCACATCACCCTTATTTTTAAAAATGGGCACTAGTAAACTGAGATCTGGGTTATAATATATGACAATATCTGATAAATCTGAGCTGGAACATAATAAATCGATAAGTGTTGCACTATGGTCAGTAAAATGTGTTTGTTGAGTAACGTACTGGGTCAGGTTAATAGAGCTTAGAAAATTAGAAAATTTCTTAAATTTATAGTCTTGGGGATCCTGCAAGTTTACATTAAAGTCTCCGATTAGTATAATATGATCAAAGGCAGAAAATGAAGTAATAGAATCTGTCAATGCGTCGATAACAGTTGAGCCAAGGTGGACGATACGCAGTACCAATAGCAAATTTAACTCCATTTGCATTAAAACTTAACCACATTTGTTCGACGGAAGGAGAAGGGGGATGACTGAGAAGGCGCGCGCTCTAGCCACATTTTATGTAAAATCCGACCCCACCCCCTCGGGAACGTATCCCAGCGGGGCGCGGGGCGTGTCTAAGGCGGTAGCCAGCTAGTGAAGGCGCGCGCGCATCCTCGCCCGTCCTCAGCCAGGTCTCATTAATCGCCATTATGTCTACCTGATGTTTCAACATTGCTACAATAAATTCATCATGACGAGTACAGAGCGATCCGCGATTCAAAAGTCCAATTTTAATATTTTTACTATTTAGGAATTGAATAACAAACGCATAACTTATCTGGCAATGTTTACAATGTTCTAAGTATAATTTAAGGCACGTAATATACATACATACATATAATCACGCCTTTATCCCTAATGGGGTAGGCAGAGCGTGAACTACCTAAATAAAGGCACGTAATATGGCGCCAATTAAATATGTTAAAGAAATAAGCAATCTGTAGAACAATATAGTCAATGTTTAGAAAATTACTAAGACGTACAGTTTTAGTATCAGTTCTCAATGATGAAATAACTGACAAACTATAATAATTCTGGCTGCTATATATTAAAAAAGAGTAACTTACATTAAAATTATTAGCATTAAGATCAAACAACTTATTGAACTAATGAGATCAAGGAAACTTTGAAAACGTTTCAAGATATAACAGGAAATATGTAAGAAAATTAATAAATTAAGAAGTGCCAACAGTGTCACTACCAAAAACCCTTATCAAATCAGCATCGGAACGGATTCTATACACCTGCGAGTCTTGGTTGCGACGGACGAGTATTGCTCCATTTCTTGTCCAGGCGTACTTCCAATTACGACGTCCTTTTTCTTCACGTACTTTATTGAACAGAATCCTATTATTCCGGGTGAGACGTTCGTTTATGTAAAAACGTCGTGGTTCAGTAGACAAGCCAAAATCGGAGGTGTTAGTTTCACGACGAACCCGTGCCTGACGTAACAGCTCATCCCGCTTGGCACGTCGCACTAGCCGCACTGCGAGCGGCCGCGGCATGGGGCGCTCTCCTTCCTTGGCAGCGGTGGCGGCGGCATAGCCACGGGGCGCGCCGACACGCGAAGCACTCACCACGTCGTCAATTTCAATCCGGACTCCCAGCTTGTTACCTATAAATAAGCGTGACGATGTGAACAGGATTTTCGTTGTTCATCTCGGGAATACCGCTTATTTCGATATCGTTGAGAAGGAGTTCCTGGTCACGATCGTTCAGATCAGCTTTTAATTGGTCTATGGTAGCTGAATGTATTTGCTCTTTATTCCCTAATCCGTCATCTAAGCGCTTTTCTATTGCTGAAATTCTTTGCTCTACATCGTCTACTCGCGTCTTAAAACTGTCCAATGTTGCGGTTAGTGTATCTAATTTCGTGAGCTATTTTTCCGTGAGAGTATTATACTGATCATTAATATTTTTCTGCAACGCCTTATTCAATGTATCAGTTACTTTGACGATAATTTTCTGAATTATGCCTTCCGACACGAACTTACTATACAAATTCGAATCTGGTTCTTCCTTTTCCGCGTCTTTCTTTACAGAACTTCTTGTTTGGGGAGGCGACTGCATTACTGTAGGCGTTTGCAACTTCTTGTTATTATTAACGCATGACGAACATCTCCAATTATCTTTATGCTCTTTAGACATAGTGGAGTGAAATCTCTTTTCGACGCCAGCACAACTGGCGTGATAAAACGCACGGCAAACAATGCAACATAAACAGTCTCTATGTGTAAAGCCATTTTTACATTTCGTGCATTTGCGATCAGCATTCGGACTTGGCGCCATTTTTCTTAGTAATGCAGCTCTCTACTATCTGCGACTTAAAGCGGAATAGCGTCTAGAGAATCAGTCTCACACAGCGCAGAAAGGGCTTAGTTGTAGACCAACGAAAGCGCAACGGAAGCGCTGCAGCTACACAATCTGGAGCTACGTCTAGTGTAACACTCTCGCGCAGCGCGGGAAGCGCTTACTTGTTAAGTGCAGAAAGCCGGCCACACGCTCAAGGTCAAACTGCGCTTGTGTGCGTATTTTTTCACAAAATTTTAATGTTATTTCGCAAATTACTCACAAGTTTGATTGAATTTCGATATGGTTTTAGTACCAAAAGTTGTCACTTCACTTATAGAATTTGGTTTTAACTTTTATTATTCTCAACAATCACTTTGAACAACATTTATTTGATTTTAATGAGGAACAAATTACAAACGCGCGCTCACAGTCCGCTGTCAGTGCACACATTTAGATCGCATTAAACCGGCCTACAAACTAAGTGACACAAATGCATCCTCACAGGCACCACCACAAATACAAACATACCCTCCACAGTCAATACATTCACATAAACCTTTATCACCACATACACACACTCAAAACATTAATTACCAGAACTTACCCGATTAAGAAGAAAGGTTGGTCACGACCACACGATCAGGTCGAAGGGTAAAATTTCCCAACTATTATCGCCCTTGACGGTCTCTGGGGGGGAGTGATGTGGTGAACTTAGTGTATAAGTTGTTCCTTGTTACATAATCTTAATAACAATAGTTATATATATATCCAGACCGATTTCGGCCACGGCGACTGCTTCAACTCCTTAACAGTTGTGGTTCGTGTGCTCGCATGTGGCTTATGTAGCCAATCTTTTTGGAAAAGATCCTCGCACATTGCGGGCACGTAAACACTTCATTAACGTAATTGTAACTGATCGCAGCAGGTGGACGGGTTTTCAGTTCATCGCGTCTGGCATCAAGCTCAGAGCAGCGATCGGTTTCAAAATCTCGAATTTTGGATCTCACCAAGGATCTCCATTCAGGCCGGTTACTAGCCTGTATTTCCCACTGCGAAGGTTCTATGCTACACCTCTTCATGTGACGCTTTAACACATCTTTGTACCTGAGGAGTTGACCGCCTTGCTTACGTTTGCCCTCCTGAAGTTCACTAAAGAAGATGCGCTTTGCCACTCGCTGATCCACCATCCGCGAGACATGTCCACACCAACGGAGTTGTCGCCGCATGAGGTAGGTTTCAATGCCTCCCACTTTGGCTCGTCTTAGAACTTCCGTGTTCCGCACACGGTCAGCCCATCTGATATTAAGGATCTTACGCAAACATTTAAGATGAAAGCGGTCCAGTGTGCGAATGTGATGACGGTAAACGGTCCATGTCTCAGAAGAGTACAAAATATTGGGCAGCACAATTGCCATATAAATGGAAATTTTGTGGCCAGCTTAAGGTCATGTGAGCTGAAAACTCGACTATTCAGCTTACCGAATGCTGCTGCTGCGGCACCGATTCTACTATTGACTTCAGCATCGAGGTCACACTTTGTTGTTATTGTGCTCCCCAGATAACGAAACTTATCTACCTGCTTCAGCACGTCGTCGCCGACGTTAATGGCCAGTGTCTCACGACCGTGGACGTCAAGTGACATTACTTCCGTCTTTTTGACACTTACCTTTAAGCCGAATTTTCGGCAGGACTCGTGAAATCCCGACATAAGCCGCTGCAGGCCGTCTGGGGATTCAGCTACAAAGCACAAATCGTCCGCATAGATTATATCCGTAATTAAGGCGTACGACACTTTTGTGCGAGCTTTCAGTCTGGCCAAATTAAAAAGATTTCCATCCGTGCGGAAGCGGATGCGGACACCTTCAGAAGTCGATTGCAAGACTTCACGAACTACCACTGAGAAATATAACAATAATAATAGTATAAACAGTAGTAATAAGTAGTAGTAAATAATAACAGTAGTAAAACTTAATAATCAATATGATAAAACTGTAAAGATCATAATCTAGTAAAATTTGTATGTAAAATTATAACTAAGGTGTAACTAAGGTGTATGTACAATTAACTAAAACATTACTTACAACTAACTAATATACTTTTGTACTACAATTTGTAATAGTTAAAATATTTTTGATCGTCCGCTCGACATACAGGTCACATTTTTATATATATAATTGTAACACTACCGATGTGCCTGGACCGAGAAACCGGTCCACGCACCTCGGGTAGGCTGTCGTCCCGCTCCACCGCGCGGCGCCCCGCTGTCGCCTGACCGGTGTCGCACGGGCAGTCAAAGCATTGATACGACGCCGAGCGCATGACCATTTGCCTCATATCCGCGCTTATACGTTACGCGATATTTTGCTAATTCTAAGTCATTTCTTCCGCTTGCTTTCTGTGCTTTCATTCTGTGCTTTCATCTTCACCTCTAACCTTCTGTGAACTGTTGTCAAAGCTTTACTGTGCTTATTTTGCTTCAATAAACTATTTTAGTGTATCAGTGAAAAACTGGTTTGATTTCTGCATCTACAAGCCTTCATCACATACATACATACCGCACGTAAGCTTCAGTTATATAGCATTCCTTACGCTAACATGTTCACATACTTTTTGTATATGAGTTGAGGAATTACTGACGTCTGTAACACAGTGTATACACTGCGTAGTTTTACCACAGGATTCGGGGTTACTATTGATTGTAAGACTTTGTAAATGTTAAAAATAAAGAAATTTATTATTATTATTCTTTGTGGCACCGAATTATAGACTCCAATATGCATATTTTTCTTTTTTGTGGTTCTTTGCTTGGCTTGCTGTCAAACTAACCACACCAAGTGACGTAATAACAGATTGTTTCCTGCTTCTTGAGAATGCCGTGTAAAGCCGAGATGTTCTTGATGATAAAGAAACGTCCATAGACCAAAATGAGGTTTCACTGTCTGAACATAGGGACCAGTCACGATGTTTATCTTGTGAGACATGTTGCCTATTTGGTTCAACGGATCACAAAATAATACTTCCTGTAATACGTGATCTTTGTACTATCTTTGGCGCCTCTTATTCTTAAAAAGGCTTCAAATCGATATTTATTAAGTGGCTTAACTCTAAAACTAGTTTTATTTTTTCCTATATTAAAACTTATAATTTTTATATTTTTTTTAAGCCTAATACGAGATGTACGAAAATAAATTATTAGCATGTAATAGTAGATTTTATGCCGAGTGCATAAAGCAAGTCATTATTATCCGAAATCGTTATATGAAGAAGTCGAGGATAAAAATTATTTGTGCACGAGTTATAAACTCTGCTTTTCACTTCGATTGCGAGAAAATAAAACAGTAACATAACATACTAACATTTATTTAATTAAAATTCAAAGTAAAATTAGTACAATACGAAAATTTCACAGCTTCTTTCCCACTACTTTACTTTTTTTAACTTTTGTGCATGATTTTCTGGCAAAGAATAAAATATATACAACCTACTCTCAAATTATTTTGGAATATTGTTTTTTTTAGTGATGAATATGTCTTGATATTTAGTTACTTTTTCGTATTATCTTATTATAAACCAAAAATGCAAATAGGGAAGGATATATTATAAATTAGCAAGTTTTATCCGTGCACAATTTATTATGTTTGGCTGCATGGTCTAAATGGTCACTGCCTTAGTATAGATACATTTAAAAAGCTACTTTTTTGCCCTTGTGCATAAAGTTCAACTTTATGTCGCCTAGATTCTGCATAAAGTAGTACTTTTTCGAGCATGAGAAGTGAAAATAAAATTTTGAGGTGAAGGTATCTAACTTTTTCTGTGTACACAGAAAAAATTAGATACCTTCACCTCAAAATTTAATTTGCACCAATAGTTTCTCTAAGTTGTGTTAAATTTCCCCCAGTTCTTAAATAAACATAAGATCAATGGGATCTGTTAGGTAGGTAATAGATTTTCTGTTTTTCTTTTTAAAATCTGTGTGATTAGAGTCCATATCTTATGTGCATTGCGTTGGCCAGTCAAAAACGAGAGGTTACAAATAATAAAATTTATATATTGAAGAAAACTTGATTTTCAGGACCATATACTTGTCGTTTTTCTGCAAATATATTCTTCGTAGCTTGCAGTTTTTGACACAAAAAGGAATATCGTGATGTACACGATGCTACTTATTACTTTATAAACATCTACTTACAAAGCTATCTTACACGACTTTGACTTGTAGTTACCATAAAATTGTGTAAAGATTAAAACGAATCGCATTAGCGTACCTATCTATTAAAAGCAATTCGTTTCTCATTTCGCGTAATTGGCACTTTTCACAATTCTCTGCTTTTCACTGCTACACTGCAGCTGCCAGTACACGTAAAAAATAATTTCACTTATTGACATTTTCATTTGCTTACTAGGGGTATTTTCTATTTAGACGTTTTCAGCCCACACCTTTGTTGCGAGCCGGCCGTTGTACAGAGCTCATAATGTAAATAACAAAAATCAATCGAATTGTTTCTCTCATAAATAATAATATATATATATATAAATGGTTGCCTTGATCCTGACAGCAGCGGTAAAAATAAACAATCATAGTTACATTAAGTACTTCAAGTTTTCGATATTACGAAGAGTTCACTAATGTAATAATTCAGGATTGAAATTTAAATAGAGAAGAAGGATTTTGATATAAACAATTAAAGTAATATGAGTAAATAATGGTCTAGTCTAGGGGAAGGACTTCTTGGTGACAGCACATAGACAATGTAGATCAACCCAATCGTTTTTGAATGGACAACAAGTGTTCTTTAACGCGCTTTTTAAACATTAGAAGGTTCATAGGTTCTCGAACGGGAGGGGGTAAATCATTCCAGATGTTTGCGGCCGCATGTGTAAATCCTCCCCTACAGTTCGCTTTCCTGTACCTTGGGACAATCAAAGTAGTCTCACGATGACGTCTTAGGCTTCTTTGTTGGGTGTCCTTTACCCATTTAAGTTTGTCAAATAAATATTTGGGTTTCTGAGATTCCATTATCTTTTTTACCAGAAATGCAAAATGTAATTGTCGCCTAGACTGCATATTTAGAATGTTTTTCTCGTTCAAGTAAGGTGTAATACGGGAACGCCTTGGTATGTCGTAGCAAAAACGCATACAAGCATTTTGTATGCGTTGAATTGCTTTTTTTGTGTATCCTAATAACCTCGGTCCGTAAACTATGTCGCAATAATTAAAGTGAGAGAGGATTAGTGATTCAACTAGAATAATCCTCACTCTTAGTGCTAAGTATTTTCTTATATTATACAGGACTTTTAACCGGTAGAAGGCGTTCCTTATTTTAATGCTAATGTGTTCATTGAAACGTAATTTTTCATCCATAAGCACTCCTAAGTTCTTTGCACGATCAACTCTAGAAACCGTTTTAGTATCAATTTTAAGGCTTGGATCCTGCTCTAAAGTTTTCTGACATTGCCACTTATTTCCAAAAACTATGTAGTTTGATTTTGACGGATTTAATACTAACGAGTTTGTACTAGCCCAGTTGGATACTGATTGCAAGTCATTACATATTTACGCTAGTTGTTCTTTTACCAATTTCGACAGGTACATAGTACCCTGAGTCAAAGTAAAACTATGAATAAAACGGTTTATGTCAAAGTATAAAAATGCATCGATATGATGCCTAGTTAAATTAAATAAATGTATATTCATTCTATGAATACATTTGTTGTGCTGTTCTGACAAGTTTGAACAGTATGGAAAGTTGCAAAGAATAAACTTGCACTTAGTCTTATTATATAAATTAAGTAGCAAATCTATACTGTTATCTAATGTTTTACGACTTATGTTTGAATAATTACCTATCATGATAACAATAGTCGTGTGTTCATCATGAGTCCCTTCTGCAATCTTTTTTACAATGTCCTCAAAAGTACTATCTGGGCAGCAAATATTAGTCACCTGCTGCTGAAGGCGGTAGTGCACAAGAGAGCCTAAACCTATACCTAATCTGTCAGGGGCTCCACACGCAGAATGGATGGGAGCGGTGGGCCCCCCAGCAGACGGCATGAGGACGGCGGTCGCTCCTCTCAGGGATGGGATGGGGGCGGCGGGCCCCCTCGCACCCAGGACCGGAGCGGTGGCCTGCTTCGCAGCTGGGATCAAGGTTGCGACTTTCCTCGCAACCGGGATGGGGGCGGCGGCCCCCCTTTCTGATGGGATGGGGGCGGCGACCCCTCACGCAGATGGGATTACGGAGGCGGCCCCCCTCGCAGATAGTACAGGGGCAGCAGTTCCTCCCACAGAAGGAAGGGGGGTGTTGGCCCTACTTGCAGACTGGATGGGGGCAGTCATCTTCCCTAATGCCGGGTCAGGACTCATCGCAACTGTTTCACCATCAGGTTCATCTTCTGTCAGCAGATTCATCAATTTTATGTTCTGGCAGTGTAGCTTTAAAAATTCAGAAGACACTGCCGACAACTCTCTGAGATTCCTCTGACTTTCTTCGTAACAGCTGACTGCATTCGAGCACTCAGCCTGCATATTTTCAAGCTTCTTTTGCATATACTCAATTTGCTGTAATAAAGTGATTCTCTTTATTCTATTATGTTGCTGTTTTAGTGCTGATTTTAAAAGTTTTAGGTTTCTCCTAGATCTATCAATAAATTTTCTGAGTTTTAAATAGTTCTTAATTTTTCTGCCGCTAGTCATTTTGGGTTGCATATTAGAAAAACTAGAAAAACTTTCTCTTGTCAATTCTTCATGTGAGGATATAGCATGGAAATTCTCAGTATTCTGTTTTTCCCATTGCATATCTGCTAATTGATTGTTGGCCTCCCTGAGTTAACGTTCTAAGAATAAACAACGTTCACTGGCTGAGGCAAGGTCAGTATGCAAGCCGTCAAATGACCGAACAAGTTCCTCTAGTCTATCAATTTCTTGTTGTGATTCATCGCATGTAGCTCGAAGAGTGGTCACTCGCTCACTGAGTTGAATATTCTTCCCTTTTAAACACTTTAGCTCGGACTGGGTCTCATTTATTTCAGCTATAAGTCTATTGTTACATTCCTCTGCTTCAGTGAGATTTTGTTGTAGCTTAGACATTTGTTGCTCGGAATGCATTCTACGGGTTGTCATCTTACTACCACAGTGCACCTGGAAATGATGGTAAGAAAAGTGTATGTATATAACAATTAACAGGATAAGGTGCAAGGTTGTTGTTTGTTTTTAGCAGGTACTATTACCTACTGTGACTACTAAGTATATGGCTTATTGAAAATAACAGCAAATCAAGTCTTAAAATTAAGGAATAAATACTAGTGAACTAAATAGGTATGAATTGCAAAGTTTATAGGTTATAAAACAATTGAAAGACAAAAGTGGACAACAAAGAGATTTAGGTTGAAATTAAGGTGTTGTAATGATAAGTTTAATTCGCTATTAAACTAAGTTAATTGTATACGAATATGTGTACCTAGGATAGAAGTTCCAACTAGGGAAGAAAAAGTTCGATAAGGAGATTCAGAGGCGTATACAGCTGGGCTGGGCAGCGTTTGGAAAACTTCGTCAAGTTTTCTCGTCACCTATACCTCAAAGCCTGAAAACAAAAGTGTTCAACCCGTAATGACTTACGGAGCTGAGACGTGGCTACTTACGGTGGGACTGGTCCACAAATTTAAAGTCACACAAATTTAAAGTCACACAGCGAGCTATGGAGAGAGCTATGCTTGGTGTTTCTCTGAGAGATCGGATACGAAACGAAGTTATCCGACATAAAACCAGAGTGACCGACATAGCTCAGAGAATTAGTAGGCTGAAGTGGCAGTGGGCTGGTCACATCTGTCGTAGAACTGACGGCCGTTGGAGCAGACGAGTTCTAGAGTGGATACCGCAAGGCAAACGTAGTGTTCCTACACTACGTTTGCCTTTGCCTACGTCCTGAAACCAGGTGGAGCGATGATCTGCGCAAGAAAGCGGGCAGAAATTGGATGAGAATGGCTGAAGACCGAGCTGAGTGGCGTGCCATGGGAGAGGCCTATGTCCAGCAGTGGACTGATACAGGCTGATGATGATGATGATAATGAATTGTATACAATCTAATTGTGTATGTGCAAAAGAAAAATAACTAGTGGCTAGTACGAACCTACTTATGTATGGACTATAACAATATCATCAGTTACGAAGTGTACAATCAAGTCAAGTGAACTGAGACAAAACAAAAGCTACTTGGCTAATGCTACTTGGTCAATTATTAAGGAGAATACCTCCCAAACTAACAGAATCACAGAAACAGTTTCGTCTATTAACGATGCTGGACGATTGGTCACTGAGTCATCAGATATAGGCACACTATTTAATAAACATTTCCTTAAAACACGTGACAATAACCAATCGCCATATAACCCAAGTTGTCCTATGAACCTAAGTAGTATATTTGTAAATCCTGTTTCTGATCCTGAGCTTTTAAAAATTGTAAAACAATTAAAAAATAAAAGAAGTTGCGGGTTTGATGGCATCCCAATGCAAATAAATAAATGCTGTATAGGTCACATAGCCGAAGTATTAGTCTTCATTATAAATCTATCTATAGAAACTGGTTGCTTTCCAGATAAATTGAAAAAAGCCCTTATTAGACCATTGCATAAAAAGGGATGTAAAACTGATATGGCAAATTACAGACCGATAGCACTACTGCCCAGTTTTGCTAAGATTTTTGAGAAAGTAATTCATAATAGGCTCACCTCTTTTTTTAGCGCTAATAATATTATAAGTAGCAATCAGTTTGGGTTTCAGAGAGAAAAAAACACTAAACATGCTATTTACAAAGTTTTAGTAGATGTCTGGCAAGAAATAAACAACAAAAAAAGCTGCGTTGGTTTATTTTTGGATATGTCCAAGGCTTTCGACTGCGTGATTCATGATATTCTCTTAAAACAGTTGGAACGTAATTGAATAAGAGGAAATGCCTTGCAACTAATACAATCTTACTTGAATAGTAGATGTCAAGCCACAGTATTGGATATCTACAATAAAAACTCAAAAACTATTGAACAGGTTTCTTCTGAATTTGAGCCTGTCAAACTAGGAGTACCACAGGGCAGTGTGTTGGGCCCACTATTATTTTTAGTGTATGTGAACGAGTTACCCATGCATATCAAATCATCTGTGCGTCATGTTTGCAGACGATGCTTCAATTTTCATTTCGAGGGGTAAATTTACTGATTTTGAGTTTAATATAGAAATAAATAGAACACTAAATTGTATTGTCGAGTGGCTTGACTCTTTGAATCTAAAAGTCAATGTTCAAAAAACAAAGTTGCTTCAGTTCAGGAACTATAAGCAGAAAATAGCTGTTCTAAATGTAGTTAATGACAATGAAAAGGTTGAAGAGGTTAGTCAAATTAAATTTTTAGGTGTATCTATTGACTCCAACCTGAACTGGAAGTCTCATATTGAAATGACGAATTCAAAAATTGCTAGCTATTGTTATGCCCTCTCAATTTTGAGAAATGTAACATCTGAGGAGGTAGCCAGAAATGCATATTATGGTCATGTCTTTCCACTTTTGTCCTACGGAATAATCTTTTGGGGCAGTTCTGTGAACTATAAATCTACTTTCCTTCAGCAGAAGAAATGTCTAAGAATAATTTATAGAATACCTAACATTGACACATTAAGAAATTTATTTGTAGACAATAATTCTGACATTAACATGTATATTCATATTGGAAATCTGTGTTTTTATTATAAAACAAGACGAGATTATCATACGACTTGCTAACATTAAACCAAATGTCCGAACTCAATATAAGTATGACTTATGTATTCCAAACATGCGCATGAAAAGCGCCATTATAAAAAAAAGCACAATTGTAAGAGGGGTTACTATATTTAACCACTTGCCGCAGTATATAAAGATGTTAAATGGACATAGATTTAAGATTATTTTGAAAGATTGGTTGTTGAAAAAGGCATTTTATACATTGAATGAATTTTTCAGTGTTTCCTGTTGACATTTTATAATATAAATAATTGTATTTGACATGATATATTATGTACCGTTTCTTTTTATAATTGATGTTGTATAGGGATATTACATTGACATTTTTATAACAGGTTAATCTTTTAAATATAAGTTAATATATCCTAATGTTGAATTTTGCTAGAATTAATGTTAATTGTAAATGTTTAAATTGATTGTTATTTTAAAGTAAAAACATTATTGTTCATCCGAAATGGATAAACTATTAGGTCGAACCTATAATACAAATACAAAATACAAATACAATACAAAAAATACAAAAAAAATACAAATACAAAAATACAAATACAAAATACAAAATAGTTTATTATCAGTCCATAAGATACAGAAAATGTTTACTAAGGTAACCACACTAGGCTAGGCCTGTGACGTGGTTATCTTTACAGTATACTTTTAGCATAATTAGGACAATCTATGTATAATTAAATATTAAAAAATATAAGTATTTAAATATTTCCTATATTTCAGCACTACTCTCTTCTCTTTACATTCTCCTCTACCCAAAGGTTGTCTGGAAGAGATCGCTTCCAGCGATAAGACCGCCTTTGTGCACATTAATTTAAGTTTATTTTTGTATTTCTTGTTTTTTGTGTACAATAAAGTGTTTTTACTTACTTTTTTTTACTTACTATGTTACAAGTATGTATTACTGAAATAGGAAAAAGAGAAAAGCATGCAAGCTCAGCGGAAACTGAGATACGTTCTATAAAATTATGAAAGCTGTAAGTGAGAATGTGGGTTGTGTTGTATGTGTGTGCATGTATGTATATATGTAAATGTGTGTGAGTGTGTATGTATATAAAAGTAATCATATTTATTTATATTATAGGAGTAATGAAGTTTTCAGTTTCGTCATATGTCATTAACATTAATTTCAGTTTTACTATTTTTTTGACTTCATTTACTGATAGATCTCTCATATATTGTTCTTTCATTATTTTGTTATAAACAAACGGAAACATGAAAGGGGGGAAATGTGTAGCGAAAGTTGTTTTAACAGATTCTTTGGGTATTTTGAAAACCCTTTTTTTCACGAGCTCTACATAGTTTTCTGAATTCAAAACTTCTTTATGCGTACTTAGAACTGCCCGTAGCATGTACAGCCGTCTAACACTCAACACCTGTGTTTCGTCATACAGTTGACGTGTGGGATATCTCCAAGGCTTGCGAAGCATAACTTTGAGTACGGCTCTTTGTGCTCTCTCCAGGCATATTATGTGACTTTTTGCCGCGGCACCCCACACTTCAAGACAATATGTGAGTATCGGTTCACAGAGCGCTGTGTATACTGTTAAAAGCAGTGCTGTATCCGCTACATAACGCAATTCTTTAAAAATATGTATTAGTTTTCTTGTTCTGGCAGTAGTGACTGTAATATGTTTTTCAAAAGTAAGCCGCTCGTCAAACCAAACGCCCAAGTATTTGATTGTGTCTGCGCGTAAGATGCGGTCACAACAGCACGTACCAATATCAATGTTAGGATTTTGCCTCGAACCATCACATGTGTGAACAATCAGATGAAGTTGTCTTTTGGGGGCTGACGGCGCAGTTTTGTGGAAACATAAATATTTAGTTTTTCCTGTGTTGAGTGTTAGTAAATTTTCTGAAAGCCACTTGCTTACTTTCGTCATACCTTTAGTTGCACTAAACAGACATTCTTCCCAGGTGTTGTTGTAGAAAAGAATTGCTGTGTCATCCGCATAACACACTATGTCAGCATTTTCAATACTAAGCAGAGAAAGATTGTTTAGATAAAGAAGAAATAGTGTTGGCCCCAGAACACTGCCCTGAGGGACGCCAAAAGAGATTTCTCTTTCTCTGCTGTGACAGTTAGCGACCTTTACTTCTTGCTTCCTATCGGTCAGATAGCTTTCGAACCAACTTAGAGCTGACCCACGTACACCTATCACTTCCAACTTTCTAAGGAGTATTGGTATTGAAACTGTATCGAAGGCCTTCGCGAGATCAAGGAACACTCCGATACAGCTTTGTCCGTTATCTAAATATGAAGATACCTTCTGAGTTAGAAATCTCACTGCTCCCTCGGTAGACTTTCCACTCCTAAATCCATATTGATTATCTGATTATATTCTTTTGTGTTCCAGATACTGAATTAGCCGTTTGTTCACAACTTTTTCCATTATCTTTGAGAAAACGGGAAGCAAAGAGATCGGCCTATAATTATTATAGTCCGAACTGTCCCCTCCTTTGTGTATTGGGGTAACGACAGCTTTTTTGAAAGCTGAGGGAACAACGCCTGTTTCTAAACTTAAGTTAATAATATCTGTTAGTTTAATTACAATACTATCATTAATACTTTTGAGGATGCGATTGCTGATTCCGTCAATTCCAGGGGCACTATCAGATTTCAAGGATTTTATCAACATAGCAATTTCGTGAAAGTCAGTTGGTTTAAGGAACAAGGAGTCAACGGGCGAGCTGAGGGTGTCAATCTGTCCAGCCAGAAAGGTCTCTGTTACATTGAGATTTTCTAGAATGCTGCATGCCATGGATTTTCCTACCATAACAAAATGATCATTGAGTGCATTTACTGAGCCTTCAGGAGTGTCCTTTGTTTGTAAAATTTTATCAGCTGAACTATTATTTAATTTGCATTTTCTGTTAGTAATTTTGTTTATGGTTTGCCACAATTTTTTACCGTCCTTTTGATAAAGTTTCAATAAATTACTATTGTATTCATTTTTATTTTTTCTTAATAAATTAATGTAGAAGTTTCGATATCTGTTATAAATAATTTTATTTATGTCCGTTTTTGACTTATTTCTAGCTTTTTCATGTAGATAATCACGAACCTGGGAGCATTTAATTAAACCATGATTCATCCAGGGCTTCAAAATAGTCTTAACCTGGCGTATTTTTAGTTTTTTAGTATTTGATTTCATAATGTTAAGAATTATTTTGACAAAAATGTTTGTTTGGTACTCCACATCACAAATAATTTCCAGACTCGACCAATCTATGTTGTTTAGTTCCGAAACTATACTCTTATGGTCATACCGGATTCTGTGGATGTAACATTGGGTCGACTTAGGAACTTCAGTCATAATACCCGTTACAATAGTGCTATGATCAGTAGCCGTTGTAGAGATGACCACTGTTTCTGAAGGAGTTTGCCCCCTGATAAATACATGATTAGGCTGGGTTTGAGAAATATTGCGTGTAATTTTATCGACAGCAGATGTGAAACCCATCCCCAACAGCATACAAAGATATTCAGTAGAATCTTCTGAGAGTTTAGCAGTTTGATGAATATTTATGTTCAAGTCACCAGTAAGAATGAAAATTGGACGCTTTTCTGCATTTTTAATGTGATCATGCAGTGAATTTACAAAGGGGTCGATGTTCCTAAAAGATGGAGACCTATATACTGCTAGTATGGTGATGCAGTCTTTTATTTCAATGCTCAAGCAATTCGACTCCACTATGTTAGGTTCAATGCATTTTACCGGAAACGAGTTTTTGGTATACACAATAACTCCTCCACATTTATTAATGAACTTAGTAGTATTGTATTGTTTGTAGCCTTCTATATGATTGATTATCGATGTATCATTTATCCAGCATTCAGTGAGTATGATTATGTCTATTTCTAATTTTATTCTATTTAAAATAATAAGGAGATCATCACTATGTTTATTTACGCTCCTAATATTAAGTGTTAATAATTTAAAATGGTAGTGTTGTAATATTGTATAACATTCCTCAGCTTTCGTTAATGAATGGCACTTCACAGAGTTCAATTCGTCTAAATCGTCAATAATATGTGTGACCATGATATTTAAATGAATAAATGCCGTAGAAAAATAAAATTCTATTTAAATGCCATTTTTTAACGATTGCTGATGGTTTTTTATTAACAAATTGTCTGTTATCAATTTTAAATAGTGTTTGTTGAGTGTAATTATAATAAATGTGTAAGTGTGTTTTGTGTACGTGTGTTTTGTGTACGTGTATTGATCTTAAGTTAACTTCTGATGTACAAAAATATAACATATAAATTAAAAAGAAACCAATTAATAATGCAAGTTGACTAGTTGGTTGCATTTGTTTCTGCGGGTGGTGGTCCAACCAGCCTATCCAAGTCATCGAGAGATTTGATAAGTAATGCAGGACTTTTTGTTGATCCAGTGTTGTCCGTTTTGCGCACAAATATTGATCCATTTCGAAGCCAGCAGTATTTGAAATCATATAGCGTTTTCCTTGATCGAGCTTCACGAAACAACAAACGATTTGTCTTCGTCAGTCGCTCATTGAGGTATACGTTTGTCGGTGGCATGTCTGCAATAATGTGCTCCGTAGTGAGGTTCTTTCTCATCCTAGCGGCCGCGAGTAGTTGGTCCTTCTTGGATTTTCGAACCAGTTCTACAATGATTGGCCGTGGCAAGGTTTTCTTGTAATTTTTATTGACCTTGGGTCCAACTCTAGCTACATTACTTATTTCTGTTTCCTTTAATTCGACACTTAGCTTCTGGCTTAGGGTAAGCACGATGTGTGTCAGGCTTTCGGATTCAGTCTCAGAAATTCCTTGAATCTCAAAGTCATTTTTGTAAGATAGTTGCTCTTGGTGATTGATAGATGAGTGTAAGTTAGTTCAACTTTGTTTTAAGTTAAAGATTTCAATATCTTTATCCTCTAGTTGCTTATGGAATTCCATGAACTTATTCAAGATAGAAAAGTTAAGAGACGACAATTCTGTTTTTAGATCTTGGACATCTTTTCTTAATAAGCCCAGTTCGGAGTTTTGTTGCTTAACTTCAGCTATTTCTAATCGAAGTTCTCTAATTTCCTTCATTAATTCAGTTATTTCCGATGTATTAAGAGGTGGTACCACTATTTTGGATGAACCTTTAGAGCCGCGCATCGTGCTAATATTTTCATATGAGAATGTATCGTTGAAAGGGACCTGACGGACTGGAGTGCTTGAGTTTCCATGTTTTGGTTGGGCGCAAACACATTGCGGGCAAAGCCAGTCTTGTTTGTATTGCTCTGTTTGTCCTTCAAAAGAGGCAACACTTATAGCCAAGCAGTCGAGATCATAAAACTTTTGGCACTTCATGCATTCCATATAATAGAGAGTTTTCAATGCCTTACCGCAAGCGTTGCAAGTTGTATTGTCCGGCATTGTTTACTTGAGTTGATCGCGCAGCGCGCAAGGCGACGGCGGGACGAGGTGGGGTACGGTGAGCAGCGGGCGGAGCGGAAGACCGGCTGATGCGAGCTCGGCGCACGATGATGAGTCACAGCAGAGATAACCGTCGTTAAATCGAAGATTGTAAAATGATATTGCTTGTAACTTCTGTTTCCGTAGAGATTTTATGAAACTGATTTCACTATTGAGCAGACGGGGTATATCACTAGGTGAATATAGAATTGGTTGTAGAATAATCAAACTTTTTATACGGAATTTTGACTGTATAGTACGGAGTGAACTAACGTAGATGTGTCCTATTCGAGTATCGGGCGACCAGACCTTCTTACTTATAAGATCTTATGTACACAGTTATCAATAAAGACTTATCTTATCTTATCTTAAAATATTAAAAAATAGGAATCTATACACGACTTTACAGTATGTATTGTGTTCAGTATTCTCTGAATAAAATTGTATAAGCGGCTAAGCCCCGTCGTCAGTTAAACTGCTACAATATCGTATAGTAAACCGAGACAAAGCAAAGCGGCCTTTGTGTGAGGTGAGGAGGGACGATTTTTAACCTAAATGATTTGTGTCAAGTTGTGCACTTGGTTTCGAAGTAAATATTTTTCTAAATAGAACAAATAGCCATCTATATTTGTATCAAAATGAAAGAAGGAAACATATACTCCCCGGGATTATCTGTTGATCCGTTGGCCGTTCGAAATGTCAAACGACCGTTGTTTATATGTATAACTGCAAATATTCACAGTAGCACTTGTAATGCAAAAGTCCACTTTGTTATTTCATTAATTACACTTCACTCTACTAGTATAACACAGAATTAAGTCTTTTAAACTAATTTAAATAAAATTAAACAATAAAAATATGCATCAGCTGTGTTACGACGACCAGTGTTCAATTTTATTCTAACTTATTTTTTTGATTATAAATTTAATTTGTTTTTAATTAATTCAATTTTAATTTACTTTTAATCTAATTAAATTATTATACCTATTATTATTATTATAAACCTAGGATTAAGTTTTTCAGAAATGTATGATTGACTTTTTTTTTTATTGGATTGTAACAATCTGACATAAATTATATATTATTATTTATCCCTAATGGGGTAGGCAAAGCGTAAACGACGTAAATTAAGGTCGCCCCGCCACGTTTGACAAGCCAAGTTTTGAGCGTTATTTAAGATAGATTTATAGGTATATTGCTGTAGTGACAGGTTGTCAGCCTAAATTACAAAATACTGAAACCCTCGGATCCCTTAGCTGGTTTTTACAGCATGCCCGGGAGGAAATGCAGCTGGCACATTCTATGTTTTTCTTTCACTCCCAGTCCAGCATGGAAAAAATAGTAGTTTAGTCCGTTAAAAATTGTTTTATTAACATGAGTTACAGTTGTGCAAACCTCAGAAAAGTGTAATACAAACGTGTATGATTTTACGTAATATTACCGTGTGGTACTGAATCAATCAAGTTGCCGTATCATTGAATTAAGCATGTTATTGCTAGTTAATTAGGTACGTAAAGATAGTATTCAATCCACGTGTATTTCGAATTTAACTGCCTCCGTTGTCTAGCGGTCTGAGCCATGGGCTCTCGACCCGGAGGTCCCGGGTTCGTTTCCCGGTGGGGGACAATGACTTTATGTTGTTGTTTCTAGTTTGGTTAGGTCATTGCAGGCTGATCACCTGATTGTCCGAAAAGTAAGATGATCCATGCCGTCGCATGGGCATGTAAATAGTCAGTCCTGCGCCTGAATTCTCTCTGGTCGTGTCAGTCAATCTGTTCCATCAGAATAAGAGATTAAAGGAACAGAGAGTGCAGCTGAGTATAGCGCAAACACTTAGACACTAAAAACAAGTCCTGCGCAGTTGGCCCGTCTCCGGGAGATTTGCCGCCATCACCGAAAATCGGTGGGAGGACTATTATTATTATTTCGAATTTCGATTGACCCGAAGAACCCTAGTGTAAGAGTTTTTAAGCCGTCTAATAGGTTGACTTATTATTTTTATTTATGTACAAGGTGGCGCAAAAGAAATCACCCTATTGGAAGATGCTCTCATTTTTGCAAATGGCCGCCAATGTCAAATCTGTTTTGACATTTGTGGACTAGACAGATGCAGAATACAAGTGAACAAGCCATGGAGCGATACACTCCCCAAGAACGCGGAAAAATCGTGTCTATTTTTTTGAGTAACAATTCGTCTGTGGTGTTGGCGCAGCGCGAATTCCGTCGCCGATTCCCCGGCCGTCCGACACCGACTGCGCAAACACTGCGACGTTTAGCCACCAACCTTGAAGAGTATGGGACCACACGAGACGTTGCTAAGAGTGGCCGGCCCCGGAGCGCCCGTTCTGCCGAGAATATCGCCGCTGTAGCCGAGGACGTTGAAGTGAGCCCCGAAACATCGACCAGACGACGTGCCACGCAATTGGGCCTCAGCCGGCGGTCCTTGCAGCGAATTTTGGTGCGAGACTTGAAGATGTTTCCTTACAAAGTCCAGACCGTGCATCAGCTGCTGCCTGCCGACCGCCAAACGCGCGTAACCTACGCCCAAGCCATCCTCAATCTCGAGGAAGAATTGGACAATTTTTCGACCAAAATCATCATGAGCGATGAGGCTCATTTCCACCTCAGCGGTTACGTGAATCGGCAAAATTATCGCTTCTGGGGCACCGAGAATCCACGAGTGATGCACGAGGAGCCGTTACACCCGCTCAAAGTGACTGCGTGGTGCGCTGTTCACGCTGGAGGAGTCATCGGGCCATTTTTTTTCGAGAACGCCGCGGGTCAAACGACAACAGTGGACGGTGCGCGCTATAGGGCCATGTTGACCGAATTTTTTCTGCCGCAATTGGACGAATTGGGACTGGAGGACATGTGGTTCCAACAGGACGGGGCAACGGCGCACACTGCACGAGCCACAACCGACATTCTGAAGGCGGCATTTCCGGGTCGCCTAATCTCTCGTTTTGGCGATTTGCACTGGCCGGCCAGATCGCCCGATTTAACGGTCCCGGACTTCTTTTTATGGGGTTTTTTGAAGTCTCGTGTTTACGTCAACAAGCCTGAGACCTTGGAAGCCCTCAAAGACAACATTCGACACGAGTGCGAGAATCTGTCGCCCGAAGTTCTCGCCGAAGTGATGAAAAATGCCATAAAACGAGCCCGTATGGCAATCAATTGTAACGGCGCCCATTTGGCCGATATCATCTTCTCGACTTGACCAGTAAAATTCTAAAGGTGCAAATAAATATAATCAAAAAACAGATTCGAAGTTTTTCATTTAGAAAAAAAATGAGAGCCAAACAACATCGGATGACTTCTTTTGCGCCACCTTGTATTAGGTTTGCCAACAGGTTTACATCTTACATGCTAAAATTACAAAAAAAAAAAATTGACTTGATGTAGACCCAATTACAGGCAAACACAGCTAGCTATAATAATAAATGTACTTATTAACTATTGTTACAACTAGTTAAGTAGGTTAACGGGGTGTTTATTTTAATTAAAGTTTTAATTTTTCAGCCAATAATGCTGTTTTAAATTTAAGTAGGGAAACATGAAAAATATATATATTAGAAGATTAATACCAATTATTGTGTTCACGGCACATTCTAGGTATCAAGCTGTATTGTCCCAAATTGGTTCTAGAACTTCTTACATAAAATGGTCTATAGTTAACAATTCTGGCATTTCGTACTTATTACCACAGATTATAATTACCAGGTGTAAGCGATAACATACCAAAAACTAAAAGGTTTTAGAAAATGTAAATATAGAAACCAACGCAGGGGGGCTTCGAACCTGTGACCTTTGGTGTACCGTGCCGCTGCTGCCCTACCGCTGGGCCACCGATTTCTGCTGGGCATTCGATCAATCCGGCCAAAATTCTTGGTTCCATTTAAAAGTTAGTGAACGTTACAGCGCCATCTCGATAAATTTTGCAAAAGCTTACTTTTCTGGTTTCTATAACCCTGTCTTATGTAGCATATATTATGTATTAGTTTATTATAAGATATAAATCAGTAAATTTTATTGAAATATTTATCCCGAGAGATGGGCCAAACTAGCTACAAAGTTTGTCCCACAAGAGCATCGGCGCAGAGGGAGACCAAGGATGCGATGGCGCGATGACTTGGTCGACTTTGACCCCAACTGGTCGGAAACAGCCATGGATCGTGTTGCCTGGAAAGAGAGAGGGGAGGCCTTCGCCCAGCAGTGGGACACTTTAGGCTATTATAATAATAATAATTTATTTAATAGTGTGTAAATATTGCACAATTCTTTCTGCTTAATGCTTTCTGCTTGTACAATTTCTATACAAAAAGGTTGCCTGGTATAAATTGCTGCTTTAGCAATAAGGCCGCCTATATTGTACTGTCACGTTTAACACTTTTTATTTCTGTTTTATATGTTTCTTTGTGCAATAAAGAATTTTGTATTGTATTGTATATTCTGAAAGGGGTTGCTATGCTTTAAGTCAATGAAACAAAACAACAATATAACAATATACGTACAAATCCATCTTGAATAACCCTCAAACCTTGTCATACGTGGCGGAACGACCGTTGTGTAGGTCGTTTATGCTCTGCCTACCCCATTAGGGATAAAGGCGTGATTATATGTATGTATGTATGTAACAAAACAAATATAAATTCGATAGACTTGATACCCACTCGACAGAAGAAGAAGAATATAAATTCGTTGAGGAAATGAAAATAAAGTTCGGCTTTCTCATACAAATTGTCTGATCGATTATCATTAATAGGGGAAAAAGATTATTTATTCCAATATCAACTTTGTGTGTCCCCTGTGGAAATCGATTCCACAACATCCGGATCAAGAGCCTATGGCCCAAGAATCAGAACACTAGACCATGGAGGCAGTAATTTATCGCAAATCGTAAATCAGAACTAATAAACAATATCAAATTTTATCATTCCTCCAATTTTACGACATGAAATTCAATCAAAGTAACTTAATTTCATTTCATAGTTAGTCTTGTACCTACGAAGATAGCTTGTACCATCGATGAAAGTATGTCATTACTTTATTTTGAATTATTTTTAATAATAGCGTTGTCATCAAATATTAATTATGCTTCGGCCAGTTTTTGCGCGACCAACTTTCAAACATACTTAACTTTAAATGATATAGCAAATGCTCTAAGTTTGAATACGCAACTGGCAGTAATCGGACCTGGCAGGTGTATTGATATTTGCGCTGAAAAGAAGATAATATGCGGATCCGACGGTAAAACATACTTTAATATTTGCCATCTTATTATCAAGAAACTAAAGGGTGTAACCGTGTTACCTAGTTATTCTGGTTCATGCGACACCCGTCGATTACGGAGTTCCCCAACATCTGCTACTATAACTTCTAATGAGACTCCTAGTGTAACTGAACATGAAACTATCGCTTCTAACGAAGAAGAAAAAGTAGAAGAAGAAAAAGGAGGAGCGCAATCAGAAGAACGTGTGTATTTAAATCCTTTTTCTAATGGTACGCATTTTATATATACATATCTACACAATGTCAGTGCAGAAGAGGAATTACCACAACTCGATGGAGACGCCAATATAGTAAGTACTACGCCCGAAACGTTGTTCGTTGACGGTAAATGGTTTGTGATATATAACAGAACTGGTACTGAAACTGCTATAGAACTAGAAGAAAAATGGGATCCAAACAATCACACAATCTTTAGATTCCAAAATGCAACAGATTTCATACTTGAAGTGGATAATGTTAAACACTATGAGCCGTACATACTTATATTCAGGGAAGACGAACGATTTGCTCTAGAATACAAACCAGGAACAGTAAATATTTTTAATGGAACAGAATATATAAAGGTACGGCAGAATAATAGGGCCTCAATTGAAAGCGACGAAGGTTCACACCTTTATAAACTCATTACAAAATGAAATAATAATAAATAAACCGCCAAAATCTAAGGTAAATCCAAAAATTATGTCAGGGAAAATTTATAAACATAATTTGGTAAATAAATCAATGATACGAAGAAAATAATGTTTTTTTTGTTTTCTGAAAACATACTGCTGCTGCCGCATTTTTTTAATAGTCGTATATTACGTATTTACCGAATCTTACCGTAATTGACAGTAAAATATAATATTTTAGGGTATATTTCGTTTTTTACCGTATGTTTACCGGGGTAATTTTACCGCTTCATACCAGCTGGTAGTGGTAAACGTTGTTTACTTAGGACCAGCATTCACCTAATAAACCCTAGGATTTAAGCTTAAGTAAAATGGATGGATGAAAATAAGAAAAATAAGTAATTTTATTAAGGGGCTTCCTTGGGTTAAGTGGCGCCCTCATAAGTCAAAAAATCACAATTCACTGAAAATACAATCAATCGAAAATCCGGTAGATCAGATTGAGGTTAAAGCAATGAAGGTCATTTAGAACCTCATAAAAATGCAACTTATAGTTCGTTGTAGTTACAGTTAGCACTTTTGCTATATGTAACTGCAGTGAACACTAAATTATTAATTTATAGTGCTTAAAATTAATTTCAGTACCTTTACTTCAATCTGATCTACCGGATTTTTGATAAATTGTGTTTTCAGTGAGTAATAATGTTTTAACTGATGAGAGCGCTTGCGTGCACTGGGGATGCCCTTAAGTCTGTATGGAGTGGTCATTCTCCTGGGAACTCATTCTCATGACAGAATTCGTGATCATTTTTCTGTAATGTTTTTGTTTATTTTGAGTTTATATAGAATAGAATAGAATAGAATATATGTTGATTTTTAACTGTTTTTTAAATATTCTATTATGTGTCGCCCTCGTCTTAGTTGTATAAATTCGGAGTTATAAGAGTCCCACTTTTTGACGCAACGGAAATTAGAGAAGGGTCATATTTTATTGACGGAATTCAGTAATTGCCATTTATTACATTAAGAAAGTATTAAAATTGAATGAGTATACACATTTACATGCAAAATTGTGTCGTGTATTTATATTATTTATACATTCTGTTAGCTATATTATAATAATTAAATATAAATAATTTCTAATTTAGTTTATTTTAATTTTGTTAGTGTTAAATTGTACTTAAACAGTCGTTACAAATTAAAAGTACTGTTTTTGACTATTTAGTACTGAACTGACTCAGTCGGATGACTTGACCAATAAGAGACCCACAGAACGGACCAATGACAGAAGAGTGTCTTTGGTGGGGTGGTTCGTAGGTAGGGTTGGCCTGAGGGCGTTGGTCGTCCGCCCGAGTCAGTCTAGTATTTTCGGAAGAATCGTACGGTCGTGCGAGAAGTGTTACTCTGAGTGTTACTCTGTCTGTGTAAAGTGTTAACCTGTGTGTGTAAGAAAAATTGTGAAATTGCGTTGAAAATACAAAGTGTAAGTACTATTTTCAGTATTTTACTTCAATTCTACTTTCCCTCAGTCTAAAACCTGTGATAGTATTCAGTTTCAAAATATTCGTGTTAATATTTCAGAAGTTGGATATATTTTAATCCACACCCCAAGTGTAAAGTACTATAATAGTAAAATTCAACCAATTTTTTTTCTCTTTTGTCGTCTTTTCCTACGACAATACTTTCTTAAAATATGTATGTATGACTGTAACACGAATATTATTATTTTATTACCAAGAGGGAACTCTTTATTAAAAATGAAATGGCTGAGTGATAGTAGTTTTCTTACAAGTACTTTGTTATTTTGAACGGGATTAAATCTTGTAAGTAGTTTTCTTGTTATTTACTTTTCGGTTAGCTTATTTATGCTACATAAGAACACGCCTATATATTTTTTTATGGCCTAGACAAAGTATTAACGGTTTTATACAAACCGTTTTTGACGTTACCAACAGAGTTCAATGTGTATTTCAAAAAGAATAGTGAGCGATTTTGATATTTTTCTATATTGGGACGTATAACTGAGCATAATATGGCTTCAAGCCAAGAAGATTTACTATACATACCCAACTATAAATTAGCAAGCACATTTTTGAGAAACTATAGAAGAGGTGGAGCTTGTATTTTAGTAAAAAACACAGTAAATTACAAAGAAATTCCATTTATATAGAAAACATCTGTAACAAACATAATTGAGTGTTGTGCAATAGAATTAAATCATTACAAAACTATAGTGCTATGTTTATATAGATTACCTAGACGTAATACAAGTATATTGAATATTTTTTATGAAAAACTAGATAAAATTATGAAAAAATTACGAACATTGCAAAAAAATATTATTATTTGTGGTGATTTTAATATTGATAATCTTAAAGATAATAATGTTTCACAAGAACTAAGAAAATATTTAAGTCAATTTAATTTAAAACAAGAACTGAAAGAATGTACCAGGCCCGCGTTTGGAACATTTATACATAACTTTGCACACTGTAAACCAAAAGTAGAGGTGAGGTTTTATTTTTAGGATTATCAGATCATATCGCACAGTATGACTATCTGCCTCCGTGGTCTAGTGGCTAGTGCCATGGACTCCTGATCCGGAGGTCCTGGGTTCGATTCCCAGGGGAGAAACACAAAGTCGATATTTGAGAATTTATCACTTTGTGAATTTTTTCCCCAGTTTGGTTAGGGCTTTGCAGGCTGAATCACCTGATTGTCCGAAAAGAAAAAAGATTTCGTGCTTCGGAGGGCACGTTAAGCCGTCGGTCCCGGTCGCTGTCTTTGATAGTGGTCGTTACTCAAACCATGTCAGAGGCCTGATAGTTGTGCTACTAGGCGGTTTTTAAAACTCTGACACCAGGCTTCTTCGGGTCGATAGACTCGATACCCACTCGACAGAAGAAGATCGCACAGTTGCTTAAATATCCAACATCAAGAATATGTATCATTAAAAACTGGCGAACATCAATAAGAGATTATTATAGTAAAGAGAATTTAGAAAAGTTTATCTCTTGCTTGAGTGATTTAAGTTTTTCAGATATTTATTCTTCTTTGGATCCAAATGAAGCCTATGATAATTTTCTAGAGTTATTTCTGTTATTCTATAATTTGTGTTTCCCAGAAATAAATATTACAATAAAAACAACAAGAAGAAAAAGGATGTTACTTTGGCAGTATAGACACAATACATGTGAAACAAATAGGGATATACTAAAAACATATACATCTATATTAAAAATTATAAATAATATTGAAGTTAACTCAAAAAGCTCAGAATAATCATACAATAACTAATACAGATAATATATCAAAAGCAGTTTGGCAAATTATTAACAAAAATAAACTAAGTCTTCCAAAAGAATCTATGAGTGAAATAATACAAAATAACTGCCTTATACAGGACCCTAAACTGATAGCTGAGGAATATAATAGTTTTTTAATTAATAAGACAAAAAAAGTACGTAACCCTTATTCTTATAATATACCAGTAATGTCTTCGAAAGTTGCAAACATTACTCAGACGTTGTTTATAGCACCGACAATCCCCGAAGATATTGTAAAAAATATTATAAATCTAAAAAAATAAAAAAAGTGTAGTTTATGTATGATGGAATTTCCACAAAAGTTTTAAAATATGTTGCTCAAATTATAGCTACACCTTTAAGTCATATAATCAACCTTAGTATATGTAACGGTCACTATCCAGAAAAAATAAAACCAGTTGTTACTAAGCCATTGTTTAAAAAGGGGGATAAACGAGACATGGATAATTATAGACCTATAGCATTAATTCCAGTCATATCAATAGTCTTCGAGAAAGTTATCTATGAAGCGCTTTATTCATTTTTAGAAAAGTTATATGTCCTCGATCGTGAGCAGAAAGGCTTCCGTAAAAAACACTCGATTGGTATGGCCTTATATGAATTTTTAAATCAAACAATTAGCAAAGTTGATAAACGAAATCCAGTTTGTGTTCTTTACATGGATCTTACAAAAGCGTTCGACTACGTAGACCACTTATTTACTAAATAAGCTCGAGGCATATGGAATACGAGGTATTATCCTTGCTCTTTTTGAATCCTACCTTAACAACCGTAGACAATATATAAGTATCACATAAATTTGCCCAATTACCAATACTGAAGTAAAATTCTTATCAAGTGATCGTAAAATAACTTTCGGCGTCCCTCAAGGCAGTGTATTAGGGCCCCTGCTGTTCCTATTATACATAAATGATTTGCCCAAAAATGTATCACAACCTATGTTACTTTTTGCTGACGACAGTACGATTATAATAAAATGTGAAAAACCAAACGAATATGATATCAACAAAGCCCTAAAAGAAATAATAACCTGGCTCAATACGAATAATCTACAAGTTAATGTAGGAAGAACTAAACTCATGCACTTTTATCAACGTCTCCCCTCAAGTCACATACAGAATATAAATATTAATTTTAATGACACTGATATAAATAACACAGAAGCAACCAAGTTTTTAGGTTTAATGATAGACAATAAATTAACATGGAAGGTACATACTGCTGATCTTTGTAAGAAATTAAGTAAACTATCGTACGCTCTATACGCATTAAATAAAGTAGCTAACAGGGAGACAGTCGTGACAGCATATCATGGATTCGTTGCGTCAAATTTAAGATACGCAATATTTTTTTGGGGTAACCCTAGCGAGAGGGAAACTGTATTGAGCCCAAAAACGATGCATTCGTTCCATCTGTAAAGTAAAAGTGACAGATAGTTGTAAACCATATTTTATTGCATTAAGAATTCTAACTATGACCTCACTTTATATTTTTGAAGTAGCTCTGTTTGTAAAAAATAATTCGAATTTGTTTGTGAAAGCGTCAGGAGTCCGTAGTTTAAACGTAAGGAACAGAGAAAATCTGGTTCTTATTGAAACAAACACAACATAGAAATAAATAAAATAAATAAATAAAGCAAATATGACCGTGTTTCTGAATTTCGTGGTTAAAATGGCTCCCAATCCGCCTTCGTCGGGATGTGCACATCCTGGCTGTCCTCTATAAAATCCTTCATGATCCGTCCACTCCTAAGTATCTCCGTTCCTGTTTCAATCTCCTACCCTCTTGACCCCCGGCCTAGGCGCGCATGTATCACTAAAGTACTTGAGTGTCCTAGTGCTAATACCAAATTCTTTTCCAATTCTTTTTCTGTTCGAGCTACACAAATTTGGAACAAGCTTCCGAAAACAGTTCAAGACTGTCCATCTATATCCTCTTTCAAAAAAAGAGTGAAAGAGCACTTCCTATCGCAACAAAATTAGTATTTATGTACGTAGGTATATGTATTTATTATATGTATGTATTATTATATATTATAGATGTTTATTTAAGTAATATATATGTATGTTTTTGTAGGTTCTAGGTTATATGTATATGTAAAAGTCTATTGCGTGTACAGTCTTGTCCCCGTATATATTGTTATCTCATATTCAGTTTTACAGGTTGGCTGAAAGAGATCTCTTTATAGAGATAAGGTCACCTTTGTGAACTAAATTTAAAATTGTTTATTTATTGTATTTTTTTTGTACGCAATAAAGAACATATAACATTATTACATAATAGTGTATTTGCTTTGGCACCAAAAATATTTAATAAGCTTCCCAAACGGATAAAGAATCTAAATCTCATACAGTTTAAAAAACAATTATGTTTACTTTTAGTCTATAAAGCTTATTATACCGTGACAGAATATATTGGGGATAATATAACTTAATCTCATGTACCAGTTCCTAAATATTTAAAGTTGTTATTTTTTAATGTATTATATGAATATTGTTATTATAGCTTTAAGTATATTATAGTTTCTAGTATTTTAAATATTTGTACGTCATCATACGATGGCATGTTATGGAGCACCTGTATGCCTAAACATGTTAACTGTTATTTTCTATTGTACCCATAACTACAAATAAAGCTCTGATTCTGATTCTGATCCCAGGCCATCATGGTAGTCGTATGTAGCAGCTTCATAAACTACAATTTTGATACCTGGAGAGATAGGACAGCTATGGGATATGTAGAATTGGGATGAAAAAAATCTTATATGCAACATGCTTTATTGCACTTAAGTAACACATACAACAGTTAGACTATTAACAATACATTTCATTATTTACTTACTACTGCGGCTCAGGGACCCAAAGTGAGTCTTGGCTTCTGTAATATATTCCGGAAAACTTAGAATTCGACTAAAAGACGTTTGAGAATTGGGCATAGCTGACATACCACTCATTCTAGAAACAGGTGCCGTACCAGAAACAGTGGGAATTCTAGCTTGAACAGGCATCCTTGATTGGTCGTTCGTTGGAATTGGAGACTGGTCAGAGATGCGTAATCTATACTGTCCTGACATAGACGTTATAGGCTGTCCAGACATAGGCAACCTATCCTGAATGGGCATTTTAAACAAAGCTCTACCAGGCTGAGTTCGAGACATAGACATTGCTGACTGTCCATTACCAGGCCGTACTCTAGCCATAGACATTTCTGGCTGTACATATCCAGACTGTGTTCGAGATATAGACATTGCTGACTGTCCATTACCAGGCTGTACTTTAGGCATAGACATAGCTGACTGTCCATTACCATGCTGTACTTTAGGCATAGACATAGCTGACTGTCCATTACCTTGCTGTACTCCTGACAAATACATTGCTGAATGTCCATTGCTAGGCTGTACCATAGGCATAGACATAGCTGACTGTTCATTACCATGCTGTACTTTAGGCATAGACATAGCTGACTGTCCATTACCGGGCTGTTCTCTAGCCAAAGACATTGAAGGTCTAGAATTAAGCAATCTACCCCGCGTGGGCATTCTAAACTTAGTTTCACCCTGATCTTGACCCTTTTGAATCAACGCTTGTATTAGTGACGTCTTTAGGTCTAAATCTGCCAATTTACTATGCAACATATTCTTATGCGCCTGCACATGTGCCACGGATGCAAAGACCTCGTTCAGCTTCCCGTCTAACATTCTCATGTCTGCTTGATATAATGCCATCGTTGAACTTATATCAGATAGCTTTTCCATCATATTCTTTTCTCCCTCGTCTTTTTTCGAGTACTCTAGCAAGACACTTATCTGTTTATCCAACTTATTTTTCTCATTTTGGTAGACTGGCATGCTTACAATCTCTTCATGATTTTTTATTGTCTTCGCTAAAGTTTTCAAGTACAACATGAGGTACCAAAATTGGTTCTCTTTCCGCGTTGGGAAGTATTTGTCCCACAGCACGAAGTCGAAGGTATATCTGAAGTCACCGCCAATTTCTCCCCACAGACTCCACCAGAGCTGTTTGTTGTCTACGGTTGACTCTCGAGAGTAGCAATTGTTGTTCATCGGGTACGGTCTTAAACAAAAGATTATTTACAGAATCAACACTGTTTCTCAAATAGTTTGATGCGCCTATACTTAAAAAACTAGAAGATGGTAGCTGCGACAGAATCTGTCACAGATGTGGCATCTAATGCCGTACAGAAGGTAAACAAAATTAAAATGAATCTAAGGCCCGTATTGATAAACAGCATTTGAGACTGACAGCTAGTTTGAGTTCGATCAGAAATGTCATTTCAGTACAATGTGGCCTGTCATATCCATACTTAATTTTGCTCTCAATCTTGAGATCGCTTTATAAATACGACCCTTTGGCCCGTATTGTTAAACATCACTTCAGATTGACAGCTAGTTAGAGTTCGTATCAGAAATGTCATTTCAGTGCAATATGAAATGTCAAATCCATACTTAATATTGCTCCCAAGTTTGAGATCGCTTCATAAATACGATCCTAAAACCTATAGGAATAACATCTGTACAATATTACAGTTTTTCGAGTATAACTACAGTATAGGTTATAGACAGTAGATAATGGTGCTGATTAGGTTGTCGACACAAGTCAACTTAACTTCGGAGGGCACGTTAAGTCGTCGGTCTCGGTCGCTGTCTTTCGGAGAGCCCTTTTAGCTGTCCTATTAGGCGGTTTAAAAACTCTGACACCAGGGATTTTCGGGTCGATTGACTCGATACCCACACGACAGAGGAAGAAGTGGTCAGGCTATAGTATAATTACCTATGTATAATTTTAACAAATAATTATATACCAGGTGTAAGGGACAGCGTCCCGCAAACTGATAGTTGCTCAGCCTTTTTTCAGGAAGTGAAAAGAAAATTGGCTTTTCCATACAAAATGTTCACCTCAATCAGATAATTTGAATGGAAAAGCCATTTTTTTCCTCACTTCCGGAAAAAAAATCCTGCTGATCGTTGTTCAGTGTCGTTAACTGAGCAACCCCATCAGTTTGCTTGACGCTGTCCCTTACACCTGGTAGTAATTCTAAGAATATGGTTTGTTTTACCTAAGGTTTCCTCTTTCGGACTTCAAACAATCGCCGTCAGCAGGATTGTGTGGAGGGATAGGCCTTCGTTCCATTATTTGTAAGGGCAAATCGTTGACGCCTTCGCGAGCTATAGGGCTTGAGTACATGTTGTGAAGGTCGGAGACGACACGTCTCACCCCTGATCGAAGTAATTCCTCCACCTCACCGCCGCCTTGCCGGCTTAATGTAGCTTGCGGCTCTATGTCATGTGGATGTCTCGCGAAGGCGCTGCTAACCGTTATTAGTATTAGCATACATTTTTCTGTGGTTGTGTACATGGTGTTCTGGAAAAAAAAAACATTTTTTTTTTACATTTTTAAAACATTGTTCGAATGGTATGTTAATATATATTATATGAACCGTCTTAGTGTCAGAGAATTTAAATCGCCTAAAAGCACGATTAGGTTATAACACTAGCCTTAATTTTATTTTTCCAATACCCATAGGAGAATTGTATGTGGTACATTTGATTTTTATTACTTCACGTTTTTTTACAAAACCTCAACTTTCAATATATTAATTTCAAAAACTGATTACAATTTATTACAAAATAACTACGAAATATAAGTGCTTATGTTCCTTAGAATCCACTTATAGCACTCACACTTGGACCCGGAAACCTGGCAAACATTTCCATGAAGATTTTAAGTCATTTGAAGAAAAATATCAAGGTTTTCGGGACAAAAATATGTAAGCCGATTACTGCTGGTCTATCTTAGGATAGACTCATCATGACGAAGCCCGGCTCGATGGCCTGAAGCAGAAAAGGAACTTCGTGCAGCACAGGAACCATGTTCAGACTCACGCTTCACCTTGTGCTCTTTGTGGCATACATACATACATATAATCACGCCTTGATCCCTAATGGTGTAGGCATTAAAGACCTATTCAAAGGTCGTTCTGCCACGTCTGACAAGGCTTTGAGGGTTATTTAAGATATGTTTGTAGGTATATTGCTGTATATTCTTTCATGCTGGCCTGGAAGCGAGAGAAAAACATAGAATGTGGCAGCTGCATTTCCTCCTAGGCATCTGAGGGTTTCAGTTTATTGTAATTTAGGCGAGTCACTACAGCAATATAACATACATACATATAATCACGCCTTTATCCCTAATGGGGTAGGCAGAGCGTAAACGACCCGTAAGGTCTAAAGGTCGTAAGGTCGTAAGATATATTCCTCTATACTTCGTTTTTTTACCAACGTGTATTGCGGCCCAAGAACAACTTTTTCTTAGCAACTTAGTAGAGGTTCCAATTTCGGAACCGCGGATACAAACTTTGCTACAAATATTCTTAGTCTTTTTAGGTTACAAACAAATGTTTCAAGGTTGAATTTCTTTAAAGTTGCAAAATAAAGCAATTTATGGACTGCAAAACAAGTTGGTATCGATAACTCATGTAAATAAACGAAGTATACATGGTAACATAAGTAACAATAAAATAAAGTCCTCCCACCGATTTTCGGTGATGGCGGATAATCTCCCGGAGGTGGGCCAACTGAGCAGGACTTGTTTTTAGTGCCCAAGTGTTTACGCTACACACAGGTGCACTCTCTATTTCTTCAAACTCTTATTCTGATGGGAAAGATTGACTCACACGACCAGAGAGAAATCAGGTGCAGGACCGACTATTTACATGCCCATCCGACGGCATGAATCATCTTACTTTTCGGACAATCAGGTGATCAGCCTGCAATGTCCTAACCAAACTAGAAACAAAAACACAAAGTCATTGTCCCCCGCAGGGAATCGAACCCGGGACCTCCGGGTCGAGATCCCATGGCTCAGACCGCTAGACCACATATGGCAGTATAGGTAACAATATTGAAAAGGTTATAACGACGACAGTCGTCGGTAATACCGTCCAGTGGTAAAACACGGTATCGTGACGATATCGTCATCGAGCCGTTGCCGTGCCGTGGACATACGGTCTTGTGGAAAAACAGCCATTCATTAAGCATGATAAAAAATCTATGTTTAGGTACTTACGGTTAGTAGTTTTAGGTTTCAGGTAAGTATGTAGTCGCAAGCGCAGATCCGAAAATCTTGTGATTCGTAAGCCTAGTAGTACTATTATATACTGTATGCTAAACATTTTACTTTCAAATTTGTTTACGAAATACTAACCAAACAATTTTGGTTAAATCTCAAACAAACTTTTTATAACCTATTGAAATGGCCAAATAGGTAAAGGATGTTTACAAAACGTAAAAAGTTTGTCATACCTACCTATTGGAATTGGTATTAAAAAGACTGACTGGAAAAGGATTTGCCTAAACCAGTGTATTTCAATCTGTGGGTCGTGACCCCCCAAGCGGTCACGGAGTCTTGCTTGGGGGGTGGCGAGGGCTTGCGGGTCTCAACACGCTTTGTGTTTGCTATGAAAATTACGGTGATATAATAACGTGAAAAATCGCGCTCCTTTCGCTTGCATTTTGGATGATATTTCCAAGTATTTTGTCGTTTCGTGTCGTGTTGTTTCGTGAGTTTTCGTGCTCTCTATATACCGGGTGTAAGAGACAGCGTCAACTTGGGGTTGCTCAGTCAACGAAAATAAACAACAATCACTAAGAATTTATTTCAGGAGTTGATAAAATAAGGACGATGACCACCTTGCTCTGAAAATTTGTATGAAAAAGCGTTTTTTTTAACTTCTTAAAAAATCCTGCTAATAGTTGTTCATTTTCGTTGACTGAGCAACCCCAATTAGTTTGCGGGACGCTGTCCCTTACACCCCGTATTGATTTGTTGTTTGTGCCTATAGCTACTATTATAGCCTATAGTTACATCTATTATTTAATTCAACTTACGATATTTTTAGTACCTATTATACAAGCGGGTCAGGTAGTCAAAAAGTTTGAAAAACACTGGCCTAAACAAACGCATACATATATAGGTCATACAGAGTCATATTATACCTCTAAAATCCTATTTCTGCAAATTTTTAAGAGTTTAATACCGGATGTAAGGGATAGCGTACCAGAAACTGATAGAGGTTGCTCAGTCAATGTAGCTGAACAACTTTCAATAGGTGTTTGCAGTTTTACTTCTTTAAAGGGGCGTTATGCAAAATTGTTGAGAGTAAAATATTACGATGCGCGCGCATCTTTAACACAAAAGTAACCTATCATACTAATTGTCAAATTTGATTAAATGTAAACAAACCTTGATGGTTTTTAAATATATTTTATTTTTTAATCAAAGCTCATATATTTTTTTGTCCTTACTGACTGACTGTTAACTCTTTTTCTGTACGAGCTGTTCAGCTATGGAATAAACTTCCAAAATGCGTTCAAGAAAGTCCGTCTATTTACGTTTTTAAAAAGAGATTAAAAGAGCACTTCTTATCTGAACAAGTTTAATGTATGTATTTATGTATTGTAGTTTATGTATCTATTATGCATGTACGTATATATACATACATACATAAAATCACGCCTTTATCCCTTACGGGGTAGGCAGAGCGATAAACGCCTCGTAAAAGGTGGTTTCGCCACGTCTGACAAAAATTGAGGGCAATTTTATATTGAAAAGTGTATTGCTATAGTGACAGGTTGTCAGCCCATCGCCTAAATTACGATACACTGTAACCCTCGAGTCCCTTTTGCTGACTTCTACAGCATGCCCGGGAGGAAGGGCAGCTGGAACATTCTATGTTTTTCTGTCTCTCCCAGTCCAGCATGGAAGGAATATGTACGTATATATATACGATATATAAGTATTAGATATGTATGTATTGTTTGATTTAATCTTATTGATTTATTAATTTTACGTTTAATAGTTCTACTTCATGTATTTTAGAGTATTTTTTAGTTTACATTGCATTGTATTTGTCTTGCCCTTAAAATGTTTCTCATTCTCTCAACTGCCAGTGGGTTAGCTGGAAGAGTCTCTTCATAGAGATAAGTTCGCCCTTGCATAAGTTTCTGTAAACTTCATTTCTTGTATTTTAATGCAATAAAGAATACATATATAATAAACCTCAGATCCCTTAGCTGGTTTTTACAGCATGCCCGGGAGGAAATGCAGCTGGCACATTCTATGTTTTTCTCTCGCTCCCAGTCCAGCGTGGAAGAAAAACGGAAGATCCTACCTTCAAAATCGACGGAAGTTTCATACAAACGTTCATCCCCTATTTAACCCCTTTAGGGGTGAAAATTACTAAAACGCTAAATTACGTGTTTACTATTTTTTAATTATTAGCCTAACAGTATATATCAGGCCACTCAGAAAGTATTGCGATAAATAGTTTTTATATATGGCAGACTGGCCGGTTAGAATCTTTTTTGAAAATATAATTACTTGTAAGTAAAAATATGTGTGTTCCATTTTCAAAATTTCCCTCCACATTTTTTGCGAGCCAATTCAAAGTATCGTGTCTTACTGAAAAATGGATCTGCGCCGGGAACATTTTAGAGCTATGATTTTTTACGATTTCAAGTGTCGCCTGAAACCGGATGAATCGTTCGATAGACTTCAAATGGCATTTATGGATGAAAGCCCCTCCAAGGCAACCGTGTATCGTTGGTATAACGAATTTAGGCGCGGTCGACCAACCTTGGGGGATGAAGAAAGAAGCGGTCGCCCTTTGACGGCTATTACGGAAGAAAACGTGCTAGCAGTGAAAAATTTAATCCAAGATAATAGGCGAATTACATATCAGGAGATTCAGCACATATTAAAGATTGGATCGGGAAGCGTTCACGAGATTCTACAAGGGCATCTTCGCGTGAGGAGGATAGTATCGCGCTGGGTGCCGCACTACCTCACCGGCGCTCAGAAGCAGGCCCGGGTGGAATGGTGCCGTGATATGCTGAACAAATTTGAAGCAGGCTCGTCTCGGCGTGTTTACGACATCGTAACAGGTGATGAGTCCTGGATTTATCAATACGATCCAGAAACCAAGCGCCAGTCGCCAGTTTGGGTGTTTCAAAATGAACCAACGCCTACCAAAGCGAAGCGATCTCGAAGCGGAAGGGGAAGATTTTGATCGCCAGCTTTTTTAATTTGACTGGCCACTTGACCTCAATTCCCTTACGAGATCAAAGAAGCATTAACGCCGAATGGTATACTACCAAATGTTTACCAGAAGTTTTTTCTGTTATGAGCAACAAGCGACCAAACACAGGGCTCCGCGGACTACTGCTCCACCACGACAATGCGCCTGCACACACCGCGCTCAAAACGAGGGACTTCCTGGACAGCACACCAGTCAAACTCCTGAGTCACCCTCCTTACAGCCCTGATCTAGCACCGTGTGACTTCTTTTTATTTCCAAAAATAAAAAATCAGCTCAAGGGGATACAATTTTCGTCGCCGGAAGATGCGCTGGCTGCGTTCGAGCAGGCTGTAAACGAGGTGTCTACGGCGGACTGGAAAAAGTGTTTTGAAAACTGGTTCAGACGCATGAATCTTTGTATAGAGGCTGGTGGAGAGTACTTTGAAAAGATTTAATAAAAATATATGTACCATGTGTATTTTTTAGTGTCGCAAATCTTTCTGAGTGTCCCACGTATATACTGTTTCATCAATGCAAAGCCTAAACTACTAAAGCTAGAATCGTGAAACTTTTAGAGCAAGTTGTTTCTAAACGTAAGAAAGGATTTTTGAATATTGCCTAAAGGGTTTAAAACGGTGGTTGAAGTTTGTATGAAAGCCTGTGAATTTTGAAGGTAGGATCTCCCAACTTTGTATTAAGACTAATAATCAAAAGTTAATAAACATGTGTTTCAGCGTTTGTGTTTTTTATATCCTTGAGGGGGTTAAATTGAGGATGGAACTTTGTATGGAAATTTCGTCAATTTGGAAGTAAGTATCTTCTCACTTTGTATTTAGGCTAATAATTAAAAAATAGTTAACACGTAATTTAGCGTTTTAGTAATTTTCACCCCCAAAGGGGTTAAATAGGGGATGAACGTTTGTATGGAAATTCCGTCGATTTTGAAGGTAGGATCTTCCGTTTTTCTTTCACGCTGGACTGGGAGCGAGAGAAAAACATAGAATGTGCCAGCTGCATTTCCTCCCGGGCATGCTGTAAAAACCAGCTAAGGGATCTGAGGGTTTCAGTATATTGCAATTTGGGCGATGGGCTGACAACCTGTCACTACAGCAATATACGTAGAAAACCATCTTGAATAACCCTCAAATATTGTCAGACGTGGCGGAACGACCTTTGTTTAGGTCTTTTAAACTCTGCCTACCCCATTAGGGATAAAGGCGTGATTATATGTATGTATGTATGATCTTCCATATTACTTCCATGCTGGTCTGGGATGGAGAGAAAAACATAGAATGTGCCAGCTGCATTTCCTCCCGGGCATGCTGTAAGATCTAGCTTAGGGATCCGAGGGTTTCAGTATATTGTAATTTAGGCGATGGGCTGACAACCTGTCACTACAGCAATATACCTAGAAATCTATCTTAAATAACCCTCAAAACGATGTCAGACGTGGCGGAACGACCTTTGTTTAGGTCGTTTACGCTCTGCCTACCCCATTAGGGATAAAGGCGTGATTATATGTATGTATGTATGTATGATCTTCCGTTTTGTATTAAGGCTAATGATTAAAATTTAATGGACATGTGTATCAGCGTTTTTTAATCTTCGGCTCGTAAGGAGGTTAAATAGGGGTTGGATGTTTGTATGGAAATTCCGTCCATTTTGAAGTTAGGATCTTCCAATTTCGTGTTTAGGCTACTGATTAAAAAATAATGGACGTGTATTTCAGCGTCTTTGAATTTTCGACTCATATGGAGGTTTAATAGGGGTTGGAAGTTTGTATGGAAATTCCGTTAACTTTTTTATTTATTTATATATTTCAATACATAAGTAATATTAAACACTTATAAACTACTTAAAACTTAAAAATAAAATGAGATCAAAGAATATGAATTAAATTAACAAATAACATAAAAGTTTGCACACCAGTTCAGAAAACAAAGTAAAAACAAAAGTTATCAACGACTAACATAACTACTTCTAAATCACACATTCTCACAATATCTCAAACACTCTCTGTACAATATCGGCCATTCATCTACGAAAATATCCACTTGTGTGTTAGCAGTCAAAAGCTGACTCACAAGGTTAATTCCACGAGGGATCGGTGACTCGCTGTGCGCTACCGTGCGACACTCAGGGATGCACAACAGGCGGTGCGAGCGTCCACGCAAATATCTGTCAGGGACATACAATTGGAGTGCCTGCGGAACCAGCTCGGGATTGTCACATTCTGCAAGCATGATACGCAATATGTTTATCATTAGTTGATAATTTCGCCGACATTCAAGCGAATTAAAATTTAATTTGTAAGAATTTTGTAGGAAGGGGGAATAACCGTATTTCTTTTTATACAAAAATCTAAGAAAGGCTTTTTCAACCTTTTTCAAAAGTAATTTGTAGGTAGTTTCGTGAGGGCCCCATACTATGGATGCCGACTCAATTTTACTCCTAACCAATGCTGAGTAGAGTTGTTGAATTACATTTGCGTCAGTAAAATCTCTTGCGTTTCTGAGCACAAAGCCTAATAACATTCGACAGCTAAGGTATGTGATTATGAAACGTGAGCTTCTGGTCAAATAGTAGCCCCCCCTGTGAGTTCTGTGCTTAATAGATAGTTACTATAGAGTGGTTGAAAAGCTCGTGTGAATGAAACAATAGAGCATTTACCAGGATTAAATAGAAATTTACTGATAACACTCCATTCGTGAATTGCCTTAATATCAGCCTGAAGCTTTTCGCAATCACTGTTATCTCTCACAGGTCGTATTAGTTTTAAGTCGTCGGCGTAAAATAGACAGGTTGAATGTGACACAACGGTATTAATATCATTTATCACCTCTATCGGATCTAGTATGATAGGATTTTCATATCAAAGAGCCATGTCTAACAAATTGTTGTCGGTGACTTTATATTATCGGCCGATGACAGCGCTCAAGGCAAGAAGTGTGAAACTGTTTCTCTCATCTTTTACTTTTTAATGGTGTTATTGGTCTGTTTATGGCTCCAATTTTTACATCTTACTGTGCATTATCGTCAACTCAGTATATCTGGATTTCTAAACCGAAGACCACAGCGAAATTGCAAGTACAATTATGATATTTAGTTTAAAAATATTATCGATGTCAATTGTTTACTACAATCGGATACTAAAACTTCGAAGGCGGCAAATAAAAGGATACCCTCTATAATTAAGAGCACAACTAAGAGCTCTAACCTGCAAGTCGCAGCCCATCGCTTATTTCGCTGGACCGAGTACCTGCCGGTTGGCGCATTCGTTTTAGCGCCAGTCTTACGCGCACAGAGCCCACGATCAAATCCCGCCTACGGACTCAGCTCTTTTTGAAAATTTGATTTATCATATTTCTTGTGTAAGATTTACTAACGGCGAAAATTTGAGACAAGCGTAAAAATACCGAGATATAATGAATTGTTTGGCATGTCTGTCGGCTATAAAGGATGATGATACAAATAATATCAAATGCATGGCCTGCAAAGGAGTATGTCGTTGTCCCTGCGTTGGTATAACGCCAGAGCTCATAGCTTCCCTTGGCGGTAAGTTCGACAGTAAGTTGTGGCGATGTCCATCTTGCCGGAACAATGTTTCCACCTCACATCGTAACATAACAGATAACACCCCAGCAAAAAACACTATGAACAGTCTCCACCCGGAGTGATCAACATGTCCTACGAAGACGATCAGGATTCAATGCAAACGGGAGTTAATGATAAAATGCTTCAACAGCTCTCTATGCTTTTGGACACAAAGCTCGAAGCATAAAAGTTGATATTACTAGGGAGTTAAAGCGAGAATATTACATCGGAATAAATCAACTAAAACAGGAGTTTACAACAACTACAGATTCATTATTGGCACAATTACAGGACGTGATAAAGTACGTTGATGATACCAATACAAAATTAAAACTGCTGGAACTTGAGAATGCAAAACTATAAGCAGAAATATCTCAACTAAAACTGGCGCGCAATACAGAACCTAATGCGCTTTTACTACGTGAATTGCCAGTTCATATTGCAATGGCGATTGGAAAGAAAATGGGAGTTAACCTGTCCGAGAGCGACATCGTCAGTGCTGAAAGAGTTGGTGCTAAACCTAAGCAGTCAAACAATGATGGTTCAAACTATTTCGCCCCAGCATCGCAGTTGCCAGTAACGCGCCCGCGGCCTTTGGTTGTGCGATTGGCCAGACGTTCGCTACGCGACGATCTTCTACAAATTGTCCGCGTCCGTAGAGGATATAGGCCTCCCACCACATGAGGCTAAAGCTGTTCATATTAACGACCGCCTGACTAAAACGAACCGGATCCTTTACTCGAAAGCGCGCAAAGCGGGAAAACTTCAAAGATGGAGATTTGTATGGTCAAAGACGGACGTATATACGTCAAACGCGCTGACGACCCAAATTTAAAACCAAACAAAGTGGAATGTGAACAAGACATTAAAAGTGTTTTTGGTGTCGATTCTGCTGATCTTATTTAACATTGTAGCTGTTGTTCAAGCCAATTCGAACCATCTTACTCAGCATGTCGCGCAGGTCGTCGACTTGCTTACTACATATTATTGCATGCTGAGCTTGCAACTTACACGTATGTAATACATAAATAATACTATCATTGTGTGTATAACGTAACATCAATATATAATAGCCATCATTTCATACAATAAATCAGACTGATTCAAGAACTCTTCGTCTCAATACGTCGCACCTGCGAGCGCCCTCACAACCCGTTCGCTAGGTTCCATCATGTGCAGGCTTTGCCAGCAATCGCTTTTTCCCGTACATTTTGGTCCTTCGACGGATGCTGATCAAGTGCCGGCCTCCCACAAGCGGGACTCACCGGTATCTAGAGCACCGCCAACATCACACCAGCGCGCCTACCACGAGCTATCGGCAAACACTGGGACCTGCGCGGACGGAGCACTACAAGGGAACTAGACAAACAAGCATCCTGTTCCCGCCAACATCATCATTATCATGGGGCTAGACCGCAAGCGTCGTGTTCCCGGCAACATTTATATGGGGCTGTACATACAAGCGTCCTGATCCCGCCAGTATAGACATGGGGCTGGACAAACAAGTGTCCTGTTCCCGCCAGCATTGACATGGGGCTGGACAAACAAGCGTCCTGTTCCTGACAGCAGCATCAGCATTGACATGGGGCTGGACAAACAAGCGTCCTGTTCCTGACAGCAGCATCAGCATTTACATGAGGCTGGACAAACAAGCGTCCTGTTCCTGACAGCAGCATCAGCATTGACATGAGGCTGGACAAACAAGCGTCCTGTTCCCGACAGCAGCATCAGCATTGACATGAGGCTGGACAAACAAGCGTCCTGTTCCTGACAGCAGCATCAGCATTGACATGAGGCTGGACAAACAAGCGTCCTGTTCCTGACAGCAGCATCAGCATTGACATGAGGCTGGACAAACAAGCGTCCTGTTCCTGACAGCAGCATCAGCATTGACATGAGGCTGGACAAACAAGCGTCCTGTTCCTGACAGCAGCATCAGCATTGACATGAGGCTGGACAAACAAGCGTCCTGTTCCTGACAGCAGCATCAGCATTGACATGGGGCTGGACAAACAAGCGTCCTGTTTCTGACAGCAGCATCAGCATTGACATGAGGCTGGACAAACAAGCGTCCTGTTCCCGACAGCAGCATCAGCATTGACATGGGGCTGGACAAACAAGCGTCCTGTTCCTGACAGCAGCATCAGCATTGACATGAGGCTGGACAAACAAGCGTCCTGTTCCTGACAGCAGCATCAGCATTGACATGAGGCTGGACAAACAAGCGTCCTGTTCCCGACAGCAGCATCAGCATTGACATGGGGCTGGACAAACAAGCGTCCTGTTCCTGACAGCAGCATCAGCATTGACATGAGGCTGGACAAACAAGCGTCCTGTTCCTGACAGCAGCATCAGCATTGACATGAGGCTGGACAAACAAGCGTCCTGTTCCTGACAGCAGCATCAGCATTGACATGAGGCTGGACAAACAAGCGTGCTGTTTCCGACAGCAGCATCAGCATTGACATGGGGCTGGACAAACAAGCGTGCTGTTCCTGACAGCAGCATCAGCATTGACATGAGGCTGGACAAACAAGCGTCCTGTTCCTGACAGCAGCATCAGCATTGACATGAGGCTGGACAAACAAGCGTGCTGTTTCCGACAGCAGCATCAGCATTGACATGGGGCTGGACAAACAAGCGTGCTGTTCCTGACAGCAGCATCAGCATTGACATGAGGCTGGACAAACAAGCGTGCTGTTTCCGACAGCAGCATCAGCATTGACATGGGGCTGGACAAACAAGCGTGCTGTTCCTGACAGCAGCATCAGCATTGACATGAGGCTGGACAAACAAGCGTCCTGTTCCTGACAGCAGCATCAGCATTGACATGAGGCTGGACAAACAAGCGTGCTGTTTCCGACAGCAGCATCAGCATTGACATGAGGCTGGACAAACAAGCGTGCTGTTCCTGACAGCAGCATCAGCATTGACATGAGGCTGGACAAACAAGCGTGCTGTTTCCGACAGCAGCATCAGCATTGACATGGGGCTGGACAAACAAGCGTGCTGTTCCTGACAGCAGCATCAGCATTGACATGAGGCTGGACAAACAAGCGTCCTGTTCCTGACAGCAGCATCAGCATTGACATGAGGCTGGACAAACAAGCGTGCTGTTTCCGACAGCAGCATCAGCATTGACATGAGGCTGGACAAACAAGCGTCCTGTTCCTGACAGCAGCATCAGCATTGACATGAGGCTGGACAAACAAGCGTCCTGTTCCTGACAGCAGCATCAGCATTGACATGAGGCTGGACAAACAAGCGTCCTGTTCCCGACAGCAGCATCAGCATTGACATGGGGCTGGACAAACAAGCGTCCTGTTCCTGACAGCAGCATCAGCATTGACATGAGGCTGGACAAACAAGCGTGCTGTTCCTGACAGCAGCATCAGCATTGACATGAGGCTGGACAAACAAGCGTCCTGTTCCTGACAGCAGCATCAGCATTGACATGAGGCTGGACAAACAAGCGTGCTGTTTCCGACAGCAGCATCAGCATTGACATGAGGCTGGACAAACAAGCGTGCTGTTTCCGACAGCAGCATCAGCATTGACATGAGGCTGGACAAACAAGCGTCCTGTTCCTGACAGCAGCATCAGCATTGACATGAGGCTGGACAAACAAGCGTGCTGTTTCCGACAGCAGCATCAGCATTGACATGAGGCTGGACAAACAAGCGTGCTGTTTCCGACAGCAGCATCAGCATTGACATGAGGCTGGACAAACAAGCGTGCTGTTTCCGACAGCAGCATCAGCATTGACATGGGGCTGGACAAACAAGCGTCCTGTTCCTGACAGCAGCATCAGCATTGACATGAGGCTGGACAAACAAGCGTCCTGTTCCCGACAGCAGCATCAGCATTGACATGGGGCTGGACAAACAAGCGTCCTGTTCCTGACAGCAGCATCAGCATTGACATGAGGCTGGACAAACAAGCGTGCTGTTCCTGACAGCAGCATCAGCATTGACATGAGGCTGGACAAACAAGCGTCCTGTTCCTGACAGCAGCATCAGCATTGACATGAGGCTGGACAAACAAGCGTGCTGTTTCCGACAGCAGCATCAGCATTGACATGAGGCTGGACAAACAAGCGTGCTGTTTCCGACAGCAGCATCAGCATTGACATGAGGCTGGACAAACAAGCGTCCTGTTCCTGACAGCAGCATCAGCATTGACATGAGGCTGGACAAACAAGCGTGCTGTTTCCGACAGCAGCATCAGCATTGACATGAGGCTGGACAAACAAGCGTGCTGTTTCCGACAGCAGCATCAGCATTGACATGAGGCTGGACAAACAAGCGTGCTGTTTCCGACAGCAGCATCAGCATTGACATGGGGCTGGACAAACAAGCGTCCTGTTCCTGACAGCAGCATCAGCATTGACATGAGGCTGGACAAACAAGCGTGCTGTTTCCGACAGCAGCATCAGCATTGACATGGGGCTGGACAAACAAGCGTCCTGTTCCTGACAGCAGCATCAGCATTGACATGGGGCTGGACAAACAAGCGTCCTGTTCCTGACAGCAGCATCAGCATTTACATAGGGCTGGATCACAAACGTACCCGTTCCCGACAACATTGATATAGCGACGGACTAAGCAAGTGTCCTTTTCCCGACTTATCATGAGACTGAGCGACAAGCAAGTGCCAGTACTCTACAGCAGCAAGCAGCAGCATTTATCATGGGACATAGCGATGAGTGCCCGTCTTCGACCACTCATCACGGGGCGTTCCAGTCTCCTAACACTATCAACAACTTGTCTAAGGATTTACGACTCTTACGACCTACACTCCACTACAAACACTCCGAAGGGCTGATCAGACCAACTACAGCGCCACGACAACCTACAGCTACAGCAGCGGTGGTCTACGGATTAACAACCCCGATGACCTACAATAACACAATCTTCTTCTTTCGAGTGGGTATCGAGTCTATCGACCCGATGAACCCTGGTGTCAGAGTTTTTTAAACCGCCTAGTAGCACAACTATCAGGCCTCTAACATGGTTTGAGTAACGCGCAAAGACAGCGACCGGGACGAACGGTTAAACCGTTACGTGCCCTCCGAAGCACGAAATCTTTTTTTTTCTTTTTCGGACAATCAGGTGATTCAGCCTGCAATGTCCTAATCAAACTGGGGGAAAATTCACAAAGTGATAAATTCTCAAATATCAACTTTGTGTTTCACCCCTGGGAATCGAACCCAGGACCTCCGGATCGGGAGTCCATGGCACTAGCCACTAGACCACGGAGGCAGTTAACACAATGACTTCCTGGCAACCAGCAACATCTACAGTTCGAGAGATGAGGACTTCGCAACACTACAAATATCAAGATAGTAGCAACCTTGTCAACACATCCTGTTTTCTTCTCTCTTTTAAAAGTGGGAGCATGTTCGAGCCAACTCGAACCATTTTATTCAGCATGTCGCGCAGGTCGTCGAGTTCAAAAAATCAAAATCAAAATCAAATTTCTTTATTGCTAGTCACAGGCAGTAAAGATATTAAATACATTTTTAATGGAAGTATCACTGTAACTTACTAGTAACAGCGTGCAATATGTTTTCTGCGTTAGATTATAATTAAACAAATGTCATACAATTAATAATGTCATCATAAAGTCAAATCATTAAAATTATCATTCAAAAAAATATCTAGAGTTGCTTACTACATATTATTGACAAGCTTCGCTCGGAAATTATCAGTGTTTCTTTACTATATTCTGCATGTATTATACATATAAACCTTTCTCTTGAATCGAAATACGCATTTTAAGGTTAGCCCTCAGTTCAGAAAAGGCGTTATAAACTAATTTGTTTCCGGTTGCTTTCCTGGATTGATGCAGAAGCGCTTTACGTTCAAGGTCCTTGATGATGTCGACTGTGTAATACAGATACCATACAGTACTAAAGTACTGTAAGACGGTAAAGACCGGTCGGAATTTTTTTAGGGCACATTGGTCAAATATATTATAAACGACATCATAAAAAGACTAAACAGCACAATCGACATCGGTACTATCGAAAATAACATTCCAATCGGCCTCGCAAATTAGGATTTTAAGTTAGGATCTTCCAATTCATGTTTAGGCTAATGATTAAAAATTAATGGCCACGTGTATCATACATACATACTATCACGCCTGTATCCCTAATGGGGTAGGCAGAGCGTTAACGACCCAAACAAAGGTCGTTCCGCCACGTCTGACAAGTTTTGAGGGTTGTTTAGAAAGAACTATATTGCTGTAGTGACAGGTTGTCAGCCCATCGTCTAAATTGCAATATACAGCATAAATATACGTTTTTACAGCATGCCGGAAGGAGATGCATCTGGCATATTCTGAGTTATTCTATCGCTCCCAGCCCAGCATGGAAGCTACGTGACACGTGTATCAGCGTGTATTATGTAGGTCGTTTACGCTCTGCCTACCCCATTAGGGATAAAGGCGTGATTATATGTTTGTATGTATCAGCGTTTTTGATTTTCCGACCCCTAAAGGAGTTAAATAGAATGAAGATATGTGTCAAAGTCAAAGTCAAATCATTTATTTCCAAATAGATTCCTAAGAACACTTTTAGAAAGTCACAAGCGAGTCTATTACAAATAAAATTAAATTATATCTATGTCACAAAATAAAATAAAACTATATCACAATGAAGAAGCGCCCCTTCGTTTTATCTTATTCTTACCTTAGTCCTTATTTTTGTTCAAAATAGGGTTTGTGACCGCAATGTGTGCCAATTTCTTAGGCTTCACTGAAATATTAGAGCTCCAGACATCTTTGTCATTAGTATAGTCATCTAACTTATAATAGGCTTTCCGACATAATGTGTTTTTAATAGTATCTTTAAATTGATTTTCTGACAAATTTAATATATGGTCAGGTATTTTGTTATAGTATTGTATACTTAGACCTAAAAATGTTTTTTTTACTTTAACTAACCTAAACGGGGGTTGGTCAATTTTATTTTTACTTCTAAGGTTCCGGTTATGCCTGTCACCATTTTTGGTAAAACTATGAATATTTTTCCTTGCATACATAATATTTTCATATATAAATTGACATGGTACAGTTAAAATATTTATCTCTTTGAACAATTCTCTCAGGGAATCACGACATCTGAGTTTGTAAATTGCTCTAATAACCCGTTTTTGCAAAACAAAAATTGAATCAATGTCAGCAGCGCGGCCCCACAGCAAAATTCCATAGGACATAATGCTATGTGTGTGAAAGTGTGAAATTTAGATAATTTTGAAGTGAGGATCTTTTTATTTCTTGCTTAGCTTTAGATTCAAAAATAGGCTTCTTTATACCTCTTAAAAAAAGTTATTCCCGCGGGAAAAATCTATTAGCTGCAGGTGAAACCGCAGAGCAGAAAGCTAGTTTAAATGCAATTTTATTTAAAATTTAATAAAAATCAGATCAGCATAATAATTTATTAACCGTACCGTTAGTCGAAGACCGCCGCATGTAAACATCCAGCGAAACTGTTTTTATTTCAGCAAAGCGTGAAACGCTAAACTTGAACGAAATCCGATGAAAATTCATCGGAAATCCGATGAAAATTCATCGGATTTTTCTGTTCAGTAAATTCAGAGATATTTTGTTCTTAAAACGCCGCGGCTACTTTCGTTTCGCTTAGAAGCGCTCTATACACATCTTTACTTGAACCTTGATTGCGCCCCGGCAATCAAAATCGATTTTTCTGTTGCATATTCACATGCGTCGTTCGGCGTTTTATTACGAAATTCTGCGAGTAAATTTATGTGGTTTGTGAATCACTTATAACTCACGTCATTCATAAATTGGCGGAAATTCTGGACGCACAATTCCTTAACTAATTCTTAGCTAGCGCTGACACTTTCAAAACTTTGACATAAGAACAGGATAACAAATGAACATATGACTTTGACATTCCTAATTTGACGTAAGACGCTTTAAATAAGAACAGAGCATAGAGCATGATCCCTTCTTTTACGTCAAATAAGCTGTTTTATGTCAGATTAGGAATGTCAAAGCCATATGTCAATTAGCTATCCTGTTCTTATGTCAAAGTCAAGAAAGTGACAGCACTAGCTTAGTAGAAAGAGGGAAGTAGGCTATCTCCGGCCCAATCCACGATATAATTGCCTACTGTCTCAGGGTTGTCACTTTTAGCTAAATTTTAATTCAATGTCTTTTTTTTTATTATTAAATTGGTAAGGGTCGGGCAGTTGTGTTTTTTACTTGTATTATCTGGGTACAGGGTTTGTAAGATCGGTATTACCTAAACGATGATGAAACCTTTTACGATCAAAGAAAGAGCGACGAGCCAACAGACGGACGGCGCGGGGCGGTGATGAGCACGAGTAAACGGTAGGTTACTGTTACTGATAGATGGTACTGTCAACCAATTCATTAGTTTAAAGCTCGGCCCTTGCCTTATAACATCTCATCTCTGTATAACTGATTCAGTGATCATTAGTCAATAAAGTTCAACAATGGTTTTCCAAACAAATACAGAAGTTTTGTAAAGATTCAGAGCAGTATTATTTATGAAAAAAGGAATTAAATTAACCGACGTTTCATCGGATTCGGTTGTCGACCAATCCAGACCGCTAATACCGCTAATATTTTTTGCATTAATTTCGCGGTGCCGAAAAGCCGTGACGCGCGCGCGAACCTCCCTAACTAGTCCCGACAAAACCCCACGAGATTTCGTGTGGCACATAGATACTATGGCGTGCACATACTAGCCGCGCACGGTGCGTTTGTATGAAGATCACTTACTTCCCCTCTTTCTACTATGGCACTAGCTAAGAAAAGTATATTCATACGACAAAAAAAGCGACGCGGTCGCAACTAATCGAAAATACAAGCAATTATATCTCTTTGGTTGCTGCTTCGAGTTGCGTGATCGCAGCGGCCAGCTGTCAAAAGACAAAATAAAAACTAGTGTTGCCAAACTGTCGACAGTTGACTCAATATTTAACCTTCAGGGTGTTTGGTGCATCGCTTACCAAAAAGAAATGGTCGATAGAATGGGTCTTTAGCTATCTCCTCAGCAAAAATAAAATGTACACACAAATTTTATACTGGCAATTTTTTTTTCTTTATATTTAATAAAATTTTAAAAGTAGTAGCAGAATTTCTGGTAGTTTAACTGCTGCAGTAAGTGCCACACTAAGTGCTCCAGATCTTTGATCAACTTCAGAAAATTGTATTTTCTGAATGTAAATGCTCGACATGTTATTTAAAATGTCAAAATCAATATATGTATGCCTATAAAATTTCAGGAGTTCTCTCAATTCGTCATAGATCCCACCATCAGAACTGGGTTTTTATGGAAACGAGACCAACCCGGGAGCATAGCCTTTAAAAAAAAAGTTTTTTTCAGATCGGTTCATAAATGACGGAGTTATGAGGAAACATACATACAAAAAAACATACTCTTTGAGAACCTCTTTTTGAATTCGGTTAAAAATAATAATAATATATTTATTTATTCAGACTTCATAGGTTTATAATTGTTAGTAACAATGATCTTACAAGCTAATGTTAGTTAATTAAAGACAAATACAATTCACAAGAAGCGAGTCAGAACGCTGGTCCCTCTTTGTTACCCTTGACCAGTACTTTGACGAGACGACACAATGGCGTCGATTCTAGCGACATTATCCTAATTCTAATTTTTAGCTAACGCTGTCACTTTCTTGTCTTTGACATAAGAACAGGATAGCAAATAAACACGTGTGTTTGACATTCCTAATCTGACATAAGACTGCTTATTTGACGTAAAATAAGGAAGCACGTTCTATGCTCAATTCTTAATTAAAGCGTCTTACGTCAGATAAGGAATGTCAGAGTCATGTGTTCATTTGCCATCCTGTTCTTATGTCAAAGTCAAGAAAGTGACAGTGCTAGCTAAGAATTAGTTAAGAAATAGTACGTTCAGAATTGCCGCTAGTATAGGGGTATCATACCTTCGTGCTATAGTTCTCAACATTATGTTAGGTTTAGCCCGCACCATGTAGAGCAACGACGCTGATTTTTTGCGCAAATAGCATAGTTTCTGTTTAGGTCTTTTACGATAAAGGCGTAATTTTAAGTATGTATGTACTACTTCCATGCTGGACTGAAAACATAGAATGTGCTAGCTGCATTTCCTCCCGGATATACTGTAATGCATGGAATCCATATCCGAGGGTTTCAATGTTGCAAGGTAGGCGATGGGCTGACAACCTGTCACTACAGCAATATACCCCCACAAATCTATCTTAAAAACCCTCATAACTTTGTCAGACGTGGCGGAATGACCTTTTCTTTAGGTCGTTTACGCTCTGCCTTCCCCATTTGGGATAAAGGCGTGATTTTATTTATGTATGTACATTTCTTCCGAGAGGCCCTGAAAGTTCACTTCATCAATCATACATTTTACTCAAACGACCACTGCCATGAAAGACCATTTCCCCGAACGGCAACATTACTTATGAGTTACTTTCCCAGAATGGCCACTTTTCTTAAATTACCACATGTCTGAACGACCACAAGAATTGCATCTGACACAACAACCATCCAACATTTGAATCAGGAATTAGAATCGGGAATAGGAAATCGGAATCGGAATCAAAATTTAAATACGATAATAAGAAATAGTACGGTTACATGTCAGGTGTAAGGGACAGCGTCCCGCAAACTGATAGGGGTTGCTCAGTCAACGACACAGAGCAACTATCACCAGGTTTTTTTACAGGTAGTGAAATATAAAATAGCTTTTCCATACAAATTGTTTACCTCGATCATACAATTTGTTTGGAAAAGCCAATTTTTTTTTTTTTACTTCCTGAAAAAAAAACCAGTTGATAGTTCAGTGTCGTTGACTGAGCAACCACTATCAGTTTGCGAGATGCTGTCCCTTACACCTGGTATTGAAGTAGGATTTAGGTATATACGCAACCCGACCCGATGTTTTGAAGTCAAAATTTTGCTTATCTGGCCGACAACAGGGTAGTTTACCCAATATATACGTTTTAACCAGACTAACTAACCAGGACTACATGTCCTGAAAAGTAACAAATACACACACACAAAGTGAGAATTGCTACTTACTATAGGGTAGGTAAGGTATCCTGGATTCAAAATGCTTGTGAACAAAAAGTATACCTAAGAGATATAAAATCACGATAAGTTTAATTTGGTAGCATATTTACAATACAATACAAAATTCTTTATTGCGCAAAGAAACACATACAACGGAAATAAAAAGGAACAAACGTGACAGTACAATATAGCCGGCCTTATTGCTAAAGCAGCAATTTCTACCAGGTAACCTTTGGGTATAGAAATTGAACAAGTAGAAAGCGAGATAGTGCATATAACTACATATAATACTTAGACAATATTTACACACTCTTAAATAAATATTTCAATAAAATATACTGATACATATCTTATGATAAACTAATACATTATATATGCTACATAAGATAGGATAATGTATGTTATATATCAGAGAAATTGGTAAATAGACACTACATATACTTACTTAATCGATACTTATGAATCAGACAGCTACACATTAAACATTATTAGCTAAATAGATTTTTCTTGTTTGCTCCTTAAACGATTCGATAGACAGAGCTCGTCGAACATTCTCGGGCAAGGAATTCCACAGTTTAATTGCCTGTACCCTAAAAGATTTAGCGTAGAAATCAGTCTTGTGGGAAGGTAGGTTTAAGGTGAGATTGATACTGGATCGCAGATTTCGCGTCAGAGTAGAGGAGTTGAAAATGAAGCGGTCTTTAAGGTAAGGAGGAGTAGGGATTGGAAAGGATGGAGGAAACAAGAGAAAGAATATGGCGGTCCCTCCTACGGGATATTGGCAGCCATTAAAATTGGGATCTATAGGCAGAGACATGGTCATACTTCCGCAGACCAAAGAAAAAGTGGATACATAGATTCTGCAGACGTTCGAGCTTGTTCTGAAGTGCAACAGATAAGTCAGGATAACAAACATCTGCATAATCTAGTATCGGAAGAAGAGAGCGTGCCAAGGAAATTTTAGTTTTGATTGGCAGAAGGTTTCTAAACCATTTGAGCGAACCGTACGCGGCAAACACCTTCCTGCTTACCTCCGACACATGAGAGTTCCACGAAAAAGTATCATAAAAACAACACCGAGGTTCTTGAAATAGGTCGGTAGTCGGAAGGAGAACTAGGATTAGGCTTTTTTGACAAAGGAACGATTTGTGCTTTCTTCCATGCGAATGGAAACACACCGGAAAATAAGGATTTGTTTAGGATTTTGGTGATAGCTGGGGAAAGGATGTCAAGGAGAGGAAAGATCATAGAACAACTAATGCAGTCACTTCCTGCAGCATTCGAAGAAATAGCATGCACGTTCTTTATAACACCACAAGCGGTGATTGCGCGAAAAACAAAAGATGGAAAACTAGGAGTAGGCAGAGTTGAAAGACGATTTTATGTGGTAAATTTAGTGGCGCTATCAATTGCTGCCGAAGAGGAGAAGTGATTGTTAAGGGAATTAGTGTCGATATTATTAGCAAGTGGTTGAGTACGTGATTTGCCCACTCCGAGTTTATTAGGAAAAGCCAGACTTTAGCTGGATCCCCATTTTCTACTGATTTATGAATATGGCGTCGCTGTACTTCCCGTATCTTTGTATTGCAGTGATTTCTAACCTCTTTAAATTTATCACGGTTCCTGTCAGAAAGATCTATTTTATACCTGGTCTTAGCTGGCGTCTTCTTTTCCATATAACTACATATCTCATCATTGAGCCACGGCGCAGGAAGATGTTTTACACGCACAAATACAAATACAAATACAAATACAAAATAATTTATTTGTTTTAGATATGTTTAAACATAGATTTACAGTGGCCGGAGCCTCCTTTTAAGTTTAATAAAAACCTGTGCTAGGAGGCACCGCTCTTCCAGTATATAATAAAACGTAGAAACTAAACTAGAATTTACAAACTAAGCTTACATTTGCGTACGGGTGTGTTTGTGTATGAATGTTGTGTTGTGCGTGTACGTGTTGTGAATGTACTTGCGGCGTGTGTTTGTGTTGTGCATGTATGTGTTGTGCCTGTATTTGTTGTGTGTATGATATGTTAGTTAGTGATAATATTATTAAACACAAAGTTGTATATATATATATATATACATATATATAATAATAATAAACATGTATATACGTTAATTATATTTCTATAGTACCTATATTTAAATTATTGATTATTAACTATTCCTGTATGTATAGTAACTTCTCCGTCTCGTCGTAATTTTTAGTTTCTAACCATTTTGTTACAGTTTTCTTACATTCGTAGTATGTATTTTTATAGATTCCCAATTCTTTATTTAGTAGATTATACAGATAGGCTGAACGATTGTCGTATTGCCGGCCGGCAAATGCGGTTCTGATCCTGGGTGCAAGTGCTACAGTGTAATTTCTTCTTCGGTTTAGAATACTGGGATCATAAGGTAAGGTCTTATGTTTTTTCAAAATTATATTAGAAATATAAAGCTTCCTGACTGATAAAAGTTTGGATAATTTATATAGACTATCAGTAGAATATCTTAGCTTTTTAAAATACATGACTTTAATCAAGTTACGCTGTGCTCGTTCTAGTTGCAAGAATCTCGATTTTGCAGCGCCACCCCAAATAGAAATGCAATAAGTTAAAATTGATTGCACAAGTGAGGTATATATCTCATTTAGAAGATTTCTATTCGACTGCCGTGAGTGGTTACTTTCGTCATGCGGGTCCGCAGCCAACCTTGGCACCACATGTCTTAAGTTTTTAAATATCCAGGTAAGTTTTCTGATCCTGGAAATTACATTTTCAAGATGTGGATACCAAGAAAGCCGCTGATCCACAATGACTCCCAAATATCTCACTTGCGCAACCTTTTGGATATTAGTGCAGCTACAGTTTTGTATATTTGCAACGTCATTATAGCAGGTATGTATTTTTAAATTAAAATGATGATCAGGCTGCCCATCATTGTAAATGCTATAGCAGATGTAGTTGGTCTTTGCAGTGTTTAGTGTAAGAACATTATTTCGTAGCCATTCACTTATTTGCTTTAGCCCCTGTTCAGCAGATGTGTACACAGACTTCCAGGATTTGCCAGAGAAGATAACGGCGGTATCATCAGCATACGAGATAATTTTAGCGTTTTTTATGCCCATGCTACAAAGATCGTTGATGTATATGAGAAACAGCGTTGGGCCAAGAACGCTTCCTTGAGGCACGCCAAATTCTACCTCCGCATCGTCACTGGTGCGGTCCCCAATTTTAACTCTCTGCCTTCTGCCCGATAGGTAATCCCTGAAGAGCCTAAGAGGAGTTCCACGTATCCCTAATTTTTCCAGTTTATGTATAAGGATAGGGAGGGAGACGGTATCAAACGCTTTTTTTAGGTCTAGGAATAGCGACATACATTTTTGGCGTTTTTCAAGCTGACCTGCTACCAGCGAAGTAAGTGTTAGAATTGCATCCTCGGTCGATTTTGCACGTCTGAAACCAAACTGGGTTGGAGATAATATATCGTATTTTTCTAAGTAATTTAGCAGTCTAACATTAAGCAGTTTTTCTAATATTTTGGAGATCGCCGGCAGCACAGAAATAGGTCTATAATTGCTAATATCGTCTCGCTCCCCAGTCTTATAGACAGGCGTAATTAAAGAGCGCTTAAGGGCATCTGGAAAAATACCCCTCTCAAAACAGAGATTACTGAAATGAGTTATAATGGGTACAATATCAGACTTTGCCAGTTTTAAGAATTTTGTATGTATGTCGTCCCAACCCGGTGCACTGTCCGATTTAAGACCCATTACAATCCGTTCTACCTCTTCATTGTCAGTATGTGACAGAACAAAGGAGTTAATTTGGTTAGGTATATTTTTTAAATAACTATCAACTTCACTTTTTGTAGGCTGTACACTCTGGGCAAGCTGTTTGCCGATGTTGACAAAATATGTATTAGCAAACACCACAGATTCGGATGGAGTTGATTTCATATTAAGTAGTTCCATATTAGTACTATTTGTTTTAGTTGTGTAAGTGATACTCTTAATATTTTTCCATAGTGCTTTATTGTTTCTTGTCGACCTAGCTATTAGTTCTCTTTCATAATTTCTCTTAAGTTTTTTTATTAATTTGTTACAAAAGTTCCTGTATCTCGTGTATATTGTTTTGTTTATTTCGTTAAATGGGTCATTGCGAGCCTTTTTTTGAAGTTTATTTCGGTTGTTTATACAGCGTAGAATTCCTGGGGAAATCCATGGTTTAATAATACGGTATTTTTTGGGTATAGCTGTCACTAGTGTGTTTTCTTTCAGTGTTTCTCTTAACTTGCATATCAGACCTTCTATTACAGTAGCCGGGTTATCACAAAACAGCAGTTCGGCAAGGTTTTTATCTTTTAATTTAGTAAGAGCTTCTTCAAAATTAATTGTCTTTTTAGTTTTATTCACAGCTTGTTTTTTTTTATGTTTTGACAATACTAGTAATGTAGTGGAATGGTCAGTAATAGTAGTTTGAAGAACAGCTATAGAAGCCTGTTGTTTGGTTCTGTTTATTTTTAACATGAAGTGGTCCAGGCAGTTTTCCTCCCTAGTAGGTATAGTGTGTCCAGCTAGTAACCCGTAGACCGATAAGGAGTTTAGATAGTTCACTCTATTTATTCGTTCATAGTGATGCTCTTTCGATTTAAGCGTAATGTTAATATTTATGTCACCTGTGATTATAATGTTTTTACTTTTTGAATGTAGCGTATCTAAGTGGTTGTTCAAAGAGGTTATAAAATTTTCCGCATTTGGATAAGATGGTGATCTATAAATGCATAAAACGGTGTTATTTAGTATGTCAAGCTGTAGACATGACGCTTGTGATAAACTTATTTCTTTAATTTTGTGATTTAATGTATTTTTTACGTATACTATCACGCCATCATTCTGGTTGTGCTGACATACCGTTAAATACGAGTGATAATTTGGCAATAGGGGTATGGGTTTATCAAAGTTTAATCTGCATTCTGTTAGAACAATGACGTCGGTTTCGAAAGTTAATTTAGATATATTAATTATAAAGTTATCAAAATTTCGATATACACTTCTTATATTTTGGCAAATTAGAGTGAAATCGTTTTTCCTAATCTGTGTATATTTTCCTAAATCATTTATACTACATTCAAAGGAACGTGCTATATCGAATTTATCTATGTCATTTATCGTTTGCATTGTGTCATTCATTTACATCGTATCGATAAGTAAACGCGAATATCAAGACCGTGGGAAATGCTGTGATATAAATGGGTAAATATAAAAGGATAAAATGAAAAATGTAAATGAAAAATATAATTTTGACTAGAAGATGGCGAGGGATAGTAATATATGTGATTTAGACAAGATGACGGGTGAATAAGGCTTTTTGTACTATATATGTGTACAAGATATAGGTTAGATTTTGAGTGTGTAATAAAGAATGTAAAAGTATGCGTGTAATCTGTGTGTTTTAGTATGTGGAAGGGTGAGTATACAGAGGTTTTGTTATGGTTGTATGTGTAGATTATGTTTATATTGTGTGACAGTAACAGTAGACTTGCAGCAATAATTAAGTTCAAGATACAAAATGAGCAAACTATGAGAAATATGTTACGTAAAAATAGTCAAACTTCCATCATCAAGTGCTGCACCTGTTCTTCGCTTCTAATCAGTATAATCGGCGATTGATCAGATTTGCGGACGTAGACCTTGCCATATGAAGTCCAACAATATTTGTATGCTTTAGATTTCTTCAAATCCCGGGCCAAAAAGTGTAAGCGAGATCCTTTTGCCGTCAAGTGCTCTGCGAGAAAAACAGGTGTATCTTCTTGTAATTTAAATCCCAGGTGTTTCGCACATAAATGAGACTTATTTTTTATGTTATACGATTTGGCCATCTTCAAGAAATCAGTTTTTAGCATGGTTGAGTTAGTTACAACGATTATTGGTGTATTTTTTTGCTCAGATTTCTTTCCTCTTACTCTGTAAATATCATTAATATCTGATTTATTAATCTTACAATTAATCGTTTCAGATAAGTATGTTACCATGTTTATTAGATCTTGTTTGCTTTCGTTTTCTTGCTTAGGCACATTTTTTAGCTCGAAACTGGATTTCCGACTAGTACATTGCACGTCCTCCAATTTATTTTCTATAGAGTTAATATATTCTCTATCCTCCTTGATGATGGTCTCTAAGTGGGTTATTTTTTTCTTATATTCTTCATTCTGAGCAGTTAGGAAGGTAATTGAGGTCTCTATATTTTGGTTTGACTTCTGAATGTCCTTTAGTGTCGATTTGACTGCAGTAAGTTCATCTTTTTGAGAAGCCATAAAAGAAGTCAAAAGCTTCCGCATCTCGTCCTTAAAATCATTGAAATTATCATCCAATGAAGTATTCGCTTCGTATTTATTATTTTTGGATTGAGTTACCCCTTTATGCGCCCGTTGGAAGACAAAGTTCGGGGGGGTTGTCTCATTCGTAGTATCATGGGTAGTCTTGTCTCCCCCGTCTTCCTCCGAAAAGCTAATTGACATATTTGGGTTTGTTTCATCTTGATTACCCGACATCATGTTGCAAGTATTCAAATTATTTTAGACCGCCTTGCAATTTTATGATCTTATGGTACTCACTCCAGTTTATGCCGCCGTCAATACTGACTTTAGTTTATGCCGCCGTCAATACTATGTCGCAATTACGGCAACGTAGAACAGGTACCGCTATTTCGCGCGGAGGCGGCCAGAGGAATTGGCTCAGTGGTTTAGAGCGCGCGGTCGAAAACGGGTGAAGCTCGGGTTCGAAACCAGGCGGAGCCAGTGTCTTTGTAAGTATATTTAATTTCTTGATAATTTCTTAGAAATTGTTCTTTGACTTACAAAGTGTGAAGTAACTGACAGTCGACGTCAAAATCACCAGCCCAGGATGACAGCAGAAACGAGAGGTCCGATCAATCCGCAATATGGCCGCGGCGTCCAATGGAGAACTCCCTTTGATAGAGCAGGAGCCACCGATTTTCGAATAGTTCACCGAATTCGCAAATTGGTAAGATTTGGAATAAAATATATTTGATAAATAATTCAACAACACACACGTCCACTCAGTAAGCGAGTTGAGAAGGAAGAGGATGCTTTCATTTTAGGTGGTCGGATACGATATGAAAGGTATAGCAAGTCATGATGGGAGAATTGTTCCGCACTAAATTGACCATGTTTAGCTACGTGCTCCTGGGAAGATACAATTATAAGGTCGAGAAGAGAAGGAGTGAGATTAGGGACATGATGTGTTGAAGTTACCGAGGGAATCTGCAAAATACAAGAACACACTGAGGGGAGAAGCTTCTTAGTTCGGTAAAAGACACGTATTGAAATCGTCTAAGATAATAGAATGACTGTATGTTGGAGAAAAATCTCTGAGAAGTTGTTCAAATGAATCAAAATATTTATTGTTGGAGGAATTACTGTAAAATACGCTTAAGAGAATTTTGGTGGGAGAAAGAGACAATTTAAGAAAAAGGTGCTCTGCCGTACCTGGAGGAGGCGGTTGAGGAGACTTGTGAAGTATAGTAAACAGTATAGTATAGTAAAATATGTGCACGGACATAAATGGCTACCCAACCACCAGTTGTGGAAATGCCACGGTCATTACGGATAAGTACAAAGCCAGGAATGGAGTAAGAAGTTGGATAGATGTGAAGCGTTGAACCAAGTCTCAGACACCAAAAGCATAAATATTCTTGTTGTCGAAACACGCAAGCATATCCATATAATGTGCCGAAGCGCTCTGACCATTTATGTATTACGTATTTTTTTTATGTACGTCTGAAAAAGTCGCTTCAAGGTTTTCACCGAGTGAGAGAGGAAAACTGTGGAAGCTGTTTTCTGAGCTGGAAGAACAAGAGCTATAAATATCTGACTGATATTTATTTATTATTGTTAATATATATATATATTTATTATTGTTATTTACATAAATCTTTTTTATTTGTTTTATATTTATATTGTCGATATTTTTATTTGATGGACATATCATCATGTAATCAGTCAGATATTTATAGCTCTTGTATATATATATATATATATATATATATATATATATACAAATAATAATAATACGATAACAAACAAACTAATGAACTACTACTGTGTACTACCATACCTGCCAGCAGCCGGGAATGATAAAACAGTACAATAACAGTACAATTACACTGTAAATAAATTGTAGTCTATGAGAATCAGTAACATTAGTTATTTTCTTCACAATCTTGATATCATCTGCAAACAAAAGCACCTTAGAATGGCGGAAACATGTAATAACATAATTGATAAATATATTTATTTATTTATTTTATTTTATTTAAATAGGTTCAGTTACAGGCAACAGACTAAGATTAGACACAATAAATAATACAACAAAACATTCATAAATCCGATGCCCACTTACAACTAAACACAGCATTAATAGCAAAGCGAATGTATACAATTAATATAACGGTAAATGTAGTAGAATGATATTATCAAATTAAAATAAATATTAAAAAAAAAAAAAAAAAATAATTAATTTAAAAAAAAAATGACTTATAAATACACATTGAAATCAGGATATAAATAAAATTTTAATTATTGAAAGATAAATATTAATATTAAAATTAGTTATTAAATATATAAATTAGAATTACAAATTCAGATAGCTTAATGATTACAATTTGGATTTAAATTTAATCAAATATGTTTTATAACGTACAAAAAAAGGCCCAGGAGAGACCCCTGTGGTACTCCTGACGGGATGCTTGACCATCATTCATCATCATTATTGAGCGTAACCTTCCGCGCAATGACGCGTGTGTGTTGCTGCACTAAGAGTAAGTATACGCAGATATTTTTAAGAGTACGCAATCTTTATTATTAAGATAAACTTGGTAGCAGCCCTACTACAAACATGGACACAAACAGTATTTTTATTTGGTAAATCATTTTGAGAAGCCGAAGAAAGTCCGTTTATGTGAGATTCAGTGCAGGTGGCTCGATGCTCATTATCTGGTACAGTTGAAAAACAAAAACGCTTGTACGAGATCCTATTAGTTTCACATCGGTAACTCTACTCATTATCTAGAAAAGCTAAAGGAAGTCTGGTTTCAACGGGATGCTTTTGAGAAGGCCTGATAAAAGACTCATCATTGGAACGTTTGTTTGGTTCTTTTCAATAGTCGTCACTTAAAACGACGTGTGTGTGACTTGAGGCGTGTCGAGCTATTCACAGCTGGTCTCAAAGTTTCTCAAATGTTTTATGTGTTAAAAAAGACTTCCTTTTTCGTATTATGAAGAAAAAGTAGATAAAACAGCGTAAATAGTTCATATCTTTAAAATTAGGTACTTATTTATTATACGTACTTAGTATAAGAGTACGAAATCGCATTGCGAACTCTTTCTCACCTATATTAAAAAAAAACGCATAACGCCAAAATTTACTCATACCATCAGGTTCGTGCAAAACAAACCGATTTTTGGATGATCCAATCGAATATATATGAAGTTTTCAAATCTTTGAATGGAACTATGATCATGTTTCTTGGAACTATGATCATGTTTCTTGGAACTATGATCATGTTTCTTGGAACTATGATCATGTTTCTTGGAACTATGATCATGTTTCTTGGAGCTATGATCATATTTCTAGGAACTATTTTGTTTATTTATTTAATTTTGTTACAAAGACAACAAAGGTCCAATAAATTAGTAAACCTTAAAATTATGTTAGCACTTAGTAACTATGAAACACAGAAAAAGAAAAGTAGCAGACCGATCCGAAAGTAACAATTGCATTCAGACATCGAGCCCGGGGGGTTGAGGGGTGCTTGCCCGTTAACAGAAAAAGAAAAGTAACAACTAGGTGGAAGTAGCGACCGCAAACAAACATTGAAACCAGGGGGTGGAATCTCGGGGTCAACTGGTGATACTCGACCTTTCAGGCTGTGCACTAAGCTTTCAAACACCCACCTGTATATACTTTCAAACAACCCCAAAACAATTTAAATAAAAAATGAGTTCAAAAACCCGACTACTGAAAAGTATGAAACAAGAAAATATTGTTATCGGAATTGATATTTAATACATTATAGTGATGTTCAGAGGATAGCCATTGTCGTATGCCATATCGTGGAAGATATAATCTATGAGATTCAATCAAATTATATGGAACACCGTGCCAGCAAGTAGAAAATACTTGCTGGCACGGCATCGGCACGGCATTGATTCCCATCGGTACACTCACCGGCATGCCAAACTGCATGTGTTTTGTATTCGTACGATGCACGCGCGTGTGTTATAAATCAGGACGATGCCGTGCCGTCTAGTAGAAAAACGCCTTTTCGCCTTTGTGTACTCTTATCGAACGCGTTATATTAAATCAGTCTTTGTGATGGAACTGAGTAAAATGTTTGTTTCCAAGTTGGGCATTAGAAATCAAATTTATAATATTCTCTAAAGTCACCGTCTGCAATTGTACTTGATTCACTTTCCCTTGAATTTGTCTCTTATTGAACTCGTACTTTGCCGTTTTCATCGTCAGATCTTTTATTTGTTTAAGCAAAACTGTTTTGTCATCTTGAAACCTTTTTATTGCTTTATATACGTCAGTTATTTCCATTTCTTTGTCCAAATTGTTTCGTTCATGCAATGCTATGGTCTTAGTCATCTCAAACAGTTCGTGTTCCAAATCTTTTACATCACTCTCGAATCGCGGGAACTCGAGAATCATCGTAGGATCTTCAGCGAAATTCACTAGTGTTTTCAAATATAAAATCAAATACCAAAATTGATTCTCTTTATTCAACGAATAGCTATCATGTCGATCCCATAGGACGAAGTCGTAGGTATAAGCGAAATCATTTCGGTTCTGTTCCCAAAAACTCCACCAGGCATTTTGTATTTTAGTTCCATGATCTATCAACATATAATTGAAGAAGTCATAACATTCGTAGTTTGGGAAAAGTCTCTTAACCTTGTTTCTATCTGCACTTAAACAATCGTAAGAATTCGGAATAGTCGTAACTGCTGACACTGGTGCTTCTTTTTCGATCAATGATGTAAGATCTACGCTTCTTTTGCGTCTTATAGTAACTTTATCTTGTCTGTAATATCCATTTTTGGACACCATTTTGTTTTGAACTTCTTTCCCAAAGAACACGCCATGATGAGAAAAAACTTGGAAATGTGTACTTTTTGTTGAAGTACTTTCAATGATACAGGTCAAAGTGAAAATGATTAATGAGTAGACAAACATCGTCTCTCTTTTACAAGAAACATTGTATTGAACGAAGACTTCTGATGTTATTGGTCGTAAAACGTATTGTTTCAAATATTCAGCGACAACACGCTATTATCATCAAATTTACAAATGTAATTTACAAGCTGAAATCAGCTTATCATGTAAATCGTCTTGCTCGTTTTTTGTAAATGTTTTCTTTTAGCGCTTATTGGTCTTGTCCCTTTCTGGTCTTTTCAAATTATGGAAAAAAAATGGGTTCAGATTTAGTCTGTCGTGTGCTAGAATAATTCGACCTGTCACCTTCAACGCCACTCTACAACGGCCAAGTCACTTGAAATTAACCTTATAGAAGAGTTAAGAATAACTATAATAAACCCTAGACTTGGCTCCCTTTTTAGACCTCACAACTTATTGTGCGATTCACACACCAAGACCACCATGTACTTGGTATTCACTTTAACATTTATGTTTTTGGTGGGATATCTTTTCACGTGGAACATCACCTTTTAAGGCTTGTCGTTTTAAAGATTCCAAAATATTTAAAGTTAGGGGAAGCCAAAAATGTTCTTTATTTCCTGTAAGAATTTCTTGCTGATAGTAATTTACGGGAAACGAAATCTTTTTCCGGGCTAATAACAGCGTAATGATTCGCGTCCGAATCCAATTTAAGTAAACGCTCAGTCGAAGAAAAATAAATCATCAAAATCGGTTAAAAATCAACCAAAATCCAAATAATCACCCCCTAAGTCAGTTAGCGTGATTATTTGTATCCTAAGTTTCAATCCAGTTAACACATAATCAAATAAAAAAGTCCCATCAAAATTGGTCAGTAGTTTTGGCGTGATGTGGTAACACAGTGGTGACAGACAATAATACATACATACATACATAAAATCACGCCTTTATCCCTTACAGGGTAGGCAGAGCGTAAAACGCCTCCTAAAAGGCGCTTTCGCCACGTCTGACATAAATTGAGGGCAATTTTAGATTGTAATGTGTATTGCTGTAGTGACAGGTTGTCAGCCCATCGCCTAAATTACAATACACTGTAACCCTCGAATCCCTTTTGCTGTCTTTTACAGCATGCCTGGGAGGAAGGGCAACTGGAACATTCTATGTTTTTCTTTCTCTCCCAGTCCAGTATGGAAGAAACAGACAGACAATAATTCTGTTTTTTTATATGGTCTTGGTATCGCTAATTATCGCCTATTGCAATAATTTATTCGTAAAAATATTCAATGTCCAGACATTCTATAGGGATTTATAATTATGTAACTCTATAGGTACGTCTGTTTACCGAACGACCGAACTGTACGTGTGTTTACTGAATTGGCACAATGGGCATGCTATCGATTCGTGGAGGGCACGACTTGACTTAATCTTGACCAAAGTGACTAGATTAGATTCATTTATTTCGCATTTTAAAGTTTATAATTTACATTGTAATAATAATAAAAATGTCACAGAATAATAGATATGAATGTCAAAAATAAAATTAAATAGAAATTACAAAACAAAATTTTATATTTTATAAAATTTATAACAGAATGTCAAACAAAAATATATATGAAAAAAACTTATATTACCTATGTGATTATTACGTATGTGAAAATGTCAAAAATGACAGTGTTATTTCCGTCCCTTCCTATTCTCCTACGACAGTTAATGATAAGATAAGATAAGATAAGAATATACTTTATTGCACAGAAAAGACACAAGAGAAAATAAAAATAAATGAAACAAATAGTAGTACAAATAGGCGGCCCTATTGCTAAGCAGCAATTTCTTCCAGGCAACCTTAGGGTACAGGAAAATAAAAAGTTGAACTAGTGGGCTAGTATACATTTTAGGCAATATATTGTATAGGTAAGTAAATAAGCTACTTAGGTGTATGTATATAATTAATAAAAATAAATAGTCATACATATAAATTACTTATACCTACATAGAAATACATAAATATTATAATACATACATACATACATACATATACATAAAATCACGCCTTTATCCCTTACGGGGTAGGCAGAGCGATAAACGCCTCGTAAAAGGCGCTTTCGCCACGTCTGACAAAAATTGAGGGCAATTTTAGATTGAAAAGTGTATTGCTATAGTGACAGGTTGTCAGCCCAAATATTATAATACATATATAAATATATATATAATATTAATGAAAGAAAATGTTACAACCAAATTATTCCGGGAAATACGCAAGTGCAAGCGGTTAAGGTAGAGAAAGATAGTGAGCTATAAGGTGTTTTTTAAAAGAATCTAATGAAGAAGCTTGTCTTACAGACGCAGGCAATAGATTCCAAAGCCTTACTGCACGAACTGTAAACGAATTAGAGTAAAAATTGGTAGAATGAGATGGGATAGTAAGAGAGAGGTAACGCGAAGGGCGAAGTGTGCGATTAAGAGTAACAGAGTGGAAAGGGAATCTTTCTTTAAGATAAGGCGGAGACATAGGATTGAAGAGAATAGAATAAAGAAAAGATAAAAGATGGTAATCTCTACGAAGGCGAATGGGAAGCCATTTGAGTTTAGTTCTGTAGGCTGAGACATGATCATATTTTCTTAGGCCAAATATGAAACGAATGCAGACATTCTGCAATCGCTCCAGTTTATTGAGCAACTCTTCTGTCAGATCGGGATAAGAGATATCAGCATAATCAAGGATAGGTAAAAGCAAGGCTTGGGCAAGAGCAGTTTTAGTATTAGGCGGCAAAAGATTACGAAGCCTCTTCAAAGAATAAAATGCAGCAAATACCTTTCTGCTGTCCTCAGCAACCTGTTGTTTCCAAGAGAGTGTTTTGTCAAAAATTACACCAAGGTTAATGACAGGTACCTATACCTACACTATGATTATAAGTCGTGATTTTTGAAACTACGAATTGCTACCAGTGTTAATTAAAATTCAATTATTCTTTTGATAGATGATAGTGCACCATCGATAATTTTTCGTAATTGCATCCACATGCATCTGCTTATTAAACAAAGTCAATGAAAATAGTTTTATAGCCAGTTTTATTTGACAAAGTAGCCAAAGATATACTTTCCTGAAATTATTATTATTGTACAAATATGTCAAAAAATACAATTTGTATTATTGCTGTATTTTTTCTTGGTCGGCAGATGGTTTTAGGCAATGGCAATGAGAAAAGTAAGTTTTTTTTTTTTTAATGTGGTCATCGGCTTTATTTAGGGTTTTATGCTCCCCGGATTACTACAAAAATGAACCACAATGACGTATTCTGCTTCTGATGTAATTTAGGACAGCAACACACAGGCTTCACTTACTGCGCGTAAGGTTGCGCTCAACACGCTGTCAATGCTTTTCGCATTGCTTTCAACACACATGCGTCACCTTACGCGCTGCGCGCGCATAGTGAGGAACTCTACGACGGCGCATCCCTTTGACCGCGCCTCTCACCTGGAGCAAGCCTAAAGTAAAGATGGCGGAACTGTGAGGGGCCGTGGCGGCGGATGCGACCACTTGACTGACTCTCTACATAAACAAAGATTTCTACGAAACTATGGAACGATAAGATTGGTTCTTATATCGTTGAGTTCGTAATAAAGCAAGCTATCTTGTTGTTGAATAATCTAAACTCAAGTGGCTTTGAAACTTTGTCTATCTTTAGCTAAACTGGCATATTTTTTTTTTCCATTTTCGAAGAAAAAGTATGAGAACATTTAGGCTGATGCGAGACGTTCGACCGCCCGTCAAAAAAAAGTAAAAATCTTGTTAAAATCTGTATGGGTCTAGGTTACTGCGGTTGAAGGTTTTTGTCAGTAGCGAGCGGGTCTGCAGGGGAGGGGGGTAGTGCGAAAGGTGAAGCATGTGTGTTGTAGGCAATGCAAAAAGCATTGACAACGCAACCTAAGTGCGCGCAGTAAGTGACGCCAGTCCTGTGTGTTGCTGCACTAACTAAGCAGACACATTAAGGCCACAACGTGCTCCGTCGTGTGGTTTTTACGTCGTGTGACTTGAATATTTCGTCTTAACAACATAACGTTGGACGTCACGATGTCGTCGTCACGTCTTTACGGGCTGTCCGAAAAAGGAGCCGCCCTAACTCAGCATTGTGTCGACGTCGCGTCGCCGCGTTGACACAATGTCCCTAATTTCCGCAACATGTCCCAGCATTATTCCAACATCAATCTGCAACATATAGCGGACAGGTTTGACTGTCCATATATGCAGTACTGTCAAGGGCTACATGCCCCAGTAATTAAAGAAAAAAGAAAATTGTAACTTTATTTACCTACTTACTAACATACTTAGTTCTAAGTCTACTAACAAAGTGAGTCTTATGTTACTTGAAGAAATAAATTTATTATTATTAATACGTCGTGACGTGCTTTTTTACGTTGTCCGATGACGTTGATAACGTCACGACGTGATGTTCAACGTTGACGTAACGTTATTATTATGACATACGTCGTGACGTGTGACAGGTAGCCCCCAATCAAAACGCCATTAGCACACACTTTATATTTCCAGCAACAATTGAAACAGTATGGCAAGTGAGTTGTTCTACGGGTCAGACTGTAATGAACGACTGCAACTTCTGCGTGTGTGATGAGGACAGAACATTCACTTGCTCGAACAGGGAGTGCAATGGACTCGATACGATGGGACAGTTCAACGGTACACATGTTGTTCAATTAGACCAAAGCCAAGCAAAGTTTGAATTCGGACGAGGACGCTGCAAATTTGGGAGAACTGTCAAAAATATGGCTTTGTTTGGCAGCCATATCTATCATGTACAACAAGGAACTTATATTCTGAGGATCACACCCTTTGCGAATCTATGTACGACGTACGTAGCTAAAGAAGTTTTTACACTGAGTTGACAACCAAGATGGCCGCGTTAATTTTTTTTGGCCACTTTCATACTTTGCTTGGTCTTCTGTAGGATAATTTGGATGGACGGAGGGCAACGACCTGCATCACCGCGCTATTAGAGTTTTTATCAGAGTGTAATTTACTGCACGCATTGGTTATACTTCTTCTTCTTCTGTCGAGTGGGTATCGAGTCCATCGACCCGATGAACCCTGGTGTCAGTGTCTTTAAACGGTTTGAGTAACGACCACTATCAAAGACAGCGACCGGGACCGACGGCTTAACGTGCCCTCCGAAGCACGAAATCTTTTTCTTTTCGGACAATCAGGTGATTCAGCCTGCAATGTCCTACCCAAACTGGGGAAAAATTCACAAAGTTATAAATTCTCAAGGGAATCGAACTCAGGACCTCCGGATCGGGTGTCCATGGCAATAGCCACTAGACCACGGAGGCAGTTACTCTGTTAAAGTTATTGGTTTTACTGTAAGTGTAGTAAATAAGTCAATTTCAATAAACAAATTAAAGGGTGTTACACACTCGCCGGTACAAGCCGCGGAAACAGCCAGTCCGAAGCAACTCAATAACATCAAGTGCTAAGTTTTGACGACTCGGCTGGTTTTTACAGCATGCCCGGGAGGAAATGCAACTGGTACATTCTATATTTTTCTCTTGCTCCCAGTTCAGCATGGAAGATAGGAAGGTTGTGTTTGTTAGTTAATAATGTAATTATTTGTCTGTACGTTTTGTGTTTATTGACCGGTAATTAATTCAAACGGTTAGTTAGAATTACAATCAGACCACATTTTTGTGAAGAATCATTTGTTGTTCGGAACGTTTATTATTGTCCATTCTTTTCTGTGATCCATCTCATCATCTGCCTAGCCTTATCCCGTATCTTACGGGGTTGGAATCTAGGGGATTGAACGAGGGTACTGGTTTTTACACAGAGCGACTGCCATCTGACCTCCGCAACCCAGAAGGGAAAACAGATCCAATCCTGTATTAGGTCAGAGTTTTCAAGCCGCCAATGCTTAGCATTGGCCTCTGTCGTGGCTTAACGAATAATATCTACGGTATTAAACGATATTAACCGGGATCAACGACTTAACGTGCCTTCCGAAGCACGGAAAAAGCGCCGAATAAACGTACATATAAAATTCGAAAACCGAAAAACACATTGGTACGTGGTGGGATTCAAACCACGACCTCCGCTCCGGCAGCGGCCCTATCTACACCATCGGGCTCTTTTTTGTGATCCATCTATGGCACGTTATTTAATTAACACCCTATATTTTTGATATTACAGATGCAATAAAAAAATACATAATTAGTATGCCTAATGTATTGCGCTCGAGTGAAACAGCATGCATACCTAATATGCATTACATACGCCAAGAACTTTTATGTGTGTGTAACAGCGATGGTTTATGGCCGAATCCAGTGTGCAGGGAGAGATTTCGAGTTATGTATGAGGTTGGTCCTGTTCATGTTATCACTACATAGTATAAAACAAAGTCGCTTGCTCTGTCCCTATATCCCAATGTATGCATAAATCTTTAAAACTACGCAATGGATTTTGATGCGGTTTCTTTTAATAGATAGAGTGATTCAAGAGAAAGGTTTATATGTATAATACAGTAGAGAAACACTGATAATTTCACGCGGGTCACTAGTTAATTATATAAGTACAGTAGGTCAGGGGTATCATTTCCCAGCTTCTAGACCGAAAGTTGGGGCATGGTACACGGGTACGCGACCCCGGCTTCCCGAGCTGCTACTGTCTTTACTTATCTCCTCCTTTGAGGTAGTAGTATCCCACTTCCCTAATATCCTTCCTTCACTATATTCCTCCATACTCCTATTCCTTACTTCTCCTAGGTCTAACAAAAGCGGTTCCCTCCTGCTTAAAACACACAAAGTCTGTCTCGGCGAGAATGGCAACGTACCGCAGTACGCACAGGGCTTGGCGGAATCGGCGGGATTGCAAGGCAAAGTGGATGGCCTAGGGCGATGGTAGAGGGCGAAAGAGACTATCGGCCAGACACTGCATCCAAACGTTCCTCTGATCGTAACGGCTATCCGTTCCATTGGGCTAAGGAGCGGGCGGACGAGAGAGTGCGTCTGTGTTTGCGCAAACGCTTACGCACTAAAATATATTCCCGCGCAGATGACACCTGGCAATTACACGGACTGTGAGCAAAGTCTTGCGGCGATGGAGACTGGTGGTGGGGTACTGAACTGGTGAGTTTGGTCCCTAGCTGGATCTCTGCACGTAGGCGGATGAGCGGTGATGGTCGCTCCAGGACTCGACTGAGGCGGGAGTCCGGTTCGGCAGCTCGCTCACCGACAAAGCAGCCCTATTTAGGGATCGCACTGCTTTTCCCAATCCGGGGAGGGGCCTAGAAAAGGTGGCCCAAACAAAGTTCGTCTCACTTTTCACCCAGCCGGCTGGCCGCGGTCGTCTGGGCACCATCTTATTGCGGTCGTCAGAATAAGAAAAAATATATAAAACTATTTAATATAGCTGCATGGAATGTGCGAACTTTACTGGCCAACGAGAACAACTTGTGTCCTGAGCGAAAAATGGCGCTAATAGCGCGTGAGCTGTCCCGCTATGACATTGATATTGCTGCAATCAGCGAAACACACCTTGCAGATACCGGCGAACTCTGTGAGGTACATGGTGGGTTCACTTATTACTGGGTAGGTAAACCTTCAAACGAAAGATCTAGTAGTGGTGTGGGTTTTGCAATAAAAAATGAGATCGCTAGATCCCTCATTGAACCTCCTAGAGGTATCAGTAACAGGATCATGACTTTGAGACTCCATGAAGCACCTGATAACTTTTTACATCTGATAAGTATCTACGCACCTACTATGACCTCATCAGAGGATGATAAAACTAGATTTTATGAAGATCTCCATCAAGTTCTACAAGGTCTACCACTGCGAGATAAAATTGTTCTTCTCAGAGACTTTAATGCGCGCGTTGGAACAGAATACATAGCCTGGAATAACGTGCTGGGTAAACACGGTATAGGAAAATGCAATACCAATGGTGCTGCATTATTAACTCTTTGTGCGGAATTCGAGCTTAGCATAACGAACACGTATTTCAGGCTAGCAGACAAATACAAAACATCTTGGATGCATCCACGCTCTGGGCATTGGCATCTCCTTGACTACATCATAGTCCGAAGGCGTGACCTGAAGGATGTACTTATTACGAGAGCGATGCGTGGTGCCCACGGCTGGACAGATCACCGGCTTATAAGATCCAAGATGAGGCTGAACTACAAGCCACCGCGCAGAGCGCAACACAGAATTCCAGCCAAGCTGGCTTTCTCAAAGTTGGTACTCAACGAGGAAACTCAGCTCCTACTTGACGCAGAATTTGATCATGCCATGTCAGAAACTGACAAGGACTCATCTATTGATGCCAAATGGCATACTTACGCTAAGTCTCTGCATGAAGTATCGCAGCAAGTGGTTGGTAAATTGCAGAAAAAAAAACAAGACTGGTTCGACGACTCTAATGCGGAAATACAGAAACTTGTTGCGAACTTTCGAATAGCTTTGCGAAGCGCAGTTAGTTCTGGACAGAGAAATGCGATGCAGCGGGAACTCAAGGCCAAAATTCTTCAACTGAAAGATGACTGGTGGATTAAGAAAGCCGAAGAACTTCAATGGCTAGCAGATACCAACCAAACTGCAAAATTCTTCGAGGCACTTAAGAGTGTTTTCGGACCTCGTCGTAGAATGACAGCCCCAGTTTTCTCAAGAGATAAGACCAAGAAGCTCACTGATTCCAAGGAAGTTCTCCTACGCTGGGCTGAGCATTTTAACGAAGTGCTTAATCCCGGTAGTCAAGGTGTGGATCTCCAATATCTTAGCTCCCTTGAGAACTCACCTGTAGCATCAGAACTGGATGATCCGCCGTCATTTTCAGAATTCATTGCCGCAGTAAACCGATTAAAAAACGGTAAATCACCAGGCGCAGACAGTCTTCGTTCAGAAGTGTTTAAATATGGAGGACCGAACATTAAATCTCGACTGTTTGCCCTCGTCACGCAAATTTGGGATGAAGAGCTTGTTCCACAAAACGGGAAGGATGCTACAATAAGTAAACTATATAAAGGCAAGGGAGACCTCTCAAATTGTGGCTCATTTAGAGGAATTGCCCTACTTTCAACAGCTGGCAAGATCCTGGCGCATATTATCAACAGACGCCTGTGTAAACTAGCCGAAAGCTTCCTTCCCGATAGCCAATGTGGTTTTAGACCCAACCGAGGCACGGTTGACGCCATCTTTGTTGTCAAGCAATTACAAGAAAAAAGCCTTGAACAACACCGTGACATCTACATGTGTTTCGTGGACTTGGAAAAGGCCTTCGACCGCGTACCAAGAACTGCCCTTTGGACGGTACTCGAGAAATACGGCTGTCCTGTGAAGTTTGTTAACTTAGTGCGTCAATTTCACGAGGGCATGATGGCCCGAGTACGCCACGAAAACAACTTTACAGAACAGTTTCAGGTTACCAGCGGAGTAAAATAGGGCTGTGTCATGGCTCCAACCCTCTTTGCTATATACTTTGCTGCGGTTATGAAGGATGCACTTAAGAGCTCTAATGATGGAATCTTATTGAATGTTCGAGTGGACAAGAGTGCACTAGATCTCGCTCGTTTCAGAGCGAAACGTTAAGTCCAGCAATCTCCTGTACTGGAAATTCTCTACGCAGACGATGTTTGTCTTATGGCTGACAGCATGGAGAACCTGCAAAGATACCTCGACAATTTAGACGATTCCTGTCGGAAATTCGGCCTTGTAATCAGCAAATCAAAAACTCAGGTTCTGAAACAACCCGCAAGGGGAAAACCTGCAAAGCTGGATGAAGTAGATACCTTTCGATATCTTGGGTGCCTGGTGCGCAGCGACAATCGTCTGGAGTCTGATATATCTGCGAGGATCGCTAAATCCGCTGCTGCCTTTGGCAAACTCAACCAACGAGTATGGAAGTCGCATGACCTGAAACTTCGCCGTATACAGAGCAATTATACTACCTCTGCTTCTGTACGCTTCGGAGACATGGTGTCTGTACAAGGGTGATATCAAACGTCTTGATGTCTTTCACATGAAGTGTCTCCGGGCTATTTTACGGCTGAAGTGGCAAGATCATATCTCAAACTCGGAAGTTCTTCGTCGTACTAAATTGACCGGTATGGAGAGCATGCTTATGAAGTCTCAGTTACGATGGGCTGGACACGTCGTGCGTATGAATTCCTCAAGGTTGCCGAAGAAAGTCTTTTACTCAGAGCTTAACTTAGGAAAGCGAAAACCTGGAGGACAATATCTGCGCTACAGAGACGTTCTGAAGCGCCACTTTTTGTCTGCCGAAATATCTTGCGATTCCTGGGAGGAGCTTGCTACTCGGAGACCGGAATGGCGAAATGCTGTCAAAACGGGCACCGATAAATTTGAATGCACCCGACTTGAACATCTTGACGCCAAACGCCAGATCCAAAAGACTCTGCCCAAGCCCTCCTATAACTACACAATTAATGATAGCGGGCAGCTTTACTGTCCTAAATGTGACCGGATTTTTAAAACTAAATTCGCTTTTGCGAGTCACGTTCGCGCTCACCAACGTAATAATAATTGACAAGGTGTCGCCGTCGACGGATACGTCTGGGAGGACATCATCATATAAGTACACCTAAGTAGCTTATTTACTTACCTATACAATATATTGCCTAAAATGTATACCAGCCCACTAGTTCAACTTTTATTTTCTTGTACCCTATGGTTGCCTGGAAGAAATTGCTGTTTAGCAATAAGGCCGCCTATTTGTACTACTATTTGTTTCATTTAATTTTATTTTCTCTTGTGTCTTTTCTGTGCAGTAAAGTATATTATTATCTTATCTTAACGTATTTTAGTATAGTCCTGCCACTCTCTAATATTTTAACAAAAAAATTGACAGAAAAAGAACAGCTTTTTTTATTATTATTAAAATGGGTTTGCTCTTGAGTCCAGTCTAGGTCGGGAACGACTGAGACAAAGTCGACGATGCACATACGTAGATTTCAAGTAATTAGGCGGCCAAAACTCGCTATTCAAAAAAACAACTAAAGATAAGATAACCATTTACTCAGGTAGTAAACAGTTCCGGGAATACAATGGGCAACCCCTCCCACCCTTCTTAGATGCGCAAGAGCTTCCCTATAGCAGTCGGAATTCGATAGTCGCTTTACGTGTACGTGTCTGTTCTCGGCGCTCCTAAACTTACAACTTTTGTAAAATTTGTATTTGTTTTCCAACTACTTGTTTTCAAGTGACAGTGATGGATTGCAGTAATTCAGGTAAGAACCTTTGTTTTTCAACAGTAACTTTTTTATTTTCTACTGCCCTTAATAATCTTTTTAGTTTTTAAAGATAGCTCTTGAAAAAAGTCAGTTTTTTTGTGTTTCTAACAATGAAATATGTCTTTTAACTAACTTAAGGGTCCGTCCGAGCAATGTTTTCTTTATTTTTCAATACTTTACTTGTATTTCTATTATACCAGTAAAAAATTGGCCGCGGAAACCCGCGCGTTTCGAAAATAAGAGCATTTGAATGTAAGGGGTCAAAATTGAGAAAAAATACCACGTTCGTGCAAAATTGTATTAATTCTAATTATTTTTTGTTTCAGGTCCATCTGGTGCCTCGGGTACTAAAATAGTGACTCGGAAGTACTTGTTTGAACAAGTGCAAGAACAAAATTTACCAAGTTTAAGGGAAAAACTCGATTCGTATGAAGATTTTCTTGTGATACGTTATGGGGACACTGAAAATGCTAAAAAACGTTTGAAGCAAAGGTATTCCTTTATCAAAACCGAATTCATGAAAAGATGGAAGAAAGCCAGTAAACACGAAAAAGTTTTCCTAGAAGATAACCGAGGTTGGTTAGAAGGAACTTTCGAGATTCCGATGGAATCGGCTTCTCCTCAAGGTAGACAAGCAAAATCTTTCGAAGATTTAAGTGAGCGAAGCAAAAGAAGAAAAACCGAAGAAATTCGTGCGACTTTGGAGCATGACGTCATCATCCACGCCGCACAATCTGTTTTACAAAACACTGGGCAAAGGAATGCTTCAAAAGTTCTCAAAGAAATTACTAATTCGCCGAAACGAGCCAGCAAATATAGATCTGCCTATTCTAAAGTGAATAACGACGACGACATGTTACCTCCGCTAACGCCTCTGCAAGCACTTCAGATGTTCGTGGAAGCTGATCTTTCAAGACGGCAATATGAAATTATAAGAGCAACAAACCCAAAACATTTCCCTTGCTACGACTTGTTGCTAAAGGCGAAACAAGAATGTTATCCCCCACAAGAATCCATGAATGTTACAGATACTTCGGCAGAAAGCAACTTACAATGCTTAATAGATCTTACTGTGACACGCCTCTCAATATTCCTGGAAGAGGTGCTAATTACGCTGAACGAAGAAGAAAGGAAGTCGTTAACGATTATCTGTAAATGGGGTTGTGACGGCTCTCAGCAATCCAAGTTTAAACAAAAATTTGAGCATGACACTGACTCTGATGGAAACATTTTCTTGAGTTCTTTTGTGCCGCTACGCATTGTTTGTAGAGAGGAAAACAAAAAAGTAATATGGCAAAACCCAACACCATCCTCGTCACGATTTTGCCGTCCTATCCGATTTCGGTATGCAAAAGAGTCTACAGATGTGACGAAGAACGAAATAAATTATGTGCAAGAGTCAGTTAGGCTGCTCAATAATACGATAGTCATTTTAAACAACCAAGAGTATCAGTTTGGCCATGTGCTTAAAATGACAATGGTAGACGGAAAGGTGTGTAACGCGGCCATGGACACGAAATCAACTTCGAAGTGCTACATCTGTGGAGCTACTTCTAAAAGTTTCAACGATTTAAACAAGAGGAATGATGTGAGCTCTGAAGCTCTAGAATTCGGATTATCAGTATTACATGCTAGAATTCGGCTTTTCGAAAGTATACTCCATTTAGCATATAAATTACCTGTGCAGAAATACAGAGAGAGGAAAACTACAGAAGAAAAGGAATTGGAAGCACAAAGAAAGTCCGAAATTCAAGTCAGATTTCGTAACGAAACTGGACTTCTTATAGATATGCCAAAGGCTAACTTTGGCAATACTAATGATGGCAACACGAGCAGGAGATTCTTCGACAACCCTGAACTGGCATCGGAGATCACAGGAATTAGCTTTGAGCTTATCTACAGGCTCAAAGTTATATTGGAGACTGTTTCAAGTGGTCATGAAATTGATGTCGCAAAATATGACAAATACGCATATGACACTGCGAAATTGTACGTGGACCTGTATGGATGGCATCCAATGACGCCGACTATGCACAAAATTCTGATGCATGGTGGGCAAATCATAAGTCACTCGTTACTTCCTATTGGCCAGTTATCTGAGGAGGCAGCAGAAGCCCGGAACAAGCATTTTCGATCGTACAGGCTTAACTTTGCAAGGAAGTTTTCTAGAAAGGAATGCAATTTAGATGTATTTAACAGGCATTTATTAACATCAGACCCCCTGATCAGCTCAAGCAAAAAAATCAAGAAACCTTGTCACAAAGTATTCCTTCCTGAAACTATGGAAATGTTGATGGCTGCCAAACCAAATACTTGTACCTAGAGATTGCTTACTTTGAAGTAGCTTACTTTCTCTCAAAGTAAAATATGTGTTTTATTTGTGATAAGTGTATATTTAAGATATAGATACATGACATTTTACCGTATTTATGCTTGTAATATATATAATTCGTAAGACGTTTTTTTATTTTTTTGGTAATTGTAAAATAATATTAATTTTTTGGTATTTTATTGATGTAAATATGTTGCATAATCAATAAATATATTTTTTCGAATCAAAAAGGGTTTAATTTAATTTCCTATTGTACGTATAGCTATTTTAGAGAAAAATATATTTTTGGCCGCCTAAATAATTGAAATCTACGTATGTGCGATGGTGCGAGCTCACCCAGAAGATGCCTGTTCACTCTAACTTTGAAATGTTGGGGGTTGAAGGCGTTCGGAAACAAAAACGCAGGTAGTGAGTTCCACAGTTTTGCTGTGCGCATTATAAAAGAGTTCTGGAAGCGCTTTGTACGTATTGGTGGAATATCAACCAGGTATGGATGGTATCCTGCGGTGCGTCTAGATGTCCGATGGTAGAAGGGAGCTGACGGGATAAGGTCGTGGAGCTCTTGAGCACACTCACCGAAGTACAGCCCGTAGAGGACCGACAAGCAGGCAACCTTACGGCGATGTTCCAGGCTATAAAACTTGGCTTCTAGCAGTTTTTCGTCACCAATAAGCTTGTTGGCTCTGCGTTCCACCGAATCGAGTGCGGCAAGTTGGTATTTGGCTGAGCCATCCCAGAGGAGACTGCAATACTCCACGCAGGATCGGACTTGTGCTTTGTACAGGGTTAAAAGCTGTCCAGGCGCGAAGTATCGCTTCACTCTTTCAGGATACTCAGTTTCTTGGCCGCTGTTTGTGCTTTGTATTCGACGGAAGCGCCGAAGTTTAGACTAGATGACAACTCCATGCCCAGAAGCTCAAGTTCGCCAGCTATAGGTACAGATGTACTTCGGAAAGTAGGAGTTTGGTTGAAAGGACTCCTTTTGGCGGTAAATAGACACGCTTGCGTTTTAGTGGCATTAAAAGAGACCAAATTGTCATCACCCCACTGGGAAACATGACTTAGGGTCAGATCTAATCGCTCAACCATGGCCCTTCTCAAGGAAAGTATTTCGTCCCTGCTGGTATTTGCGCTGGATAAGTATCTCACCAAAACCGTACTATCATCTGCGTACCCAACAATATCCGGCTGAAGAAGGTCATTGATGTGCAGCAGGAACAGAGTTGCAGAGAGAACAGACCCCTGAAGAATCGGGCGTCAATAGCCATCAAGTCAGAGGAGCAGCCGTCAACGACTACTCTGATCGACCGTTCACTCTGGAAGTCAGAAATCCAGCTGCAAAAATCAGCTGGGATGATCAAAGTTCTTCGAAATGTCAAGTGAGACGGCAAGAGCTTCGCCGTGCTTCTCAATGGCCACACCCCAGCAGTGCGTAACATACACAAGAAGATCCCCAGTTGACCGTCCCCGGCGAAAGCCATATTGACAGTCACTGAGGAGATCATTGTCTTCGAGGTAGGTCAGCAACTTACTGTTCAGTACCTTCTCCATGACTTTGCATAAGATGGAGGTAATGGCAATCGGTCTGTAATTGACAGGGTCTGAACGGTCGCCTTTTTTGGGGACCGGCTGAACATTCACAAGCTTCCAGGACTTTGGCAGAGTTCCTTTTTTGAGAGAAAGGCGGAACAAGCGTGTCAACACAGGAGACAGTTCGGGCGCACAATGCCTCATGACTCTTGCTGGGATGCCATCAGGACCGCTAGCTTTATTCACGTCCAGACTGCACAATACTCTTCGGACCTCTTTAGTGTAAACTGCGATCTTCGTCATCGAAGAATCGCAACGAGGTACAGTAGGTAGTTGCTTAGAGCCAGCATCCAGACGTGAATTGTTTGCAAATAGCGATGCAAATAAATTTGCTTTGCAACATGCAGAGTGAGCCAGCGACCCATCAGGTTTCATCATTGGAGGCAATGATGGACGACAGAAGTTTGCTTCGACCGCTTTTGATAGTGACCAAAATAGTTTACTACCCGGCGGGTGTGATGCTAATTTTGTCCCTATACGTCCGTCATGGTCAAAAAGTGCCTTACGTAGGACCCGCTTGCAAGACCTAGCGGCGAAATTAAAGGCTCTCTTCTTCGCGCGAACCCTACGTGATCTTACTTTGCGGTCAAGGGCTTTGACCCAGGCTTGGTAAGCAGATTCTGTTCGAGCCTCAGCGTGGGTGCATTCTGCGTTATACCAAGGTCAGGTTTTGTGACCGAGCGGCATATCGGAGAATGGTATCACGTCCGTGACTGCATCAGCACAACACCAGGGGTCACCCGAAGAGAAGCACAGTTGCCGCCACGGGTAGGATGCAAAAAAATGCCGCATCTCATCCCAGTCTGCCAAGTGCCAGTGCCTCTAGGGCTTTCATCCGAAGACGAGCAGATTAATATGGATTTCATCAGACAGTGGTCGGAAGTTCCCAATGGGGCAGAGACCAAAATTGAGTGACGGTCTGGATCAGTAGTTAGCAGCAGGTCTAAGCAGTTGGGTGTGTGGTCGTGAACATCCGGTACCCGCATTGCTACATTCACCAGCTGGGTAAGATGTAGCGATACTGCAAATTTATCTATCCCAGCATGGTCGGTTTTCCGGTACGGGAACAACCATTCTTTGTGATGGGCATTCAAGTCCCCCAGAAAAACTAGCTTTGCTGTTGGGTACCGCCGTTGGGCTACGTCTGTCGTCTCAGCGAGGTAATTGAAGAGCGCTGTCGTCTCCTGGTCACTACGGTGCGATCGGTAAACACCGATATACCTAAAGGAGTTTTTCCATGCCTGTATCCACCAGTATCCATATGGCAGAAAAACCCGATTTTTCAAAGCAACGGAGACGCCGACAACAAATGTCATCGCGGACATACACACAGACCCCAGATTGCTTCTTAAACTTGTGTTCAAGAGAGTAGCCCGGGTAGTTGAAGTACGCCACATCCGACGAGGTTGTTATCTTCGTCTCCGTAAGGAAGAACAGGTGCGGCTTCTCGGTCTCGAGGTGATGATGGACCGGATCGAGGTTAGAGTGCAGTCCCCTGATATTGATGAGGTGCACTTTAAGTGGGAAGAAGTGCAGCCGTTGTTTTACCCTATTCTTCTTTATAACTTTTTTCATGGTTCTAATTATAATTCTGCAAAGTGTTCTGGGCTGATAAACCTATTTACTCTTATTTATTTCGTGTAGTCGGGTGAAAAGGCAGTTGTATGAAGGTTTGTTTCTCTATGATTTCTTACTTTTGAAGCGTGTAAAGAAAAACATAGAATGTGACAGCATGCTGTAAAAACCAGCTAAGGGATCCAAGGGTTTCAGTATATTGCAATTTAGGCGGTGGGCTGACAACCTGTCACTACAGCAATATACCTACAAATCTATCATAAATAACCCTCAAAACTTTGTCAGACGTGGCGGAACGCCCTTTGTTTAGGTCGTTAACGCTCTGCCTACCCCATTAGGGATAAAGGCGTAATTATATGTATGCATGTATGTAGCGTGTTTATCATACAACAGAGATCAGACAGTACAACAACTTATCTAAATCCTAACTAAAATTATAGGCGTCCCTTTCTGTTCTCCCGTGATGGAAAATTACAGGTATGGACCTATATTAGTGAAGTCGTGATTTTTGCAACTATGAATTAGTACCACTGCGTGATTTCCATACAAACCGAGGTACTTAGTACTACTACCTACTACCTACTTTTTGTTAAAACCTATCCAGCCGCACGAAGTCGCGGGCACAGCTAGTCTTACTTAAACTTTTTGCTGTTCCTTTTTGTTCTCTAAAGATATCAAATACTAGGTGATATTTTAGTCAGGATTTAGTGTTTTCGTGCGCACACGAAATTGGCCTTGTTTCTATTTACTTTTTGTTATTGTACTAATTATGCTGCATACTGGAAGAACTGTGGGCAAAAACGAGTACTTTGCCACACCCTGGACTCTCGTAAGAAATTTTTCGTTTTCGTCATACATTGACAGGCGGCATGTTGCACAGGCGCTGCGTTTGTGTGTGTGCTATAAGCGTTGACAAATTCTGTTATACCGGTCATAGTTATTTTCACTGGCCGAATCCAGTAACAGATCCCTAAACAACGCGGTAGGTAGCCACTTCCTTAATAAACATTATGTGAGATACTGACGTAGGTACACGAATAAATTGAGCCTTTGCAAATTCGAACGAAAATATTACATAAAACACCACTAAGTAACGCAAAACAATCACGTTATATCTATTATTTTACCATAACACACACAAATAAAACATAGTCATCTTATTAGTCATCACATCAATGCACATCATCGTAATAGTTCACAAGTTTTAAATCTCACTGCCCTCAACTCGGGGACGCGAGAGCACACGTCACGTGACCTCGCGCATGATGTATCGTGGCGGGCGGGGTGAGTAACTAGATCGGGTGCGGGGCGGAGAGTGGCTGTTCTGTATGTAGTACTACATATATTAATTCTGTGACTTTGTGAAAACCACCCACCACGAGATGACGCCGTGGCAGACCCCGTCGCAGCTGGCGTGATGAGCTAGACTCATTCTCCAATGATTGGCACCTTGAGGCCCAAAACAGGGAAGAATGGAAGGAGAAGAGAGAGGCCTTCACCCCGCAGTTGGATCATTTATAGGCTAGATAAGATAAGATAAGAAGATATTTTCGTCGATTCTCGTAACATAATGCTAATTCTAATTCTTAGTTAGCGCTGTCACTTTCTTTACTTTGACATAAGAACAGGATAGCAAATAAACACGTGACTGTGACATTCCTAATCTGACATAAGACTGCTTATTTGACGTAAAATAAGGAAGCACGCTCTATGCTCAGTTCTTATTTAAAGCGTCTTACGGCAGATTAGGAATGTCAAAGCCATGTGTTTATTTGCTATCCTTTTCTTAAGTCAAAGTTAAGAAAGTGACGGCGCTAGCTAAGAATTAGATAAGGAACAGTGCGCGCAGAATTGCCGCCATTGTACTAATCAATGGGCTCGATTCTAGATTTGCCGGGTAAAATTAATATTAATAGTAGATTTTACAAGTGCTCAAAAAAAGTCATTCTCTGCCGTGATTTTTAGGTACCCGAGCCCGCAGGTTTTGTGCACGAGTTATAAACTCTGCGTTTCACTTTGGTTGCGTAAAAAGTTTTAAAAATTCTGTAAAAATATTGTGATGGAAACAGTCACTTCCGCCATTTAACTTTTTAAATCTTTCGACATGAAATTTTAGGCTTTGGCTGTAGACCTATCCAGCCTACTATTACATTAATTTTATAATAAGAAATTTTAATATCGTTTTTCGTCATAAAAAAAACACAAAAGCTATTAATTTGAAGTACCTAAATATTTTAAAATATCAAGTTCTATCTATGAACTTCTTGGCTATTGTGTTTGGCTGTAAGGCCTAATTTTCTTTGCCTTAGAAGGGATGCTTTTATGAAAAGATACATTATTTCCCTTAAGCACAAAATTATTTTTGTGTAGCCTACACCCTGCACAAAATGCTCGGAGCATGAGCAGTGAAAAATCTATTTGTCACTTTCAGACTAAAAACATTGGAAAAGGACAGGAAATCAATTCTCTGGTGGTTTTACGCGTTATCTGTCATTTTTATCCGCCGGCATATGATATAGCGGATAAAATTGACAGAAATACTGGGAAAACGTGCAATAGCGCGTCAAAATCTAGCGGACAAAGTGTAAAACCATAGAGTATAAATCGCCAATCCTTTTTAAATTTTATTATTTTGAAAGTGACAGATTCATTTTAATTTTAGTATTAGCCGGTGGTATCTAGAATTGAGTCCAATGTTGTTCTATACCTATCTATTTTCAGGTGCAAAGCATTGCCGTCACGCCAAACCCAAAGCTGATGACTTGCCAATCTCAGCAACTTATTTTGCTGAAATTTTCGTGCTCTGTTTGCCTGTGTGGGTCCAATAATCTACTTGTTGACAAGTACGCATTTTCTGATCAATAAAAACAAAGTTGGAAAGGTCGTTTATGCTCTCATCCATATTAAATGCGAATTAAATTCGAATCAAGAAAAAACATATGAAACTTATTTGGATGAGTGCACAAGCTGTGATACAACTACTAGGAAGGTCAATTCGGATATGAATTTGATTCAGATCTATTCTAATATGAATGAGTACATGTGAACTCCGTTTTTTTAACGTTATCGATATCAACTTGTTTTGCAACCCATAACCTGTCTTTCTTTACTACTTTAAGTAAGTAAACCGCAAAACATGTTTGTAACAAGATTATCGTCTTCAGTTCCAAAATTTGAACCTCTGCTAAGTTGCAAAGAAATGGCAATTTAATGGCCGCAGAACACGTTGGTTTCGATGAATCGACGTAAAAAATAAGAACTATACCGGCTAGGGCTGTAAGAGACAGCACCCCGCAATCTGATAGGGGTTGCTCAGTCAACGGAACTGAACAACTATCACTAGGAATTTCTTTCAGGAGATGAAAAAACTAACTGAACTACCGATACAAAATGACCACCTCGATCAGACAATTTGTATGGAAAACCAAATTTCTTTTTCACTTCCTAAAAAGAAATTCTGGTAATAGTTGTTCAGTTCCGTTGACTGAGCAACCCCTATCAGTTTGCTACGCTGTCCCTTACACCCCGTATATACATTAGCGTGCTCTTAAGGTTCGTGCACACATGCCACCGGCTCGCCTGCCGGCATATGCCACAGCAAATAGAAGGCCGCAAAAAACTCAATTTTTATGCGAGCCGCTATGTTATACGGGGTGTAAGGGACAGCATCCCGCAGACTGATAGGGGTTACTCAGTCAACAAAACTGAACAACTATCACCAGGTATTTTTTTTTGTTTATTAGGTCCTTACCTTAGGCACTCACACAAACACAGACACACACACACACACACACACACACACACACACACAGTGGCGCACACACATAATCACACGCGCACACACACTTACCCAACCCATAAATAATATCTGCTAGTTTTGATTGTTGGTTTTCATTTAACTAATAATTATTAAGTCTTTTTTTTTCTCCTTTTTTTTATATCCAAAACAACACAATATCTTGTTCTTCTTGTCATTAATTCTGGAGGTGGAGGCCTGGTTACCTATAGATCAGGTTTACCTAGTTTAGGGACCAGCCTCTCAAACAAATTGTAAACTTTTATTTGCTATGTATCTACTTTTATGTTGTTGTTTGTAGAGGAAATAAATACTTTTTATTATTATTATTATTACCAATGTATAAAAAAAAACTTTTTTTTCGTTTGTTTTTATTTGTAATAATCGTAGTAATCACCCATGCAGTCAATGTTTCTTTGCCAACGCAGTGGCATTTATTGATGGCCATCTTAAAGAAATCAGCTGGACGTGATGCATGCAACAAATTCTTCAAAGGCATTTTGTACTGCCTCTCTGGTATTGGGTATTGATTTATTTCTCGCCAAAAAGTATAAAAATTCTAGAAAGAGTAGTAGTCTGTAGGCACAAGGTCTGATGAGTGGGGCGGATAACGGAGAGCTTCCAACCCCAGTTCTTGCAACTTGGAGACCGTCTGCTGTGCAGTATGAGGTCGCGCGTTGTCGTGCAGGAGCAGCGGAGACGAGTGATTGAACAATGCTGGTTGGAGATGTGCCAGCTTCTCCATCGTTGTGTTCATTTCTTCACAGTACACATCTGCAGTAATGCTCACCCCGTTGGGTAAGAATCTGTGATGAATCACACCGGTGCTAGGCCACCAAACAGTGACTATCACTTCTCTAGGGGTAAGTTTTCGTTTAGGGATTGTTTAGGTGCTGAACCAGGATCCAACCAACTTGCTGAGAGCTTGCGGTTGTCAAACAGAATCCATTTTTCATCGCAGGTAACGTGGTTCAAAATTCCTTCATTTGTGTGTCTGTTGAGCAGTGCAAGGCACGTCTCGACGCGTACTTCGCGCTGGCGATCATTGAGTTCGTGGGGCACCCATTTGTCAAGCTTTTTTACCTTGCCAATTTGACGCAAATGGACCAATATTGTTTTGACGCTAACGTCGAAAGCTGCTGCTAATTCAGTCGTAGATTGTATATCATCAGCTTCCACAATCGCCTTTAATTCGTCATTGTCGACCAGTCTTCGGACGACCGCGAGGTTATTTTTTCAGATCGAAATTTCCAGAACGGTGCGAGCTAACCAATAACAGGTGGTGCGTTGGTTTGTAGTGTTAGATTTATATACGTCGTTGATGTTGCGTGCCGCTTGTGGCGCGTTGCTGCCACGACGGTACTCATAATCCATAATTACTCGATTTTTTAACGTATCCATGATGACGAAAAAGATTGAAATGCGATGAAAATGTTACACTAATCAATAAACAAATGACTTAACTAAAGAATTCCATGTTATTCAAATAAAATTAATTTAAAACTAGAATTCTTAGCCAAACAAAAAATATTTTGACTTGAAATGGCCAGTATTGCAGAACGGCAATTTCATAGGTAAAGACCTATTATTATCTGATCGAGGTGACCATTATGTATGGACAGGTAATTTGTTTTATCTCTTAAAAGAATTTTGGAACGCTATCCCTTACACCTGGCGGCGGAACTGTATGTAGGACATATAGGCATATCCGGGGGGGATATGGGGGTTTAACCGAATATTTACCAGCCCCAAGATTGGACAACTCAATCACGCATATTTAGTACTTGTCTACCCGAAATTATCTTTTGACATTTAGTTTCTTCAAGAGCATAATAATTCTACGCTCGCTTCGCTTATGATACGTTTCATTACGTTCTCCGTATTTGCAGATGACAAAAAACGCGGTTACTTCGCTCGCATTCCACTCTCATCATCATTCCCTTATCCCATTATTTGGGGTCGGCGCAGTATGTTTTCTTCTTCCATTCATCCCTGTCAGCCGTCAGTTCGACATTAACACCTGTTTTCAACATATCATCTTTCACACAGTCCATCCAGCTTTTCTTCGGTCGTCCTCTCCCAACATATCCGTCCACATTCAAATTCAATACCCTTTTACCTATATGACTTTCATCCCTCCGCATTACATGTCCATACCACGCAAGCCGATTTCCTCTTATTTTATCTGTTATGGGCGCAACTTTCAAGCTTCCTCTTATGTACTCATTCCTAATCTTGTCCATTCTTGTTACTCCACACATCCATCTCAGCATTCGCATCTCAGCAGCATGAAGCTTTCTTTCATTCATTACTTTCATCGCCCAACACTCTGATCCATACATGACGACAGGTCTTACGATGCTCTTATATATTTTCCCCTTTAGCCTAAGGGGAATTCGGGAGTCGCAAGTTGTTCCCGTGACCTGCCGCCATTTCATCCACCCTGTGTTAATTCTGTGGGTAACTGCTCGGTCAATGTCGCCATCACCTTGGATTTGTGACCCGAGGTACTTGAAGTCGGAGCAGACGGGTAATGCTACCCCATCCAGAGTCAAAGCTACAGAACTGGAGAGACCGCCGAAATCGCAGAACATGTACTCAGTCTTGGTTCTGCTGATTTTCAAGCCTACATTCTCCAGTTTCTGTTGCCATTTCCCCAATCTACTCTGCACCTCGAGTCCATCTTCGTCGACGAGAACGATGTCATCGGCGAACAGCATACACCAGGGTGCCTCTTCCTGTATGTCCGACGTCAAGGCATCCATTATCAACAGAAAGAGGTAAGGACTTAGAGCCGACTCTTGGTGTAAGCCCACAGCCACACCGAACTCGTCACTGGTGCCAGCTGCTGACCGGACACGTGTACAACATTTTTCGTACATAGCACGAATTAACACCACATATCTTCCAGGCACGCCTTTCTCTTTCAGAGCCCACCACAAAACCTCTCGGGGTACGCGATCGTATGCCTTCTCAAGGTCAACGAACACCATGTGTAAGTTTTTATGAACACGTTTGTGTTTTTCGCATAGTACGCGAAGTGCGAAAATGGCGTCCGTTGTACCTCGACCAGGCATAAACCCAAACTGGTTTTGTGTTATATCACTCTCTTCTCGTATCCTTCTTTCAATTATTTTCTCCCAAACTTTCATGGTATGTGACATGAGCTTTATTCCTCTGTAATTGTTGCACATCACCCTTATTTTTAAAAATGGGCACTAGTAAACTGTTGCACCATTCGTCAGGGATCGTCTCCTCTTGCAACAACTTACCGAAGAATAAACTCAGCCACACCCATCCATCCGGACCTAGCAACTTCCATACTTCAACCGGTATTCCATCCGGCCCAACAGACTTTCCATTTTTCATACTTCGTACTGCCATTTTTACTTCTTCCACACTAATTTCTCTCACCAAACCCATATTCAAGGGTACGTTCGCATTCCACTCTAATACTCTTATTTCTTATATAACGGGAACCCGGTGCACGCCAGCGCCCTCATCAGTTAAAAAATCATTACTCACTGAAAACGCAACTAATCTAAAATCCAGTAAATCAAATTTAAGTATAGTAACTGAAGTTTATTTTAAGCATTATAAATTAATAATTCCGTGTTCACTGCTGTTACAGATAGCAAAAATGCTAAAAGAAGCCGTTTTTCGCAATTTTTATATCTGTAACTACTACAAACCATAAGTTGAAACTTTATGCGGTTCTAAATGATATTTATTGCTTTAACCACAATCTGATCTACCGGATTTTCGGTTAATTATGTTTTCAGTGAATTATGATTTTTTTTTACTGATGAGGGCGCTACTTAGCCCAGGGGCTGCCAAAAAAATTATGATGCATAGATTAAGTCGTGTTCGGATTGATTTAACTTTACATATTGATACTCAGATACATAAACATAAAAATCACGCCTTTATCCCTAATTGGGGAGGCAGAGCGTAAACGATCTAAACAAAGTTTGTTCCGCCACGTCTGACAAGTTTTGAGGTTTTGAGGTTATTATTATTACAGATGATTATGTGTATATTGGTATAGTCTTCTCTTAGCGACTACTAAACACAACTACTAAACAGTACTGTACATAGAATGTGCCAGCTGCATTTCCTGTAAAAAACAGCTAAGGGATCCGAGGGTTTCTGTGTATTGTAATTTAGGCAATGGGTTGACAACCTGTCACTACAGTAAACCTACAAATTTATCTTGAAATAATCGTGTGGCGGAACCTTTGTTTGGGTCGTTCGGATAATGGCATGATTATATGTATAGTAACAGCTTGTCAGCCCATTGCCTTAAATTATAATACACTATAACACTCGAATCTCTTAGCTGGTTCTTACAGCATGTCCGGGAGGAGATGCAGCTGGTACATTCTATGTTTTTCTGTCACTCCCAGTCCAGAATAGAAGAAACGCAGATATTTCTGTTTATCTGTTAAAAACATGTTTAGATCGAATGTGATTTCTGTTCACCTGTTTTGACGCCACTATGGCTGACATTGCTTCAATCGCTGTCAGTGTAACCTAGCCATAGTAATTTTTTTATTAAGTTCCTAATATCGTCGCCTGAATGTAAAAACGTTTTGTCATTTCAAATAGGCTACAGGTTTCCTTCCATGCTGGACTGGGAGAGATAGAAAAACGTAGCATGTTCCAGCTGCCCTTCCTCCCGGGCATGCTGTAGAAATCAGCAAAAGGGACTGGAGGGTTACAGTGTATTGTAATTTAGGCGATGGACTGACAACCTGTCACTATAGCAATACACTTTTCAATCTTAAATTGCCTTATTTTTTTGTCAGACGTGGCGAAAGCGCCTTTTACGAGTCGTTTAACGCTCTGTGATTTTATGTATGTATGTACAGGTCATTAGGTGGATTAAATCATTTGGTGGCTTAGTGTTTAGAGCGTCAGCATAGTACGCCGAAGATCGTGCCTTCAAATCCCACCCAAATGTAACTTTTAACTTGTTTATTTTCATTTAAGAAACATTAACACTTTTAAGTGTAGAATATTAACGCTTTTTATATTATGTCAGCTGCCTGAAATACAATTGTACTGCAGAGGACCCTATTCTGGCGGATGTGAAAAAACTAAAGAGAAAAGAGAGTAGGTACACGGCTACTGAATTCTACGCTGACTGCAATATAAAGAAGGAGTACAAGATCAGCTGCCGAGCCTGCAAGTGTTTGAGGAACAATCGGCTGCTTTGTGACAATTGCGATAAGGAGGTAATAACTACCTTTAATTGAATATTTTATAATTATATATTATCGAATGGCATTAATTTATATTCATTTACGATCTCCAAATTCACCCATTTGCCGGAAAAAAGATTAATTTCGCCCTCGTTATTTATTAATTAATTTTATATTTTGATTATAATAATTTACAATTCACATGACTTCATTTTTCATTTGGTACTAAAATAAATATACCTACAGTTTCGAAGAATTTGTGATCCGTAGCAAAAAATATTATATTAAAAGATCCAATAAAATATAATGTAATTTTGTTAGATCTTCTAATATATTTTTTTAGTAATTTAAAAAATAAGTTTTTGGGGTGATCAAGGATTTATCTCAAAATACCATTTGTCTAATATTTAGGTATATAGCTATGAAAAAAAAACTGAAAACGACAAGCAAGTTGACGTCTACTTGATGTAGAGCCAAGGAATTTGTAGTTGTACCTACAATATCCTGATTGGTTCCCGGCAGTTTTTTATCAAGAATAACAAGTTTAAGTTTAACAACATAATTTTGGTGCGGGTATTCCTTACCGAACTAATTTTACCTAACAGAAACTGCTATAAGACCTATAATGACAGAGAGAGTTCTAAATCCTCTTACACAGAATGCTGCCGCTCATTCGTGCAAGCTGTTAGTTATTGCGGCTTGTACCAGCAGGTGTGTCGGCGGCATGTGTGTAGGAGCCTTCATAATGTTTTTTTTTCTTTTTTTTTACAGTTTGGTATAAATTTTCCCAATCTCTTGAGTAACCGTAAGTATCAATTGAATTAGTAATTCTTTTATGAAACACTCTCATAAAAAGTACTTAGTTCGGACAGTAGGTATTTTACTTATTACCGTTACTCCCTTGCACACTAATAGTACATTATGCATCAAGGGAATAAATAGTGTCTAATGTCGCGGGCAGCATATTGAATCCTGAGCGGAATGAAGGACTAATTTCCCGCTCGTATTGAAAAGCAGCTTTGAAATGACGCTTCAAGTTTTAAGCCTGCTACACTCGGTGCCGCCGGCGGCACAACTGCCACCGGACGGTCCGCGTAGAGTTAAAATTGAGTTTCGTGCAGACTGACCGTTTCTGCGGCTTGTGCCGGCGGCATGTGTGTAGGAGCCATGAAATGTTGAGTCCCCCTCTGTCGTATACACTACATTGTAAATGTACACATACAAATAATACCAGGTGTAAGGGACAGCATCCCGCAAACTGATAGGGGTGGCTCAGTCAATGATACTGAAAACCTTCCACTAGGATTTTTTTTCAGGAAGTGAAAAAAGTTCCTGGTCCCACCCCTATCAGTTTGTGGGACGCTGTCCCTTACACCTGGTATAGTCGGCTCACTGATACGCGCACCACGTGTCCTGTGCTCCTTGACGGCTGACATATCATGACAGCCCGCATGGTACACTGTTCGAGACGACCGTTTATTAGTTAGTATATATTATTTTAATATATGTATTAGTCAATATCACGTTAATTAATAAATAATTGATCATAGTATAATTCACAATATTAAATACACAAATTATGCAGATACCCTACAGGAAATATGATTATATTAAACAAATTTTGTTTATTTTTACAGCAACACCCATAACACAGATTTCGACTAGCAACTGTACAGTAGGGCAGAGACTAATAAATGCCTGTAATTACTGCCACTGCGTTCTAAGTAAGGACTATAAAATTAAGCATTTGCCGGTCAGAGGGGTTTTCGTATGCAGGGAAAGAGCTACTTGCCCTGAAGTGGGCATCAACGGTCAATATAATGGTACGTACCTATTTGAAATAACGAAACCAGGGATTTCGCGATATCCCTAGGGATTTCGCGAAATCCCTAGGGATATCGCATTATCGGGATATCGTGATTGTGTAAAATTGGTCAATCTCATGGGTAGGTTCAAATATATATATTTTTAATACATATGTCTACGTAAGCACGAATATGATTTTGAACTTCTGTCGAGTGGGTATCAAGTCTATCGACCCGATGAACCCTGGTGTCAGAGTTTTTAAACCGCCTAGCAGCACAACTATCAGGCCTTTGACATGGTTTGAGTAACGACCACTATCAAAGACAGCGACCGGGACCGACGGCTTAACGTGCCCTCCGAAGCACGAAATCTTTTTCTTTTTCGGACAATCAGGTGATTCAGTCTGCAATGTCGTAAGCAAACTGGGGAAAAAATCACAAAGTGATAAATTCTAAAATATCTACTTTGTGTTGTGTTGTTGTGGGAATTGAACCCAGGACCTCCGGATCAGGAGTCCATGGCACTGGCCACTAGACCACGGAGGCAGTTATGATTTTGAGCTGACCTAATAAGATCTTAAACTGAAATGTTTTTAAAGTTACTTACTTAACTGTGAACGTTTTATGTCCGATCCCAAGGCTATCTTTCCATTGGGCATTTAGGTGATTTACAACACTCACTTGTTAAACTGTCATCTACCTTCAACTCGTACACTGAACATTTATACTTTACACTTTTCACACACACATACGTAAAAACAAATACCAACTCTTAGGCAAATAATTGATGGGTAATTTTCTTTATTTTCCCTGTTTTTGAAATCTTAAATCTAAGTATTACCTACCTACTATAAAAGTTCCATTATTGTTTTATAACCTTATGGAAGACGCATTCCCACTACAAGTATTTTCTAATTATTATGTTTTTAAAGGAGAGAGGCCTTTGCCCTGCAGTGTGGTGTCCACCACAGGCTCATAAATAAATAAATAAATTTGTTTATGTACCTTTTTGAATAAAGATATTTTTATTTTATTTTTATGTCGCAGGGAAATGACGTAACCAGCGATTTCGCGTCATCCTTAGGTATATCGCAAAATCACGTAAGAAGGCGTATTGAATTGACCTACGCCTTCTTACTTAAAATGTTTAGGGATTTGTCATTTCAACAGAGAGCCTTTGTCATTTTACTTTGGCAGAGCGTCAACGACCCAAACAAACGGAACGGGCGGAACGACCTCCGCCACATCTTGCAAGTTTTAAGGGTTGTTTTGGATAGATCTGTAAATTATTGTAGGGTCAGGTCAAGTTGTTAGCCCATTACCTAGATTACAATATACTGAAACTCTCGAATCCCTTACCTGGCTTGTACAGCATGCCCCAGAGTGGTTTCAGTTGGCACCTTTATTTATGACCTTAAAACGCGAGCGGCACGCCCGTTTGTCTAATGACCTTTAGAGCGCTGTAATGCCGGCGGCGGCGCTATGTGTAAGACTCTTTAGAAACTTATTTTGTTTACCTTGCAGATACGCTGCGAGAGTACGTTTTTCAGCAGTACTTCTCTCCAATGACGTTCAAAATGACTGGCTTGTGTGAACCGCATGTGCAGTACCAAAAGTCTGGAATGATATGTGTGTGCAAACAAAATGGCGATTGGCCCAGTAAATTTTGTCAGCAGGAATTTCGACAGGTGTATGAGGTAATTATTATTATTTTTTACCGCCTGCGCAACGCAAAGATGGATATGTGTTTATCAGCTTATGTATGTATGTTTGAACCTGTGTGGCGCTCTAGAAACCAAACGCGTGGGCCAATTTAAATGATTGAGTGTGACTGAAGACATAATTTAGATCATCCATTGCTAGTATTACCGCCCTCTTGTTAATTGAATTAGTCAAAGTAGTCCATCATCACCCTAGCCTTATCCCGTATCGCACAGGCACTACCTAATCTAGGGGATTGAACAGGTACTGGTTTTTACACAGAGCGACTGCCATCTGACCTCCGCAACCCAGAAGGGAAACCAGACCCAATCCTAGATTAGGTCAGAGTTTACAAGCCGCCAATGCTTAGCACTGGCCTCTGATATGGGGCTTAACGACTAATATCTACGGTATTAAACGATATTAACCGGGACCAATGGCTTACCGTGCCTTCCGAAGCACGGAAATATTGCCGAATAAACGTACATATGAAATTTGAAAACTGAAAAACACATTGGTACGTGGTGGGGTTCGAACCACAACCTCCCGCTCAGGAGGCAGCGGCCATATCCACTACACCATCGGGCTCTCCAGTCAAAGAAGTCCATTTGCTGCAAAATCTCACAAATATCTCATGCAGTTGGAGGCAATATGATTTAATTGTAGATAGTACATACCAATTTAAAGAGATATTGCCTCCATAAGTACATGTCAGCGCGTGGCAGACTGAAAGACGCACGGGTTGTCGTTTTTTTTTATGTCCCGCCTACAAGGTTGTACTTTTCGTGGGGTAATTTTTTTGGCCGCTGTTACTCTTCCTGACTTATTTCTTATTCGAAAAGGCTATGTCATAATATAAATTTGCTTGCCAACATTGGTCAAGTGTGTGATCTGGAAATCCTTGTATTTAAAATCTTGCCTGCTAGCACCACCACATTAAATGCAAATAAATAAATTGATTGATTTAATTGATTGAACTTGGCTTAGCGTGTACTACGGAGTTGTAGGTTTGGAGGCAGAAAAAGGTAAGATACCTTTGTTTCTATCTTTTTTGAAGTAAAATAAGTTAAGTAAGTAGTATAACGCAGTTGGGTATTTTGTTTTTTTTTATTTAATGTTTTAAGCTTTCATGCTGGACTGGGAGCGACGACGTCGAGACGTTGCTCCCATGTTGGCCTAGGAGCTAGAGAAACACATAGAATGTGCCAGCTGCATTTCCTCCCGGGCATGCTGTAAAAACCAGCTAAGGGATTCGAGGGTTTCAGTATATTGTAATTTGGGCGATGGGCTGACAACCTGTCACTACAGCAATGTACCTACAAATCTATCTTAAATAACCCTCAAAACTTTGTCAGACGTGGCTGAACGACCTTTGTTTAGGTCGTTTACGCTCTGCCTACCCCATTAGGGATGAAGGCGTGATTATATGTATGTATGTAATTTAATGATTTTGCCTCTGTGATCTAGAGAAAACCTTGGACTCCATACATACATAACATACATAAATCACGCCTTTATCCCTAACGGGGTAGGCAGAGCGTTTAACGCCTCGTAAAAGGCGCTTCCACCACGTCTGACAAAAAATTGAGGGCAATTTTAGATTGTTTATGTATTGCTTTAGTGACAGGTTGTCAGCCCATCGCCTGTGACCTGTACAGGGTGTTAATTTAATTGCGTTATACAGCGTGGCCCAAACAGTAACGTCCAAAGGAAAAAAAAATATGCGTTAGGTCAAGGGGTATCCAATCATCCCCATGCATGATCAGCGATTTTTAGTATTTTAGGAGTTTTGTTTTTTATAATTTTTTTTAGTAACAATTTTTTTTGTTGGAAGTATCATCTTCTTTGATTGCACTTAATTATTTTTTTATCTAAAGTTAGAATTTCACGATCGAGCCAGTCCGATCTGACTTTTCAACTTGAAACAAAAAATTTAAAAAGGTAATCCCATACTCTTGAAATAATTTAAAACCTTCGCAAGTTTCCAAAATTACATAAAATCTAAAAAAATAAACAATTGCTTCAAAAGTAAGAAGTAGGTGGAAATTACTCGTACCTAATTAATAAATTGTTTCAGAAAGTTGAAAGATTCCTGTTATGTCATTACTAAGGACCAATGAAGTTAGAAAATGTATCAAATTAATGGAAAAATTAAATTATTTACTTAATTTTTTTTATTTAAGTTACATTTGTAAATGAAAATTCTTTTTATAATGTTTTAGTGTGAGTTGTAAGATTATGATGATATGATAATTGTATTATAATAATAAGTAAATAAACTCAGATAATCCTGTTACACAATAACGCACAATAATTAATACACAACCTACATCTACGCAAGAAATGTTCTTTCAGTCACCTAAACGCTTCTCTGTTTCCTCTAACGACATTTCCGGCCTCTCCAATTCTCTGTCTTAGCTCCTCTTCATTTAACGATTCTCGGGCGTAAGCTATGTCTTTGTAATAATATAAAATAAAAAAATCAATTTGGTTTAGGTCAGGTGATCGTGAGGCCATCTGATTGGACCGTTTCGTCCGATCCACCTGTTGGGATACGTTTCATTCAAATGATTATGCACTTGTGCTGCGTAGTGGCGTACCGTCATTTTTAAAAACCACGTGTCTTCGCAAATCGAGGTTGACTTCCTCTAATAAAAAGGGAAGATCATTTTCGAGAAACAATTTATACGTCTTGCCATTGAGCCTGCGCGGCAATTCGAACGGCCCGATCATTTCTCCGTTCAGTATGCTTGACCACATGTTGACGCTAAAGTGATGCTGGAACGTAGTATCTCTGGTTAAGTGAGGGTTCTCTACTACCCAGTAGTGGGTGTTATGTGTTAATATTGAATATTCATGTGCGCTCAAAACGTCTCGTCAGTCCACAAAACTTTGTCGAAAAATCCCGGGTCTTCTCTCTCCACCTTTAACATAGTGGCAAAAATCAACTCTCTGTTGGTAATCGGCAGGCATTAAGAGCTTGAACCCGTTGAATGTGATATGCAAGTATAAAATACAAGCACAAGTAATCTACTCACAAAAAGAAGGCAGCAAGGTCCGTGGGCAAAGTTTGTTGTCGTGGTAAGATAATCAATAAGCACCAAGAAGCAAACATAAGCTGTAATAAACTGCTTTGACTCAATTTTAAACATAGTTGCTATCTATCTCACACCTTTTCTCTGCTAATAAATCTCTAGAAGGGTCGTGTCTGTACATTGAATATTTTTACAAAAAAATAATTGCAGCAGGCATTATTAACGAAGATTAAAACGGTTTTTATTTAGAGTTTTTGTATGTCTGTCTGTCTGTATGTTAACACATCACGCCAAAACTACTGAATCGATTTCGATTGTACTTTTTTTAATTCTAATGTGTGTTACCCGGGTTGCAACTTAGGATACCTACAATCACGCTACCTGACTTAGGGGGTAGGCAGGAAATTGACCTCTGATTGTTTTTAACCGATCTTAAAGGGACTTCGTATTTGACTGAGTTTTTATAATTATCTGGTGTCCAGCCTAGGTTAGAAATAATCACGCAAACCATTCTAATATTGAGTGAGTACCCCAGATTGTACGGAAAACACGCAGTGTCGAACATACATGATAAGTAAACCAATAAAACGAACGAACTGCAATAAAATTAACTTTGGTATATTCCACCCAAGTACCTTTGAGGGCTGTTTTCTGCAAATAATACCCCAATTTAGCAATGTTCTATTTTTATGTAATTTTGAAATCTTACGGAGTTTTTTAAATTACTAAGGGACTATGGGATTTTCTTTTTAAATTTTTAATTTCCTTTTCCTAAACTACTAAAAATCGCTGAACATGGGGGTGAATTGGATACACCTTGACGTAAGGAATCATTTTTTTTTCCTTTGGGCGTCACTCTTTGGGCCCTTCTGTATAACTCAGTAACGTAAAAGGACCCTTTAAAAATATTTTAATCCAACTCACAAAGTAAAAAAATATAATAGTCGAGTGGAGAAAGTATATTGAGCAATATTTGAAGTCATTAAAACGATAAAACCTGTAGTAGCAACTTTCCGGGGGGGGCGTACGTGGTCCGTACGCTTCCGTCAAGCCAGAAATGATCATCACTACATAGTATAAAACAAAGTCGCTTTCTCTGTCCCTATATCCCTATGTATTCATAAATCTTTAAAACTACGCAACGGATTTTGTTGCGGTTTCTTTTTGTAGATAGAGTGTTTAAAGTGGTTTATATGTATAATACTTGCATAATATTGTGGAGAAACACTGATAATTTCCGTGCGAAGCCGGGGCGTGTCGCTAGTTTAAAATAATTTGTTTTCGAAAGTCAGAACTTTGATTAAAAATGTCTCGGATTTGTGTGTAGTGTAAAATCGAATAGTATGATAAAAATAAAAAAGGGGTTGCCATTAGGGCTGCTATCCGTCCTAGTCTCCCCGGACTTGTCCTAGTTCGTGCTCGCTACGCTCGCGTAACGTTTAGATTCAGATTTCTTGAATTCGCGCTTATTTCGCTCGTGTAACTTATTGACCGGTCCGGGGATTTCGTGGTTGTTGTCCGGGATTTTAGAATAAAAGACCAAGTCACCATTCACAGTAAGCCAGGCTCCGTTCAAAAATGTTACAGCGGTTTATTATATTTTTATTCCCAGGTAAAAGAAAACAGCACTGACGTCGCACCAAACGTAAATTTCACATGCAACCCGCGCGACGTATACATGTTTAATTGCAGTATATGCGTGTGCTCCCGCCACAAGAACATCACCGACGAAGGTAATATAAAGATGAGATGGGATAGAAATTCTGACACCCGGGTTCATTGGGTACTGGACATGAACTACCATGGCCGATCTGGAATTCCTTAAACAGACTCCGGACTCAGGTTGGCAGAAGTAAGGAGAACATGGTCAGGTGGAGATTTTCGGCAAGCTCCGATGTTGACTGTGTTTGCGGTGCAACGCAAACCATGGCACACTTAACATCGTGCCCGGCGTGCCCCAACACTTGCATGTCAGTCAATCCGCAATACAAGTGGCTGAATTCTGGGCTGCTACGATGTAATTTCTCGTGTTCCACCTACACGCTACAAAGAAGGGTAATAGGACCCTTCTTCGTATAGTTTGTTTTCCCAAGAAAATTTATATATTTTCACAATTTATTTACTGCAATAAATAAGATCGGGTCGATCGAAACCCGAAAGACAGAAGATGATGGGTTTGAGTTTATGATTAGTACTGAAATAAAGGATTCATCTATATATCTATCTACGGGATAGAGAACAAAGAAAGGAGGACTAACATATGGAGTGAGCTTCATACATTTTTGTTCCAGACACAACCTTAATACAACTTACCGCTTTTAGAGGCGGAGGGAAGGACATTTCCCGGCTGCTATTTCTGTCGCAATCATGACACAATGGAACTGATTATTTAGCCATCAGTGTGTTAGATAGAATACTGTCAGAAATATTGTGTTAACCAACAAAATTGGCTAATGATAGCAATTCGTAGTTGCAAAAATTACGACTTCTTCTGTCATGTGGGTGTCGAGTCGATCCGATGGACCTTGGAGTACGTTTTTAAACCGCCTACCTATAATTTTCTGAGAATGGGACAGCAGTCATTATAGTCAAGCTGAAAATTTCTTCCATGCTGGACTGAGAGCGAAAAAAAAACATAGAATGTGCCAGCTGCATTTCCTCCCGGGCATGCTGTAAAAACCAGCTAAGGGATCCGAGGGTTTTAGTATATTGTAATTTAGGCGATGGGCTGACAACCTGTCACTACAGCAATATACCTACACATCTTTCTTAAATAACCCTGAAAACTGTCAGATGTGGCGGAATGCCCTTCGGCCGCCTACGAAACCGGAGCTACGTAACTAGTTACTAACTAAACATAATTCGTCCTTGTACGATACCAGTTATGTAGGAATAGGTTTTTTTCCACGATACTTGGTTACGTAGTTACTAACTTAACAAAATTCGTCCATGTACGATACCACATGTGTAGAAATAGGTGAAAATAACTGCCTCCGTGGTCTAGTGGCTAGTGCCATGGATTCCCGATCCGGAGGTCCTGGATTCGATTCCCAGTGGGGAACACAAAGTTGATATTTGAGAAATTATCATCTTTTTCCCCAGTTTGGTTAGGACATTGCAGGCTGAATCACCTGATTGTCCGAAAAGAAAAAGATTTCGTGCTTCGGAGGGCACGTTAAGCCGTCGGTCCGGGTTGCTGTCTTTGATAGTGGTCGTTACTCAAACCATGTCAGGGGCCTGATAGTTATGCTACTAGGCGGTACAAAAAGTCTGATACCAGAGTTCATCGGGTCCATAGACTCGATACCCACTCGACAGAAGAAAAATAAAATGAAAATATTCAAATATTCCCATAATTTTATTAATTGTATTTAATGGTAAACATAAAAAAAAATGGCCCCTTCTTACGCGTATTAACTAAGGGGATTATTAATAATACCAATAATATACAATACATATACATTTAACTTTACTTTGTATTTTAAAACTTAAAATAAAACGGGGTAATAATGTCTACGCAATGACCAACCGTTACATTATTTCATTTAATTGTGCTATTTTGCGATTTATTTCATCGTCGATTTCCTCATATTTTTTGGACTTTTTGGTTTTCTTTAAAAGATATCTACGACTTTTTTTTCTTTGCACAATACATCTAGTAAATGTGCCAAAGTCGGTTTCTTTCGCCCAATGTACCGATTTAGTCTGCTGTGAAATCCTTCCACATTATAAGTAGTACGGATTTTTTATTTTGAGCAACAGCATACCTTTTCGAAATCCGTCTTATTCAACCACTGATTCTTGAAATAACTGTAAAATTTTATTATTTCATCACCAGGCGGACTCATTTTCATTACGTACTGTAATCCGCTTCGAAAATATTGTTTTGGTAAGCGAGCTAGTCCTGCGCATCTCGCCACGTGTCTCCTTTTTACAGAAGTATTAATTTTTGAACTTTTTGCTTTTCTGTACAAGCATCTGTTTAAATGATAGAAACATCCTTTCACGTTGATTTCTGGATAGACTTTTTTAACGGCTTTCATTGCCGCTGTCTTGAAATCCATAGTATTTTTTTGTGGCCGCCATGTGGGAAATTTTACTTTTAACAACCTGAACAGAACTTCATAAGCCTTGAACTTTTTATTTGGTAGCAGACAGTAAATCAACGGAATAATTAACCCCGTAATTTCATCATAACCGTGTCTGGTGTATATTTGCTTGAATGCAATTGGGCACGAGTTAAAAGTGCCATCGGCCAGTACATGCTTATATCGCTGAATAATTGATCTAACTTTTTTGTTACAAAATATATAAATGTCGTCATCTTCATATTGTGCCAGAAGAAACTGATGGTTTTTTTTAGGTAGCTTAACTTCTGTAGATGAATTGAAGCGCACGCTTGGAGCTCCTAGCACTTTGTTCCGATGGTTATATAATCCCGTTTTTATACTTTCGAATGCGGGGATTTCTTGCAAAATATTAATACCTGCGTTTTCAAGATTATTAACCATACCATCGTATTGTTTTTGTATTGAGTCGAAGTTTTGACTAGTCTTTTGTTTGGCTTAAACAAAAGAGTAGTCAAAACTTCGACTTTCCAATTCTTTCAAAATTTTATTATTGGCGTGACTTTCTTTACATGTTTCTAGGTGTATTTTATTATCTTTTACAAGTTCATTTCTGTTATTGAGAGTTATACTGCCTTTACACCCACTGTTATTATTAAAACACTCCGTTGGAATATTCTTTTTTCCAGTGGTATCTGCGACCATTGTGTAATAAAGATCTTCGCCCTCTTCGCGTCAAAATAAAGTCTACTTCTCTGACGCTCATTAATTCCGTTGAATATTTTTCACTTTCACGCAAAAAAAAACGAGTAGGAAATAAAATAATTATTAAATCCCACTCCCTACAAGACATAAGTACAATTTATTCTAAACAGTGACATTGTAATTGGAATTATCACAGATACTTCATGAAGGATTTTTCATAAGTGGTCTCTAGAAGTTTCCTGTAAAGAGGTTTGTGTACCTATCTGTCTTCATTTGAACGAGTTACTTCCGAAGAATTAAAAAGTCCCTTCCCGTAACTCCCTTTAAGTTTCATGCTACGTAACCAAGTATCGTTTAAGAAAAAAAACCTATTCCTACATAACTAGTATCGTACAAGGACGAATTATGTTTAGTTAGTAACTAGTTACGTAGCTCCGGTTTCGTAGGCGGAATGACCTTTGTTTAGGTTTTTACGCTCTGCCTACCCCATTAGGGATAAAGGCGTGATTATATGAATATGATGAAAATCGGTCTCAGGCTGTTTCAATACGAGGTTTTACATCTGACTTTCATACTGTTCCCTCTGGGGTACCCCAAGAGTACCATTTAGGGCCATTGCTTTTTACGCTGTATATCAATGACCTTGCAAGTCACGTTAACCATAGTAATATTATCTTATACGCCGATGATGCCGAAATATTTAGGGCTAGCTTTTACCCGCGACATCGTCTGCGAATTTTTTTTTTCTCCTTCGCCCATCCGTGATTATCTGCAGTCTCGTGGGTCTGGTCCGAAAACGTGACGATGGTGGCGGTGAATGTAGGGTCAAAATCCTTCTTCCATCATCGTTCCCCACTTACCTACCACACATTCCACCTGTCCTACTCGTTACACGCATCCCTAAACAGTCATCATGTCTGACCAGTCCTCCCATCCATTCCTCCCGTCCATGACTCGCTTTAGTCGCTTCTGTTCCCCTTCCTCCCGCCCATCCTGAAGCTTATGTTGCTCCAGTGCACGTGTATAAAAGTTTCATAGATTATTAATAGGTACACAACACACATATGAATTGAATTGCTACGAACATTTTAATATCGTAGTGTGATGCACTTCATAATACTCTTAATTCTGCCTGCCTCCAGGTATCACAGAATTAAAAAATAAAGTTTTCGTGATAATTGGATCAAACACAACTTTTTTTGTTCCCTGCCTGCCCCCTACGTTAGATAGCGTGATGATAGAGGTAACACGGAGTAAACTGAAAATAATCCTATCAAAAACTGCTCTCCCCGTATCCCCCAAACCCGACGCACCAAACGCTGAGACTTTTAGCCGAACAATACGTTGACTATACGGGGTGTAAGGGCCAGCGTCCCGCAAATTGCTCAGTCAACGACTGAACAACTTCCTCCAGGACTTTTTTTCAGAAATTGGAATTTCCATACAAAATGTCCACCTTGATGAAAAGCCAAATTTACTTTCTTACTTCCTGAAAGAATTTACACCCGTTGTAGAACATTTTGGAACTGGAATAATTACATTCACTTTAGATATCGAGGCTTAGCCATGTTATACTACTAGTGCGGTCATTATCTCCCTAGCCTTATCCCGTATCTCACGGGGTCAGCTACCTAATCGGTACTGGTTTTTACACAGAGCGACTGCCATCTGACCTCCGCAACCTAGAAGGGAAACCAGACCCAATCCTAGATTAGGTCAGAGTTTTTAAGCCGCCAATGCTTAGCACTGGCCCCTGACATGGCTTAACGACTAATATCTACGGTATTTATTTTATTTTTATTTTATTTTATTTAGATAGGTACAACAACAGACGACAAATTAATACATTCAATTAAAAACACTATTACATCAAATCTGCATAAATTTGGCATCCAGTTAAAGTTATACACAACATTCATAAAAAAAAGAAATTAATAATGATTGTCTGAGTCAGTAAAAACATGCAGGAAAGTAATTAGGTTAGTATTTTATGAGCTAAATTACTTTTAAAGGTATTAAAACTACTATCAAACAAATCAAGGTTGCAACAATCGGCGTTAAACATTCGACACATACGAGATATTGGACTATTTTTTGTGACATTATTGGCAGATCTTGGAATAACGAACAATTGAGGGATACGTACAGAACGGGTTGGAACTTTAAATTTAAGGTGTTCTAAAAGATCGCTACTGAAGTGACCATTGGCAATCCTATGCAGAGTGCACAAATCATGCATCCATCTTCGCCTTTCTAGACTAGCCAAACCAAAATGAAGCAGGCGGCTTTTATAATCTGGCAGTTTACGCCTAATACCAAGTCTTGTGGACAGTTGCCTGACAAATCGACGTTGAATAGCTTCAACTCGGTCAGCATGAGTGTTATATATTGGCGACCAGATTGTCGTGCAATATTCCAAAGTACTCCTTACTAAAGCACAGTATAAAGTAATCCAAGATCTAATATTTTTAAAAGGCTTAGCGTTGCGTGAAACAAACGACAACATTCTATTAGCTTTGTTACACATGCGATCGTAATGAGGTCTAAATGATAAAACCGAATCAAACGTTACACCCAAATCTATAACTGTATCAACCCTAGTAAGTGGCACTGCATTAATATTGTAATTGTATATAAGGGGCTTCTTTGACTTAGTAAAAGAGATCACCATACATTTACATATATTAAGTTCCATGAGGTTTACATTACTCCAGGAAATTATGTAATCTAAGTCCATCTGCAATAAGTGATAGTCACGAAGGGTTCGTACTTTTCTGAAAATCTTGACATCATCTGCATATGCCAAACATTTGCTATTGATTCCAGTAAGAAGATCGTTAATGAATGCAACGAAAAGCAAAGGACCCAAATTGGAACCCTGTGGTACTCCAGATGGTGCCATGAATGGGACCGAGTCAAATCCAGACAATGCCACGATCTGAGTTCTGTTATTAAGATAAGATGAGAACCAACGATGTAAACTTCCATGTATACCCAAGTAATAGAGTTTTGGAAGTAATATTGTGTGATTGACACGATCAAATGCCTTGGAGAAATCTGTATAAATTGAATCGACTTGTTCACTCCCATTGAAGGAGTTGCACAAAAATTCGGTATAGATTAATAGGTTTGAATTGACCGACCTACCAGACATGAAACCATGTTGATGCGGACTTAGAAGTGGTTTAAGATGGTTATAAACACGATCATATACGAGACTTTCCAAGATTTTCGCAAACCTGCTCAATATGCAGATAGGTCGGTAATTTTTCGCGTCATTTTTATTGCCAGATTTAAATATGGGCGTAATCTTAGATATTTTCCAAAGGCTAGGAAAGACACCATTAAGCAACGACATATTGAAGATAATCGACAAAGGTTTAACCAAAGCAGTTGCGCACATTTTAATGAAAACAGGTGGTATACAATCAGGACCCGCACCTTTTGTAATATCGATAGATTTTAACTTTTTTAAGAGTTCATTGCAAGAGAATGATAATGTATTAAACGATATTAACCGGGACCAACGGCTTAACGTGCCTTCCGAAGCACGGAAAAAGCGTATACAATTCGAAAACCGAAAAACACATTGGTACGTGGTGGGATTCGAACCACGACCTCCGCTCCGCTCAGGATGCAGCGGCCCTATCCACTACACCATCGGGCTCTCATACTACTAGTGCAGTTTAACCATTAAATGGTAATTTTTTCATAGGTTGCGAACAACTCGATTGCCCAAAGAACGACCCGATATTTCAGGACATGGCGACTTTCATGAAAAACGATCAAAAGTATGACGTCACGGCTTTTTATGCCGATTGCGTGGTGGACGAACTCTACTCGCTTGGATGCAGACGGTGCATCTGTATGGAGAGTAATCAGCTTCTATGTGACAACTGTAATAAAGAGGTTAGTACGTAATATGGGGTAAGAGACGGCGTCCCGCAAACTATTAGGAATTGCTTACTGCTCAGTCAACGAAACTGAACACCTGACATTAGGAAATGCATAATGTTTATTATTATATTCTTTATTGTTATAAAAATTAAAAAATACAGTTCAACTTAAAAAAATAAACAACAGGCGAGCTTATCTCGATAAGAGATCTCTTCCAGCCAACCTAATGGGGATAAAAGATGGGAAATTCACGGGAACAGATACAGTTAGTATAATTTAATTACAAATTGATGTATAATAATACTAATATACATATTAACATACTATAATAAACTAATACATATAAATATATTTATATGATATATAAATGATAAAATAGAATATAATTATATACGTCATAGAGAGGTCATAAAATGCTCTTTCAGTCTCTTCTTAAAAGTAAAGCTCGAGGTGTCTTGTATAGTTTTCGGTAGTTTGTTCCACAGTTGAATGGCTCGAACAGTGAACGAGTTAAAAAAGAATTTGGTTGGAATGTTTCAATTTTCTGCAATGCCTAGAAACTAAGAAGCAGTTAAGAGATATGGGCTCGTACGAGGTGCATTCAATAAGTACCGAGCGTCATCGCCAGAGGGCGCTGTAGTTTCAAAAGAGTTTAAACACAGTGTAGCACATTCTTTTTTAATTCTTTTTTCAAATTTTCATTCCAATCCCTTCATTTGTTTTAATTTTACAACTTATGGAAGCGAACGTGTCGATCGGTTATACAAAAATGGGAAAAGAGCAATATCGTTCAGTGATTCGATTCCTATTTTTGGAAGGGAAAACGCGCTTCGAATCAAAGAGCGCTTGGATGCTGTGTACGGTGACTCTTCTCCATCGACGGCCACCGTCAAGAATTGGTTCAACGAGTTTGCACGTGGCCGTACGTCGGTTTTTGATGAACCACGTCCAGGTGCACCGAAAACAGCTACTACGGAGGAAAACATTTAAAAAATCCATGATCTCGTATTGGCAGATCGCCGATTGAAGGTTCGGGAGCTAGCTGAGACTGTAGGCATTTCAGAAGGAACAGTGCATCATATTCTTCACGAGGAACTCGGCATGAGAAAGCTGTCGGCGCGATGGGTGCCGCGTTTACTCACACCGGAAAACAAGCGCAACCGTGAGACCACATCGGAGACGTGTTTGGCGCTGTTTAAGCGGAATCCAGCGGAGTTTTTGCGTCGTTTTGTGACCGTCGATGAAACCTGGATCCACTGGTACACACCAGAGACCAAGGAGCAATCAAAACAATGGATCCAGACCGGGGAACGTGCTCCAAAGAAGGCGAAAACTGTAAAATCGGCCGGAAAAGTTATGGCCACCGATTTCTGGGATTCACAAGGTGTGATCTACATCGATTACCTTCAGAAGGGTAAAACAATTACAGGGCTTTACTATGCCGATTTATTGGGCCGATTCGACGCCGAATTAAAGAAAAAACGACCCCATCTGGCGAAGAAAAAAGTGCTGTTTCACCACGACAACGCACCGGTTCACACGTCTGCCGTTGCCATGGCCAAATTGGTCGAATTACGCTACGAATTGCTGCCCCATCCACCGTATTCTCCAGATTTGGCCCCTTGTGACTTCTTTCTGTTTCCTAATCTGAAAAAGTCACTCGCCGGGAATAGATATGGATCAAATGAGGAGGTCATCGCCGCGCCGCCACGGAGGCCTATTTTGCAGAGTTTGACAAAAACTATTTTTCGGACGGGTTAAAAAAGTTGGAGCATCGCTGGGCTAAGTGTATAGAACTAAAAGGAGACTATGTTGAAAAATAAATTGCCACTTTTCCAAAATTTTCGTTTTCTTTTTGTAGGCTAAGTATTTATTGAATGACCCTCGTAGTTCAAACTGAAAATCAGCGCCATAGCTCCGGCTGTAGCAATATGCTGAGTTTGGCCCGTTTCAGTATAGATAACAATTCTCTAGCTATAGCTAAAACAAACAAACATTAAATTTACTTATAAGTAAGTTTAATGTTATCTTGCATGTGTTATTGTATATTTTATTTATTATTTTAGTATTATCCGTACTGAATAAATATTTTTACTTTCTTTCTTTCTTTCTAGTTTAAGAAAAAAATACAGATTATTCTATTCCCTATTTTAAAGAAATCTTTAAAACACACAAAATGTTGTTGTGACGTCACAAGTTTGTTCAGACAGCCCGCGAACAGGCCCGTCGTGATTTTAAATGTGAAATCAGGTTACTACTATGATAGAATGTAGGTACAACTCGCATAAGGTGTTTAAATCAATATTGAAATATAATAAAACTGTATTTTTTTTTCAGTATGGCATTGCCATGCCACGTTTGATACTAAAAGGTAAAACTAGTCACTTAAATAAACTTATTAAAATAAGGTTATTATTTGACGCTTACCGGGATCCACTTTCCTAGTTCGTATACTGCATGTAAGGTGCTCTTTTCTCCTCTCTTCTCTGCTCTCTCCTCTTTCCTGGCTCGTCTTCTCCAAGTTAGGTTATTATTTGACGCTTACCGGGATCCACTTTACTAGTTCGTCTACTCCAGGTCAGGTACTCATCTTTACTGGTTCCTCTACTTTAGGTTAGGTACTCTATTTTCCCAGTTCGTCTACTCCAAGTTAGGTACTCCACTTTCCTGGTTCGTCTACTTAAGGTTAGGTAGTCTATTTTCATAATTCGTCTACCCCAAGTTAGGTCCTCCACTTTCCTGGTTCGTCTACGTGAGGTTCCACTTTTCTGGTTTGTCTACTCCAGGTAAAATTCTCTATTTTCCTGGTTTTTAAGGCACAAAATCTATGTTTTTTTACACTAATTATTCTTAATTTTTTAAAACAGCTCCAGACCGTGTGGTACTACCATCAGCGAAGTGTACGGAAAATCAAATCCTTTTAAACGATTGCAACCTGTGCTTATGCGACAAAAACAAGAAGTTCGTTTGCAGCACCAGACTCTGCAGTCTAGAAAATAAGTTAGGAATGTTTCAGGGTAAAATACTTTGGGCAGCACCAGACAGGCGTCACTTACTGCGTGCAAAGTTCTGCTCAACAGGCTGTCAATGCTTTTTGCATTGCCTACAAGACACATGCATCACCTTATGCTCTTCGCTCGCGAAGCGATGAACTTTAAGTCGGCTCATCTTTCTGCCAGTACGCGCGTGTAGAGCGTAAGGTGACGTATGTGCAGACAATGCAAAAAACATTGACAGCGAATGACGTCTGTGTGTTGTGGTCCTAGATATATGTAAATTCCCATCGAAAAGTAGTTTTTCTGTCGTGTAGGTGTCGAGTCAAAAAATTTTAACCACCTAATAGCACAGCTTATAACCTCTGACAGGGTTTGTGTAACGTCCATTATCAAAGACAGCGACCTGGACCGACGGATTAACGTGCCCTCCGAAGCACGGAATCTCTTTTCTTCCAGGCAGTCAGCCTGCATTGTATAGTATCACGCTCTTAAAAAGCAGTTCACAGATCTATCTAAAATAACCCTCGAAATATAGACTTAGCGGAACGACCTTAGTTTAGGTCGTTGACGGTCTGCCTTCCTACCGTTAGAGATAAAGGCGTGATTACATGTATGTATTTATGCTCTTTATAATCTCACAAAAATCGATCGAACTCGAAAATACGGTCGAACTTGAGTCTATTCGATCGGATTTTTGATTCATTATGTTTTTTGTGACTTATGATTTTTTTACTGATGGGGGCGCCACTTAGCCTAATCTTGTTTCCTTCTCCATAGATTTGATTCAAGAATACAAGAAAAGGAACGTAGAAATATTGACTCGAAGAAGAGCAACTGAATGTCAACCTCAAGTTCATTACTATAGGGACGATTTAATCTGTGTTTGTACTGATGGAGGTGACTGGCCGAGCGTAGCGTGTCGAGAGGAGTTTGGACTTCTCCACCAGGTTAGTGACCGCGGGATAGTATTTTATTCATTTACTTTTTTAAGTGATGTGACCCACAACGCCGCTAAGCTGGTATGATTGGACCAGCCACGTCTGCCGCATGCCGGATGAATTGTGGGCAAAGACCATCACACAGTGGAAGCCATCGCCTGACAGAGAGCGAAGCGGCAGATCGAAAAATGATGGAACGAGCTGGAAGCGTTCAGCAAGTCAGGCCGGAAGATGCACAAGATGGGGAGTCGTGGAGGGAATGAGAGAGACCTTTGCCAAGCCGTGGGATACATAACGGCTATGTAAGATCATACATACTTTCTTTTTTATAATTTGCAGGTGCAGGACCTGTCCAAAAACGGTTGGGAGCCCAATAAATGCATACAGAACCAACTATTTCTTCATGGCTGCAACATATGCGTTTGCTCACGGGAAGGTTTCCTTGACCCTGATCACTGCACTCACTACAAATTCTCCTAAAGCCATTTATAGTTACAATAATACGACTACGCCTTAAACGTAGCCAAAAACGGAAATGAGTCTCCTGACAGCAGGTAGGGAATATAAAAGCATCGCAGTTGCGAAAAAAAAGCGAGATACCTTTATAACTGTCTGAAAAAATATTCGTTTGACCTGTGTCAGGATACTCGTGTTATGTGAAATGGGTATAACGCCGCACATTGGGCTGAAAATCAGGTTTCATATTCATGCTCATACATTTTCTTTTTTTTGTGCCTATGTAAAAAAAAAACATCAGCAAATTGCTAACACAGATATATTTTTTCCTATTCATGTATAGATTTGACAATAAAATTGGTGATAGTGATAACAGATAAGATACGTATAATTTTGGGGGAAGCTGTCCCTTACACCCCGTATCTTTGGGGACGTACATTGCATAGGGTATAAATGATTCCCAAGAAAAACAACTCATTAGTTGCGGATGAAACCGCAAGGCGGATGGAAAGATAAAAAGATTCTTTATTTACAAGATGTTAAAATAAACTGTAAATAAAGAATCTGTTACTGTTACTTCCATGCTGGACTGGGAGAGATAGAAAAACATAGAATGTTCCAGCTGCCCTTCCTCCCGGGCATGCTGTTGAAGTCAGCAAAAGGGACTCGAGGGTTACAGTGTATTGTAATTTAGGCGATGGGCTGACAACCTGTCACTATAGCAATACATATTACAATCTAAAATTGCCCTCAATTTTTGTCAGACGTGGCGAAAGCGCCTTTTACGAGACGTTAAACGCTCTGCCTACCTCGTAAGGGATAAAGGCGTGATTTATGTATGTATGTATGTATGTTAAAATAAATTTTGTCCAACATATTTTGCTAAATTAGCAAGCAAAAATAGTGTATTTGGCATATACAAAAAACAACAACATCAAAGACAGGCACAAGAAATTCGGGAAACAGTAATTTGACTACGTGGTGGTCAAGGTGATCGTAAGTATTTGACATTAGACATTCGCAAAATCATCAAATTTAAAGGTGCCTGGCTTAGAGCATGAGGTGGTGTACCTGAGCTTCATCTCTGATTAAGATAACCGGAGACTGCTCAGTTTTACGTAAGTAGACCTTGCCAAAACTGGTCCAGCAAAACTTATATCCTTTTGATTTTTTCAGGTCACGAGCCAGGAAGTAGCGGTGGGAAGCCTTGGCTGTCAAGTTCTCTGACTAGTAAACTGGGATGTCTTCCTGTGTTTTGAGACCTAGGTGCTTAGCGTCTGCTATATGGATTTGTCTTATATTTCATGTTGAAAGTTTTTGCCTCGTTCACGAATTTAGATTTTACCAAAGTCGAATTGGTTTCGACAACAATTGGTGTGTTTTTTGTCTCAGGTTTTTTTTCCACGCACTCTGTAGATATCCCTGATGTCGTTTTTTGATAATTCACAATCAATAGATTTTGATAGATGAGTAATCATTTCAATTAGGTCTTCCCTCTTTACATTTTCCTTTCGAAGTACGTTTTTTATCTCGAAGTTCGCCTTGCGACTGACTGCCCAGTTCCAGATTCTCAACCTTGTTTTCCAGAAACAATATGTACTGTCTGCCATCACGAGTCTGGTCTACCAGCTCGGTCATTCGGGTTTTGAGGTCATTATTTTGTTCTGTTAAATTTTTTGTCGAGTTTTCAGTACTAAGATTTGTTTGTTGCATCTCCGACAGAGTCGTTTTTATGCCAGCAAGCTCATTTTTAAGAAACTTTACCATCTCATATTTAAATTCGCTAAGTTGGTCCTGCGGTTGGCTATTATCTGAGAGATCATTTCCAAGTGTGTTTTGTGTTCGAATAGTAATAAAGTAATTATGCGGAGAGCTTGTTGCTGCTTTTCCGTCCTCCGACATAAAGATTGTCATTTCGGGGTCTGACAAGTTTTCGTTCTATTTATTCATTACTAGTGACCCGCCCCGGCTTCGCACGGAAATTATCTGTGTTTCTCTACTATATTATGCATGTATTATATATATAAACTTTCCTCTTGAAGCACTTTATCCATTAAAAGTAACCGCATTAAAATCCGTTGCGTAGTTTTAAAGATTTATGCATACATAGGGATATAGGGACAGAGAAAGCGACTTTGTTTTATACTATGTAGTGATGCTAAACGTCTAGCAAAAGCTACGGAAAAACAGTCGGTAGAACAATGGTAGCAGAAGTGACTTGCAGTTACTTAGGTAACAAGCAGAAGCTGCGTTGCGATGTGCGATGCGTAATGTTTTCAAAATGCGATTTGTTGTAACAGGGCCCCAGAAGAACGTAAGTGTTATCGTTATGGTTGGAAGGGCTATGAACGCGCCACTGGTAAGCAAGATAACGTAAACAGCTCTGCTACCAGCACCCTCTTGTGGAGGAGTGCAAAGATGTCCGGTACAACTACGAGTATGGGAAATCCAATCCGTAGCCCCACCACACCAGACACCTTACGTTTCTGCAACTGTGTTACACAGCGCAGTATCGTCGTGCGTCAACGATAGAAATTAAATACCTAAGCTAATTATCTTATTATGCTAAAATCCGACGGCCAACAGTGCCCCCAACAGTCGGTACAAACAATTATCCTATCAGTAGGATAACACTCAACAACAAAACAGGAAAATTTATAATAGATAAATTTAATTATCCGTTTCCCTTAAAATGTTAAATTCGGAGAATTACCCCAATATCGTTTCCAAACGTCTTCATGAACATCCCGGACGCAAAGTATAAATCAAATCGAAATTTATTCCCGATTATCTGTTACCCTCAAATATGACTCGCGCTTGATCAAAAAAAATTCTATTGCCAAAATCAAAGAAGAATTCCGATCCGAACAAACAATTAAATTCGAGCCCCGAATGAGATGTACGTGCAGAATATATCGAGCCGAGATGCCTATTATTTTCTCCCCCGACCAAATCAATTAACCACGCCAACAAAGGGAAAATACGCGTTTCTTCAACATAAACGGAAACATCCAATAAACACGTAATAGAATATAAGTTTTATCACTAACCTTATTGTTCGACGCAGGCGAGTCCGCAGTTCGGGTAAGAAAGATAGGATTCAATGGGATAGGAAAATAAAATATATAAATAGTGGGATCAAGGAAAAACCTGCGGTGCATCCAAAAAATCAAATCAAATTCAAATCAAATTTCTTTATTGCTAGTCACAGGTAGTACAGATATTAAATACATTTTTAATGGAAGTATCACTGTAACTTACTAGTCTCAGCGTGCAATATGTTTTCTGCGTTAGATTATAATTAAACAAATGTCATACAATTCATAATGTCATCATAAAGTCAAATCATTAAAATTATCATTCAAAAAAATATCTATAATAACATTTCATCGTCAATAAATTGTCGAATTCTTTTAAAGAGTCAGGTAACTTATTAAATAATTTAGGTGCCATCGCTAAAGCCGTATTTGCATAGAATACCATGTTAGGTCGTTGCTGGGGATAGACCTCAAATTTGTTTTTTTGTATTCCTGGACGTCTGCTCTCGACCACCCTAAGAATTTAAATTAGCTTTGACAAATAAACATGCTTCAAAGATGTATAGTGAGGGCAAAGTAAGTATTTTAGGACTTTTAAAATAAGGAACGCAACTCTGCCGTTGGTTTAAGCGACACATGGCCCTAATACATCGTTTTTGTATTCTAAATAACATCATCATGTATATTTCTGCAGCGTTACCCCAGTGTAACAAACCATACCTTAAGTTGGAAGCCACATAAGCGTGATATGCACTAAGTGCTGTTTGTTGTGACGCTGTTCTTGTCAGTGTTTTTAAAACATATACATATTTACTAATTTTCATGCCTAAATTCTCAATATGTGACTTCCAACTCCAATGTTCATCAAGTATAATGCCTAAGAACCTTATCCCATCCACATTCTCAATCAGTGTTCCATTATATTGAACTGTTAGGTCATGGCAACGTTGTTGAGGTAGATAAAATTCGACATATTTTGTTTTATCAAGGTTCGCAATGAGATTATTATTTTGGAGCCATGCCATAGTATCCTTTAGTGCTTGATTTATATCTGTTTCGTAGTTATTTACGTTAGTATTTTTTCGTCGGCATTTGATTGTTTTTGTGACTGATATCCGCCAGATGTTTCATCAGACGGTGATTTATCAGTTGATTTTGTGGAGCGAGCATCCGGACGACCCTATGGTTGTTTACGAAATCACGGTGAATACATTTGGGTTGAGATCCAGTCCTTTCATAGCGATACGGTCTCTTTTGGAGTTAGCAGAACAGGAAAGAATTAGGTTCCCTCGCGCGGCGGCTGTCATCCAGGAGGACTTTTACGTCGATGACTGCTGTACTGGAGCCGCGTCTGAGGAGGAGGCCCTTGTTCTGCGGGACGAATTGATTGGTATCGGGAGAGGGTCAGCAGAATTAAGGAAGAGAGAAGAGTGTTCAAGCTGGACAGTCGGCGCAGCGCTGGCAGTGCCAACAGCAGAGGCGGGGCGCGCGCAGGAGACTCCCGCTGTACGGTGTGCGGTCTTAAAAATCACGACGCGAATAAGTGCCGTTTTCGTAATTATAAATGCCAAAATTGTGGCCTTAAAGGGCATCTTAAAAAAGTGTGCAGTGCTAATAAGGTGCATAATATCGAAACCCAATCGGAAGGTGAACATGATTGTGAGGAATGTAATCTGTATAATGTGAGGTATGTAAATAATGATCCTATAAAATTGACAATTAGAATCGATGAACAAGATTATTGGGTCTGGTCGAAGTGTGATATCTGAATCATTTTTCAAACAATATTTTCCAAACAAAAAGCTTAAGAAAACTAGCATTAAAATGTGCATGTATAGTGGCCATAAGATTAGACCTTTAGGCTATTTTAAATGTTTAGTATCATACTCCGACACATCTCGTATTGTTACGTTTTATGTATTTAAGAATGGTGGCCCGCCCCTAGTAGGACGTGATTTCATGTCTAAGTTTAATATTTACTTTGTTACTAAGGGCGGCAACACACCGGCGGTCGGATTTTCGGCGCCGGAATCTTGTAATAATATTGCTGACAATTATGGTTCACCCTCAGAGGTATCGCGACTTTTGAATGAGTTTCCCGATCTTTGGAAAAATTATTTAGGTACTTTCAATAAATTTGAGGTAGAATTGGCACTTAAGGAGAATGCCAGCCCAAAGTTTTTTAAACCACGCGCTATACCCTTTGCTCTAAAAGACAAGGTAATCAAGGAGATCCAGAGGCTTGTTAGCTTAGGAATTTTAGTACCGGTAAAATTCTCCGAGTACGCAACACCTATAGTTCCCGTCCTGAAAGAGAATGGAAAAGTAAAGATTGCCGGAGACTTTTCTTGTACACTGAATAAGGATTTAAAAATTGATAAATATCCATTGCCGCTTATTGAAGAGGTATTTGCTAAAATAGGAGGGGGTGAACGTTATTCAAAAATTGATTTAAGCAACGCTTATAATCAATTGAAGTTATCAGAAGCCTCGCAAGAATTGACCGCTATTTCCACCCCAATAGGGCTTTTTAAGCACACCCGTTTATTGTATGGATTAGAAAACGCACCGGCGATCTTTGAGCGTGCAATGGAGACCTTACTGGCTGGCATAGAGGGTGTTAGTATTTGGTTGGATGACATTTGTTGTACGGGGCCTACTAAGGAGATACACTTGAGCCGATTACGGGAGGTACTTCGTAGGTTGCAGGATGCGGGTTTGAGATTACAAAAAGAAAAGTGCTCATTTTTCCAAAGCAGCGTGACTTATTTAGGCTACGTTATAGATAAAAATGGTTTGAGAACTTGTCCAAAGAAAGTTAAGGCAAACGGAAGTGAAGCGGTTTCTCGGCGTAATTAATTATTACCGTAATTTTATTCCCAACGCGTCTAGTGTGTTGCAACCCTTACACGAGTTGTTACGTAACAAGGCACGCTGAGAGTGGGGCGCGCGCCAGCAGCACGCGTTCCAGGCTGTGAAGCGCGAGCTGAGCAGCGATCGTGTTCTGGCGCATTTCGAGCCAGACGCACCGCTCGTGCTGACAGTGGACGCGGGTCCGACCGGGCTCGGCGCCGTGCTCGCACACGTCGACCAGCAGGGTAGAGAGAGGCCAATAGCATTCGGTTCACCTTCCTTATCAGCTAGTGAAAAAAATTACAGTCAAATCCAGAAAGAGGCGATCGCGATTTTATTTGGTGTTAAACGTTTTCATCAATATTTGTACGGTAGATAGGGCCTTTTATTTTAAAGACCGACCACCGTCCCCTTTTAGCGATTTTTGGCAAGAAAAATGGTGTTTCAGTAACAGCGGCGTTAAGGCTTCAGCGTTATGCCATTACTTTATCAGCTTACAATTAAAAGGTTCAGTATATCAGTAGTAAGAACAATGCTGTGGCTGATTATTTATCGCGCGCTCCGTTGCCATCGTCAGACCATGAGAATGAAGAAGATAGCAATAGTAATTTTCTAAATTTTCTAGATGTAAACATTAAACCGGTTTCGTTCGTGGATATTCAAAGGGCAACAGCGGAAGATAAGATTCTTCAAACAGTGATCAAGTATATAAACAAAGGCTGGCCGCGGAAAATCAAATGTAAATCAATTTTACCCTTTTTTACTGTAAGACTGATCTCCAATTTATTAAAGGGTATTTATCCCGTGGGCATAGGGTCGTAATACCTAGTATTTTCAAAGAAAAGATGCTGAATGAGTTGCATTCGGGACATTTCGGTGTCGTTAAGACAAAAAGTGCTGCTCGCGGTAGGATGTGGTGGCCGGGGATAGACGGCGACATCGAGCGTTGGGTCGGTGCGTGCGAGCCGTGCGGCCGACTGCGCCCCGCGCCCCCGCAAGCACCGCCTGCTGCATGGCCGACCGCGCCAGTGCCGTGGTATCGTATTCACTATCGGGCAAAGTATCGGGCAAAGTATCTTACTAGAGTAATTCACGAGCCGACTCGAATAACCAGCCACAGCAGAACGTGCATCGATAACATGTTTATCAACATAAAACTTAAGGATGCCAAAGTTCTGGAATTGGCTGTCTCTGACCACACTTTGCAAATGGCAAGTTTTCCATGCAAGATACAAGAACGGCCAACTAAACATTATAGGTGGATTAGGGCTTAGGTAACTTGCAAGCTCTGAAGGACAGACTAAAAAGTCTTTCTTGGGAGAAGGTGTATGAGTCCAATGACGTGAATGTGTGCTTTAATGCTCTTCATAGCTTAATTGTCAGAGAATTTGAAACATTCGTCCCAAAAATTAAAGTAAGGGGTGACAAAAGGGCGGATCGGTGCTGGTTATCTGATGAAATCAAGAATGCAGCCACCGCCAAGAAGGCTCTATTCATAGAAACTAAAAATCAAAAGGATAATGAAACACTAGCTAACAATTATAGGAAGGTGTGTGACACCTTGAAAAAAGTAGTAATTGCTACCAAGAAAGATAAGAACGAAGCAGTAATTTTAAATTCTAAAGATAAGGTACGCTCCTCTTGGTCTTTAATTAATGACAACGTAAATGGGCCTCGAGCCGATATCGTTGCTAATTTTGTAGGTCTCACAGATGGCTTAACCACGGTGCAATCGAACAACGAGGCTGCAAATTTCTTTGGACATTTTTGGATGAGAACGCTCCGGATGGATGGATCTATTCCAGGTAACGTTTTACCTTTGCCGCCATTTATCGGTAATAGTATATTCGTGAGGGCTCTTAGTCCACACGACATTATTAAATACGTACGTGGATTAAAAAACAAGAAATCTTGTGGCCACGATGGGATACCGTCAAAAGTTATAAAATTCATATTAATCGAGGTGATCTTGGAGCCTCTCGTGTTTGTAATAAATCTCTCTTTGAGTAAAGGTATCTTTCCCGAAATATTAAAGAAATCTCACATAAAGCCGATTTTTAAGAAGGGCGATAGTAATGACATCAATAACTACCGTCCAATATCCCTGCTGCCAGTCTTTTCCAAACTTTTCGAGGTAGCCATGGCTGATCAACTGAAGTCATTCCTGTCGTATAATAAAATCTTGGCCAAAGAGCAGTATGGCTTTCAGAAGGGTGTTTCCACTGTTGATGCTTTGTTCGATATTGTGGAATGCATTTCAGGGGCTATGGATGGTGATGAAAACGTCATGGCAGTGCTGTTGGACCTTTCCAGGGCGTTTGATCATGTAAACCATAAAATCCTTTTGAATATACTCGAACGGCTTGGTGTTAGAGGCGTTAATAATAATTGGTTTAGATCTTATCTGGAGGGGCGTAAACAAAGCGTTGTTATCCCTGTGTTTAAGGAAAAATTGGAACTAGTCGAGGATATTGAGTCCGGGGAGTTTTCGGTTGATCGGGGTGTCCCCCAGGGAAGCATTTTAGGTCCCCTTTTATTCCTTATTCACGTAAATCACTTACCTCACGTAGTTAATAATAAAGTAGTTATGTTTGCCGATGACGTTTCGATATTTTTTCCATTTAGAAGGAATAACAATAGTAATTTATCCAATGATATAGGAGACTCCATAAGAAGTGTGGTGCGCTGGTTTGAGGGGCTTGACCTCAAGACTAATGTACATAAAACGAACATGATTCACTTCCGGAATTATAATACAAAGACTGTTAATGTTAGCGTCGATGTAAATGGCAAAAAAACTCAGCTTGTTGCTGACGCTAAATTTCTTGGCATTGTTGCTGATGAGCACCTGAGCTGGAAGGGGCATGTTCAGGTCTTGGAAAGCAGGCTAAGTAGCTTTTGCTTTGCACTAAGAAATCTACGACAGATTGCAACAAAAGAAGCAGCTCTACAGGCCTATTTTGCAGTCCAGGGTCTCATACGGAATAGCCATCTGGGGAGGATGTGTTGACATTGATGTGCTATCCATCCTTCAGAAGAGATGTATACGCATCATTAACCAGATTAGCTCACCTAGGGAGACATGTCGTAGTTCGCTTAAAGAGCTGGGGCTGGCCACTCTGACAGCGCTCTATGTTGTAGATCTATGCAAAATTGTGAGGCGTTACCCTGAAAAATTTATCTTACAACAGCATCCAAGGTGTACAAGCTTACAGGAACGATTTCAACATGATGTCGTAGTTCCATCACGCCGCACAGCTACATTTGATAGAAATGTTAAATTTAGGGCGGCCAAAGTTTATAACGCATTGCCGGTTGAGATTAGGATTGCTGAGGGGAATAGGTTTTTCAGTGCATTGAAGAAGTACGTCATCAACCTGTGTCCATATAACCTAACTGAATTTTACAATGGTGTGACTAACGATAGTAATATATGAAAATGTTTTGTCTAGTACATGTTAACAATTTTATTGATTTAATACTAAATTAAAATTAAATAAAAAAAAATATCTATAAATTTGACATAATAATGAATTTGATGTGAATTTAATGATTTGTTTAAGGAGATTATTTTATTATCTCAGACTCTATTTTTAGATGAATGTGCCTATTGACTACACCACTAGTGGTAAATTGCATTGTACTTATATTCATATTAACCACCTACTTAACATGTAATTATGGTTAAATAAATGATTTGATTTGATTTGAGTACGTACTTGATTGTTATTGATGCGTATAGCAAATGGGTGGAGTGCATTCTTATGGAGCGCGATACCTCTACAGGGTCATTAATAGGTAAACTGAAATATTTATTTAGTAGATTTGGAATTCCTAATACTATTGTGTCAGATAATGATGCCAAAATTTGTTCATTAGAATTTAAAACATTTTGTACGAATAATGGAATTCAATATGTTACGTCACCTATTTATCATCCGTCTAGCAATGGGCAGGCGGAGAATTCGGTTAAGACATGTAAGAAAATGATTAGGTGTATACTTACCGAAGAAAATATGTCACGCAGTGCTTTACAGGAAAAGTTATTAGGGTTTCTTTTCGAGTATAGAAACACTGTTCACTGTGCGACCGGTAAAACTCCAGCGCAATTAATGTTCGGTAGACATTTAAAATCTAGGTTAGATTTAATTTTGCCACCGGTGTATGAAAGTTTTTCTGTACAACGGAAAGTTAACACCAAGTTATGTAATAGGCATTTTAAAAGTGGTGAAGTGGTTTGGGCGCGTTGGTTTGTTTCTCGGAAAAGTATTTGGGCGATAGGTAAAATTTTGAAAATAAAAGGCTCAAGAATGTATGATATTTATTTTAAAGACTATGACGTAATTGGAACTAGGCATGTAGATCAGATACGAAAATTTACTGAAAAACCAACAGGGTTAAACTTAGATAACCATAACTATGATATTAGTGGCTCATCAGACTATAATCACTTTGAACAGACTGTCACTTCTTTGGTTTGTCCTCTAGCTCCGCCGGTTGAACCTTCAACTGAGTCGTCTTCTCCACAAGAAAACGCTTTGTTAGATCCTAATGAAGAGGAGAGTAGGGAAGAGAGGGAGCTAGTTGCTAGTGGGGAGAATGATGAATTTGTCGATGTGGGTGATGCGGATAGCAACGAGGTTGTAGGTGAGCCATGTGTACAACGTGATGAAGGTCAGGTTGATCCTGCTGAGTCTGACAATGTAGTGGATGTAGAACATAGACAATTAAGGCTAAGAAAGTTTATAGATTTAAGCATTTCTTTTAGTTTGTAGAATTACAATCTATGTAAGTTGTTGATGTATAACTTTTATTTGAGAAGTTTGTTATTTATTATGGTTTATTGTTATTTCATCAGGTCCTCAAAATGATGTTGGAGGAAATGGTGTGTATGTACCCTCTTGTATCGGCGCGCGACCCGCAGCCAGTAATAAACCAGCTATTACTGTGAACGTGCGTTTCCTTGCTCTCGCAATTCTATACCTACCTTCATACCAGACTCCAAGCGACTGTCTGTTTCGCCGCTACCGCTACGGTCCTAGTAGGCTGCACGGTAAAGCGTGCAGCTTTCGTCCATAAGGGCCCGAGTTCAAGCCTCAATAGAGCCGGCAAAGAATCATCATAATTTCTTTTTTTCTTCTTTTGCTGTTTATTTGCGACAACTTTTTTGTTTATTGTATATTTTTAATAATGGTTAACAAAGGCGTATGTGCAAAATGCAATAAGAAGATACTTAGAAAAGACCGTCTAAATTGTATTGCCTGCAATGAATCCTACTGTGCCAAACTGAGTTGCGCACATGTTACGGAAAGAATATATGACTCTATGACCATCGATCGCAGAGTCAACTGGACATGCAGAAAATGTATAAACAAGCAAAGAATAAGTACCGGAAAAACAGTTGCCCCAGCGACGGGAAATCATAAACCTATTTCCTCTGCACTATCTACCTCACCGCTGACCACAACAGTGTCATCTACATCTCCAATGGTTACGTATACAGCAGTTATTCAGCCGCTAACCTTATCTTTGCGACCACCCCACACGCAGACCACAAGCACGTTAACAATTGCTACAACCACCGGTCCTAGTCCATCAATACCGCCTTTGACCAAGCCTGTACTGTCAAGTCAATCGATGACCTCGCCTTCACTGCCATCTCACGCACACACTACTACCTCTGCGCAGATCAATAGCCCGCCGATCATCACTACGACGACCACACCTGCTCTATCTACACCGCCACTGGTCACACCTACTGGACGGCCTCTGTATTGCACCGCAAGAGGGCGCCATACACAGCACATTAGCTCCGTATAATTTTAATCTCCAAATTATTTTAAAGTAAATAAATTAACATAAGTGTGGTAAAATCTTGTTAAAATTAGTGCAAATAGCGCGTGTAAACGTTTGTGACAATTACAATTGTGTTAAAAGTGTATTATTCTAAATCAAAAGACAGTGACACTTCCTGCATAATAACTCAAATAGTACGCCTTTTTATTAATAATATAATCGTTACATGCATTGTTTATAAAAGACTAAGTGAAGTGACAAAACTTTTTAAAATTATTATGAACCAGATCAGTGTAATATTAGCACTTCATGACCTTATACCCCCCTCCCCTTTCCATCTCCGGAGCACGAGGCGTGGACAGGGGTTCCACCCTTATGTCGTGGATATACCACAAATTCGCACGAAGCGGTTCGCTTCCACATTCTTAATGCGAACGGCTAAGGAGTGGAACTCCCTGCCGGCGGATCTGTTTCCGGAACATTATAACCTGGGCCTTTTCAAGGCGAGAGTGAATAGGCACTACATAGGTGAGTATGTTTCAACATAGTCCGCATCGTCACTTTCCACCAGGTGAGATGGCGGACAAATGCTCGCCTATATATATTAAAAAAAAAAAAAAAAAAAAAAAAATATTTTGAATATTAGATCTTAACGTATAACCAAGTGAACAAAGAAAGAGTTTGAACATTAATCGGAAGACTTCGTGTGTTGCTCGGCTGTGTTCGGGATCTATACTAACACGATCAATACGTATGACTCACGCACGACCAAGAAGCGCTACGTTATTTTCGACGCTCCGATAGAAGCGCATATGGCCTAGCGGATATTGAGAGAGGATTCTACGCACTCAGTACCGGGTTCAAACCAAGACGACTTCAAAAACTTTTTCTTTTCTTCTTTTCTTTTTTATATCTTTATTTTAATTTTTTTATCGATCATTTTGGCGAGAATGGCATCAAACGAATTATGTTGTATGTGTAAAAAAGCGCTTATCAGAAGCAATTTCCTTACTTGCTGCGTTTGTGGAAATTCTTATGATCTGGATTGCGCTCAAGTGAGGACAAAAAGGTATAACCTTATGCGCAATAACCCGGACAAAGATCGGCGTCTGCAATGGACCTGTAATCCATGCATTAGACGGCAGGTAACGAAACCAAAACCTAAAAATACACCAGTAAAAGTAACAAAACAGAATACTACATCACATAATAGACAACAAAGCGGCAGTAAAACACAATTAAATGCATCTGTGTTATTACAACCGAATAATAAAAAGGCACCAAAGATTCAAGTTACAGAACGAGAACTAGAAAAATCACCTATTCAATTTAATGCAATACAACCTGATGTTGGACAAAAAGAAATTAGAGAACTATCGCAGTACAACGATGGAAGCTCGGTTTTAGAGAAAGCGGCAGCAATAAACAATGTTGCTGAACAACTATCTGATTGTACCTTAAATACTCAAGTAATGGTAAATATATCAACACAAAATTCTTTTGAATCTTTGCCTTCAGACGAAGACGAGTCTGTAGAAAATTGTTCTATAGTCAGAATTAATAGAAGCTGTCCTGATAGAGACTTGAATCTAATCAATGATGAAGAACTTAAGAGAATGGATCTGAAACTGTTCGAGATAGAGAATAAATTAGAAAGTGCTAATAAACTAATTGAGACATATTTAATTGAAAACTCAGAACTAAAAAAGCAAATATTGATATATGAGACTAAAATTAATACACTCTCAAAAATATGTGCAACAACTACGGAATGCAAAGCTAATACGAGTCACAAAAAAAAGAATAGTAAGAACAAGCTGAATCGCAGTTTCCTTGATCAAATTAAGCGAAACTTGAATGTTCAAGAAACTACAACTTCACCGCAGCGGTATAAAAATCAAGAAGAATTCACTGGCTCATCTCAGAAATATGACTTGCAGCTTTCTGTTGTTGGCCAAAAAATAAGTCAACTACAAACACAACTGAGTCGAACCCTTGACGAGCTGATGAGCATTGCGACTAAAGCCAAATGCCATGCAGTAGATAATGAAGACATGTATGAAGATTTGGAAGCTGATTTAAATAGGCAGGATTGCGGGACTCGGTTAAATAGCACTTCAATTGACATTTCTAGAAAAAAGAATCAAGTTTGCATTTTAAGCTCAGATAATAGGAAAAATACACTCTCAATTGTTGAGGATAAGTTTGGTAATGATTTTAAATATTGTCAGTATGTCAAAACAAACTGTGGTATTTTAAACCTGATAAATGAAATTGAATGTAAATTACAGCACTACACACTAAACGATTTTTGTATAATTTTAATTGGAGAAGATGATTTTACATCTACGAATGATTATTTGTATACCATTAAACAAATCAGAAAAACATTAAGGACTATCAACTACACGAATATTGTTCTTTGCTTGCCTACCTACAAAATTGGTTCTGAAAATAATTTGTTTAACTCAAGAATAGAAATGTTTAATAATCTCTTGTTTAAAGATAATTTACAATTTGAATACGCTTATATTATTGATTCTAATAAAGATTTGACATTTAACGACTTAATGTTTAAAAGATACACTGGTAGAATCAATCATTTTGGCATTAAAGTAATTTTTGACGCAATTAGTGAGAAAATTTATGAAATTAAGCATTTTTTTCGTAAATAATGTAGTACTTTATGATGATGATGATGAGTGTTATCAAAATTCTATTAATATTAATGACAACAGGAAATCCCTAAATCAAGAGAAAGACTTAGATAATAAGATGACTTTATACTTGCAAAATGTGTGTGGAATTACTTTAAAAAAGGATGAATTAGAACTTTATTTCGAAAATTGTAAAACAGGGTTACCATTATACATATGCATTACGGAACATTTTTTGAACAAAACTAATGTAACAATGATGCACTTTGAAAGGTATAAGCTCATTTCTTATAATACGAGGACTTCGAAAACTAGAGGCGGTAGTCTTATTCTAGGTCTACATGAAAGAAATTTTGTAGAACTAGATTTTTGTAAAAGAATATACAAAAGAGATTATTTTGAAATATGTGGAGTTAGAGATAAAGACATTAATTTAAGTTTATGCTGTGTATATCGAAATCCGGATAAAAAACATTTTGTAAAATTCTTGGAACAGCTAGAAAAAGTTCTGGAGCATTTTTTTGACAAGAAGTGTATAATAGCAGGAGACTTTAATGTTGACTTATTGACGGAGGATAGTTATAGAGACGAATTTTTGAACCTTTTAACATGTTACAACTTTAGACCCATAGTTAATAACGCGATAACTTTTATGAGAGGTGATATGCACTCTTGTCTGGACAATTTTCTAACTAATATATCAGATAACTTTATTAGTCAAGGAGATATAGACCACAATGGCCTTTCAGATGGTCATGCTGGTATTTCTTGTCATTTAGACTTACCAGAAGTAAAAAAGGAAGAAAGTTTTCTAAGTGTGTCTAAAGAGATTAGAATACTAGGCGATGAAAATAACACGAAATTCAGAAATAATCTACTTAATGATGCATCTAGCATCGATGGTATAAATAGTTTTCTTAATAAATTTCAAACTAATTTTAAAAGAAGCTTTAAGAAGATTAAGAGGAAATTCAAAAGTGGCATTGAAGTTAAATTGAACTGGGTGACAAAAGGAATAAAAACATCTAGTAGAATGAAACGATTTTTGATGACAGCGAATACTAATATAAATGATCAGAGTGTTATTAACTATAAAATTAAATATGTAAAGGTCTTTCGGCATATATTATTATCTATGAAGCGACTTACAGTACAAAAAGAGATTAGTAATGCTAAAAATATATCGAAAGCTATATGGAATGTCGTAAATAAACACAGGAATAAAACTAAAACAAAAGCTAGACATAAAATTATTTTGAAGGTTGGCACTAAGATTATTAATAGCCCTGCAGAAATTGCAGAGGTTTTCTCTGAACAATTCAAGCATAATAATGGTATGAATCAATTACAAGACAGCCTTGCTATTGACATTCTTAAAGACACAACGATACCGATTAACAACAATATTACTTGGAATGCTGTATCTGCTTATGAAATTTCAAAAATTGTGAATACTATGGAATGCAAAAAATCATGTGGTTTTGACGAAGTACCTATTTCAGTAGTAAAAAAGAATATAGACCTACTTGCATCACCATTAGCAAAACTATTTAATAATTGTTACGAAGAGGGTAGTTTTCCGGACCAGTTAAAAGTTGCTAAGGTTATACCGGTCTACAAAAAAGGGATTAAATGTGATCCAAGAAACTATCGGCCTATTTCACTTTTGCCAATCCTATCAAAGATTTTTGAAAAGCTGATAAAGATTAGGCTACTCAGACATTTAAATTTGAATAACGTAATAAATCCAAGACAATTTGGTTATCAATATGGTAGAGGCACTGTTGATGCAGTAAATGTTTTAACGGATGAGGTTGTATCGAAATTGGAAGCTAAATGCAAAGTAGCTGGTCTATTTTTAGACCTTAGTTCAGCATTTGATACCGTGGATCACAAAATTATTTTAAGCAAGTTAGAGTTCTACGGTATTAGAGGTAAATTTATATCCTTAATGAGATCATATCTTAAAAATAGGTATCAATTTGTAGAAATTACATCAATTTCAGAAGGACACGAATATATAGTTAAATCCAAATTAAATCAAGTCAAACAAGGAGTACCACAAGGATCCATTTTGGGACCGATTATGTTTCTGATTTACATCAACGATCTTATAACATTTATACGTAATGACTTTAAAGATGTTAGTTTAGTGGTATTTGCGGATGACACTAACGCGATAATACCTGCTAACACAATTAACGACTTGAATATTAAAACAAATAGTGTTCTTTCTTCTTTTTCTCGTTGGCTGGATATAAATAAACTTATATTAAACATAAACAAAACTAAAGTTATGCTGTTTAAAACTACTGCAAAAATCAGGGATACACTAGATATAAGACTGCATAGCACAAAATTAGTGGAACAAATAAATTCAATAAAATTTTTAGGAATTAATATTGACACATACATAAATTGGAAAGAAGAACTAACCTCTGTATGTAATAGTATTAGTTCAGCGTGCTACGCCTTACGGAGTTTAAGAAATGAAGCTACTACAGCACAACTAGTACAAGTATATTATGCACTGGTGGAATCACGTTTACGATATAGCATCCGACTGTGGGGTAACAGTTATCAATACAACATAAAGAGTGCCTTTACAAGTCAAAAGCGAGCGGTGCGTACTATTGTTAGAATACCTCAGTGGGAATCTTGCAAAGATTTTTTTAAAAGTTTAAAGATACTTACTGTACCATCGCTTTATATTTTCCTTATTTTATTAGATTTAGTCAAAAATTTGGATAAGTATGAAACACAGGATGAGCGAACTTCAAGACTAAATAGCCGAAGAAAAGATCTCCCATATACTTATACTGCTCCTATCTTGAAGGTAGCCAGACACAGTGCACGTTACCAGGAACTTAAGCTGTTTAATTGTCTTCCTATTGAATTTAAGTCGATTCTAAATCTAAAACAGTTTAAAAGTAAGTTAAGACACTTCTTGGTGGAAAAATGCTTTTATAGTATTGAGGAATTTGTAAACAAATGATTTAACTTTTCTTTTTCAAATATTAGTGACACATACATAGGTAATAGATTGTAAATAAATTCTAATAAAAGTTGACATAGGTACTTCAAAAGACATTGTTATTAATTACTTATTATTTTATTTTTTTAAATGCATGAATATACTAATAATAATATAAAATGTAGACGTAATTAGTTGTACGTATATATAATAATTGTATGTACATTAGATATAGATAATTAGTAAAATTTTCTTTGTAAGTTTTTTAAAATGTAATTTCTATGATGTAATTTCCGACACAAATGTTTTTGTAACTGGAATAAATGAAATGAAATGAAATGAAAGGCCGGCCCGAGAAATCACGTCACCACCTTTGCCTCTGTGCAGATCTCAAACGCAGTCTCTTCTTATAAGGCACCTACTCAGCAGACGCAAAATCATTCCAGTCCCGTAGACAATGTTACTCAGCGTCCTAAATTTACTATAAACATCCCAATCCAAAACTCTTTTAGTTCTCTAGATGACCAAGATGAAGAGGACGAATATGACGGTACGACGCAAACAAGTCCATTATTTAACAGGAGCTGCCCAGGCCCCAGTGCATTCAACAAAGTTTACACATTATGGAACTGGAAGAAAAATTGCTCTCCGCAGATCATGAAATAGCTAATTTGCTGACCGAAAACTTTTCATTGAAAGCTAAAATAGAAGATTATGAATCTAAAGTAAAGTATAATATAAATAAAAATTACAGTGCTTTTGAATGTCATATAAAATATCTATTAAATAATACTATACCCAAAAAAAGTATAAAATAATACTCAAAAAGAAGAAAATATAGTTGACAATGGGTTTAAAAAAATCTTGTAAGGCCAAAAGATTAATTAAAATATTAGTTAACTAAACAGAAGATGCTAAAAAAATGCGTAAGATTATCTAAGAAAAATAAATACACGAAAAGCATAAAAATATCCAAAAACAAGCAAAAACTATGTGGAACATTATTGGGGACGTAACCAACCACAATAAAATCCAAAAAATGAACGACCCCCAGATGTAGCAAACGCATTCAATGACTACTTTGCGTCGATAGGTGAAGGTGAGTCATCGTGTTTATATGGGCCGAACCCTAACTCGAATATAACTCACCCGCGGCCGGGAGCGTCGGAGCCGCTGGCCCCCACTGCGCGCGCGCAAAACTCCATGTACCTACCCAAATTTGGGCCATGTGTAATGTATTTATATAGCATAATTCAGCATGTAAAACAAAAGGTTAGTTTTTTATATGGGTTTTTTATATCTCAAATCCATGGACAATTTTCTCAATCCCGTGGACGTCCGCCCATAAAAGCACCATACCAGTATTTACACGAGTCGCAATTTAACATAAACAAAGCAAAAAAGTAGTTCAAAGTGCCAGAGATATCAATGGCATGGGATTGAGAAATGACCCCTTACCAAGGACACGGGAAAATTTCTTACCTTTGAAAATCGTAAATTTTGGCGACACTTCTCAAGTGCACAGCTCTTATATCTTTATACATCCCTTGACATATATAAAAGTTATAAAATAGTTCAATTTCAATTTTGGGAATGGGACACGCCTAAAATGGTAAAAAAATACGCGTTTCTTTGCTTCAGCATTTTTTTTTATCGAACTGAGCATCATTAATGTAATTTTAACATGCTCTCAAAACAGAACATAGATTAGGTCGTATGTGTATTTTTTTTAGATTTCTATCTTGCTTTAAGGTATGACTTTTGGAGCTGGACAAAAAAATCGCCGTCCTCGTAGAAGTGCCCTTCCCAACCCCACTAAAACAATCAATCATCACACTGGTATATAAGGGTGGGGACAGAGATAATGTAAATAATTATAGGCCAATTTCTGTGCTGCCAGCAATATCTAAAATTTTGGAAAAACTTCTCAATAAAAGACTGCTTAATTATTTAATTAAATACGAAATACTATCTCCAAACCAGTTCGGTTTCCGCCAAGGAATGTCAACTGAGGATGCAGTTGCTACACTTACCTCAACTGTAATAAAAAATGTCGACAATATAAAAAAAAGTATATCAGTTTTTCTGGACTTAAAAAAGGCTTTCGATACCGTCTCTCTCCCATCATCCTCATTAACAAGCTGGAGATGATAGTTCTAAGAGGGTCTTCTCTGAACTTGGTTAATAGTTATTTGTCGAGCAGAAAACAATGCGTTAGGTTGGAAAACTGTACTAGTAAATATATGGAGGTGTCATTCAGCGTGCCACAGGGCAGCGTTCTTGGTCTTACGCTTTTCCTGATATATATTAATGATTTATGTAATATGGAAGCCAAGAACGATAAAATCCTTTCGTATGCTGATGATACAGATATTTTGTTTGCTGGTGATACGTGGGATTCTGTACAGGCTGATGCTGAGTAGCGACAATTGCGAATTAAAAAATGGTTACAAAATAATTCGTTAACACTTAATGCTTCCAAGACATATTATATTAGCTTTAGTATTAGTATTTAGTAGCAACACTTCAAAACCCGATGATTTTTTTAAAATTCATCCTAGGTATCCTATATAAGAGTAATGTAAGTGTATCTTTGCGTGTGAGATAAACTAGTTAAAAGCCGCTCAGACTCGTCGTATGATTTTGACTCTATCCATTTGGATACAGCGAAGCGACATTCATGGGATAAATTTCTAGTTCTTTATTAAGTTTGTTGTATAGATGGGCTGATGTTTTGCCGTATTGCCTTTCGGCAAAAACGGTGTTGACTCTAGAAACCTTGGCGACAATATCTTTCCTTCGTTTCTTTACTATAACCCCAGTATTACTATACTATAGTATTACCATACTGGGGTCATACGGCATGCTTTTATGTTTTTTGAGAACAACGTAAAGTTTCCTAACTGACATTAGATTAGTCAGACTGTATAATTCTTCCGTTGGAAATAATCTTTTCTTAAAATACAACACTTTGATCAGACCACGTTGGGCTCTTTCTAGATCTAGAAATTTAGTCTTGGCCGCACCACCCCAGATAGGAATACAGTAAACTAGTATTGACTGAACAAGATCTATATATATATACTAGTGGTTGCGTAGTGCGCGGGCTGCTAAAGCAGCCCGCGGTCGTTGTGCCTGCGGTGTTTTGTTGGGCGGCGCAAGTCTCTAATCTCTAATTATAATTTGATTCGGGCCCTTTCAATTTGATTTTGTATGGCGGCCATCTTGAAAAATCACAAATAGTCAAAAACAATCTCAAACCTGAAATCAGAAACCAAAAACACCCCCAGATGTCAATTTTGAGTCCAATCACAGCAAGTTTTGTTTTTATCAGCCGCCATCTTGAAAACTCACAAAATCCTAAAATCAACCAAAAATCTATGTTCAGCTTCCCCTAAAACCCGTTAGTTACGATTTTTAGCCAGATCAGATCAAGATTATTTTAAGCCACCATCTTGAATCCGCCATTTTGTTTTGATAACATGTCAAATTGCTGATGAGGTGCTAACCGCGCGTGCCGATATGCTAGTGAGGTGCGGGGTGCGCGGACAGCTAAAGCAGCCCGCGTGCCGATGTGCCAGTTAGGTGCGGGGTGCGCGGGCAGCTAAAGCAGCCCGCGTGCCGATGTGCCAGTTAGGTGCGGGGTGCGCGGGCAGCTAAAGCAGCCCGCGTGCCGGTATCCTGGTAGGGTGCGGGGTGCGTGGGCAGCTAAAGCAGCCCGCGTGCCGGTGTCCAGGTAGGGCGCGGGGTGCGCGGGCAGCTAAAGCAGCCCGCGTGCCAGTGTCCAGGTAGGGCGCGGGTTGCGCGGGCAGCTAAAGCAGCCCGCGTGCCGGTGTCCTGGTAGGGTGCTGGGTGCGCGGGCAGCTAAAGCAGCCCGCGTGCCAGTGTCCAGGTAGTGTGCTGGTTGCGCGGGCAGCTAAAACAGCCCGCGTGCCGGATGTGACTTTTGTTTGGCAGCCATCTTTAAAATTCACGCAGTCATAAAAAAATAAATATATATATATATGTCTATTGCTAATAATGTGAGTTTTACAACGTTTAACTGTAAAAATATGGAAACTTCGCGAATTACGAAGATTATGTCAATAGTCTGATGTAATAGCGCTTCAAGAGACATTGCTTTTACGCCACGATATCCCATGTTTAAGTAATATACACAGCGACTTCGCATACACCGGTAAGTCGGCGGTTGACACGACTGTTGGTATATTGAAGGGAAGGCCGTATGGAGGAGTTGCTTTGTTATGGAGGAAGACCCTATTATACAGAAAATACCTAGCTACAAATATATATAATACCAAATAAATATATATAATATATATAATACCAGTCTGTCACAATAGTGACAGACTGGTATTATATATTATAGACTGGTAGGGATTAAAATTGTGTGTGGTATTCTGTCGTTACTTATTTTTTGTGTTTAGATGCCGATTGACAAGTCTGCGAACCTACTTGAATTCACCCAGTGCAGTGTCTAAGTGAGATTATTGCTGTTATTAAAAGTAATGACGTCGAGACGTTGCTCCCATGTTGGCCTAGGAGCTAGAGAAAAACATAGAATGAGCCAACTGCATTTCCTCCCGGGTATGCTGTAAAAACCAGCTAAGGGATCTGAGGGTTTTAGTATACGGCAATTTAGGCGATGGGCTGACAACCTGTCACTACAGCAATACCTACAAATCTATCTTAAATAACCCTCAAAACTTTGTCAGACGTGGCGGAACGACCTTTGTCTAGGTCGTTTACGCTCTGCCTACCCCATTAGGGATAAAGGCGTGATTATATGTATGTATGTACGTCGAGACAATATTTATACTGGGGGACTTCAACGCGGATTCAAGTAAACCTTTTGGAGGCGAATTGCTTGAAATGTGTAAAGAACAAATGTGGTCTTTCGTGGATATAGAGCTATTAATTACCTGTCGATACGCATACATTTAAAAGTGACATAAATGGAAAGCTCAGCTGGCTTGACCATTGTGTGGTAAGCAGTGCGGCTCGTAGTCAAGTGTTGAATGCATCAGTGCATTACGGCGTTTACCCATCTGATCACCTTCCGTTAACTATTGTCTGTAATATTAACTTAATTAAGCCCAAAATTGAATCAACTTCTAATCATTGTAATAGGGTAATTTGGGGTGAGAGGGACAGAAATCAGATAGATGAATACTTAAGGTTGTGTAATTCTAAGTTAAGATTAATAGATTTTCCCCCTGAGTTTTATAAATGTTCCTTTAATAAATGTTTAGATAATAACCATAAACCAATATTAGATAATATGTATAAACAAATTATAATAACGCTTAAAGAAAGTTCTGAAAATACTTATGAGAAGGGTAAATCTAGCTAAACAAAGATCAGACAATGCAAAACACGCTTCCGTGCGCGGGTTAGCAGATCCCGTTTCTACGCACGGAGAAGCGTTTTCAGTATGTTCGTCACTGCGTGTTTTCCATACAAACCCGGCGTACGAAGTCGCGGGCACAGCTAGTTTATAATAAGGTTATGCTTCTCCCGTCATAACATTTTTTATTTCGTCGATGGCTCCAAGTCCCATTGAGCCGCCAATCGAGGCTGAAAGCCCATCATACTTTGTGTTCATTGCATTCGTGGGAAAATTTACATGTTTAATCTTTTGTACTATATTAGGATTTATAAATTGCGGATACCCAGGAAAACCCAAAGCACTTTGTTCTTGTAGCTTAGCATAGAACTTAGATATTGCTTCTTTTGAAAAATGATTTAACATGTAGCGAATAGACGCTGTCTGCTTGCCTATATCATTAACTTGCTTTTCTATTAAATCTTTATCTGTTTCAAAATGTGCTAGCTGCATTGCTAGTTCATTTATATCATTAATTAGAACTATTTTATCGGCATGAAATCGTGATACGTATTCTACTAGTTTATTTGTTTGGTATTCTATTTCAACCACTTTATTTTCATACATACTGAATTTCTTTAAAAGTGCGTCAACATTTCTTTCAACTTCTGATTTTCTGTTTTTGCTAAAAGTAAGCATGTTGAAAGGGTTATCTATAAATGCTACCAGTGTTTTTAAGTACAACGTGAGATACCAAAAAGACTCTTCTTTCTTCGGTGCATTAAGTTTCCATAAAATAAAGTCAAAAGTATATGATATATCTGGAGCATAGTAGGTCCACCAGTTAAAAAAAATCGCTTGCCAGTTTTTTATTTTTTGTATCCCGTAACAGCCAAATGGATATGGCCTCATAAGATCAGTGTAAGTTCTTGTATCATGCAAGCAATCGGGAAGAAAACTACCATTGTTATTATTAGGTACTATTCTTTCAATACCATAAGCCAAGTCCAAGACGCGTCTGCTATTGCTATTTAAGTTAATATTTGATACATTCACCTGTCGTTTCTTTTGTAAATATATTTCGTCATCCAACAAAGTCACTTCACTTGACATTTCTAAATTGTATGGTTGTGTGTTATTCTGTGGCTTCGTATGACTTGTCATATAGATATTCTTTTGGTCCTCGTTTGATAGTACGATTACTTTTTTTCTGAGTAGGCGATGCGTCATAGTAGCTGTTATCAAATGCAGTATCAAGTAAATAGTAATCGGTGACTGATTAATATTACTTTTTGCTATCAACATTTCTAAATTACAAGTTTTAAGGTTAATTTTTTAATCACAAGTTCTCGGATCTACGTCTATGATCTATAATTTAAATTCAATATGCTTAAAATCTTGCTTTTCTTAGCAGCTTGCTTTGTAAAATGCTCATTTGTTACGATAAACAAAGTATTGTTTCAAAGCATTGACGGTTTTAAACATTGTTTATGATGTTTCGTTTCAAAGCTAAGCCCCGTATTTATAATCAGCAGTTGAGACTGACAACGAGTTTGATTTTGTATCAGAAAAGTCATTTTAGTACAATGTGACCTGTCAAATCCATACTTAATACTGCTCTCAATCTTGAGATCGCTTTATAAATACGGGTCTAAGACTGTTTCCTAATACAAAGCGGGTGTAAGTGCAGCAACACACCTGCGTATCGTTCGGCGCTGAAGGTTCCGTTCATCACGCTGGTATTTCATTCTGCACCTTTCCATGCAAAAGGCGATAAGGGCGATTTTGCACTGCTCAGTATTCGGTTCGTATCCGATTCTTATCCGAGAAAAGAATCCATATAAAACGGATATGGATGGATACACAAGCTGTCGTACATTTACTAGGATGGCCAATTTGGATACGAATCGGATACGAACGGAATACGGAGCAGTGCAAAAACGCCCTAACGGTTCCTTCCCCGTAAACATAGTCCGATTCCTATAATTATTGGAAATTATGTAAGTACCTCTAGATGCTCTAGATATAGGTAAACAACAGCTTTAGGGTAACAGCGCACACTAACAAAGATTTTAAAGCAACGCCCACCGCGTACAAACAAGCAGTTCACTTATCTGTTATCGGATGGCTCCGCACGCACACTAGTCCAGTTTGAATTCGTCGTTGTCTTACTAGCTGCTGTATGACTTTAATTATAAATTGAAGCTCCGTGAAAGGACGCTCGGGTTCATATTCCAAGTGGGCTAAGAACAGAATTGAAAATATGTTTTTATTTTTATTATAGACATTAAGTTTTATACAAAATCAGTAAAATATAAAATTTTGATCGTTGGTTTAGAATATTTTATATATCACATGTATTTTAAAACGACAGCAACGACTCCGTGCCCATTATTCAAACATACCCTCTCATTACTCAATTCCAGTATAGAAATGAATAATAGCTACCTTAACTAAGTGTATCCACTGTAACCCTTTGGTATACTACGCGCTTTGAAACTTTCCGTTTTCTTTTTTTCTACATCCACAAGTGAACAGTGTTTGTGATCACGATAACAAGCTGAATCAACTGTCGAATTTGCAGCGATCTGAAATTGCCATTTTGTTTTGTAGCTTCAGCATATATGGATGCTTCGCAGTGGCATATGAAGATTGTGACTGCTTTCTCTGAAGATCCGTAATTGCATCGACACGCTCAACTGCAGTTATGCACGCCATGTGTCAACAAACTGTGCAAAGACATTTAAAGGCGGCTGAACTTATATGTCGGCGATCGGAAAAGAAAGGAAAGCAAGGAGGCAGCTGAATAATACTCACAAACAAGCCTGGCAACGTTTCGATTTTCGTTATTTAGATTTTGATTGGGTAAACAATGTGGTGATATTTACGGATGAAAAAACATTCACGTCTGATAAGGATGAGCGTAAAATTTTATGGAGACACAATACAACAGTTCTAAAACGCGGTATCGAAGTTTGCTCGGCGATCTGCATATATATATACAACTTCCGAAATAATCCAGTCTGACTCCGGTCCCCTGGTCACAACATCTGACCAGGCGGGTAATTACCCTTTTCCCATCCGTCATCACTCGGCCAACTGGCCTCTCAAGGAAATGCTCCTAAATTGGTGACCCCGACGTGATCGCACAAGGACGTGATGGAAGATCTGCAACCATGGACCACACCAACACCACTGGACATCACCGCCAACCTGCAACTTGGACTTCATCATCTCAGCGCATCCAGCCTCGCCGTCACAGCAACCATCTCCAGTTCCTGGCAGCTTGTTGATGGCTCAGCATCGCACGGCTCAGCAGCCACGACTATCGACAGACTCCAGCGTGCACGTCTGCTCGCCTTTGCTCATACTCGCCGCAATACCCGACTGCAAACAGATGAAGCATCACGACTTCAACGGCTGTACAAGCGACTACAGTATCGTCCACTTGGCCGAAAAGGGGGAGTACTGTAGCGCACATAGATGGCGCCACATCAAGATACAACAGTCCTAAAACGAGTATCGAAGTTTGCTCGGCGATATGCATATATACAACTTCCGAAATAATCCAGTCGGACTCCGGTCCCCTGGTCACAACACCCGACCAGGCGGGTAATTACCCTTTTCCCATCCGTTATCACTCGGCCAACTGGTCTCTCAACGAAATGCTCCTAAACTATATTCACACGTAATGGCGATGCATACACAGAAGTTTAGAAGTTTGGGCCTGTACTTAAAACTAGGTTTGCGGGCTTTTATTGTTAAGATATATTTCAGTTACATACATATTATCACGCCTTTATGCCTAATGGGGTAGGCAGAGCGTAAAGGACCTAAACAAAGATCGTTCCGCCACGTTTGACAAAGTTTTGAGGGTTATTTAAAATAGATTTGTAGGTATGCAGTGACAAGTTGTCAGCCCTTCGCCAAAACTGCAATTTACTAAAACCCTCGGATCCCTTAGCTGGTTTTTACAGCATGCCCGGGAGGAAATGCAGCTGGAGCATTCTATGTTTTTCTTTAGCTCCCAGTCTAGCATGATATAGGCAGAGCGTAAACGACCTAAACATAGATCGTTCCGCTACATCTAACAAAGTGTTGAGGGTTATTTAACATAGATTTGTAAGCATATTGCTGTAGTGACAGGTTGTCAGCCCATCGCCTAAATTGAAATATACAGAAACCCTCGGATCCCTTTACTGGTTTTTACAACTCCCGGTCCAGCATGGAATCTTTGTTTAGTATTATTGTAATATTTACATGTACTATTTTTTTGAACTCAGGATTTACTCCTCTTTCAAATGGTATCCTATAGGATGCAGAAGCAAAAACATTTATTTTATCACCAACACATTTTTTTATATCTCTACCCCCAGATGGACCCCCAATAATAACAAAACTGATAAAATATGTAGTGCTGACATTGTAAGGAGGATAGCTGAAAAAAGGCGAACTAGAAAATTATGGCAAGAAACAAGATGCCCAAAAGTTAAGAAATATTTAAACTTCTTAACAAAAACCATAAAGCAATATCTTGATGGAGAAGTAAACCAATCATTCCAAGAATACATAAAGAATCTGGATGCTACAGCTGTAACAGATTACTCACTATGGAAGGCAACAAAAAAACTAAAACAACCAAAAAAGACTTCTCCAGCTCTTCGTAAGGAGGATCTCACTTGGACAAGGACTGATGAAGACAAAGCAGAAACATTTGCTAGACACCTATCGAGAGTCTTCGTACCTAATGATGCAGACAATTCTATTCAGGCTGAGATTAATAATTTACAGGAACCATACCAATTGGAGCTGCCAATACAGAAAATTACTCTTAAGGAACTGACACCTGCTATCAAAAACCTAAAGGACAAAAAAGCGCCTGGCTATGACCTTATCACAAACTTTTAAAAGAGCTCCCAGAAAATGCCATTAGATTCCTGCTCTACTTGTTTAATGCTATAATCCTGAAGGGATTCGTGCCTCCAGAATGGAAAGTTTCACAAGTAATTATGATTGCCAAACCGGGGAAAAAACCCGAGGAACCAGCAAGCTACAGACCCATAAGCCTGCTGCCCATCCTAGCCAAACTCCTAGAGACACTTATTCTGACTCGTATGAACCCAATAATTTCTGAACGAAAATTAATCCCGGCTCACCAATTTGGTTTTAGGAATAAACACAGCACTATTGAACAAGTTCACAGATTGGTCAACCAAATACAAAAGGCTTTTGAAGACAAGCACTATTGTTCAGCTGTATTCCTGGACATAGCCCAAGCCTTTGACAGAGTCTGGCATAAGGGCCTCCTAAGTAAGCTTAAGCAAATGCTACCACTGAACTTCTTCATACTATTACAGTCATACTTGGAAAATCGCTATTTCTTCGTAAAGCAGGGCAATGCAGTCACAAATATACATAAAATTGAAGCAGGTGTCCCGCAGGGCAGTGTGCTTGGACCTGTCCTATATTTACTCCACACAGCTGATTTACCATGCAATAAAAATGTTACACTGGGCACATTTGCGGATGATACTGCAATCCTCGCTACTCACAATGATCCCGCCACTGCTTCACGCCTACTCCAAACTAGTCTTAACGAAATATCAAACTGGCTAAAAAAATGGAGAATCAAAGCAAACGAGAGTAAATCAGTGTATCAATCATTTACTCTTTGTAGAGATAATTGTCCACCTGTCAAATTGAATGGAGTTCAAATACCTCAAGATGAAAGTGCTAAATATCTTAGAATACACCTGGATAGAAGACTTACATGGCGCAAACATATTTTCACAAAAAGACTTCAACTTGGGCTAAAACTAAGGCAAATGCACTGGCTAGTAGAAAGAAAGTCACAACTGTCACTAGACAACAAACTGTTGCTGTACAAATGCATACTCAAACCTATCTGGGCTTATGGCATCCAGCTGTGGGGTAGCGCGGCCAACTCCAACCTAGAGATACTGCAGAGATTTCAAAATAAAGTCCTAAGACAAATAACTGGTGCTCCATGGTTTGTCACAAATGATTCACTTCACATCGACCTGGAAATGAAAACTATAAGAAAGGAAATCAAACACACTGCTGAAAAATACAGATCAAAACTAAATGACCATCCCAATCATCTGGCAACAAGCTTAATGATGCCCACTGTTGGCCAACGCAGATTAAAGCGTAACGTGCCCAGCGACCTGTAATTTATGAGAATCACTGGAAACTCACAGAAGGAAATCCACACTAGACACAAAAGTTGCTAGATGTCCTAGAAGCGACAGTTGCAATAAAAAAGGAGACAACAAAAAAATTTTAAGTTTGCGCACGTCTTATCCGCTTTACGTTCTTGTGCAATGTCGCTTGTAAGAAATTTGTGTTTAGAGAGAGAGAGATAGAGATAAATTTATTAATAATTGTAAATGACAAGTCAAAAAATTTTAAGTACTTAAGCATATCACATTAATAATAATTTAAATTGTATAGCTTTTATTATCATTAAAATTAATAAAATCATTATAACTATAGAATGCCTGTGCGACAAGCCAACGCTTAAGCCGTGATTTAAAGCTATTTAAGCTTGGTGCCTGCTTGATTACATCGGGTATTTTATTAAATACAGCCGTGCCCATCACAAGCGTGGTATAAGTATGTACTTGTTCTGTAAATGTTACTGTGAACAATAAACAGTTACATCTATACATAGTCAACAATACATAGGTCGTGTCTGTACATTTAATACTAACTGCCTCCGTGGTCTAGTGGCTAGTGCCATGGACTCCCGATCCGGAGGGCCTGGGTTCGATTCCCAGGGGGGAAACACAATTTTTCCCCAGTTTGGTTAGGACATTGCAGGCTGAATCACCTGATTGTCCGAAAAGAAAAAAATATTTCGTGCTTCGGAGGGCACGTTAAGACGTCGGTCCCTATCGCTATCTTTGATAGTGGTCGTTACTCAAACCATGTCAGAGGCCTGATAGTTGTGCACACCAGGGTTCATTGGGTCGATAGACTCGATACCCACTCGACAGAAGAAGATTGAATATTTTTCAACAAAAATAACTGCAGCAGGCAGAATAATAATTAACGATATAAAGACCAAATCGTTTTATTTTTATTCAACTCAGTGTTACCCGGATTGCAACTTAGGATACCTAAAATCACGCCAACTCACTTATAGGGTAGGCAGGAAATTCTAATTCGGCTGCTTTTTAACCGATTTGATCAAACTTTTTTTGTTCCACTGATTGTTACCTAGGAAAAAACAAACTATACAAATAATCACGTCACCTGTGTTGGGGGGTAGGTAGGAAATTAAATTTTGATTGTTTTTTACTCGATTTGATGTTTTTTATTCGGGTGAATGATTCCTCACCTAAAACTTTATACTTAGATATACGTAAAAAATCCGGTTTTTTTTAAATCTCATTAGAATACAGTAAATCTCATTACGCACACAAGTATCGTGTTATACATGTGTTAGGCTTAGCTAACGCGATTCGTAATGACACAAATAAATAAGAGTAAAGTGATTAAAACGTTCATCGAGACGATGGACAACCCGACCCCGACCGCCTTTGGCGCCATAAACGTAAAGAACGGAGTGATCTATTCCTGCTTAAATTGTTGTCCCTTTATTTTCCCTCATGATAGAAAAAGTCGCGTATGGACTTTTTTGCTATTACGAATTGGCTCAATTATAAAATTAAATCGAGCAAGGGGATCGCCAAGCCGCCGATAATAAAACCGCGGCTGAGTGACCTGAGACTCCCTGGGATCGGCGAAATCGACGGCTTTCCAACGCGGTAAAAACTCAAAAGTTCATCAGAAGTATTTGTGGTCCCAAGAAAAATCTTACCACCGCGATCTTAAAATATCGCCAAATCTTACAACGACATCTGTAAATACACGGTATAGAGATATTTTTATGTATTTACAGTAAAAACTATGAAATCCTAATCAAAAACGTTAGCACTTACAGTTTACGAAACGTTAAAGCATTTATAAATTTGATAGGTCCGCCACTGACCACTAGATGACATTATGTAAAATTGAAAACAAAAAAATACATACATATAATGACGCCTTTATCCCGAATAGGGTAGGGGTAGGCAGAGCGTTAACGACCTAAACAAAGGTTGATTCGCCACGTCTGACAAAGTTTTGAGGGTTATTTAAGATAGATTTGTAGGTTTATTGCTATAGTGACAGGTTGTCAGCCCATCGACTAAACTACATTTTACTGAAACCCTCGAATCCCTGAGCTGATTTTTACAGCATGCTCGGGAGGAAATGCAGGTGGCACATTCTATGTTTTTGCTCTCGCTCCCATGCCAGCATGGAAGAAAAAAGTACATCGCTGTTTAAAATCATAACCACCACGCGTACGTAGTCGCGGGCACAGCTAGTAATTAAATAAATAGAACACAGTCAATAATATTTGGAATATAATTATGTATATTTTGCACCTAAAGTATTTTTTTACATTTAACCAGAATACATATTTTTTGAGCTAGTTTCCTTAGATGATCTCGATTCAGTATCAGAATTGCTTCCATTGTCCTTGTTAGTTTCTCCTTCGGAATCACTTTTATCGGAATCTCCTTGGTTCTTCGCATTTTTATCGTCCATGCCTAAGGTTACAGCCATATTGTTAAAATTCGATCTTCGGAACATCCGCTCCAGTGTATTCGCTGCACCACTAGCATTGTCTAGCTTGTGGAGTAGCAGCTCCTGATTGGCTTGTTCAAACGGCAGTGTGGATACCACTTTGCTCATTCTGTTCTGCAACTCTGTCATGAGGGTCTGGTAACTGGCCATAGTTATCTTTAGCTCCTTCAGGGTATGATCCAGTATTCTGTAGTCCTCTTGTCGCTTCTTGAGTTCCGTTTTCACTGTGTTCAGTTTATCTTTCAGCTGCGTTACGTATGCTTCGTGGTACGATCTACCAACGATGTCTAAAGGGTTCTCGTATGCTAGTGCCATTTCTTTTAAATATAACATTAGATACCAAAATTGATTTGTTTCCTCATTGGGAAACGTGCTCCAAAGCACAAAATCGAATGTGTACATAAAATCGCCAAGTATCTCCGCCGCGAAGTTCCACCAAGTATTTTCGAAATTTATATTTGGAGTAGCGGCGACGTATTCATATTTTTTCGAATAACATTCACCTGGTACATATCGTACGGTATTTCTTACTGTTGCTAGACAGTCAATAGTTTTTCCGTCGGATGTGTAAGGCCTGGCTGATACAAATTGCTTGAGGTTCGACGCACTACGCCGGCCATAGTTGACGTTTTGCTTAGAACTTATGTTCCTTAGTTCGTCGTACCAACTCCTACGTAGAATGCATATGTAGTTTTCTTCCACATCAAGAGCTGTCATGTTGCTTGACCGTGGACAATCTTTAGGGTAAGGATTGTAGATCATAAGTTTTGGACGTATTTCTGCTGGCTGATCTATTTTCTGGTTTGCGCAGCCTCTCACCATCAATATTATGATTATTGACACTACCAAGTTCCAAAGATATGAATGTCTTATGACTTGTTTCAACATTTTGCAGTAGTTTAAAAATGTCTGGGATGTCTGTTTTATGACTATCTTACATTGTATCACTAATCGACTAAACTTGTTAAATATGATGGTTCCCTATTTTGAAAATACCTTTTGCAGTAGTTTAACACGACCTAGTAAGTAGCACAAGTTTAAAACACATATCTTCAATCGGATAGTTGGTTTATTGTTTGTTTCATGTTTCTGTTCCAACTTCCTTTATCGATTAGTTTAGTAACAACACAGCAGTCAGTGTATTTTTTAGGAAATTAATGTTGGTATTTTCTTTTTAAATCACTGCTAGTCGTTGACATTGATTACTGCCTCTGTGGTGAACCACGGACTCTCGAAACCGGGGATGCAGGTTCGATTCCTGGACTGCACAAAGTTGATTAATCACTTTGCCAACTTCAAAGAGAAAGTGAATATGCTACTCACTTCTTTCCTTACCTCGACACGCACTTGGCCATTTTTTTATTTGTAAACTTTTCGATAAGGGCACGATTAACATCAATACAAAGTAGGTACATCGAAACATAGCTCGTCTACCTTTTTTCTGGTTTCAAAATCGAGTTAGCTCTGTGCCAAACGATTTGAGTTCTAAAAAAAGTTAGAAATACTGCTTAAGTTCTTTTTGTATGATGATTGTGTTGAAATATTTTACAATATATTTGACAACACTTGCAATTATGTTGAGATTCGTTAATCCGCAAACAATACAAGAGAATAAGGGGAAAATGACAAAAGAAACTTCGAAAGAAACTCGAAAACATCACCAAGTGCGCACGCCACAGGCGGATTTGCAAAAGAAAATGTCTAATAGATATTTTCCAATATTTCCGAGAAAGATGCATATGAATTCATTAAGAATTGAAGAACATAACTTGTGTATTTTAAGAGAAACGTGGAAGCATGAGAGATTTAACTATACTGTAACAAGAAGACGTCGTTCAGCCACTATGCCGATACATATTGAAAGGTACGAGTATCCTAAAATGACTGGTGACCAAACAAATAGGGATTGCCTTAGCACAGAGAGAATTTTCATCAGACCCTTTCCTACCGATTGCTACTTTTACAATACAGATAGAAAAATATCCGATGTCCAGAAGATGTGGTGGTCCTTATGGGGACACATTGCCAACGATTTTGCATTCACTTTCGATTTCCTTTTGTGGGACAGACATGATCAAATGGTGAACCAATTTTGGTATCTCATACACTACCTCAAAAGTTTTGTGATCATCTTCAGTCATCCCTCAAAGATTTTATTAGGGCAAGGATATGGGGTGAAATTCAAGATGTTACAGAGAGATATTAATGATATAATGCTAAAACATCGCAGATACGAAGCTACAGTGTCTCAAATAGCAGCTGATTTAAACAATATGACTGATGCTGTTAAACAAATGCAATCGATAAAAATTGAAGTTCTGGCGAAGATAAATAAAATGATGGAATATTTAATAAATTACAAACGTGATAAGGTTGTCTTAGAAAGGAAAGCTGATGCTATAAAGCAACAAACCGAAATCATTAATGATATGGTGCAAAATTATAAGAAAATAAATATTAATAACTTGTATCCAAAAATCGGGGAGATGCCTGGACATGTCGTAAAATAAAAGTAAGGATGGTATTTTCTTAAGAGTCTTCAATTGATCTCAACTAAAAGTGTATTTCTAATTAAGACGCTCCCATGTCTCAATGACCTTGAGCGTTTTGCTTACCTGACACCCCACCCACCCGTTCTTTCCCCTGATGTTTGTTACGTAAAGGAGAATAAACTTGGCCATCTATCGGATTTAGCTTGTACTACGACAACACGCGATGGGTTCTAGTTTGTGATCATCTTCTTTACCACCGGGTATATTTTTGAACCATGTGATCCATAAAATACTTTATAATTAAAAATGCAAATATTACGGGTGTTCTCTTGGTGTTCTACTCATTAAACTAAACAACTTTTCCTAGAAAACATACAACTGTCGAAATAATATGAAAAAAAATACAAATGTGTCGATATATATTATCACACTACTGATTCTAATTTATTATGTAGATTTTCAATTTCCCAAATTATTATTTTATATAATATTAAATAATTATTTATAATAATATTAAATTATTATTTTATATTTTATTCGAAAAAGTTGTACAGTTTCATGAGTAGACCACACCGTTATCATTATTTATACTTTATTCAAAATGATCCTATAAAATAGTCCAAGAGCTTGCGAACATTTTAAAGAATTAAATTATTATGTTTTATTGAAATACAGCAAGAATTTTTATTCACTAAGGAAATTTTAAGGGCTTGTTATTGTTGGTGAGACTATGAAACTGTTTTTTTTTTTGGAACGTAAGGTGAAAAAAATTTACTAGACACGATAGATTTCTTTTTCATATTTTGACCTATATTCCATCGAGAAAATTGTTCAGTTTCATTGTCTAAACAAGTCCTTAAATTAAATTAAATTTCTTAGGTAAATGATATACCTCGGTTTTTTATGTATGTTCTTCTTCTGTCGAGTGGGTATCGAGTCTATCGACCCCATGAACCCTATGTATGTAAATGTACCGGGTGTAAGGGACAGCGTCCCGCAAACTGATAGAGGTTCCGCAGTCAACGCCCATACTACTTTTACCCCTTTACCAGCAGTTTTTTTTTAAATACCTACGTTTCCGTCATTGTTACATCTGGTTTGCTATTAAGTAAGATTTGAAAATTGTATTGCTGTACCAGGCCACTCAGAAAGTATTGCGATAAATAGTTTTTATATATGGCAGACTGGCCGGTTAGAATCTTTTTTTGAAAATATGATTACTTGTTAGTAAAAATATGTATGTTCCATTTTCAAAATTTCCCTCCACATTTTTTGCGAGCCAATTCAAACTATCGTGTCTTACTGAAAAATGGATCTGCGCCGGGAACATTTTAGAGTTATGATTTTTTACGATTTCAAGTGTCGCCTGAAACCGGATGAATAGTTCGATAGACTTCAAATGGCATTTATGGATGGAAGCCCATCAAAGGCAACCGTGTATCGTTGGTATAACGAATTTAGGCGCGGTCGACCAACCTTGGGGGATGAAGAAAGAAGCGGTCGCCCTTAGACGGCTATTACGGAAGAAAACGTGCTAGCAGTGAAAAATTTAATCCAAGATAATAGGCGAATTACATATCAGGAGATTCAGCACATATTAAAGATTGGATCGGGAAGCGTTCACGAGATTCTACATGGGCATCTTCGCGTGAGGAGGATAGTATCGCGCTGGGTGCCGCACTACCTCACAGACGCTCAGAAGCAGGCCCGGGTGGAATGGTGCCGTGATATGCTGAACAAATTTGAAGCAGGCTCGTCTCGGCGTGTTTACGACATCGTAACAGGTGATGAGTCCTGGATTTATCAATACGATCCAGAAACCAAGCACCAGTCGACAGTTTGGGTGTTTCAAAATGAACCAACGCCTACCAAAGTGAAGCGATCTCGAAGCGGCGGGAAGATTTTGATCGCCAGCTTTTTTAATTTGACTGGCCACTTGGCCTCAATTCCCTTACGAGATCAAAGAAGCATTAACGCCGAACGGTATACTACCAAATGTTTACCAGAAGTTTTTTCTGTTGTGAGCAACAAGCGACCAAACACAGGGCTCCGCGGACTACTGCTCCACCACGACAATGCGCCTGCACACACCGCGCTCAAAACGAGGGACTTCCTGGACAGCACACCAGTCAAACTCCTGGGTCACCCTCCTTACAGCCCTGATCTAGCACCGTGTGACTTCTTTTTATTTCCAAAAATAAAAAATCAGCTCAAGGGGATACAATTTTCGTCGCCGGAAGATGCGCTGGCTGCGTTCGAGCAGGCTGTAAACGAGGTGTCTACGGCGGACTGTAAAAAGTGTTTTGAAAACTGGTTCAGACCCATGAATCTTTGTATAGAGGCTGGTGGAGATTACTTTGAAAAGATTTAATAAAAATATATGTACCTGTAGAACATTTTTTTTTAGTGTCGCAAAACTTTCTGAGTGTCCCACGTATATGATGTAACAGACCTTGTATTTACGCGTAAATTAATTACAGCAAGTTTAAACCTGTTTAAGAGTTAAAACAAATATAATTTTGAGATGCTGTCCGGAGCAAAATGACTATGTGAAGCAATTTGCTAAAATCTTACTACAATAAATACTTTTCACTTATAATATACCCGGGCTCAAAAAAATCACCAAATTACAATAACAAAAGAAAAAAACTAAATTAAACCGACGACTTTTTTTTCGATTTTATATGAAATTAATATTTTTAGATGGCTTGTAGAGGGCTCAAGATCTGTATATTTTTAAAATTTAATTATGTATTTAAAATCATGAGAAACCACAACATTTCATACCTCTTGGGTAAGTGAATTCTAATGTTGTATGGGTCTACCTAGACTTTCATCTCCTGAAAGAATTTGCAGGCCGCTGTCTCTTACGCCCGTTATGTATAAAATATGCAATTTTCAATTATTAGGCATTACATGGCTGTAAAATCTAGCCTAGCTATGTATTATTTTGGATTATAATCTATAGCCAGTCATTAGTATGTATCTTATGTAAATATATTCATTAAATAATTAAGTATGTAGGTCAATTTATTTTAAAATCTAACAGAAGGTAAAAGATTATTATTATTAGGTTTTTTGTAACTTAACTCTGGTCTTCTGCTATAAGGAATGACATTTTGTAAAGGTAGTATTAAAAGGCGATTAAAATTTGGAAAGATATAATGAAGTACAGAAATATAATCTCTTGAAGTTCAAATCATACATACATATAATAACGCCTTTATCCACAGTGGGGTAGGCAGAGCGTAAACGACGTAAACAAAGGTCGTTCCGCCACGTCTGATTAAGTTCTGAGGGTTATTTAAGATAGATTTGTAGGTATATTTCTGTAGTGACAATACGTCAGCCCATTGCCTAAATTACAATATACTGAAACTCTCGAACACTGGTTTTTACAGCAAGCCCGGGAGGAAATTCAGCTGGCACATCCTATGTTTTTCTCTTGCTCCCCGGCCAGCATAGAAGAAATGATTCTTAAACTATATGACTAGAAATAAATAAATCTACTAAAAATAATAGCTTAGAAGGTATACGAGTAATAGTAATAAAGGTCATTAATTAAATATGAAGTTTTGATAAATTTATGATTCTTCTACTGATGTGTGTCGCATTGTGTAGTTTTTCTTCTTTTGTACTAATGGATAACTGAAACAGAAAACAAATATTATAGTGATGGTAAAAAGAACATAATAAATATATAATCTACTGATTATTTCGTATGGATAATTTTAATCTTCCATGCTGGCCTGGGAGCGAGAGAAAAACATAGAATGTGCTAGCTGCATTTCGTCCCTGGCATGCTGTAAAAACCAGCTAAGGGATCCTCGGGTTTCAGTATATTATAATATAGGCGATGAGCTGTGACAATAGCGTCATACATCATCATCTCCCTAGCCCTATCCCGTATATCACGGGGTCGGCTACCTAATCTAGGGGATCGAACGAGGGTACTGGTTTTTACACAGAGCGACTGCCATCTCATCTCTGCAACCCAGAAGGGAAACTTAGGATATCTAAAATCACGCTAATAGACTTAGAGGGTAGGCAGGAAATTTAAATTTGGCTGCTTCTTAACCGATTCTTATGGAACTTTTTTATTCGACTGAGCAACCTTTAAAATTAAAGTTACGATACAACAAATCACGCCTCACGACTTACGAGGTAGGTAGAAAATTAAAGGTAACTAATTAATTAAAGGTAACTTTAATTTTAAATATTGTTCAGTCGAATTAAAAAAGTTCCATAAAATCGGTTAAGAACAAGCCACATTTCAATTTCCTGCCTACCCCCTAAGTCTAGTAGCGTGATTTTAGGTATCCTAAGTTGCAACTCGGGTAACACACAGATGAATAAAAAAGTCCCATCGAAATCGGATCAGTAGTTTTGTTGTGATGTGGTAACATACAGACAGACAGACAGAATGACAGACAGACAGACAAAAAAAAAACTTTCTGATCTTTATATCGTTAATAACGCCTGCTGCAATTATTTTTTGTAAATATATTCAATGTATAGACACGATCCTTCTAGAGATTAATTATATGTATAGATAACCCTCAAAACTTTGTCAGTCGTGGCGGAACGACCTTTGTTTTGGTCGTTTACGCTCTGCCTACCCCATCAGGTATAAAGGCGTGATCATATGTATGTATGTATAATTTTGATAACGCCTTTATTTGGATATGTAGTTTATTCCTGTTCTTAAAATAGTTTGAGCTCTTGGACTATAATTAAACTTACAAGAGCTGTAAATGTAAATTCTAAGTTAACATGTCTTAATTCTTCTTTGCTAGACTAGGGGCGATAGAAAAATATAGAATCTTCCAGCTGCTTCTTTTCCCGGGCATACTGTAGTCAGTAGAGACATGGAGTAATATAATATACTTACTCCGAAAAGGGAAACAAGGTTGTGGAATACCGTTATAATCACAAAGTTTACATAAACCAAATGAAAGCTGTAAGTTTATTTTCACTTACTTTTGTTGGTCCGACGACGTAATGCTATGAACTCTTGTGATTCAAGATATTTGTGCAGAATTTTCGTTTTTAACATTTTGTTAATGGCTGCTGAAAAAAAAAAACAATTAAAAATTTATGAGAAAAATAATACAAATTAAATAAAAATTAAAAAAAGTTAATTAGAATCGAACTTTGGTAAGGATCGATCTCGTACTACTGCGATTGAAAGCCTCTAGCACTGCCACTGCACTAATGTGGCTGACACTTTGCGTGGCGAAATTATGCATTGGTTTGTAGACAATATGCAATCTTTACGCTGTCAGATAGAATAAAAGATTCCAATCAAACAGCTATCAATATTTTTAGAGAACCAAGATATTTTTGTTATTTCCTAAAAAAACATTGCTGAACCATTTGCTACATTCTACAGTAGCTGACTAATAAAATAGTAGTAAAATAAAACAAAATAATATTATGTTAAAGTAAATACTTACTGCTTTTTTATATTTTCTAAGAATTTTAGAGAAACTCATCAATAATAATCAGTAGATAAAGAATAATTCGCACTAATATTAAACAATGAATATTAAAAGTCTTAAACACAAAATTTCCAAACAGAACTTACGAAAACTATTTTTGCCTGACAAGAGCGACGCGGGTTCCCCTCGCGAAGGCCGTGGGCCGTCTGCCGCCCGTCGCCCGCGCACGGACCCGCCCTTTGCGAACCTCCCAGAAATCAGATTTTATTTTTTTTCTCCAAAACTAATAATCGAAATAAAAAGGCAAGCAGATCACTTTTTAGTGTTTATGATTTATAACGTTCAAAATAATTATCATAAATGCAAGTCGTTAAGTGCAAGTAAATAATAAAAGTTTAGTGAATGTTTTAGACACGGAAAGAGGGCCAGAAGAATTCGTATTTCTCATTAATTACTCAATATTTTTAAATAATCTTAAGAGTGTAATGAAGAGCTGAGACCAATCTACAACATATAATTATTTTATATTTTTTATGTAACGATAAAGTATACTTTATAGGCCTTGCAAGCGACCGAAATATCACGAGAGCCCCTTAACATTTTTAATAATACTTACATAGTTTTTAATTTTAAGTTTAGTTTACTGTTGTTGTAGTGAACGATGTGTACACCTCTAATTGTCACTCAAATTAGAATTGTATTATTATTTTGTTTGTACCCACGAATGTAAAATTTAACTGATGTTGGTGTTCCTATAATATGTACTAAAAAAAATGAGTCTTTAAGTCCTATCCACAACTGTCCGTCTCCAAGCAATGACAGAATGCGCGCTCTGTCCTTTTCTAGCATGGGGCTGTGTCATGCGGTTTTTATACTCTTTTATATGTTTCTCGAGGTACACATAAAATAATTGAAAAACAGTTCATTGAATCAATCCGGTACTGAACGACCATTTCCTACGAATGAACACTTCCCTGAAAGTCCACTTCATCTCTTGATTATTTTATTCAAACGACCATAAAAGTCATTTTCCCCGAACGGCCACATTACTTGTGAGTTGCGTTCCCAGAATAGTCACTTTCCTTGAACGGCCACATGTATGAATGACCATATGTCTGAACGGCCACTCTTTTTTTACTTGTTAGGGCAGCAACCTTGGACGAAACAACCTCTTCGTCCAATAAAATAACAGCTTTCTCTTGATGATAGTTATCATTCGTCACAAACTATACATTCGGAAAAGCGCGGGAAATCTCGTACCAATCGGTTGTTATATTTTTGATTTTCATTTTAAAATTACTTTTTCGCTGATTTTTGGTATAGGATCAGTTTAATTTTGTATAATTATCTATGTAGAAGTTGTAGTGTATATTATTTTTGTAAATTTGTGTATAATTTGTACATATTCATTGGTAAGTTTTTTCATACACTTTCCTGAGTATTTTTTCCTATGGCAGCGGAAAAACCCCCCGACCCGGGGGGTTTAAATACTGACCTTCCTGTGCATACTAAAGGAATAAATGATATTGATATAGGTCAAGAAGTTACCATTTCTAATAATGATGATTTTTCTAGTATGGACACGGATGGTTCTATGACTCAAGGATCACAAAATAAGAACAAGCGCAAGCATTGTTCTTCAGTGCGTATTTGCAAGCATTGCAATAAAAAGCGTAAACGTCGTAACAAGGACAAGTATAGTGTATCAGTTGTTGTTGCTAAAGATTACGAATGTCAATGTGATGAAATCTTCTAACGCTCAACGCATCAAAAACAAAATTTCTTTGTTTTCATAAAACAAAAGCTTCAGAACCAAAAGAGGATACGGTACTTGAAAGTGAAATTGACGATCTCCCAGCAAACTCGCTTCAAAATATCACCAGGGTGCAGTCTATTAGGTATTGAAATAGACGAAAATCTTTCATTTAAAGCAAGAGTGAGAAAACTTATTTTCGTCATGAAACGTTTGAGAGAGTGTGCCGAAATACCTACCCTCCGCCTCGTGTACACATCATTGTGTGAATCCATTCTTTCTTATTGCATATCCGTGTGGGGAGGTGTCGGCATCTCAACGCTGATTTTACTAGAACGAGCCAGCGGTCAGTTCTAAAAGTAATGCTCTGTCGTCCTTTTAGATATCCAACTGTAGACTTATACAAAGATGACCAAGTTCTCAGTGTTCGCCAGTTGTACCTAAGTAAAGCCTCTTTGTTGACACACCGGAGTGTATTAAACTCCACAGAGTATAAAAGTTTACTCTCGAGGCGGATCTTTAAAGTAGGAAGATTAATGCCAGTACAAACATCCTTCGGTCAAAGATTTGGTAGCTTTTTGTTTCCGCATATATACAACAGGATTGTTAAATCATGCGATGTTAAGAATCTCCCAACATCCCAGGCGAAACGTATTGTTCACAAGTATCTATTAAATCTATCATATAAAGAAACTGAATTTTTTTTGGACGTAGTAACATAAATACAATTATCAGTTAATTATAATAGTAGTAATAGAACATTTGCGAGCAGTTACCAACACAAACAAAGACACACACACTCACTCACACACACACACATACACATATACTCACACACACACACACACACACACTGTTTATACCTTCTTAAATTTATTATTTTTTACCTCCAATTACATTTAGGTTAAGATATCTAACTAGGCCTTCTGTAAACTAGAAATCGTATCTCACAAAACCTCACGATACAGGTTTGTTCCTAGTGTGAGGTTTGCAAGTAATTAGTTTGTGTTAGAACAGAGCTGGCAACTTATTTCTGTACTTACCATAATTAGTATTTACCATTGGATGTCAACTTAGATGATTTACCGGATTTACCTAAAATTAAAGAAACAGATAGCCAGACCTCTCATAAAACAAATGAGTTAATGCAACCCCCAAAAGGTCGCGTTAAATCATTAGCAAGAAAAGGCCAATAATAATATGCAGTCATTGCCTACATTGCCCAATGACAACAAGTTACCAGAGAATGTCATGCATGCAGATCAGTCTGCTCAGCCTGTGTCTGTTGCAAGACCCACTTACCAATCTTATGATGCTGCTCCTTACATAGTCCACCTTCAGAAACAACAATTATCGCCTAATGACAATGTAACGTTACACCCAATTTCTTTTGGAAGATTCCTTGAAAAAAATAATGTCCAAAATATAATTAATGGAAGCCTGAAACGAATCGGCAGAAATAGAATTTCGCTTTCTTTTTCTAACTACCAGGATGCAAATACATTTTGAGATTGCTCTAGTCTTAAAACTGAAAATTACAAGGCATTTATTCCTACATTTTCTGTAACCCGCATGGGCATTGTTCGGGGGGTACCTGCTGAATTATCTGATGAGGAAATAAAAGAAAACATTTCCGTTCCAATTGGCTGCGGTCAGATTCTGAAAGTACGAAGGTTAAAAAGAAAAATTGTTTCAGAGGGTGGTCCACTGAATCTGTTGTATTAACATTTGATGGTCAAATACTACCAAAGCGCATTTTTATTTGCTACAATGCCTTGCCGGTTGACATATACATTTTTCCCACGATACAATGTTACATATGTTGTAGATTTGGACACGTGAAAATTAATTGTAGGGCAAATATGCCTCGCTGTTACAAGTGTGGCCAAAACCACCTTGGTGAAACATGTTCAATCAATGAGGACGATATTAAATGTTGTTTATGCAAGGGATCGCATTATGCGACCAGCAAATCTTGCTTAGAATTTAACCGTCAAAAAGCTATAAACGAGTCTATGGCAAAGAGCTGTGATGCAGAGGCTTCTAAAATTCATCCACCGATCATAAAAATGTCGTACGCTGATGCTCTGTTAACATCCCCAGATATTTCCGTCATGGTTACAGGCCCTTCTCCGCATTTGTCTAATCAGAAACAAAATGTTTCTTATAAAAAAACTGTATATTTAAACCCTAAAATTTATACTAACTCTGACAAAGGATACGACCGCGAGGCTCATAATGAGATTACATACATACATACATAAATCACGCCTTTATCCCTAATGAGATTATTAAAGAATATAATATTCCACAACCAAATAATGGCTGTGCCCTTCAGACTAAAGACTCTAGTTGTTCAGTAGCTGATTTAATATTAGCCCTCATAAACTCATCGTCAAAGACTAATTTATTGACACCGTCCAACGCTGCCCCTATGATTGATGTTTTATCTAAAATCTCTAATGATGTCCAAGTTAATACAGTGGAATTGTCGAATTGCGATATCCAAAAGAAGTTAAATTATTTATTTAATTAACAAACATAATCCTTTCATTTTTTTCCTTACAAGAGACATGGCTGAAACTAGATTCCTGCTTTAGGATTCCGGGTTATGCTTGTCTCAGAGAAGATAGAACTGATGGGTGGGGGGGTTCAGCCCTGCTCATAAAACATGGTTTTTCTTTCACTTATGTTCCTACTCCACATAGAATTAAATCTTTTCCCACTTCCACCTCGAAAAGAGTTCATTTCGCGCCTAAATTCCATGGGTAAAAGCCCATTTTATTCTTAAAAGAGGCAAAGTAGCTTTTTAATTTTTTTGAATAAGGCAAAGGTACGGCTCAGTTTCAGCCTAAAATTTAATTTTGGAGGGATTTTTTTTGTTACGTTTTACTTTCTGTTATATTGTTTATATTATTTTTCAAATAAATTATGATGACGTCTGTAATATTTATTTTTAAAAGCTAAAAATAAACAACATTTATTGCTAATTTTAGAATAATAACTATATATATTCGATTATTTACTAAGTGTTGTTGCAATTTCCAAACGCAACGTTCCAAATAAAAAAAAATATGGCGGGAATGTCTCTATACAAACATATTAATTTATTTATTTTTGTTAATTCTATTTTCTTGTATTAATTCTATTTTGTTTTATTTAGTTATTAA